>JAPCYP010000002.1:22400000-23035000 GCA_035048595.1 Echinosophora koreensis
TGCTAAACTTATGAAAACTCCCATGGAAACTAATGCAAAACTCAGTAAAGATGATGAAGGTAAAAAGGTAGACCAAACTGTCTACAGAGGTATGATTGGATCTTTGCTGTACTTAACTTCAAGCAGACCTGATATTCAGTTTAGTGTCTGTATGTGTGCTAGATTTCAATCTGACCCAAGAGAATCTCATCTTAAAGCGGTTACGAGAATATTTAGATATTTGCTTGGTACTACTAATCTTGGTTTGCTGTATTTAAGAACTAATGAATACAGATTAGTGGGATTCTGTGATGCTGACTTTGCTGGAGACAGAATAGAAAGAAAGAGCACCAGTGGAGGATGCCACTTCATTGGAGCAAACTTGGTCTCTTGGTCAAGCAAAAGACAGACAACTATAGCTCTATCTACAGCTGAAGCAGAATATATCTCAGCTGCTAGTTGTTGCTCTCAGCTTCTATGGGTAAAACATCAACTTGAGGATTATTCTATTTTTGAGCATAATATATCTGTATGGTGTGATAATTCTAGTGCTATCTGCTTAACTAAAAATCCAATTCAGCATTCTAAGGCTAAGCATATAGAAATCAAACATCACTTCATTAGAGATTATGTTCAGAAAGGTATTTTTGATATTAAGTTTGTTAAAACTGAAAATCAATGGGCTGATATCTTCACTAAGCCCTTAGCAGAAGAAAGATTTTTATTTATTAGAGATAATTTAAACATGCATTGTATTGTTGAATGACATGTCTGAGTCCTTAAAACTGTCTGTGATCACCTGTCTGACTCTGCTGAGTCACTATGCTGAAACCCAACAGTTTTATTAAAATGGTTATTATTTATTCATTTATTTAAATACCATTTGTTAATCTGAAGCTAATCATGAACACGGCAGTTTCTACCTCGAAACCATGTTTTCATTATGTCTAAGTGGGCGCTACAGTTCCCCACACAAATCGTGCTCTTCTTAATTAAAAATGTCTTTTTTTCTCTCTCCTGCTTTCACTTCTTTAAAAGGAAAATCTTCAGAAAGTTTCAAACTTTATCCTTCTCAAAAAGCCCTAAGTCTTTTCGTCTTCGTCTTCCTCTCGTTCAAACCTTTCTCCCTTCTAAAACTTTCACTTTCTCTCTTTTCTGAAAAATGGCATCTTCAAAACGCATGTCTCCAAAAGAGATTGCTGAGAAATACGAGATGAGACTAACTGATGTAGAGAAGATTCTACCTGGAAAGACTGTTGATCTTCAACAGATGAAGAAATGGGGAATGGATGTCACTGAGGAGTTGGAATACTCTAAGTGGACAGCCTTCTTTGATATCAAGGAGCTGGTCCATCCCAAGCTTGTCAGAGATTTCTGGAGGAATGTTGTGGTCATCACCAATGTGGTTGATGGAACCAAGAGCTTCAAGGCTCAAATGTCAGCTGATGTAACTCTTCTGTTCCCTATAAGCTCTCTGGAACTGGCAACCAGATGTCCAAGGATTGGAACTGCCTTCAGACCTGACTGGGAAGATCAGGTGGGAACTGAAAATATCAATATTGCTGTTTATGGTGTTCCCAACCCTGAGAACAAGAAGCCTGTCTGCATGGTGCCCAAGTGCAGGTTCTTGCACAAGCTGCTTCTGGAGTGTGTGATGCCCAGAAGAGGGTCAAGAGATAATGTGACCAAGTTGGACAGATTTGCTCTGTACCACTTGATTCACAAAATCAAGATAGACATCAATGACCTCATCTACATGTATCTTGAGTCTCTGATCAGAAGGACAAATATGCCTACCTACCCTTATGGAATGTTGCTGACAAGGGTTTTTAGGAACAAGATATTTGTTCCAACTGATGTCCACTTTGTGGACATGGCTCTGCCCATAGACAAGAAGGTCTTGTCTATGATGGGGATTGAAGGAATCCCTCTGGAGGATGAGGAAGAAGAGAAGAAGAAGAAGAAGCCTGCTGTTGAGCAGAAACTGAAGGAAATAGCAGAGGAGCCTGCTGATTCCACTGGTGAATCAGAGTATCCTATCTCTGAAAGGATTTGGAAAGCTGCTGGAAAGGTTGCCAGACAGGATCAAAGGCCTGAGGAACCCACAGCTTCTGAAGGATCTGCTGAGACAGTAGAGCCTCTCAGATTCAAGCTGAAGAAGCCCTCTCCCAAGAGGAAGACCAGTGAGGCTGGAAATTTAGGTGTGGTTTCTACACAACCCACCAAGAGAAGAAGACTGGTGAAGACCTTTGCCAAGGACAGACAAGTGGAGTCTGTGCCTAGTAAAGAGGAAGCACCTGCTCAGGGGGAGCAGACTTCTCCACCTGCAGAAGAGCCTAGGGAGATCAAATCTCTTGATCTGGGTTTCATTCCCAGAAAAAGAAGGTCAGGCTACCCTATGCCTGTTGTGGCTTGCTGAAAGGGAAGCTGTCCCTGCAGAAGAGCCTGCTGCTGCTACTGCTTCTGCACCCTCCACTGACCTGTTTGCTGGAACACAGACAGTTGGTCATCTTGAAGAAGCTTCTCTGTCTCCTTCAAGGAAGAAAGCAAGGCTTTTTGAAGAACCACTCTTCACCTTCCCTTCTGCACCATCCTCTCCCCTTCATCAAGGTATTCCAGATTCTGCTGTCTCTTCCCCCTCTGCTCTCTGTGTCAACCCCTTATCTGTTGCCTCCCCTTTTCACTCACCTGTCTCCTCTCACCCCTCTCCACCATCTTTTGATGTCTTGTCTGATGTATGTCAATACACAGTTGTTCACAGGGACTTAACTCCCAGAGAACAATCTGGCATATCATCTAGACTGTTTGTCAGTGATTTGCAATCTCTGATGACTGCAAGTATATCTCACTTATCTGTCATCCCTCTTCCACCACCTCACATTCTGAACCCATGTAGGGAGATCTTCTTTTATCCCCCTATTGTGTTGTTCATTAGAACATTGGAAGGATCTAACTATCCTGCCTCTGTTGTAATGTTACCCTCTAGGTCTAGATTTTTCTTTCTTTTAATCACAGGGTCTAATTCGTTCTTTTCCCACATAGACTCTCTCCTACCCCTACCTCCATCTGTCTTAGCCCAACAACCTCTTCCCCCTCCTACTCCAATAAGAGTCACTCAACTGTCTCTTTGTGAAAGACTCTCTTATGTCTTTCCCTCTCCTGATTTTGACATAGTCAAAATCACCCCTCTGTTTAAAATAGTTTTTCTTCCTTTATTTTATTTCAGAACCATTCATCAACTTTTCTTTCCCCGTGTCTCCTCACCCTTCTCTGTACCTAAGGCACCCCCAGTTTTAGCCTTACCCTGGTATCCATCCCTGTCTGCTGCTTCAACCAGCTTGTCTGCAGAAGTCTCCTCCTCTCAAATGGTGGATTCAGTGAGCTTCAATCTCCTTAAGACTGAGCTAGAAGAAGTCAGAAGGCAATTGGATGCAGAGAGGCATGCTAGGCTGCTGTTAGAACAGAAAGTTGACTCCCTGTATCTTCTTTTTAATCAGCCTAGATAAGTAGTTGTAGGAACTGCCCTGTAATCGAAATGCTTATGATGAATACAAATCATTTTTGCTTTATCATCTTCTTTATTGTCTCTTTTTCTCTCCACTGTTATATGTTTACTCTTTTTGTTGCTGACAAAAGGGGGAGAAAAATGTTAAGATGTTTAATGTTTAAATGTAAACAATATATGCTAAGTGTTATGCTAAGTGTTCGTTCTCTAATATACTCTGATACTATGAACTTAAACCTGCTGCATATTACTCTGATGCTCTTTATTGAACACTAATGCATCTGTCTGCACATATAGAAAATATCGACTTGTCTACTGTCTGTACTTCTGTACTCTGATATTTTCAAAGGTTCATTAAATCATCTGAATGTTTGTCATCATCAAAAAGGGGGAGATTGTTAAGTCTCTAAAATGTCTGTGTGCATTTCCCTAAGTTTTGATGAAAACTAAACATTGGGTAATGATTTAATTAACCTATTTTGTGGTTGCTAACCTGTCTACTTAGTGTACAGATCAGAAGATTACAAAACTCACCTGTCTGTCTACCTAAGTCTCACCTGTCTGTATTAGCCAAGAAGTCAACCTGTCTGCTGACTAGGATTGTTGACTATGTGCAAACTGATTTTACAACCTGTCTCTACTCTTCAACTTGTCTAAGGTTCTTCGTTAAAAGAACTCGAAGTACAGGAAGCTTTTGCAAGCTGTCCCCTCATGAAGAATACTCTGAGAACTCTCTCACGCTTATCAAGAAACTCAGAAGTGCTCTCTCTTAAGCAAACTAGGAAGTCAGAGATAAACTTCCAGTTAAAGAACATTTCCAATATGCTTTATTCCCTAGTACTTTCAGTCATTACACAGAAAGGGAAATGTACTCTGCAAAAGTACAAAAGCACTCTGCACAACTCTGAGTTGGCATCTACACGATACATAAAGCTATTATCCCTCATGTTAGAGTACAACCAACGTCTTCATTGCATTAATGGCTGCCCAGAACGACTATATTGCATTTAATGAAGCTCTGCCTGAAGCCATAGTTGCAAGGAATGTCTCTAACGGATATTAAATGTTTGAAGGCTATAAATACAGAAGTCATTGAAGATGAACATCATCAGAGTTTTACAAAGCATTAAAGAGCCATTACTCTGTTCATTTATTCATTCTGTATTCTTCAATCATTTGAAGTTATTACGCAGACTTTCCTAAAGCCTTATATTTAAACCACTCTCTGAGTGTTAGTGAAAGGTCTGTAAGTGTATTTATTATAAACAAAACTCTCAAACAAATCTGAGTGAGCCTGAAGAGGCTAAGTGTGCAAAGAATACTTGTGTTGGAGCCTGAAGAGGCTAGGTGTGCAAAGAATACTTGTGTTGGAGCCTGAAGAGGCTAGGTGTGCAAACAATACTTGGAGTCTGTAACCTGATCAGTTATAGTGGATAAATCTTGGTGCTGCCAAGGACTGGACGTAGCTCTTTGTGTTAAAGAGTGAACCAGGATAAATCTCTGTGTTAATCTCTCTTCCCTTAATCTCTTTAGTTACTCTGATTATATATATCATCTGTTTTCTAACAAAGGGGTTAAAACTGTTTTTCTTATCTCTACGTGTGTTGTTTTTCTGAGAAAACTACAACAGACAGGTGACCTGTCTGTGTATCTTTTTACACCCGTCTGTGCTTAGCTTCTGCATGCAAAAAGTTTTTAACTCTACTTTATTTTCTAATAAACACAATTCAACCCCCTTCTCGTGTTTATAGTTGTCTATTTCAGATGGTTATGCTTCTAACCTGTCCAGATGTGTTAATGCTAGGGAGGGAAAACTGCATGAAATGAAAAATCATAACTGTCATGTATTCCTGCAACGGTTGCTTCCCATTGCATTTTCCTCTTTACCGATGGAGATTTGGAAGCCGCTTGTCGAGTTGAGTCAGTTCTTTAGAGTATTAACTTCCACAACATTGAAGGTTGAGCAACTGAAGGATATGTAGCGTGATATCCCGGTCTTGCTATGTAAGCTGGAACAGATATTCCCTCCGAGCTTCTTTGATTTGATAGAACATCTTCCCATCCACTTACTGTACGAAGCACGAGTGAGTGGTCCAGTTCGATACCGTTGGATGTACCCCTTTGAGAGGTATTAAACTTATTTTGTACCTGCAATCAATTATGATATTAAAATTGGTATGTACATGTTAATTATCATTAACTTAGGGTTGTAAAATATGTAGGTTCTTGTGTTCGTTAAAATTTAAAGTAAAGAACAAGGCTAGGATTGAAGGTTCTATTTGTGAAGTATATCTAGTGGAGGGGGCTTCTACTTTTGCCTCGTTTTAATATCCAGACAACATAGAGACAAGGAGATCTAGATTGTCACGTAATGTTGATGTTGATGTAGGATGTTCTTCTAGTCCTCAAATGTCCATTTTTAATCATCCAGGCAGGGCATATGGTACAGAAAAGAAGTCATGTTAGGTGCCCATGAAATGATAGCTATTGAGTTGTACGTGCTTCAAAATTGCGACGAGGTGAAGCCATTACTAGAGTAAGTTGCTAATAATTCATTAGTATCGTCTTAAATTGTGTTATTATTTCTTATTTAATACATTTTCTATTGTCTACTGATAGAATATATGCCAATGAGCCGAAAGAGCTTGATCCCGACATGTCGGAGTCTCAAATTCCTCAAGAGGTTGCCAAACATTTTCCTAAGTGGTTCAAAAATTATGTAAGCCACCTAACTTATGTTGCTATTAAGTTCTACCTTGCGATTGTTTTCATAACTAATACTCTTCATAATCATTAATCCTAGGTTCTAGCTAAGGAAAACCAAATTCAAAATACAGTGTTGTACGCTTTAGCATGGGGACCAAATAGAAGGATTCAAACATTTGAGACTTACATAATAAATGGATATAAGTTTCACACTAGTCGATGGAGTCGGGAGTGAGAACTTCAAATTGCGGCGTTTGTGTTAGACGGACCAACGGTCAATTAGAGGATATTTTTTTGGAATATTAACTGATATTTATGAATTAGCGTATTCAGGTCCTCCCAGTAAAAACTTAGCCTATTTCATGTGTGAATGGTTCGATAACACTCCCAATAGGGGCACAAAAGTTGACAATAGACATGGGACTATAGAAGTTAGGAAGTCACAAAGATATCAGGTGTATGACCCGTTTATATTTGCACAACAAGCGGAGCATGTATATTATACCCTGTTTCCAGTGGGACATCAAGACTGGTTGGGTATTATTTGGGTAAAGGCACGTAGTGCAATCACCGATAATGTAATAAGTCAACCTGAGACAGAAGCTCCATACCAAGATGTTCATGAGGTTGACGGGATCCAAAAAATGTTGTAAATAGACCCAGACGAGTACCAGGGCATTCTTGTTGATGCCGGGCCTGGTGACGAGGTAATTGACACAGAGTTGGAGACTCATTATGACTTGGCGGCAGAGAATGAGGAAACATATGTCTCAACCGATGAAGATGAGAGTGGGGGTGAATTCAGTGATAGAGATTCCAGCTAGGTAATCTGTAATTTTTGTTTGCATCCATATTTCTCAATTTTTTTATGATATATATTGTTATATTACTTAGTCTACCTTGGTTATGATGCATATTTGTATATTTCATGTAGGGGTCGTATTCCTCGTGGGTGTGGGTCCCGTGGCCGTTGACATGGACGTGGATGTGGGACATCAGCACCCACCCCCACCACCACCCCTTCTCATCACCCCGCTGGCACCTCTAGCAATTCAAGAGCCACACCGTCCAGACATGGTGTGGGCTCATCCTCCACAGTTCCATCACCCACTGTTGTGCCTCCCACCTTGCCCCCTACAGCATCCTGCAGGGGACCAGGCCTCGGGTTCGGGGTGACTACACCCACAGACACGCGCATATGGATTCACCCATATGCAAGACTGGAGTGAGTTAAATATACATTTGTTTATTTGTTGCTTTTTGTTAATTGATAAATATTTATATTGTAATTAATATATTGTATGCAAACAGTTTCTATCCGGTAGATGGGCCCCATAAGAGGATCTTGGAGGTTGTCAAGGGGAATTACACCGGGTCTTGGCCCACATGGACGAAGATCCCCACAATGGTCTGGGATCACTGGTTTGAGCACCAGTTTGGTGTCAGTATTACTTTTTAAATGGTTCATTAGTTGGTGCATAATTTAATTTTGGCTAAAACACTATTTTGGTCCCTTAACTTATTTTTCAAATTCAGTTTGGTCCCTTAACTTTTAAAAGGTTCAATTTGGTCCCTTAATTCGTCTTTGTTGACCCAAGTTAGTCCTCTTTGTCAGTAAAGTCAATAGCAATGTTAAATGAGTTTCAATTTGGTCTCTTATGTTTTAAATGAGTTTCAAATTGGTCCTTTAAATTGTTAACTTGTTTCAAATTGGTTCTTTTAATTGTTAATGAGATTCAAACTGGTCCTTTAAATTGTTAGCGAGTTTCAACCTGATCCTCAAAAAGTTAACATCGTTACTGACTCATTGACGGAGAGGACTAACTTAGGTTAACAGACGCAAATTAACTGATCAAATTGAACCTTTTAAACGTTAAGGGACCAAACTGAATCTAAAAATAAGTTAAGGGACCAAATTGAACATCTTAAAAGTTAGGGGACCAAACTGAATCTAAAAAATAAGTTAAGGGACCAAAATGGTATATTAGCCTTTAATTTGTATTGTTTTGACCATTACATTATGGTCTGATGTCTTGTATGTCATGCAGGCCACTTACAGGTGGCGACCAGAGGATGAGGTTGCTATTCGGGCCGTATTTGAGCATCGCGGATCCCTAGTTGTGAAGAATTTCACGGGAAAGATCCGCGATGGTTCATCTCCGGGGGACTTCTTGACTCCCGAGGTTCTTGACCGCCTGCATCGGTATAGGGCCACTGATGAGGATTTCTTGAGGAGGAGTGCAATCGGGAAGCAGAACCGAGTCGCGGATACTGTTGCTCCTCTATACACGGGTGGGTCTGTGCCTTTCACAAAGCATCATGATAGGCTGGTAATTAAGTAAACTATATATTTCATTTTCAATTAAGTAAACTTAATTATTAAATAGCTTAACTGTTATCATTGAATATATATATATATATATATGCAGACGATCGAGATGCAGAGACCCCCCACTGCATTTGAGGTATAGAAGGTTACCAAGAAGAGCAAGGCTGGGGAGTGGGTCGGGAATACAGGCGAGATTGTTATAAGTTAAATTATATCATTACATTATTTAATTATATTTAGTTCTATATTTCCCCCAAATGCTGACTTATTTTGCCTTATAATGCAGGACGAGTTCAACCGCCGCCGAGATGAGGCCATTAGTCAGGGGCAGGAGCCTTCTGTTGCCTCTGACAATGCCATTTTCCTGGAAGTGGTTGGTGGCAGGAACAAGAAGGGTCGTGTATATGGTTTGGGAGCCCTGGGAGATGAGTATGTGGCCTCTGCCACACCATCTTCTCAGTCAGTATATGGCCCTACACCTGACGTCAGAAGGCTCGTCTCCAACCTCAACATCGGGCTTGTTATTCAGCTTGGGGGCAGGGTGGCTGCTTTGGAGAGGGAGAGGGAGCTCTTGTAGCACTTGGGATTCAGACCTGGCGGGTCTGGTTCCGTCCTTGAGGACACTGCTGCTTCGGGTACCCGTGCTGATAGACCTACTGTTCTCGATGACCCATCTGTTCCCCCAACCTCTGGCCAGCAGCATGATGCAGATGATTATGAAGCCGATGATGATTGCGCCACCCCCCCCACTCAGTTGATATGTTCTTTTTTTATTTTGACAGTTTGTAATTATTTAAATTTTGACAGGCATTATTTTTATATATATTATTAGATTTTTCAGTTTTTTTATTTATTTTTAATTACAGGGTTTATTTTTTTAGAACAACAATTTACAATATATATATATCTTGGCACCAAATTAAAATGGTAATAAAAAAAATAAAAAAGATATAATTAGCGACCGAATTATTCGGTCGCTAACACAGTCGCAATTCGGTACCAAATTTATAATCTGGTACCAACACTTAGCGACGGGTTTTTAATAATTTGTGACCGGTGTTTTTGGGTCGCTAATTAGCGACCGAAGCACATTTCGGTCGCTAAACAATTAGCAACCACTATTTTAGCAACAACGTTATCTCAGTCGCTAACTCGGTTGCTTATTACAATAGCGACCGAACTCATGTGTTTAGCGACAAAATAATTCGATCGCTAAACAACTTTTTTCTTGTAGTGGTTCTTTGGTTGCTTGAGTGTTTGACCTTCTGATTTTCTTGATACTCGTGAGAGAGAAAGCTTCAGTGACTTCTACTTGAGGGGACAACTCCTAAAAGTTCCTTTGTCCTTGTGTTCCTCATCGAAGGACCATAAACAGGTGAGAGCTCTTCTAGACAGGTTGAATCTTCAACGTAGAAAGTCAACAAACCAGTCATCAGACAGGTTGAACTTAACTCATTAGACAAGTGATCTTCATGAAGGATTAAGAGTATCTAAGACAAACAGGTGTTAAATGATTCTTCACTTAGTAATCTGCACACTAGATAGACAGGTCAGCAACCAAAATGAAGTTCAATTAAATCATTGATAAATGTTTAGTTTTCATCAAAACTTAGGGTAAATGCTCATTAGATATTTAGAGACTTAATAATGTGTAGTTTGTAAATTAGGATATGGTATTTATAGGGGGAGTCTGATGAGTGAGGGGTGGGTGGGGAGGGGTCCTCGCGTGCGCCATGTGGCGCAACGTGGGGAATGCGCCATCTGCAGTGGCTCCTTTAAAGGTGCCAACTGCAGTGGTGCCTTCCCCACGAGACGCTGCGGGGCAAGGGGGGCAAACCAGCTTTTGACCAATTTATATATATTTTAAAAAAAAAAAAACATAGGAGGTGCTAGTCAGAGTGACACCTTTGAAGAGCCACTTGGATTAGCACCTTTGATATCAGAAAGATAAAATTATAAAATATGTAAGTGTGTCATAAAGGACCCTCATTGATAAATAGTTTCATAAAAAATCCTAAACTAATAATAAGTTTTTAAAACAATATAAGTTTGGTCAAAAAATCATGAATCCAAGAATCGAAACAATTAGTGTGGGATTTAGTTTGGATTCGAATATCAAAAAAATCTAACCATTCATAAGGATATTCTCAATTTAATTGGGTCGATTGGACCGATAAATACGTACAATGCCACCGAAACTGAATTATCACGATGACTTATACGTTATCTAAAGAAACCTGGAAACTTGCTATAGCAGGTAAAAGTCAGTCTCTCACCGTGAGAGATTTGTTGAAGTTGCTCACGCTAGAAACCTGGCTACATTTGATTCCATTCTGATGTTTCTGACATTTCTCTAGTCCTACCATGTGCTATCCCAAGAAATAGAACGGTCCTGACCATGCGATAATTTTTTAGAGTAATGATATTTGTACATCCAAAGTTGACACCCAAAGTTGACACCTTGATTAATCGGTACAAATATTTGGTTAATTCAGTTCATTATATGATTAATCACGTGTAAATATTTGGTTAATTCATGATGACTCATTAATCATATAAAAAACTGAATTAACTAGATATTTGTATGTGATTAACCAAATATTTACATGATTATGGAAAATAAGCTTCATATAACCCATTAACCATATAATGAACTAAATTAACCAACAATTTACATATGATTAACCAAGGTGTCAACTTTGGGTGTCAAACCCAGGCGTTCAAATATCATTACTCAATTTTTTATAAAAGGTCGGGACACTGCGTTGGTTTTAGGACATAATAAACACGTGGACGGAGAAGTTTATTTTAACACTATTTCGATTATTATTATGGATTTAATTGGTATACACTGACAGTGTAAAGTTTTTTTACACCGTCAACCAATCAGAAATTGACACACCATATCAAATCTTTGATTCTTATCCTAACTACCTTAAAAGTCATCAATTTCATGATTTCTGATTGGTTGTCAGTGTAAAAATCTTTACACTGACAGTGTATAGAAATTAAACTCTATTAGGTTATTTGTTTGTAATTTTATGGTTTAATTACTTTATAGGTCCCTATATATTTTGAGAATTTTTAAATAGATCCCTATATTTTTAAAATTTATAATTAGGTTCCTGAACTATTATTTCATTTGTAATTAGGTCCCTATATTAAAAAAATTTGTAATTGGATCCTCAAACTTTTATAAAGTTTTCAATTGGGTCCCTGAACTAAAAAAGTTTTTAATTGGATCCCTGAACTTATATAAAATTTTCAATGGGATCCTTAAATTATAAAATTCGTTAGTGATATGTTGAATTGGACGGAATATAACTGATTTCATCAAAGCTGGCTATTTAAGAGTAGTTTTAGTGAAAGATGAACCTTGAGATATTGTCACAATAAAATGTAGTAAGATGTAACAAGATGAAGTGAGATGTAGTAAGTTGCAAGTGAGGAAACTATTTTGGACGAAATTATTTCAAGGAAGGGATATACAACCGTAAAAACATAAATCGGGGAAGGAATGAACTATTTGTTCAGATGGAGGAAAAGCAATCACAGGTCAAGTTTGGGTTTTCTGACTCAACATTATGGTCTCTTGCAACCCTAAATACAAATTTGGGGGAATTCCAGGTCACGTTTAACATCAGCAGACTTAAAGACCTCTTCACGGAATCCTACCCCAAGGACTCCATTGAAAATTTTATATAAGTTCAGGAACCTAATTAAAAACATTTTTAGTTCAGGGACCCAATTAAAAACTTTATAAAAGTTCGAGGACCCAATTACAAAATTTTTTAGTATAAGGACCTAATTACAAATGAAATTATAGTTCAGGGACATAATTACAAATTTTAAAAGTATAGGGACCAACAGAGTAATTAAACCTAAGTTTATCATTCAGAAATAAAGTACTCATACTTATTTTTATATGCAATTTTTATGTAGGAAGATCATCTGTGTTAAAATGTTGTATCGGTGGTTTAGAATGAATTTCATTTCATTTAAATTTGTTTATTGTACTTCTTTTGGTTATCTCACATGACTTGTGTGGCTAGGCAAGGGAGCCTAAGTCAAATGGTTCTAAAACCATTACCTACGAATGGGACAAGTATTAATAACAAAATGCAGCTAATTAACACAGTTTTAATACAAATAAATATGAATTACGTTTAGAACATCAGATTACACTTGATTAGTAAATGATAAACCCACCCAAAGAAAAAACATGTATCATCCACATGAACAAACAAGGGGTGGTTAGCTATATATAGCTTTTAAGGCTTCTTGGTGGTTCTAGCTGCTGCTTGCTTGTACCTAGATGCATAACTATGAAACAAGGCAAGTGCATTACTAGTAACCTCTGCCACATTCTGTGCCTTAACCTTAATAGCAGCCATCCTCTTACTCATCCTACGACCAGGAAACATTAACACACAACTGCTAGCATCTGTTAATGCAGTGCTCACCCATGTCTCAACGTTACTTATGTGCCACAACAAAGCATCATTGATGGTGGAGCTATGTTGGTTCAATCTGCGTAGTTCCTTGATGGCTTGGGTGAGTTGGTCCACACTATCAGTGATTTGATTCACACAATCTTGCACGGTTAGGTACTCTTTGTTGTTATTGTTCTTCATTGCCTTGAGTTCCTTTGCCACATTCAACAAGTACCCTCTTGTGTGTAGTGCTCTAGAGAGGCTCACTGATAAGGCAACATGGGTTAGGTGCTGAGGGCCATCTATGGTGTGATTGGTAACATATCTTGCAAGGCAACGAATGCATAGATCGCGGTAGAGGGTGCCGTTGCAAGAGGATTCTATATAGGTCATTGTTTCGGAATTGTGCATGGTAGTCAAGGATGGTTCAACTGGGACACTTGAAAGGAAGAGAGAGAGGAGAATGAGTATCAATATTGTGATGTATTGTGCCATCTTAATTGGCTGAAAATTGATGCTTGAGGGTAGTAGAAGAGAGAGTTCTCAATGGTTGAAGAAAATGGCAATGAGGTGTGGTGCTTATATAGAGTTCTTCACAAAGTTCATAGTACCATCACATGCTTGCCATTTATTTTCTACATGTTACGTCCTTTATGCATGCATTGAGTTGCGCTGATTAATTAAGAAAGAATGGTATATTAATAAGTTTGTAATATGAGATGGTCGGTCAAAATGGGGTTAGCATTAACATTATTAGCATTGACATTAATAATAAAGCATGCAATTATGTTATTATTATATGTGTAGATAATAATAGATTCATATCAAAGATATTCCAACCTTATTCCAAATACAAGTTGGATTAAACCCTTGTTTAAGATGGTTGTTTTCCTAATTTGAGTGCAGTTGTTTGTGAAGTAAAGTGGCTCAAGCTTTTGTTATTATACGTTTTTTAGGGTTAGACTTTTTGACATTGGAATTGAATATAATAACCCCGACCAATGGTAATTAGACCAGAAAAAAGGCCTAATATATGATGCTTAATAGGAAAGGAAAATGTATGAAACCTGAATGAGTGGGGATGGTTTAATAAGAGATTGTTGATGATTCTGTAGGCCGAATCAAGGTGCAACATGCAGCTTTTAAGGCAATTCCTGTGGGTCTATGTCCACTGGAAATGAGAGAAGAGTAAGATAGAAGACGTGTGTGTAGTTGATCAATTGGTTGGCAAAACATAATGATATATGTTTTAACTCTCAAAATCAAGCTTATTAGAAGATTCCAATGATGGAATGTAGAATACGACAACCACCACTACTAGAAATATTCTTATTATCTACGGATTTTTATGTGGATTTTGTTCAAAAATTCGTAGTAAACAGGTTTCATGCAGATTTTTCTATGAATTTCTACCTATAGGTAATATCTTCGTGAGTAATTTTTTCCTGCGAATTTTAAAATCTGTAGGAAATTTCCTGCAGATTTTCTTTAAATCCACAGGAAAATTTGTAATAAATATCAAAATTTCCTACAAAATTGCATACGAATTTAAATCTATAGAAAAAAATCTTATTACTGAAAAAAATTGTAGCAAAATTCCCAGGAAATTCCTGCGAAAAAATTCGCAGGCCACAAGTAATCCATAATTTTCTAGTAGTGCACAATAATGTGTCATTCTTCTAATAAAAAAAAACAATAATGTGTCATTCTATGGTTAATCATCGGTTGTCCAACTTTGCAAGTGGAACAGTATATTCCAGAATCAGCACATGCCAATCAATTAGGGATTACAATTTCTAATCATGTTTGGGGTTCCACGGGAATTTTTGAGGTGGCGGGAACAAGGCCCTTCAAAAAAGTCTCACATTTAGAATATATTTTATTTGTATTTGTTTTATAATTTATAATATATTTTTTGTCTCTCTCTTAAGTGTGGTTGCATGTACACATGCAACAAATATTTACATCAGCCATAATAATTTTGCTTTAAAATATAAAAAATTACAATAAAATAAATTTTAAATATAATATTATTTTTATAAAAATATTTTCATTAGTTTTAAAAAAGCATCACTAAACATTCGATTTAGGTCTCAACATATGTTGGGCCCACCCTGGACGGGGATCGGAAACGTAACATGAAAAAAATGGGGATTGAAATGAAGGAACTCCATGTCTCGTCCCATTGTCATCCTTAAATTCAATTTAGTCTTAGTTTCTTGTGTTTTTTTATCTTACAAATTTATAGTTTACATTAGTTATTTCTTTAAATATATTTTACCTATAACCAAGGCTATATGAACAAAAAAACAGGGGCCAAGGTACTTTAAATAACTTAAATTGTTGCTTGGTTCAACTTAATTTCAAACATATAGTATTGTCATGTCACATGATCGATTGTATTAAGATAAAATTGGAAGAGTCAAAATTCAAATTGCTCCTTTGATTATAACTTCAAAGTTCAAACAGAATAATAGAGAGGACCAGGGAAGAAGTGATAAGATAAATAATTTGTGTTGAACAATAGATGAAGACTAATTTTTTTTCAATTGGAGAAGACGTATGCTGCTACCTAATTAGGTAGGGGATTTGACCAAACTGACCCACTTTTAGAAACTATTTATCAAAATAACCTACTTTTGAAACTATTTACCAAACTAACCTACTTTTGAATAAAATATAATTTTTTTTTGACTTTCAGTGGCGCCGGTCACCGGCGCCATAGACTTTGACCCGCCACGTGGCGGGTCACGATTGGCCGAAAAAAAAAAACAAAAAGAAAAAAAAAATATTAAATTATTAATATTATTAATATTAATAATAAATATTTATTAATTAGTTACTAATTAATATAATTAAATTATTTATATATAATAATTTTATTAAATTATTAAATTATATATATATATTTAATTATTTATATATATATAATTATTATATTATAATTATAATATATATATATATAATAAGAGTGGCGCCATTCCTAACGGCGCCACTGCTCTTTTTTTTTTTTTTTTTTTTTTTTTTTTTGGCCAATCGTGACTCGTCACGTGGCGGGTCAAAGTCAATGGCGCCGGTCAAACCGGCGCCACTGAAAGTCAAAAAAATATATATATTATTTTATTCAAAAGTATGTTAGTTTGGTAAATAGTTTCAAAAGTAGGTTATTTTGATAAATAGTTTCTAAAAGTGGGTCAGTTTGGTCAAAACCCCTGATTAGGTAATCTAGCTAAGGTTTTGGGATTCGAAATGCTCAGAGGTAATGTCTTAAATGCAGACCATGGATGCTGCTTGACTATGACTTCATTACCATTTATTTTTTATTAAAATAGTTTTTTTTTTTTTTTTGACTGCAATTAAAATAGTTCAATGGCTGGATTCCTAATTACCTATAACCTTAACAATAGGTGAGTTGATATATTTACTTATTTACAATGTTGGTTCCTCAATTGCTCAAATCAATATTACGTTCAAAAATTTATATTATTAATTACCTGTTTATTGAGGCGAAAATTTCCAATTCATATCTACCAGTTGAGTATATCATTTTAATTTCAAGCTAGTGAGTGATAGAAATACGATCATGTTTATCATATCGGGAGATTTTGAATTTTTTTCCCCTTTTATCTCTATCAAATCAGTTGCTTTGCAAATTCTAACGAGGACTAGTTTCTTAAACCAATTGCTTTACAGATGATAATTATATCGCCCCACAGTCACACTTCTCCACAAGCCAATGAAACACCCAAATAAAGGGAAAGTGTTTACATTCCCCACCCCCTTCTACAAACACACTATTCGGGTTTCCACATTACAACAAGGGACTTAACAGTAAACAAGGATCCCAACCACTAAAAAGGATCTCAACAGTTACAGACAACAGCAATATCTTACAAGAAAATGATAATTCAAACAAAACCACACCAATCAACCACATGCATTTGCTGAGCGGCTTGCCTGCATTGATCATTCAGTAACCTTCATACCAGAGAGATATACTTTACTCTGAATCACACTTCCCCCAATCCAAAATCCAGGCATAACCATCAAACCAACTTTAGGTTTTTCATCATTGTCATCCATTATCAAATTCTTGACCACGCTTTCCATATAAACATCAGAAAACTCACTCCCACCTTTAACTTGAAACACCTTGACATTGGGCTCAAAAGAATAAGCCAACCTGTGTAAAAGCCAAATTGTCTTGGCCAGCTTTAGAAATGCCTGGTAAAAAGGAGTTCTTGGGTGCCCTCCACTCATTACATAATTCCGTTGATCCAAGTTTCCGAAGAATGATGCTTCCATCTTCGAATGAACCACCACTAGGTATTTGCTCCTACAAAATTTCCCAAAAATGGAATCAGGATTTTGTCCTAGCATGTCCAAGGGGTCCATCTCCCTTAAAGCAAGAAATTGGTGGAAGAAGCTCTCTTTAGTGATTGTAATATTGTCTGATTTGACAGAGAAGCTTTCCTGCTCAAAGCCACTGAACATTCTTTGGCATATGTAAGACTCAAATGCATATTTCTTATGAGCTCTCTTTGCATAAACAACATCAGGCTCGATGGAGTTGGCAGCGGCATCAAGGTCCCACCCAGCTGCTTTCATCATGTTGATCAAAGGTTTAGAAAAATCATGAATAGCTTTCGCCGCGGCTTCAACGGCAGAGGTGAAAAGATCTGGAGTTAGATCAACAGGGAAAAATCCATTTTCATCTTCTGATTCTTTGGTTGACAAACCTCTAAGCTTCAGATTCTTTTCAAGTTTAGACCGCTTCTGGTTAGCCTCCTCAATCAACTGCTGCAATTGATGGATCTCTGAATCTTTATTCTGGATTTCAGACTGGAATTTCTTCACCATGACCTCATATGTCTTCAGGAGGCTCTGCTGCTCTTGAATTTCTGCAGCTAAACGTGAGTCTTGGGGAGAAACACACACTGGTTTTGGGTTGTTTTCCCTGTAAAAATGCTTGAGTTCAGACAGATTTTTCAGCTCACCAATAACAAGTTTATCAGCAGTTTGGATTTTATCCGGGTCATAGGGAGTATGAGCTGCTTGCAGCTGGATATAAGCTGACTTCAGGGAAGAGATATTTGTAAAAATTCTAGATATTACAGTTTCCAAAGCTTCTGGATTCTGATTCATGGCCTCTTCCATGGGTTGAGGGTGGACCTTTTGACTGTTGCTCTCACGTAATTGGGCCTCTCTTGCTCCAGTAGGTAGCATAGTTGACGCTAAACAAGCTTTCCGTCAACAGAATCAAAATTAACACACAACCTGCAAGCTTCCAAACAAGTTCAATCAAGGTGTTCCATGCAAAACTAATTTAATGTTTTAGATAACATGGATGATTCAATTCATATTTCACAAATAAAGCGCTTTAAATAAACAGTTAAATAAAACATATTCCACTACAACATGGGTGACTAAAGAAGAGATGAGAACAAGTGCACGCAGGTGTGCAACTTATAAGAAATGTCCATCTACTAGTAACAATGTGCAATTGCATACTCTCTTTTCTTGGAATTTACAACTCATGTAATGTTAGATGATGTTTCATGCTTGGGGGGTTTTGAGGAGTTAATGATTTTACGACTTCATTTAAAAGTTAAAAACCATCCAACCATGTTCTGGGGCCTTTAGAGATATTTCTTCAGATGTATACAAGGAAAATAAGGGCACTCTAATATGAGGAAAGAGAGATAATTGCTATAGAAAATAACTACAATATTCTTGATAGATCATATAATATAACAGATCATGAACACAAGTTACACAACAGATAAGAGACTGCGCCAGTAACAAGCAGTTAGGTATGGGAATAGAGACTAGGGAATAAAGGGGTTCAATAAGTGGGGCAGTTAGGACAAGTGTAAAAGGGTATGAATCAGTAGGTAGAGGGCAGAGAGGATCATTCAGGAATTGAGAAGGCGGAAAAGTAGGAGAGTTTGGGTCTCTCGAATACCCATGACTGTGTGATTTGTGGGCTATCAGTCTCTGTAATTCTGTTCTTAGTGAATAAAGGTCTATTCTTATACAGCTTCTGATGTCATCTTGGAAAGCAATTGTTTTCACCAGGTCACTTTATTTGATAGAATATCCAAGTATCTTCCCCATAGCCTCTAAGACTTGAACACACTAAAACTACGTCTACAACCATTCAATCCTCTCTCCATGTATGGTATGCTAAAACTGAAAGTTCTAATTGCTCTTTATCTTATAGTAAAAAAAGATCTAGTAACTAGTAAGTCACAATGGTTAATTCTGGGAATAAAGTATAGAGAGAAAGAATTTAATAAAACCTAGAAATAGAACTTAAATGATTTTATTTAAATCACCTCAAGCCTCTTATATAGTAATCTGATCCAGAAGGAAAATAATGAGACAAGATAACTACAGTCCATACTATACAGAGTGAATCAACCCTAACTCTCTAGGAAAATTCAACAGAAATCTATATTATTAAGCTATAATAGAAAACATACCCAGAAAAACAAATTCAAAATCTAAAATGTTAGAGAGAAGAAGTGGGCACATCAGAAACAACCTTAAATCGGAGAGATCTGTTGTAGCGGAGAGTGAAGAGGAAGTGAAGGTATCAGTAAAAGCGCTGTGATGACAATGACATAGGCGAAGCAAAACCCTATACCTATGCGAAAGGAAACGGAACCATGAAGCAACTTGTCCTGTTAACAAGGAAAACCAAAGAATCGACACAAAACAAAAGAGTAAACATCACACCAAACACACCTGCGACGGAAATGAAGAAGAACGAACGAGAGATCGAGAAAGAAGAAGACACCTCAGAGCTAAGCTGCTCAGAGGCGGCGAAAACGACGTCGTAAAAAGAAAGAATGCACGCTGAGACAAGGAATAAACTAAACGGTTCGTTAGGCGAGGAAGAACTATGAGAGTGACAAAAACGGACGCCGCTATGCTTGAGGTGTTAAAAATATTGAGTAAATACCCAATTTGGTTCATGAAATTGTTAAGTAGTATCAATTTGGTCCTTAAAATTATCGAAATTCCAAAAAGCTCCCTGAATGATAAATTTGTATCAATTAAATGGTCTCTCATTTTACTCACTTAATATCAATTAAATCTGACATTATAAACTTAGTAAATGGTAACTTAGTCATATGATTTTTAACAGAGGTAATAATTGATCACCAATTTTTACAATTTCAGGACTATTTGGAATTATCCGATAATTTCGTGTGAGTAGCATATTGATAGTACCGTTCACAATGTTTCACCCAGACCACACATTACCCGCACTTTAACTTAGAAAAAAATAAATAACATGATTGAGTATATAATGGTAGATCGGGTCGGGTTCCGACGAAGATCTTTCAAATCTTACTCATGAACACCCGTTTTTATCGTGTGAAAAGCTGCTTTCTAAAATATCCAAAACGACCCGACCCAATTCGCTTATACATTTTTTTTCTTTTCAACAAAAAATCAGACCGGGCCTCAATTTGTTGTCCAGCCCTGCATAAAATACATATATGAACCCTCCAGTTTCCAGAATGTATACATTTTTTCTTAATCAAAATTAAATAATTTTATATATGAGTAATATAAATAATATAAATAGTATCTATATATACGGGTGCGGGTGGATACTAGAGTACCCATATTCTCTAGCACTTATTTATTACCCTTCACTTTTATCATATAGTTACATATCACTCTCAAAACGTACCCATAAACAGGATAATTACCTACCCATGGTGTCAGAATTTGTGTACCCAAATATCATTAGGGTTTCAAATTGTCATCCCTATGCTTATAACAGTGAAAACGATTTTAGCAATAAAAACAATAAAGTTTTCAATTTTTTTAGTTGTCAGATCAATATATGTTATTTTATTTAAAAAACTCTAATTTTGTATTTGGATTAGTTATTTTAGAATTTCAAAGAATTTAAAATATAACATAATTAAATTGTTCATTTATCAAATTCTTTGTTTGAATAATTATTTTTAATTTTTATAATTTAAATACAATTTTGAACAGCATAAAAAATTATAGAATATTAATATTTTTAAAACTTAAATCTTGAATTTAATCATAATAATTTTGGCAAAAAAAAAAAATGAGAATACATATTATGGATTTGAATTCTCTTCTATTTTGAATGACAAATTTTTTAAAATATAATCAGTGAACCTTTGTTAATTGTTAGGTTTAACTCTCCCTAAAGCTCTCTGAAATATAAAAATGATGTCCTATTCTTAAGGTGTAAAATGTAATTAGTGAATCCTACGATCACACATGACAATTTATGTCTTCCTCTCATGTATATGTCTTCTTTCAAAAGAGGAGAGGTTTTCATTTCCCATAGATAATAGCCTACTATATATTAATTAGATGATAATTTGTACTACCCATTGGGTACCCGTAAAAATTATCCATAATAGATAGGGTAATTACCTCATAATGGATAAGAGTCGGGGTACGGATTTTTTGAATGATTCACGGTATTATGGTACCCACCCGCACTTTTAAATGTAGATTTGGTATATATAATTATTTATTTAGATATTATAGTGTATGTAATTTTAACTATAATACTTTTAAAACCAAAATTAATCTAAAGATTCAATCTAAACCTAGTTGCATCTATAATTCCTTTTTGGATGTTTTGACCTATTTAAATATCCTCTTGATTTTAATGTAGTCAGTGGATTTAAAAGACATGTTGAATCATCTTTTATTGTTATAACTTTCTTTGTTATTTATTGCTTTTTCACTGTTAAAGTCGGGGTTGTAGGGGTAAAGTGTAACTAAATTGCTACCCACAAGGGTATGGGTCCGGGTACGGGTAAGGGTAATTTTTTTCAACGCGGGTAGTTACATAGTATCCTATCAAGACCATATCTATTGCCATGCATATAATAATAATAATAATAATAAATAATAATAATAATAATAATAATTTAATAATAGCTAGTAACTCCCTCTGGTCCTATATATAAGAGTCAAAACCCTAAAACACGCAGATCAGAAAATGTATTGAAATAAGCTATTTGGTAAATTAATATTCATATAAATTTACAAATTTAACCCTTCAATAAGTTAATGATCAACCTACTTGTATGAAAAGTTGATACTGTCTCGTAAGTATAAACCCTATTATAAATAAGGGACAAATTAGAAATGATATGTCAAAATACATACATGTCTCTTATATGGACCAAATAAAAGTAGTCATTTATCTCTTATAATAAGAACCGGAAAAATATTAGTTAAGCAAATAATTGGGTTGAAAAATGATTATTATTTAATATTTATTATAAAATCTTCTCTCACTACTACTGAGTTCACCCAATCACTGTCGGCCTGACTCGTGTTTTGGGTTCCTTCCTTCTTCCTCTTTCGACCAACTAATTACTCTCTCTTTCTCTCTACTGATTCCACGTCTTTGGCGATTTCGCCCCCTAGATCTACTCTCAAAAAACGGTACGAATTTTTCTACTCCTGCTTTGTGTGTGTGTGTGTGATTCATTTGAACGAGCTTTGCTTCTTTTGTTGTCTTTTTATCTCTGAATTCGTTATGCAAGCTCTTCACTTTTCCCTATTTACAGTGTTTTTCTTCATCCCCCATTTCATGATTCAGATGAAATAACTGTTGGTCATTGGTGGGGAGGTTTTTTTTTTTTTTTTGGGGGTTTTCCACTTTATGTGTTTTGCTTTTGTACATTGCATCAATCACCCCAACTTCATTTATTTGCTCCTTGCTTCCATTATCCAACTTGGTTACTTTCTAAATACACAAACAAATTGGTTTTGTTAAGTATGTGATGTGATTCAATGCTTCAACATTCTATCCACCATACATTGAATTCGCAATTGGGTTTTGGTTTTTGGTTTTGATTTAACTCTCTTTTATTTTTTATACATGATATGTTTGTTACTCTTTATTTTATGTATTTTACTGTTCAATTTGGGTTTACATAAGTCTATAAGTCTATAAGCAATAATAGCCTTTTTGCTAAGTTTCAATTTGCCTGCTAGATTTACAGGCTGTAGTTATACATATGGCACTATCGGCTTCGCGGGCTATGTCGAAGGGTGTAGTGATAACCGTTCCTGTTCTGGTTCTCTCTGCTTTAGTGGCTGCTGTTTTTCTGTTCTTCCTATTGTCCTCTCTCTCGTCGTGCTCCTGCCCTCGACCTTCAGACACCCCTGTATCCAGCACTAGTAGTAGTAGTATTGGTATTGGTGTGTCTGAGTCTAGCCATGGTAACATTCCTTTGTCAACAAGGAAGGAAGATGTCGAGTGGGTGAAAGATCAAATCCGAGCGAACGGGCTTCAGATGCATGATAATGTGCTTCGTAAGGGTATTAACCCCCGAACTAGGGCCCAGCAACTTGAGGATCTTAGACAGTAAGGCCATTCCTTTCCTATATGTTTTACCCACTTGTTTGTGTATATGACTATATCTTGTTGTTTGGATTACCAAATTTTAATTTCATTCCTTACATAAAGTCTACAAAATGACAATTTCTAAAATCGTGGCAAATAAATTAACCAACACTGGAAAATAAATTAATTGACTGAATAATAGTAGGGTAGCACTGCGAATGTGCAAGAGTTAGCGAAACTGAGAAAAGAGGCAAGAGATTGAGTGGAAATAGGAGTTCCTTGAAATTTCTATGCTCCTACCTTTTTTTGTCTCTCCAATATTGTTTACATGATACTATGCTTCGAACTGAAGTTTGTTTACTTTATGTCCATCTTTCTGTGAAAATGTGAAACATGGTCTTCAGAACCTTCACAATTGGTGTTTTTCTCTATTTTAATTCTCAATTTATAATGACTGAGGATTCCACTCTTTCTGATTCTTGCTGTACTGATCTGTTTGGTTGATAATAAGCACAGGGGTTCCAAATTCAAACACATATAAAACATAGTTCAAACGCAAAGCTTTATTTATTATTTTCTTTTTATTAGCTTGAAGCACCCTTTTATCATAATGAATGAACTATTGAATGTTATGTTCTGTCATTATCATGTCTTTTTGACATGTAATTCTTGTTCCTTGTCCCTGTCTCTGTCTCTTTCTCTCCATAAGATTCCAAATAAAGGATCCCAATGTTTTTGTAGCCACTTAGGACACACACACACACAGACTTTTGAAGCAATGGTTGCAATTTCTAATTTTATTTTGTTTGAGCATGATGCATGAATAACCTTTTGTTTAGCTGATTGCAATTCCTTCTTCTAATTGCAGATTTAAGGGCATATCACACTATGAGGGACCTGAATCAGGTAATCACACAGCCTTACCATGCCCTGGGGAACTCCTAGTTGAGGAGCACCATAGCAACTATGGTGAACCTTGGGCAGGTGGAAGAGATGTGTTTGAGTTTCTTGCTCAATCCACTCAACTCAGACCTGACTCACAGGTCCTGGAGATAGGTTGTGGCACACTTCGAGTTGGTTTGCATTTCATTCGCTATTTAAATCCTGAACACTTTCATTGTCTTGAAAGGGATGAGCTCTCTCTGATGGCTGCGTTTAGGTATGAGCTTCCTGCCCAAGGCCTCTTAAACAAACGACCTTTGATAGTTAAGGGGGATGACATGGACTTCAGTAGATTTGGTTCTGGCATAATGTATGATTTGATTTATGCTAGTGCTGTATTTCTTCATATGCCTGATAAGCTCGTGTGGAATGGACTGGAAAGATTGGCGTCTAAATTGAAACCTTATGATGGACGGATCTTCGTATCACATAATATAAAGTTCTGTTCACGATTGGGAGGTGAGGAATGCACAAAGAGGCTTATGAGCTTGGGGCTTGAGTATCTTGGTAAGAAGACACATGATAGTCTGCTATTCAATCACTATGAGATATGGTTTGAATTTAGACGGTCAAAGGCTTAATAATGTCTAGATTGATTTTAGAATGAAGCGTGAGAAATAGCACGTCAAGGCACTAAATATGCTTTTGCTCATCGCGACAAATCTTCAGCAACTCAATGATATTCTTGCTTGGAGTCCAAAGAGGTGTCAGTTTTTCTACTCAGTGGTTCATCAGCTCATGCCATAAATCTGCATACACTTTTGACGCTTCTAAGAGGGGAGGATCATCATAAATTTTGATTGAGAACTCGACTCAACTAAGGCAAGGAGATTGGGGTCCTATGGTAAAAGTGATAGCTTAATATTTACCTTTTAATGTTGTTTCTATTAGAGATTCTGATTTGATAGCTGTATTTAGCAGTCATTATTTTGCAACTGATTGCTGTTTTTGACAATTATTACATGGGATGCCATCTAACATGTGTAATGATGCGATAACTTTAAATACTTATCTATTTTTGAGGATTTATATGTTGTAACAAAAGCATTTTGCTGAATCTTCTAACATCCCCTCCTTTCATTTGGGGGAAAGAGAGCCAAGAACTTCTTTTCTAGCTCATGAATCTCGTTGCAATCAGATGTAATGAAAGGCTTCCTAGTAGAAGCCAGACAGGAGATTGATGAAGATCTAGGTTCAAGTGACCTAATTTAGTTGGTAAAAACTGTCACTGTTACAGATTTATATTCTCTAGATTTCCTTAGGCTTTATTCAGAAATGGCATAGAAGGGTGTTTTGTTGATTCATTTGTCAGTAGCCAGATAGACCTATTGAATTTGATCCATTTCATAAGTGAACAACTGAATGCAATATATTGCATACAGGGTTACTTTGTATTTAAATGATCATTTCATTTCTACTTAGATATATGAAATGAAAATTAAATATTGCTTGTGATGTGGAGGAAATTCTCGAAGTTTAAACATGATAATATGTATCTGTTCGTTTCCTAATCTGATTGGGATGGATTCCTCCCTTTGTTGAGTGGAACAAATAAAAACTCAAATTAGCTTATTTAACAAATAAATCAATTTTTTCAATTCATTGAGTTGTTTCCGAATCAAGTTGCCAGTAGGTTCACAAATTCATTGCCAGCTCTTAATATCGTTAATCAAATTTAATAACTGCTTGTGTTTTAGTTTGGGGCTATTTATCTATTTATCAATTCATTGGAAACGCATACACCCACTTTTTCAATTACCTAGGTCATTGCTTAAGGGCGAGTTCTACGGTGAGAGACCATAATATACCATAAAATAAAATGCTCCACATGATTTTACCATACAAAATCCACACTGGATTTTTTCTTCTTCATTTTTTTTTTGTCACTGTTGCTTTGTTTATCTCGGCAGTGGCAACCACCATCTTCAACATTCTCCGTCATCGGTCGTTTTGTAGGACCACCACGTGTTGGGGATCTGGGCCGATGGAGGCTGGCGCGGAGGTGGCGCTTTGTGGATCTTTGGGCGGTGGTCTGGGATGCTCCGTTCGTGGCATAACAGGGGTTGGGAAGCCGCATGTGTCACGGCGGAGAAAGGCGGTGGGCTTCACTTTGTCTTTGCATCTTCTCTGTTGCCATTCCCTCTAGGTCCGGCGAGCTTCACCTTTGAGACAGCAGAGGAGATTGATTGGAAAATAACTTTCTCAAATTTCCCCATATCCCTCTCAGATCCCTTTCTTCTCCATCTCCCTCTCGCCGGAAACCGCCGCATCCGAACCCTCTCAGCACGCCTCCATTCGGCCACCGAGCTCCGTTCATCACTGCAGCCTATCTCCGCCGTGCTCTGTTTTGTCACCGCATTCGTTGTTCAGCTCCGCCGTGCTCAGAACGAGACCCATCACAGATCCACGCCGCCGCCTCGTCCAGAACAGTTCCAGGTGCACCGCCTCCTCCTCCGCAGCATCGCCGTCAGCTCGAGCTCGCCACCGGCCACCTCTGTCAGACGCGCACGACCTCCCTGTGAGAGGGGCACAGAGAGTGAGAGAAGGGAGAGAATGAAAAGAAAATGATATGGTGTGGGTAGGAGTATGATAATCTTGTGTGACACTTTCTAATCTACGGTATATTCTGGTCTCTCACCATGAGAGACCTATCTAAGTCTCTCACAGTAGAACTCGCCTACTGCTTAATTGCATGATTCTGGTTTTATGATTGATGTAAGAAAATGAAAACAAACCGACCTTCACAAGAAGTTTGCCAGGAGTTTGCACCAATCTTAATTTTAACCACGAGTTTTATGTTTTTTAAACGCGTCTCATCAATAGCTAGCCAAGCATAACTATTGCAAGCATAAGTTGGGACTAACCGAAATGAAAGTAAAATATATTTTAACAACAAAAAAGTAAAAAGAACATATAATCAGCCATTCAACACAGCTATAATGGAATTAAAGAACTCTAATTAGGGATGTAAACAATCAAGCTAAGTCAACTCAAGCTAAGCCGAGTCAACACTGATATGGCTCAGCCCCGGCAAAATAAGAAATTAAGCTCATTTTCTTAGCTCAAGTTTGATTTGCCTTAAGCTCTTGCATGTTATTCAAGCTCACCAACGGTCTTTACTGTTAATGTACTTGCATTGGAAGGGCATTTGCTTTTTCATTTATCTAAGGAAATGGTGCAAATGTTGCAGAGGTAAAAATTAAGCTTCCAAACCTTTAAAGTTCTACAGCAAGATACCAACAAAAATTTGATCCATTCAAACCCCAATATGATGATTTTTTTTAAACAGAGAAATGAAGCTCAGAAACCACAAAATTGTAGTGCCATTAAACAAAAGGAAAACAAAAGTTATTGGGGAAATCTTGATACTTTAAAAGTAACTCTAAGTTCAAAACAACATATCTCAGGCAAAGTACTTTCTCAAACAAGAACCAAGGATTGAAATAGTATAAAACTCAAAAATGATAGACTAGGGAAGAAATAAACGCTGGTGCAAGATCTAAAAGCACTATCCAAAGACATATTGATAATTTAATCCTCATCTTCCTCATCTCCATCTCCACCGGCAGCCTTCTTAGCAGCAGCCCTGAGATTCTTTCTCTTCACCCTACCAGGACGTCCACCACCGAGGGGACTTGTAAGTGAAAAGTCAATATGCTTCTGTGAATCAACCCTCACCATGAAAGATGGAATGTTCACCACCTGCCTACCAACCCTGCCAAACCAGAAATGAGAAAGAAAAGGTCAATTTCTGAACAATATACCATACAAAGGGAAAATGACAGCCGCCTTTATGTTTTCTCAAAAGTGCACATATGGAAGACGGAAGATACTAAATGTAACTTCATCTTGAACACCATAGAATTTATAAAGGGAAAAAAAAGGGTCTTACTTAAAGTTGCTAAAAATTGGAAGTCCTGAAAGTAGAGCCAACAGGTAATATTTACATAAAATACATTGCACAAAAACCTAGAAGGGCCAATGGACAAGAAAAGAAACTAGCTTATGAATTTTAACGATAAAATCAACAAAGGTTTCTTTTACTTACACGGATCAACATCACAGTAACCAAACAACATCTGCTATGTACAAGATTTTATGGTCTCTGACTCTCACTAAGACAGAATCAAAACCAGTCTTGTTTGGACGGTGTAATGGAATGAAACATTTACAATAGAATGTACTAGTAGAAGGTAGTTTCCATACGAAGCAGAGAATCACAAGCAGGTAATACAAAGTGAATCCCCCACTGACACAAACAGAGAAGCAGTAATTTTCACTTAAAACATTTGATACAAATACCAAACTCAAAGCTTGTTAGTTGTTACTACATATTACATTATTATAAATGTAAATTACGGAGGCGTTTGAAAAAACTTATATGAGAATAGCTTATGGAAATAGTTTATTACCTTCTTATATGCTCTTTTTAACTTATTTCAATAAGCTTATCGGAGAAACTTATGAAAATAAACTCTTTTTAGCTTATTTCAAAAAATGTTTATTAAATAAGTATTTGGGGTGCATTTGGAAGGGCTTATAAAGAGCTTATGAAAATAGTTTATGAGAATAAATGTATACACTTAGTTTACGAAAATAATTTATAATCTTCATAAGCTCATTACAGCTTATTGCAATAAGCTTGTCAGAGAAGATTATGAAGATAAATTATTTTTAGCTTATTTGAAAATAGCTTACAAATAAGCACTTAATTAAATTGTTTACCTAAATGCACCCTTAATTAAGCTAATTGTAATTACCCAAAGACACTCGGATTTGGCTCCTCCAAAGTGGGCAAATATGTAAAGTGAGAAAGTGAGTGTATCCATCCTTGATTAATTGAAGTGCATTGAGATCTCAATCAACTTTATCTAATCAAAGGTGGATATACATTCACTTTCTCACTTTACAGATTTGCTCACTTTAGAGAATACAATTTTTTTAAAATTTATAGGACACGACTATGATCCAAGAAATAAAATTACTATAAGGTTAACCTTAAAGCACAAATCATAAATTAAAAAGGAGGAATGATGCTTTAAAAAATAGTCTAGTCATTAGAAACATAATAAAATAATAAAATGCTAACATTCATCTAACTATTGTGTCCGTAACTCATAGATACATAATTCAGATTAATATCTATTCAATTGGGAAATGGGAAAAACGAACCTGATGTGCCTCTGTCTGATGAGGACCCTAGCATGATGAATAGACTTAGCCATCCCAGACTTAAAAACAAGTGTTTGAAGGCGACGTTCGAGGAAGTTCTCAACGGTGAGAGCCAAAACATAATCGAGCTTATTTTGAGTCTCGTCGAGAAGCCCGTAACGGAACATCCTCCTCAGAAGTGCTTCACCCTCGAAGATCCTACGCGGGTTCTTCTCGTCGAGTGTCAACAGGTTCCTAGCGTTGTTGCGAATGCGACTGAGGGCGTACTGAACCCTCCACAACTCCCGCTTGCACCGAAGCCCGTACTCTCCGACAAGCTTCAACTCGGCGTCCAACCGTTCCTTCTCGTACGGACGACGAGGCTTCTTGAATGTTTTCCCATCTATTATTCATCAATCAAACAAAACAAAACATCATTGGTTTCATGTGTTATGTCAGAAACTTTAGTTTACAGAATGAAACGATATCGTTTTGCGTGGATCTATGAGAGACTCACAGTTGCGGTAAAATGAAACGTGCACCATGGCTCTTCTGCTGCGGAGCAGTCACCTCCCTCTGCTTCGCTCTTCTGCTCTTGCGCCTTGGGTTATGAAGAGTGGAAGCGGAAACCCTAATAATATATTATATATTGTCATATAATAATTATTGTATTTATATTTATATTTTTTTATGAGTTTATATTTAGACCTAATCTAATCTAATATTATTAAAAATGTTGTAAATACATACCTATATTTTTACTTTATTCATGAATCAAAGTTGTATATATTATTAGTATAAATAAATAGTTTTATAATAATAGTGAGATCCATTAATATTTTGACATTATGTTTTTATTTTAATAATTAAGAGAAAAAAATAACAATAATTCTTTCATACAAAAAAAAAACTGAGGTTTTGATTAATTTATTTGCATTGAAACGTCTAAATCTAAAATCCTATTAAACATTAAAGATATCGATTAAAAAAAAACTTTTAAAAATTATATATTTAACATTTTTTTTGACAAAATATATTTAACATGTTAAAAGATATAAATTTAATTTTTCAATACAACATTTCTCTTGTAAAAAGAAACTAATTTGAAAACAAAAAAATTTATTAAAACAAAAAAACAAAAATTAGGGAAGGAAGGGGTTGTTTATTCGGATGGGGGAGAAGCGGTTGCATGTCACGTTTTGGTCTTCTGATTCAATATTTTGATCTCTTGCAACCCTAATATAAATTCAGTTAAATATATTCTTAGTCACGTTGCATATCAGTAGAGTTGGGCAGGCGAACTAGTCCGCACCGGCCCACACCGACCCGCAAGTTAACGGATCGAACAGGGTTGGTCCGTGCATGGAACGCTTAATGGTCTGGTCCGCCGTGCAAGTTGGTCCACGAGCTTGCGGGCTGGCCCGCATAAATGGAAAAAAAATTGAAAATTTGATATCACAGTCATTTCAATGAATTTTCTATAAGTCTTGTATTAAATATTAAATAGATTATGACCATTTAAAATATTAAATATTTCACCAACCCAATTAGGGGTGTAACGGGTCGGTTTGGTTCAGTTTTAGACGGGGGAAAAATCCGAACCAATCAAAATTGATCGGTTCGATTTGGTTCGGGTTTCATTGTTTATTACTACAAAACCCGAACCGAACCAAACCGATGAAGCTCGGTTTGGTTCGGTTTGGGTGTTCGGGTCGCCTATAAAAAAATAAAATAAATTAAAAATTAAAAAGCACTGAACAATGACCTAGGTACTCATTCCCTCGACCACTCCGCCTCTGTGCTACCCTATCTTTTTGCTTCATCTTCATCTTAGTTTCACGTCATTGTTGCCAGGGACAAATCCTGAGTTCTTAACACAACACTTTTTCACACAACAGAGAAATATCAAAAGATTATCATTCAATCCTATGTTCCGACTCAAATGAGAAAAGAATCCAAGCGCTTGATTATATTTTTAGCAGTATCAGTTTAAGGTTTGAAGATCTGGAAATCATGTGCATCATGTTCACCTTGCCACCCATTTTTCTTGAGCGTCTCGTAGGCGCGGTTCGACGGATGGGAACAAACTTGAAGTAGTGAAGCACGATGTCGAATGGGAACGAACTTGAAGCAATGAAGCACGACGGCGGCGGAAGCCCTTGGTGGACGGAGGATGGCGCGGCTTGGACAAGGATGAAGCACGACAGAGGAGCGGGAGGACGCTAACGATCTGTCCACGGCTGTGCCCCTGTGTGCGGCGGCGGCAGAAACTAGGTTAGGCTGAGAGATATGTGAGGTGGTGAGAAGACAGGCCTGCAATAGTGATGAGTGAGTGATTTTCGATACTCCCTAAGTCAGATTAGGTCAGGAATTGGGGAAAATTAGTATGGTCGGGTCGGGTAGAAGGGTAGTCGGTTTTAGAAATAAAAAAACAATACCCAAACCAAACATGACTGGTTCCTATCGGTTCGATTCGGGTTTTTACCCGAACCAATTAACCTCGGTTTTTTATGGGTTGGTTCGGTTCGGTTTGGTCGGGTTGGTCGGGTTTACCCGGTCCACTTACACCCCTAAACCCAATTGCCTATGTTTTGTTAGCAAGTAATAACAAACAAAATAATTCAAATTGCCTATTCTATGCAATTTTAACTTGTCCTATATAGATCATGATGTGAGTGTTTTGCCTTGCCTTATAACTCAGAGCTGCAAGTTGAGAGTAAAAAAGGAATTAGCTTGCCAAAGAGCATCCGCATCACTAGCGTGGGCGATGGGACGGTGGGTGATGAACTGAAATGGTTCAATCGTTCAAGTGAAGATTGTGGCTTTGTTTTGTGGGAGTGAGACGATCGCATAATAGACACCCTGGACGTAGGGTTATTACTTAGTGAAAACTGAAAAGTGAATTGAGTGAATGGAGGGGAATGTTTATTTTACTGGCCAAAAGCCAGAACTGTGGCTTTAAAAAAACATTAAAAAAAATTATATGAGCTAGTCGGTTAGTCGACGAACCCACGGACCATGACCCGTTTATCTGTGGGTTAAATGGGCCAAACCGTGCAAGCTCGCATTTAAACGGTATGGTCGGGTTATGGCCAGCACGGATCGCAGATCGGTCCACAGACCTTGGCCCATTACCTAGCTATACATATCATCAGGCTTAACGACCTCTTCACGGAACCCTATCCTAAAAATTTAATTGAAAATTTGTATAAGTTCAATAACCCAATTAAAAAAAATTTAGTTCAAGGACCCTTAAAATTTTATATAAATTCAGAAACCTAATTATTTTTTTAGGATCTATTTAAAAATTCATAAATAATTCGATGACCAACTCAATGGTCAAACCTTTTTTTTTTTTTTTTAAGAAAAAGAAGAAAAAAAAAAGGTTCAAGACAGCTGTAACAGTTTTGGAAATTCAGAGAAATAATCTGAGAATTTCCTAAACTCAGAGCAGGGGTTTCTGTGTAGAAGAAAGGAAACCCGGTGCAAAGAGCTTGATGAGATCAGAGAGAAATTGAGAGTAGAAAGAATGGAATAATCTGTTCATTCCCTTTCACACCATGTGTGTGGTCCTCAAATAGGAAGTTACAATGATTGCAATCTTCCCTCAAGCGCACTACTGTGCCAGCTCAGCTAAAACATAACAGAAAGCATAAAGCAACAGAAAAATTAAAGCTACTATGCTTCTAGAAGCATTTCATGAAATGGCAGAAAATAAACTATAGGATAAAAGTAAGACTAAGGTTACAATATGAAAATACTGTAACAATACCCCTCCCTTCACAACATTCTTGTCCTCAAGAATGAAAATCTGGAAACTGATTGATGAAGTCAGAATAAAACTCCCACGAGGCTTGATCAGCAGGAAGATCTTTCCATTTAACAAGGACTTTGGTAGCAGCAGTTCGGCCTCTTTTTACCATTTTTCTCTCAAGTATAGCTTCAGGTTCCCTTCTTGGAAAAGCAGAGTCCTGAGAATTCGGTAGAGGATGGAATGGATTGGTACTTGGATCATTGCAACGCTTAAGTTGCGAAACATGAAAGACATTGTGAATGTCTGCTGAAGTAGGTAAGTCCAATTGATATGCAGCCTGTCCTATGCGATCCACCACTCTATAAGGGCCATAGAATTTAGGGAGGAGCTTATGATAAGGCTGGTTGCGAATTGAATGCTGTTTATAAGGTTGCAGTTTCAGAAAAACAGCATCTCCAATTTGAAAAACTCTGTCACTACGGTGCTTATCAGCTTGTTGGATCATCCGGTTCTGGGCTCTTAGCAAATGGAACTTTAAAAGCTGAATTACAGCTTCTCTAGCACTTAATGTTCTCTCCACAGCAGCAGTGGTAGCTTCACCTGGTAGATAAGGCAAGTGGATGGGAGGAGGTTGCCCATAAACTACTTCAAAAGGGGTGGTTTGGATAGATGAGTGAAAATTGGTGTTATACCACCACTCAGCCATGGAAAGCCAATTGAACCAAGAAGAGGGCTTGTCAGCACACATGCAACGTAGATAAGTCTCCAAACATTTATTCACTATCTCAGTTTGGCCATCCGATTGAGGATGGTAAGCTGTAGATTTGTTAAGAGAAACACCTTGAAGTTGGAAAAATTCACTCCAAACTTTACTAAGGAAAATGGGGTCTCTGTCACTTGTAATAGTAGTTGGCATCCCATGCAGCTTGAAAACATGATCCAAGAATATTTGAGCTACATCAACAGCTGTGTAAGGATGTGACAAGGCTAGAAAATGTGCATATTTGCTCAAACGATCCACCACTACTAGAACAACTTGCTTTCTTGAGGAAGGGGGAAGTCCTTCAATAAAGTCCATGCTTATGTTTTCCCAAATGCTGTTGGGAATTGGTAGAGGTTGTAAGAGGCCTGGGGATGCAGCTAAATCGGGTTTACACCTTTGACAAACATCACAAGCTCTTACATATTGTTGGATATCTTTATTCATGCCCTTCCAAAAGAATAGAGCCTTGATCCTTGCAGCTGTAGTATCTCTTCCTGAATGACCCCCTATAGGTGAATTGTGCAACCATTGCAGAATAATGTGCTTAATATTGGGATCATTGCCTACCACAAGCTTCCCTTTTCTCCTTAATTCACTTCTGATCCAAGAGAATTTGGGATGGGAATTCGGTTTCTGCCCCAAATCAGAAATGATGGATTTCACAGCATCATCAGTGGTCCAAGACTTTTTTATCATCTCTAACAGCCCCTCTTGAGCATTATCAAGCATCAATGGAAGTAATTCAGCTCCGGATTTTCTAGATAAAGCATCTGCTGCTATATTTTGAGACCCTTCCTTATAGTGTATTTCAAAGTCAAACCCCATGAGTTTGGACATCCAAACTTGTTGAAATGGGGTGTTAAGCCTTTGTTCAAGTATGAATTTGATGCTCTTTTGATCAGTCTTGATCACAAAAGGCCTGTGAGCTAGATAAGTTCCCCATTTCTGCACTGCATAAACAATAGCTAAGAGCTCCCTCTCATAGATAGACATAGCTTGCTGCCTGGGTCCTAAAGCCTTGCTTATATAAGCAATTGGGTGCTTGTCCTGCATCAAGACAGCACCTATACCAGTGCCAGAAGCATCAGCCTCTACTGTAAAAGTCTTAGAAAAATCTGGTAAAGCTAAGACCGGGGCTGAAGTAAGTGCTGATTTCAAAGTGTGAAAGGCAGCAGTAGAGGTAGGGGTCCATTGGAAACCTTCTTTGCGCAACATATCAGTCAAAGGCTTTGCTATTTTCCCAAAATCTTTCACAAACCTGCGGTAATAACCAGCAAGCCCAAGAAAACCTCTCAGCTGTTTAATGTTGACTGGTTTGGGCCAAGAAGCAACTGCTGAAATCTTTGCAGGGTCAGTGGATATTCCCTCTTGTGTAATAAAATGGCCAAGATACTCTACCTTGTGTGTAGCAAAACAACATTTCTCTTTCCTAAGACATAGCTTATTCTTTCTGAGTGTTTGAAATACCAATTCCAAGTGGATAACATGATCATGTACAGAAGGGCTATACACCAATATATCATCAAAGAATACAATGACAAATTTTCTCAAGAAAGCATGAAATATGTGATTCATCAAAGCTTGGAATGATGCAGGGGCATTTGATAACCCAAAAGGCATTACCAAGTATTCAAAATGGCCGGCATGAGTCTTGAAGGCTGTTTTGTATTCTTCCCCTGGTTCCATGCGCAATTGATGATATCCAGATTGTAAATCCAGCTTGGAATAGATGGTGGAACCCCCTAATTCATCCATCAAATCCTCAATTAAGGGAATTGGGAATTTATCTTTAATGGTTTGTTGGTTAAGCCTCCTATAATCCACACATAATCTCCATTTTCCACCTTTTTTTCTGACCAGCACCACTGGAGAAGCAAATGGACTATTGCTGTGTTGAATCCAGCCTTTCTCAAGCATTTCATTCACCAAATTATCCACAATATCTTTCTGGATCGTGGAATACCTATAGGGTCTCAAACTGAAAGGGTTGGTTCCTTCTTTCAATGGAATTTTATGGTCAAATCTTGGTCTAGGAGGTGGCAATTCGGTTGGATTCTCAAAGATATCTGCATAGGCTTCTAGAAGTGCAGTGATGTCTGGAGGTATTGGATCCTGTGATATATCAGGAATTAATGCAAAACAAGCATGCTCTGTTGTCGTTTCATACCCGGATTCCACACTAAGGAAACATAATTGAGCCCCTTGCTGTACTGTTTGATTGAAGTTTTTATTGCTAATAATCTTCAAACTCGATTGCTTAGCCCCTCTTAGCACAAACCTCTTGCCCTTGAATGTGAACTCCATCATCAGTTTGTTAAAATCCCATAAAATTGGACCCAAAGATTTGAGGAAAGGAATTCCTAAAATCAGATCATAGCACCCCAAGGAAAGCACTACAACATCTGCAGAAAATGTAGTTTGTTGCAGTTGGAATGTGAAGCCTTTGCAAATGTAAGGAGCTTGTATCTTACTCCCTCCCCCTGCTGTAACAGTCATGGGCTTAATTACTTCCAGCTTACATCCTAGCCTCTTTGCAACATCCAAGTCTAGGAAATTGTGTGTGCTACCACTATCCAGAAGAACCTGCAAGGATTTCCTGTTGTGAGAGCCACAAATTTTCATTGTTTGGTATGAAGGCAGCCCTGTCATGGCATGGAGAGACAACTGAACAGTGTCTAATTGAGGATTGTCCATGCTAATCACACTTGTTTCTTCATTAACTTCACTCTCATCATTGTTTGAATCCCCCTCATCTAATTCCATAACCATAAGCTGAGTTCTCCTATGCTTAAGGTGATGTCCAGGGGTGAAAACCTCATCACAAAACATACAAAGTCCTTTGGCCTTTCTCTCGGACATTTCAGCTGGTGAGTAAGTTCTGGGTGTTTTAGTGATTAATGGCTTCATGGGTTGAGATGAATTTGGGGTAGTGTTTGGGTTACTGTTAGGTTTGGGGTTGTTTGGGCTGCTGGGGTTCTGTTTAGTGTAGGGAGTGTTTGGTTTAGGGGAGAATCGGTTCATATTATTGGTAGAAAATTTGGAGGCTTCATGAAATTTAGCTAATCTACCAGCATGAGCAATATTGGGTGGATGAAACATGCGTACATGCATCTGTGTGGTATTCTCCAAACCAGCCAAAAATATACTCAAAGCTTGTTCAGGGAAAAGGGATACCTGGGTTAAAGCTAGTTCAAAAGCATCGATGTACTCTTGAACTCCCCCTGTTTGTTTCACCTGGATCAACGCTGCTAGTGGGTCTTCAAAAACTTCGCCAAATCGCTGCGTCACTTCCATTACATACTCTGTCCATGGCGGGTATATATCAAACTTGGATCGCATATAGTTCACATGCCATTGAAGCGCCACACCTTCGAGGTGAATCGACGCGAGACGCACCTTCGCATCTTCTGGGGTACCATCCAGAGCAAAGAACTGGTTGCATTTGTACAACCATTCTTTGAGCTTCTTCCCTTCGAACCGAGGGAAATCTACCTTCGAAATCCGAGTCGCATACGATCCCTGGTTGTTTCTCTGAAAGCGATGGTGTTCATTGTTGGAGGAGAATCCATTATCTGCGTATTGCTGAGCTTGAGCTCTCAGAATGCTTCGGATCTCTTCCATTCCGGCATTCATACTGAGATTCAGCTGCTCGAGCCTTGCACTTACTTCTTCGTGTCGATCATCAACTTTCTTCTCCAAATCGGCGATGGAGGTTTGGCTCGGTGAAGATGGGGCCATTGCAGCAAAGCACCAGGTCGATGCTTTGATACCAACTGTAACAGTTTTGGAAATTCAGAGAAATAATCTGAGAATTTCCTAAACTCAGAGCAGGGGTTTCTGTGTAGAAGAAAGGAAACCCGGTGCAAAGAGCTTGATGAGATCAGAGAGAAATTGAGAGTAGAAAGAATGGAATAATCTGTTCATTCCCTTTCACACCATGTGTGTGGTCCTCAAATAGGAAGTTACAATGATTGCAATCTTCCCTCAAGCGCACTACTGTGCCAGCTCAGCTAAAACATAACAGAAAGCATAAAGCAACAGAAAAATTAAAGCTACTATGCTTCTAGAAGCATTTCATGAAATGGCAGAAAATAAACTATAGGATAAAAGTAAGACTAAGGTTACAATATGAAAATACTGTAACAACAGCCCATGGTTGCTTGCTGGTCGGAGACAAAACACCATCACTGTGGATTTTATTTATCTATTTTATATTCCCCACTATAAGCACCTTCCTAATCTCTAATACCTTCCTGCTCTAATGTTTGTTGCTTAAGGTTAAGCAGCGATTGTAAGGATAGATGCGAGGCCAAGCGAGAAGCTTTTCATCCCCAAATTTCCAAGTCACAAGCCTCACTTTGCTCTCAGACACAGTAAGATTCTAACTTCACTGCTAGTTTTACCTATCGCTTCACTCTTATTACACAAACACAAAATGGGTCTCAGTTATTTCTTCTGATTCTTTTTTTTCATACTAGTATATCTCTTCAAACAATCAACCAGTGTGGTAAATTCATAAAACTCAGAAATGACATAAATTTAAAAATGCTTTTTTTTTGGATATTCTAATCTGTGCTATTCATTAACAAACTGACATGAAAAGGAGTTAAATTGAGTGAAAATCATGGTGTGTAGCTAAGGAAGAAAGAATAAACACGTTATGGAGGGGGGAAAATGGAAATTTTTTAGTAGCACTTTGAATTCATTGGTTTTCTTTTTATTGTTTCTGGTTATTGAGGTTTGCATAAGAAAGGATAAGGAAGATGAATAGCAAAAGCCAAATGCTTGGAGCTGCTAATAAGAGTAAGACATGAGTCCATACTCCATAGGTAGATTTTGCTCTTATATATTAATAAATTTATAGTGACATGATATATAATCAAGGAGGGCTCAATAATATGGAAAAAAATGTTCCAACTTCTCTAATGGCTTCAGTTGTTGTGTCCAACGTAATAATTGTTGATTTGGAGCATTATAGTTGTTTATGATTAACTTGTCTTCCTTCTGTGCATTTGATATGTGCTTATTGATGTTTCTTAAATTTCGTATTATCTCCAGGAGTGAGGATTCTGAATGTGCTTGCAATCAGAATGACATCATTTGGGTATATGACAAGTTTCAAGTTTATATCTCTTGATTATATCACTCCAGGAGCTTCTAAAGTTGACGTTGCTGCATTCTTTTACAAAACCACTTTTGGCCAGAAGCAATGCTCTCCATGCTTCTTCAGTTTTGCTCAACCTTGTTTGATTGACAATTTCAAGTAAGTCAATGGCGGTAGATGCTTAAATAGTCTACCCTGCAGATAATCTGGGAACATATAATGATATAATTTTGAACATGCATAGTTGGAGGTTATGTAACAAATTATTGCAGACATACATCTTGAGATGTGTAGTTATGTTTTATACATGATCATATTATGTAGTTATGTTTTATGGGGTTTTAGATTTTCCACTTCTTTGGTTAGGTAATTAAGTATTCAAAGTGATAACAAAGGGTTTCTTTCAGGTCTTCAAACACCATCCCAGCTGATGAGAGTATCTTTTGATTTCTTATTGTGCATGTGTGGAAGTTATTGAAACTTATTAATTATTGAAACTTATTAAATTTAGGTTACATTGATATGTTGGAAGTTATCTTCAGAGGATGGACATAATGTGTTTCATTACTTGAATCTTGATAGATATAGGCTGGTGTAAATTATAAAGAAGGTAATATCTGTCTTAGGCTTTGTCCCAAAAGGGTAGGGTAGCATTGTTTACTCATTAAAAAACATTGTATAGCTTTCAGATATTGGGATATAAATGTGAACGTGTACATCTGCTTGTATGATGTTTGAAACCCTTCAAGCATCCTATAGATGAATATAATAAATTGATTACCTGAAGAGAGTAATATATTATTGGGTGAACTTTTTCTTTGGATATTAAGTCATTATGTCCCTCTTCAGGAGGATGACATGGTCTGTTAGAAGCAGCATAGACGACAGCAGTTTTAGTTCTTCAACTTCTAATGGCAATAACGGAAGAACCCGTATAATTAGAGTAATTCAAGAGTTTCAGACCAATTTAGGTTCTAAAATGCAGGAGGTAAAGAAAAATCTTCCTGTGAAGCTTCTTTTCTTCTTGGTTGGATTTTACTGTGCAACAGCCTTTGCGACTGTTATTGGACAAACTGGTGACTGGGATATTCTATCTGCTGGCTTGGCTGTGGTTGTTGTGGAAGGCATTGGGGCTCTCATGTACAGGGCTTCTCTTCCTTTAGTTAGCAAGAGTAGGGGCCTAATCTCCATAATTAATTATTGGAAGGCTGGCCTGACACTGGGACTTTTCTTGGATTCATTTAAATATTGATGTGATTGCATTATTGGATGCAGCAATCCCTTCCAAGTGAAATACCTGGCATTTTTTATGCTATTCACTCATAGTCTTTGCAGTTATCCATCACAAATATGTTTGATACTTGTGGAAGTTTTGCATCTCTGGAGGTAATAAGGTTTAAATCCCTGAAAGCCAGTGCTCATATTCTGAATCTAGTACTTTCAAGCTGCAAGGTTAATCATCTGCAGCATAGAAATGGCCTTGACTAGAGAACATTAAAGGACATTGAAACATTCAGCAACTTACCTCAAATTTCACCATAAATCTTTATTGAGAGAATCATTTCACTCCATTCCCTTATTCCTACGTTTCATTCATCTTGACATTGGATTCTTGCTTCTGGGATTGCTGGTATTCAAGGTCTACTGGGGCATTGTGACAAATTGGAACATGAAAGGTCCACTTTTATGTTGACTTGTGAGCATGGATGATGATATACCTTGATTTGAAACTCTGAATCCTTTTGCAATAAGTATATTACTGCTCTACAACATGAAAGATGAGACTCTTCAAAAGGAAGGAAATCCGAACTGCTGCCTGACTGGTGATGTCAAAATTTTGGCACAAAATTGGCCCAAATATAATCTCCACATAGTAACATGATTGTGGTGGATCGTCATTTTTTGCAGGGATGGCTTTCAGGCTTCATCAAGAACTGCAGATAATGCCATTTCTTGATTCATTGATTAGTTTGTCTATATCAGTATACCACTAGAGGATCTTGTGAATCCATCTTTTCTATATATATGGTTTTTAAAGGAGAGTATTTGCAATTTGGATGTACAGTTACCTCTGGAAAATTTGTGGACAGTTCAGATTATTGTAAATATCACTTTGATGAACGTCTGCAGAAGGTGTATGGAAACATGTATTGAGACTAATAATGTATGTGCCTATATGTCAATTTTCAGCTATTTATACATGTAAGGAAGATGGCCAAGTTATAACAATAATGGTAACAAGATAGTTATGTTAATCTGATTAGAAGCCTTTAATCTAAGTAAATAATATGGACATGAACATGCTAGATTCACAACTCCAAGTCTCCAACTACTACTTAGAATGATCTTGTAATTTGATGCTTGAACAGATCACAGAGACACTCCACTTCTGAAGGAGGTAACTCTGGCTGTTAAAAGAAATCACTTACAACAATAATGACCAATGACCAGCACTAGAAAGTAATAAACTATAAACCAAGTGGTATAATAGTAAAAGGATATTTCTTTTGTGCATGAACTGATCCTGATCCTCTAACTTTGTGGCGCTAAAGTCACATGACTTTCTCTTAATCTCTCTCCTATATTATTTTCTCTCTCATCTTATCTCCCATTTTTCTCTCACCTTTTTCTCTTTCAAAGTACACTAAAGTCAGGTGACTTTTGGCACCACAAAGTCAGGGGATTGTGATCCTAAGAGCAACCTTATATGAGGGCCTTAAATTGTCATTCGAAGAGAAGCTCATGGATAAGCACTATGATTTACCATTTATTTGTCATTACATTTGGAAGAAATTTAACTATGATGCTCAACCACAATTACTATACAACACGAGTAATATATTACTAAGGTTGCCAAGAAATTATCAAATGTGTAGATGTGTACGTATGCAAAGATTTCAACTATTTAGAGGACTCGAATATACAAAGGTGTTATGACAATCTAAAGAAGAATATTTTGGAAGAGATTCATTTCATAGGCATTTTGTTGTGTAAGTCTCCCTAAAATTGAATGGCAATTTGAAGTCATTATGAGACATGAACATCAAGCATCCACATCTGGGCCTGGATATGCTGGTAAACTCATTATACGTTTGTCCAAGACAGGTCCTCCAACAGTAAAATGATAAAGGCTCTGGAAGGTTGACCCCTTTAACCCAAGCAACTGATGTACTGCAAAAACAAAACAAAACAAGATTTATTATACTGCTGCCAGAATATAATACGTACAGTGTCAGTACAAGTAACTTTTTTACATTTGCACTAGGGTTCATTCAGGTATAAAGAAGGATTTTATTAAAAACAAAATGTTTATAGCCAAATAAAATAAAATATTTGACTGACTTTATATTACATAAAACATTTTAATCTTTGCATTAGTACCAAGACATCACTTCTTCTGACAATATGTATTTATATCTAGTTAATGATGTTATTGATGGAGAGCTGTCCAATTTCATTATCGTAATCACAGACAACAGTATTCTATAATATTCCAGTTCTCCCTTTGCCCCATGATTGAGCATACTAGTGCCACCTCAATAGCATTAAAAGTAAAGATCATCCATCCTTAACAATACTACTGTCTAATAGTTTTTCCTATACTCTATAACCAATATATGTGGGCCACAATCAGATGCTTAGTTACTTCACCTACAACCAATGCAGATAATGTCATTAATGTGCCACAACTAGCAACTAGCACATCCTTCTGTAGTCCAATTGCTACATAAAGTAAGAACCAAGGGTCCTAGAATCTGGTTATCCACCGGAAAAGTGCAATCACCAGTTCACTACTACTTAGCAATTAGGAGTCTAGGAAATCCTTCTGTATTTCAATTGATAGATAAATTAGGTACTCGGAAGATCCTAGAATATGGTTCTCCATCTTGTATTTATTCTCGGGGTAACATGCAATTAATGTGAAATACACACCATGCCACCAACTTAAGTTTAAAACAGGCAAAGCAGGAAAAACAGATACTAAAGGCTATAGCTATAAATATGGTTAACAGCCTATGAGAGACTCAGTCTATTTTCAATAAAAAGGCTGATATTTGCCTTTGATTTAGGTGACACGTGTCTGGCTAATTGGCCACAATCATAAGGTTTAGATTCCATGAGTCTGTAGAAGCTCGGATTAAATCCATGTTGAATATTCTGCTATCATGTATTTTCTACAATATCTATGGGACTTCGGTTCTGCTTTAATTATAGACATGCTAACTGGAAATGATTCTTTCCTACTGGTTCTTAAGAAGGAGAAATCATGTTCTACATTTTGTATAGACTGTTCTGGTATATAAATACCTTATTAGTAAATTCTGCAAGCCAACAAATTCAGATTCAACTTACTTTGTGCAAAACAAAGGTCTACAGTTGTCAAGAATTCAATATCACCAATGATTGTGTAAATCAAGACTATTCCGGTTATCATCACATCAACCATGACTGTACTTCAAGCTAAATTTTTTTTAGGGACATTCGTTCAGTTTCTATCTACATTATAGCATATCTTTAACCCAGAATCTAAGTCAGTTAACCTCATGTTTATATTAGAAAAGGATGTAGAAAAGTGCCATTATATTATAATAACTAAACTAAAATGCTTCTGAGCATCAACATAATGCAATGGAGCATGGAAGCATGATGCCAAATTTATCAATGCTCGCTTGATGTGAAAGTCCAATTGCCTTAATGGTGATTACGTACTAATATTTTTCTTATAGAACTTGGTATTGATTTTTTCTAATCACTCATCTTTGCATGAACTCAGCAGCAAATGCAACATTTACCACAAATAACTGCCACCAGATCAAGATTCTCAAAGCCATGGTGAGAACAAAGAAACATACCAGGGTCATCAAAGAAGCAACCAATTCCAGTTGCTGAGATTCCAACAGCATGCGCTTCTAGGTACAACACCTGTCCAAGGACTCCAGTCTCCCAAAATAATCGAGGATACATCCAGACATTCTTCTCACGCAAAGTAGGCTCCAAACGAGCCAACATACCAAGGCTGAAGCAACCGTCACTTGCAATGTCCTGCAAGTAGGTGTCACATTTAAAAGGAGATGCAACACACGTTGAGTATTCGTCCATAGTTTACTTACTAATAATACTGTTATAACAAGAACTATGTAAAGCCATTCAATATTAGAGATAGACAGAGTAATCACAAACCCTAAATAATTCCTGTCCCTCAAAATTAGTAGCTTGTAGGATATAATAAAGCAAGAAAACAACCTCAAGTTTTGACACCCAAATTCAAAATTAAAGACATTTTCTAAGAACAATAAATAACAGCTAATTCACTAACTTAATACAATAGTTACATAAAAGCTACCAGATGACAGTTATGTGAGATTAAGTTGGTAGATTACTTATCGCAGCAGCAGCAGCTAGATATATATTCTAAGCCAGCACACTGAATTTGGACAATACTTTATAAAAGCAAAAGCCAAATTCAGAATACATAACTATTAAAAGTAATAGGAACAAAGCCTCAACACTATCACCCTTTTATAAAAGAAATGGAACCTTTTTTATCTTCCACAGCAACTGTGTCTCTCTCACAATTTAATTGGAACACCATTTCATCATGTAAAAGCAAAGTTTTCAGTAATTTAAAAACTCTATCATGCAATGTGAAAATTTAGAAGGACAAATAGACAACCACTGATCATTATGTGTACCTGATGGCACGAAAGCTGCTTGGCAAGCCGCCTACAATCAAATCTAAGGAGTTCATACAGAGGAAGATCATCAGGGCAACCCTGTGGTTTGGCCCAGACAAAGTCAGGGTTCATAGCTTTCTTCAACTCATCAAAATGATTTTCATTCCTCACCAAGAAATACAAGCCTTGAGGTAATCCAACCACTCTATGAACAAACAAAGCAGCATGAACCTCAGCATCCCAAGGTAAGGCTCGAAATGACAATGCAAGCTGCCTCCTTTGCTTCTCTCCATTTTTGCAACCTGAGGGAAGACAATGTGCCAGAATCTGATAAAATGTATCTCTCTCCATTGCTGTAACACCATCCATATCAACTGCACTTCTACGCTTCCTAACAACTTGCCTCACAGAAAACCCCTTGTATGAAGCTTCACTATAATGTCCACTCCTTTGAAATGGCTCAACCAAGAACCTATCTCCCAATGTCAAAGGCTTTTTCACAACTTCAGCAGTTCTATAAATAATATCCCAACACACATGCTCTTTGCTAAGTGAATTAGGCTTCCCTTTCCACTCCAACTTCTTAAACTCCGATAACTCTGAACTCAACTCTTTATAATCCACAACGAAATCACTTCTTCCACTTGGAAAAACAAGTAAAACACAATCAGGATGCTCAAACTCAATCTCAGGAATCTTCCCTTTAACAGCTTTTGATGAGATTTCAAATTCAGGGAAAACATGAAGCCCCATAAGACACTTCAATTCCTCACACCCCAAAGAGTCTAGAACCTTAACATCCCAACCAAGCCCTGCAGCAGCCATTGCAACAGCACCAATGGCATGACCGACATCATGGTTACAGTACCTGAAAGCACGCTCCCCATATTTCCAAGCCTCACGCCAGAAAATGGAAGACAACCCAACAAGAAAGGAATCAGAAGGGAACAATTTGGTGAAAAACCCAGATGGGATTTGAGCTCTAAGTTCCAAAGCATGTTCCTTTGGAGCATAATGAGCAACAAAAGGGGTATCAGAAAGTGAGTCTATTGAAGGTGCAATGATATAGGCCTCAGTGGGGTGTAAATTACCACTGCTTGGGTTCACTCTGAGGGACCAAGTTGAAAAGCCAGTGGTTTTCCAAGCCGAAAGGGCAAGGGAATCATAGAGGAATTGAGAAATGGTGGTTTTGGAAATGGGTTTTGGAGTAGGGAGAGAGAGAAAGAGGGAAGAGTAAAAGGGTGCATCAAGTGGTGGCGATGATGGTGATGAAGTTTGTTGAGTAGGGAAGTGGAGAAGAGGGAGAAGAGGAGAAGAGAGGTACCTACGAAATGGGTTGGGTTGGTTGGCCCAATCGAGACCGTGGGGCCCTCTGGCGTAATTGTTGAAGGCGTGTTTGGTTTGGTTGTGGTATTTGAGGACATGGGAGAGTTTGTTTTCGTCGAGGTTTTGTTGTTGCTGTTTGGGGTTGGTTGTGGATGGAGAAGGTGAAGGTGAAGAAGAAGAAGAGAAGGAGATTGGAGGTTGTTGGATTGAACGGTTTCCTCCCATGGACATGAGAGAGGTTGAAGGAAGGAAATGGAGAAGTGGGAGTGACGGGTTGCGGTGAGGAAGAAGGAATGGTGGTGGCATATTTGTTTTGTGGAATGGGGGATGCTTTTGATGAGTTCATTCCTCAAATTCTCAACTCTTCTTCCGTGGCCCAAGCAATAGATTCTAGTTCCAGAGGACACGAGTCATTTCCTCCACCAATATATATATATATATATATATATATATATATATATATATATATATATATTATATATATATATATATATATATATATATATATATATATATATACTATAAGGCTATGGTTGGGAGTTTTGATGAGGATAGAGTAGAATGATTAGTAATGGAGTGGTTTAGAGTGAATTGGAGTAGAGTAATAAAAATATATCACTTCATTGTTTGAAAGTTTTAATGAGACATTTTACTCCATTGTTTGGGAGTCATAAAAGTAAGTCATAGAGTGAGATGAATTACAAAATTTATTTCCATTAGTCCCCTTTTTAATTTTTATTGTCTATAACAAATTAACAATGTTTACCAATTTTCTTGAAAAATAGAATTTAACTTAATAAATGTTTTTTATAATTTAATATTTAAGAATGAATAGCACACTACCGATTCTACAACACAAGTAAATAGCACAAGAGTTGTGTTACTGTGACAAGTGAGCGTGGATAACATATGGGACAACTTGCACTATAGCGCTACTATAGCGCTACTATTTTTATTTTTTATTTTTTTACAAATTTTGACTTTTTTAAAAAAAATAAAAAATTTATTTCTAAAAAAAATTATTAACCAGATAATGAACTGAATCAACCATATATTTGTACGTGATTAACCAGATATTTGCACATACTTAACCAAAATTTCATTTCTCAAAAAAGTCATTAACCAGATAATGAACTGAATTAACCAGATATTTGTACCTGATTAACCAGATATTTGCACATATTTAATCAAAATTTTATTTATCAAAAAAAGGCATTAACCAGATAATAAACTGAATTAACCAGGTATTTGTACCTGATTAACAAGATATTTGTACATACTTAACCAAAATTTTATTTCTCGAAAAAAGTCATTAACCAGATATTTGTACCTGATTAACCAGATATTTGAACATACTTAACCAAAAATTTTATTTCTCAAAAAGACCCATTAACCAGATATTTGTACCTGATTAACCAGATATTTGCACATATTTAACAAAAAAATTTATTTCTCAAAAACCCCATTAACCAGATAATGAACTGAATTAACTATATATTTGTACGTGATTAACCAGATATTTGCACATACTTAACCAAAATTTTATTTCTCAAAAATACCCATTAACCAGATAATGAACTGAATCAACCAGATATTTGTACTTGATTAACCAGATATTTGTACATACTTAACTAAAAATTTTATTTCTCAAAAAATCCATTAACCAGATAATGAGCTGAATTAACTAGATATTTATACCCGATTAACCAGATATTTGCAAGTACTTAACCAAAAATTTTATTTCTGAAAAAAACTCATTAACCAGATAATGAACTGAATTGGCCAGATATTTGTACCCGATTAACCAAATATCTGCACATACTTAACCAAAAATTTTATTTCTCAAAATTTTTTTTTTTTTTTTTCAAAAGGAAGTCAGAATTTAAAATAAAAATAAAAAATAGCACTATAGTAACACTATAGTAGTGCTATACTATTCAATTATATAAGTTGTCCCGTATAATTGATTGTTAGAAAAACATTTCTCGTAGCACGATATATCAATTATAAATGTAACAACCGTATAGCACAGTGAATAAGGACAAAATTCATGAAGAATGACTAAATACAAGCCAACACTAACAATTAAATTCATGACCGTATAGCTACAGTGAAGAGAAGGGAAGGAGACTGCCGTTGAAGAGAAGGAGACGTGAGATGAAAGTGGGGGAATCCAAAAAGTTGTTTTATTTTGTTTAGATGGATTAAAATTATAATTTTGTATTTAAAAGTAAAAAGAGAAAGTGTTCTCTCTCAAACCCTCCAAATTGGAGGGTATGAAAAATAGGGGTTTTAGATTGTTTGGAGTGGTTTGGCTTCCCATCTCTAACCATCCCACTCCATTGTTTAAAAAACTCCCAAACAATGGGTCAAGGGATCTTAACCACTCAACTCCATTACTAACCATCCTATTCCATCCTCCCAAACACACCCTCCCAAACACACCCTAAGGGTGTGTATTTGGAATAACTCTTTTATACTTACTCTTTTATACTTACACTTGAAGTAACTTTGATCCACACATACATACCTGAGTGATTAAACTATACATGGATGATCAAAATTATAAGTTAATTAATAGTTATTTGATCACTTAAAAAAGTTATATGACTTTACGTTCTAATCTTAACAATTTATATATGATCTAAAAGTTCATATTTATTTTTCCCACTCTCACTCATATTAAAACACATCTCTCACTTGATGCATCTCATAAATAAATAAATATATATATATATATATATATATATATATCATGAAAAAATTTAAATTATGTATATCTCTTATATTTATATTATGAAAAATATGTAGAAATTGATTAAGTTGGGATGTAAATGAGGTGGGGTGGGTAGCTCCCCACTACCCGCCCCATTGGATAAATTTATACCCATTCCTCCCTATATCCGTGCGAGTATCCGTCTTGCGGATTTTAAACAAATTGAAATATTTGTAAGTATCTATGAATATCTATGGATATTCAAACACCTCACAAAATTATTGAATATTAGATTAAATTTTTTATTCAAACACCCCTATCTTGACATCATGTCACATAAGCGTTAATCCAGAAGCAATAATCCGTAGGCATTAATCCATAACACAATAATTGAACATAAGCAATAATATTTAACACAATGATCTATACCGCTTGGGAATGATATAGTTTGAGTGCTATGGCTGTCAATTTTCAGGAAAAAAAAAGGGTAGTGAAAAAAAATAAGGCATTTGTTTATATAGATAAAGGGGCATTTTAGTAATTTCACCTTAGCAACTACCCTTGAGTTTGGATACTACAATACTCGTCCTCAGCCCATTAATAAACGGGTAGAGAAAATATTCATTTAATATATCCATGGATATCCTCTAAGGTATTAATTTTCTACCGTTGCGGATATCCACAGGTATGGGTAAAATTTACATCCCTAATTGATAGTGTTAAAATTAATTTTTGGAGTTTATTTTTTGTAGTAATCAAGAAGTTATATACTAGATATGAAAATGTAATAGCCTAAAATTTTTAAATTATACCACATATTAAGCACATATTTCTATTTGTAGAATATCATATAGTATTAAAATATCTATTAAATACTAAATTGATAAACTTAAGAAATAATTTAAAGAAATTTTTCATAACGCAAAAATAATTAAGTTATAAATGAGCAAAACAAGCCAGACTCAAGCTTTAGTCATTTTTAAAAAGTCAAAATCAAGTTTTCAGTTAGGCTCGTTTAAATAAATAAGTTAAGCTTGAACAACTTATTGTTTTTTTACAAATCAAGCTCTAGCTTAAGTACCCAGCTCGGCTCGTTTACACACCTACGATCAAATCTAAATTTTTTCACCCCCTTCCCACCAAAGTCATAGGAACAATGGGTAGCATTTTTTTTTGTTTGATAAAAAGATTAAAAAAGTCATTTTTTTAAAAAAGTTATTATGTGAGAATACTTATGTTATTTTACAAATATTTTTTCCCTCTTTTACTTTCTATCCAATCAAATAAAAGGAGAGAGAAATTATAATTTTTTTCCCCTATCAAACAACAAAACAATCGGTTCATTTTTTTTTCCCCTCTCATTCTTCTTTCTTCCTTAAACTAAACAAAACTGTAACTATCGGATAAGGATTGAAAGATAAAAAAAATTGTATTGAAAAATATATTTTTTGATTTTATTTTTTTGATTTTTTTTAATATATTAAATATTCCGGTTTTTAAAGCAATTTTTTTTTTGATAATTTCTTAATAATATTCTCGGGATGCACGTTAGGAAATTTTTTAAAATAAAAAAAAGGCCCAAAATGGTACTCCCTCTGGTCCTATATATAAGAGGCAAAACCCTAAAACACACAAATCAAGGAAATGCATTGAAATAAGCTATTTGTAATTAATATTCATATAAATTTATAAATTTAACCCTTCAATAATTAATGAACAAACCTACTTGTATTGAAAGTTGCACTGTCTCGTAAATATAAACCCTATTATAAATAAGGGCAAAATTGGAAATGAGTATTTAATATTTGTCAAAATACATGCATATCTCTTATATTTTGGACTAAAAAAAGATAGTCATTTGTCTTTTATAATAAGGATCGGAGGGAGTACTTATTAAGGAAGAGAATTTATTTTGAGGGTACCCCAATCACTTTCCATTTCCCAAGATGTAATAGATTAAAAAATTACAGAAAAGAATGTTTTTATATTTTAACGTTTCTGTTCAGTGCACCAAGCAGAAACGAAGAAAATTGCATGTCCTCTCTACCCTTTCATAAATAGCTCCATTTCTTCACTTCCCAACGTTTTCCTCTCTATTGGGTATTTGGGTTTATTTTTCTGTTCTCTTCCAAGTTTCCAAGGTACTACTCTCTCTAACACCTGAATTGGTTGTTCCCTTTTGGATGCTTAGAAAATTAAAGACAAATCTGTCATCTAGAGTTGTAAAGTTTGAAACTTTGATCAATCCTCTATTCTGGGTGTTCCACAATTTCCTGTTTTATTTTTTGTTTCATTGCTTGTTTACTGTTTGCTTCTTTTATCTGAAATTGAAAAATGAAATATCTCTCTGCTTCTGCAGATTATTTTGTAGCTTAACAAAGTGTATCTTAAAGTTATTGTTTCTGATATGTATTGTGCTATTTTCTGATTAAATTAAAAAAGGAAGGAAAGAAGCACTGAACCTAAAGAATCTATTTTTCTGTTTCTTAGATGGTAGATGACTTGACTAGCATCTTGATTCGATGTTTTAACATTGAGTATCATTGTCACTGATAATTTCTAATTTTTTTTATAGGCAAATGTTAGTGTGTTAATGTTAGTATTTTTGTTAGTGGGTGGGGTTTGAATCCTCAACCTCCTTATCACTCCACTCCTTAACTTCTAAAGTTTAATATGATTTGCATGTCTCTGTTCACTTAACATAAAATCCACTCATCTGTAATGTAAATAAGTTTGTCAGGATTTATTTTGCTTCTAAACTACAAATACTGGTTGTTTTGTTTTTCAATACAGAAAAATGTCAAGTGTAGGACGCAGAGGCATCCATTTCCTACAAAGACTAAATTCTGCAAATGTATCTACTGCTTTGCTAGAGAAAGGCCAAAATCGTGTGATAGATGCTTCACTTACACTTATTCGAGAAAGAGCAAAGCTTAAGGCATGTCATCTAAGCTTTTATCCTGCTTGACCAAAATTTTGCTTTTTAGTGTTGTGTTCTTTGTCCGTAATTTTATGTTTTACATGTTGATTTTGATTATAAGCTACGCAAGAAAGCAATATAAATGCAGAAGTTCCTTTTGTCCAGGGAGAACTCGTGCGTGCTTTAGGAGGTGCTTTAGCATGTCCTTCTCTTCTTGGAGTTCCTTTGGGACATAATTCATCATTCCTTCAAGGGCCAGCGTTTGCACCTCCACGCATTAGGGAGGCTATTTGGTGTGGTAGCACAAACTCAACATCTGAAGAAGGTAACCATGTGATTTTATTAAGACACTAGAGGTCGTCAAAATGGTTTTTATTTAGCCTAGTCTAAATTTTGCTTTGTAAACTTATCTTCAAATGGCAATTCATTCTTTGCATCAAATTTTGGTAGTAGAAAGGTTGAAGAGTACAAACCCCTTATCTAATTTGAACTTTTGAATTGTGGATATTATTTCTTAGGTTCTTAAAAATATGGGACTTTTGTGTTGTTAGGACCCTAGGCATTTTTCCCTCCTCTTCTGGTTGTTTTCACTACAACTGTAAACTGGACTTATGAAATGATGCCTGCTCACCTATACTCACTAATTATTCATTACTTATGAAGCTAAAGTGGTCATAGAAGCAATTTGTTTAATGGGATACAGCTCAATTGCAATCTCAGTGCCTTCACACTTCTTGTACCAGGCCTGTAGCTTTGTATGAAAGTCATGTGCTTATAGTAGCATTATTCTGGCATTGCAGGAAAGCAGTTACAGGATCCGCGAGTGCTAACTGATGTTGGTGATGTCCCTATCCAAGAAATTCGAGATTGTGGGGTAGATGATGACAGATTGATGAATGTCATTAGTGAATCTGTCAAGCTAGTAATGGAGGAGGTAAATTGTCAATTTGTGACCTTATGCTTTGAACACCATCACAATGTTTGGAATTGTTATTTACTTTCGTTTTGAAAATTACACTTTCTACAACATGCATTATTTTTTATCCAATTTTAGAGATTCCCCCCACTATTTTTCAGTGCAGTATGATTTATGTTTGATAACATTTTTAGAAAAGAAAAAAAAAACTGTCTGTAGTGTTTTGCTTTTTTGTTATCAGCATGATTTCCTACACTTTAATTTATAGGTAGCTTGATGACATTATTTTTTTGTAAGTAATATTTTTTGAAGCTGCATATTCCTGTTTGAGAAGGATCCATGTGTAATATGATGAGGCCAAATGTTTGATGGTTCTTGTAATTCATATATGGTATTTATTTCTCCTAAAACTTCACTTGGGTTGGAATGCTATTTGTGAAAACAACTAGATTTTTTAGCATCAAATTTATTATAATAAGAATTATAATATTTTTCTGATAACTTTATGTTTGAACTATGTATAGCTTGATATTCATGATGTCTACATTCTTCCAGGATCCATTACGTCCCTTAGTTTTAGGTGGTGACCACTCAATATCATTTCCAGTTGTTAGAGCTGTCTCTGAGAAGCTTGGAGGACCGGTTGATATTCTTCATCTTGATGCACATCCTGATATCTATCATGCCTTCGAAGGAAACAAGTATTCACATGCTTCTTCATTTGCTCGAATCATGGAGGGTGGCTATGCTCGGAGACTTTTGCAGGCAATTTTTTACTCTTGATATGATATGATTTTACCATTTTTATTCTAAACACTTTAATTTGATAAGGCATTTCTGAAGCATAATCCACAGTTGTTCTCTGTGATAATATGCTATTACATTCCTCTCATTTAGAATTTGTATTGTTATTAAATTTGTGGCTGGCTGTGCAGCACTCTGGCTAATAATTTTTGGTTACAACATAACTGGATAGTACTCTTCATTTAGATGATAAATACAGCTTGATCAGGAGTCCGGACATAATTGTCAGGGATCTATGCAAATAAGACAACCAATAGGACATATGCATGAGGTTGCTTCTACATATTTGATTTCACATCTGAAGGAATGCATTGCCCATTACATTTAACCTAAGATATTTGTACTTCCATTCATATTATTATGATGTCTTTTTGCATGGTAGTATGATCTATTATTGATTATCTGAAGTAGTGTGTAATTTGTCAAACAAGTTTATGGAACTGAGTTGAACTCTTCATAAAACTAATTGGAATCTCTATTGTAAAGTAGGCATGTTTAGTTGAAATTTAGTTCAATTATGTTCAACCAGCCTATCAAAATGACTGTTGTTTCTACAAGCTGAATTAATTGTTAGATTCAGTAGAATTCTACAAAAGTTTTAAAGTGGAAAAGAATACATGCATGGTTTATGTAGCTTATTTCTTTGAATATCTTCATTGGACGAGCTTTGTTTTTAATTTGTTTTGTAGCTAAATTGATATGCAAGTTCTTCACTATGGAATAATATCTGGTTTCTCTTCCTCAGCGATGATAGTAAATATTGCAATCTTCGCCCATGATTTGCACGATGTCACATATTCTTCATACTTTGAATTCATTAAATTATTTCAGGTTGGCATCAGATCAATAACAACTGAAGGCCGCGAACAAGGCAAAAAATTCGGGGTTGAGCAGTATGAAATGCGAACATTTTCAAGAGATCGCGACCTTTTGGAAAACCTGGTATCTCTCTCTCTCTCTCTCCCCCTCCCCACTTGTTTGTGGGCGTGCATGTGTGCACGTGTCTATTTGTGTGTCTCTGACTTTCTCATCTTTATAGTACACACACAGACATTTCCTGTCAATGTGTATCTTTCAAGCATGGATCAATATTGATATTGTATCCATGTTGGCTACCAGCTTGATGTAAAGACATGCGTTGTGAGTGTGGGATGTATTGTGAGTGGGTGGACATCCCCACAATACGCTCCATCCCTTTCCCATTGCCTTCCCCCCTTCCCTCTTCCCTATGTAAGGTGTAATAAGCCTCCCCATGGCCCCCAAAAAAAAAGAGAAAGAAATATAATCATTGTTTTAAAATTATATTATTCCTAACCTTTTAGCCTTTGGGAGACCTCTGGGCAGTATCACTATTTCTCAAGGATACCTTTGTATTGGACTGGAATTCATTTCTTTTCTAGAAAGTGGAACTTATCCCTTTTTTCAGAAAAAAAAAAAAGGAGTGGGGCGGGGCCGCGGGGTAACTTTAGGGTTAATATCATATTTCTGCAGTACCATCCAGGTAGCCCTTGCCATTGTGTCTACAATAGGTTTTTACTTGTATTAAGTTTAAAAGATTTTATATGAAAGATCTTCTGCATTTGTATTTGATAACAATAATTACTATTGTTGAATAATTGACTTGACATGATTTCTATATCCTATCTATGCTTCCATGGCTTTTATGCATTTGCTTTGGTGGGGCGGAGGGGTCTTTTGCAGCAAAATAGTTCAACAACTGCAATTTAATATTATTCTTTTGTTTCGCAATTTCACAATTTGGCGGTTCTTTGGATTTTAAACCTTGGGGATTTCCTTTTGCAGAAACTAGGGGAAGGTGTTAAAGGTGTATATATCTCAATAGATGTGGATTGTTTGGATCCTGCCTTTGCTCCTGGAGTGTCTCACATAGAACCAGGAGGTCTTTCTTTCCGCGATGTTCTCAACATCCTGCACAATCTTCAAGGTGATGTTGTTGCTGCAGACGTGGTCGAATTCAACCCACAACGTGATACTGTTGATGGAATGACTGCCATGGTAGCTGCTAAGCTGGTGAGGGAACTGACTGCCAAGATTGCAAAATGATAGTTCTTCTCATACCTTAAATGGATATGGAAGGAAAGCTTTTCAGATTGGCATTCATTTTTTACTCGGCTTCATTGAAACATTCATAATAGAGTTTACCTGTGCTTTGGCTGCTGAGAAAATCCATGCAGCACAATGCATGTAGTTCTGCAGAACATGAATTTCACAAACATTTCTACACCTTTACTTGATACCATATTTTCGGATTTATTTTATGCCTGAATTAAAGAAGTATTAAAGATCAATGTTGTGTGACAATAGAATGAATCAAAACAAGCTTATCTTTTTTATTTTAGTGTGTTTGGATTAGCTGTCAAAAAATGATTTTTTTTATAATTGATTATATGCATAGTCGATGATTGTTATATTCGATTATAATAGAATCAGTTTTATGTTTGTATGTGTTTGTTGAAAAACGATTTTAAGGTATTTTATTTAGTTTGGATAGTGTATGAAAATCATTTTGATACATAAATTATAGAGGGTATGAAGTTATTTGTATAATTTAATAATATTTATTTGGTAGTTAGTTTTGCATGTGTAAAATGGTAAAATGGTAAGTGTGTTATTGATTTTAAAATAATCTAACAGTTTCAAAAATAAATTTTCAAATTTTTATCTTCTTTAAAAATCGTGTCTTTTTTTCATAATTTTTTTATAATTTAATTAGATTTGTCAGATTAAATCTAATTTTTTTTTTTTTTCAAAATAAAAGTTATTTTCTAGAATTATAATCTTTCCTAAACTTTTGGATACTTGTCCAATCTCAAACGTGGTAGATATTTCTTGTAGGACTGTTTTTCTAGCGGGTTTGCTTTTGTTCAAAATTCCACACAGATTTTACAAGGAAAAAAACTTAGGTGCTGTCTAATAGGTGGTGTTTGTGCTGTTTATAAATTATAATATGTCACATAGATTAAATTTTTTATTTAAATTTAAATTTAAAATATTTCTATTTTTTTTTATTGGTTGGTTAACCCATGTGTTGAATGGGTGATTGGAGAACAGTAAAAACTGTACACAAGCAATTACATCTAAGTTTTGTCCATTTCACAATTGTTTTACAATAATATTACTTATATATACGAGATTGTTTTTCACATAACTCTCATTTTTGCCATTCATTTCTCTCTCTCTCTTTTTCGTCAATATCAACGGTGTACTATCCTTTATGTAAGTTATCAATCATACTACTCTTTGTTGTAATAAGAAATTAGTTTTTATAAAGCCTAGCGTGATTGATTGTATATGGCTATATGCCTACAATTTGGAAAGATTAATTTTAGACAAATAGTCGCTTAGTTTTTACTTTTTAAAGGTTCTTATCCAATAATTTTTTTTATTAAAACCTACTTTGAATATAAAATAAGCTTATTCAAACACACCCTAACTAACACATTTGCTAATTGATGAAACAGATGAAATAGTAATTAAACCATTGTAGAGGGTGCATTTTATCCTTAATTCATCTAAAACATCTTTAACCAAAGTAATTTTCAAATCCCTTGTGTCTTATTTTAAAACTTAGGCTCCTCACGTGATTGAGACATAACATTTTGTTTTTTTACTTCTCCAAGCCTCTAAATTCCCATCAAGAAATATGCAGTAACCATAGGTGAACCTTTTTATAATTGACCTAACATACCTAGCATTAGTGTATACTTTCATAGATAAAGCTCCACCACTCTTAAATAACAATTCTCTTGTAGGCATATTGTGAAACTCAATCTACTATAGGGTGTTTGGATCCAAGTTCACTTTCAATAAAATGACGTTTTCGACCTAGAAGCTACTCCTCGTAGCTTGTGAAACAACACACGTCCATCACAGACGATCCAGTTTCCAAACATGCTAGCATGTAGGTGTCTCTCTTGTTGATATGCATATGTATAAATTAACTTATAACACTTACACAACATAACCCTTGTTCTTGTGTGAGACAAATAAATTAACCTTCCAATTGGTCTATGATATTAAGCATTATCAATAGTAAGACTTTCCTTTCTTTTTCCCGTTGTTTTGCTTAAGGAAACTCCAGAAGCTCTACAACCTAATTTCCCCATTTCCTTTAATAAATCAACAACATACTTTTTTATGACAAAAATATATCTTTTTTAAAATAGGCAATTTCAATGGTTCAAAAATATTTTGGTCTTTTTAAATCTTTTATTTCAAATTCAGTCGCTAATTCATGCTTTAACATATTTTTGTCAATCAAATCATCCTTAAAAATATTAATATTATTTACATACACAAAAAGGAATGTTAGTTTAGTGTTTGAAAAACAATATATAATGATAGTTTAGTGTTTGAAAAACAATATATAATGATATTGTCATTGTCTTTAACTTTGGTGAATTTCCCAAACCATGCTTTGATTGATTACCTCAACTCATATAAGATCTTTTTCAATTTCCACACCCTATCCCTTTCTTCAATTGGGAATTAAATCATAATGAAATCTCCATATATACCTCCTTATATTTCAACCAAAGTGAATTACAAGCAAAGAGAGAATGAATTAAAAAAAAAAACACGAAAATGCTACTCGTATATCTAGACACCGCAACATGGTTGATGAATTTACAAATCATGATTGATGGTATCTAGATATATGGATGATAAGTTGGTTAATGTTGTCGGATTTATAATTAATGATGTATAAATATTGGTTAATGTTACCAAAGTCTCATATGTCAAAATATCATTGGTAAAAAAAAAAGGTTGGAGACTGAAATCTTGATTTGAATGATAAGATATTATTTTTAAGGTTTGAATATCAACATGGTGTGACACGGTTAGTAGATAATATGGTCCCTTAAGCATGTAGTCAGGGGTTCGATTACTGGCTCATGCGTATGGAAGAGTATCTGTTGGGAGATGTCAACCCCTTAATTAAATGGATCTCAGTGCTTCGAGGGATTAGTCTCTGGCTCCCGATCGGAGGATACCCAGGTTCACCCAAAAAATATCATATTTGTTTATCTCTATCTCATTTATTTTATATCTTCTTTATATACACATATTTCAAAGATACATAAAAAACACAAAAGAACATGTATGACCCAATTTTGATATTTCAGTCTTCTTCTTCTTCTTATTTTTTTTTTTCTTTCTTTTTTTTGACTAGAGGATAATATTTTTAGAGTGTAATTTCTATGCACTATCATTATAAATTTTTTATACTATTAACCAATCCGAAATCATGGTACGAGTGACTATTAAGGTATTTAGGAGATAACTTATGTGGCAACTATTGATGAGTTTAATTTCTATGTATTGTCAGGATAAAGTTTTTTACACTGTCAACCAATCATAAATCATAATGTGAGTGACTTTTAAAGTAGTTAGAATAAAAGTCAAACATTTTAACTTATTTGATTAATTTCTGATTGATTGACTGTATAAAAATTCTTTATACTGACAGTACATATCAATTAAATCCATTTCTGATTGCCCCACTATATAAAAATTCTTTACACAGAAAATTATATATCAATTAAATCCATATTTTTATTTTAAATAAAAACATTTCAAATAATTAACATTATATTTATAAAAAAAAATGTTCTCTTTCCTTGCTTTTCAATCTTCTAGACCTTTGTCTGCTTCCAGGACTAGAACTGACCATTCCTCCTCCTCCTCCTCCTTCTTCTCCACTGTAACACAACTTTCTCTCCCTACAATGGCTGCTCCATCAACATTTTCCCGCCTAAATTTCCTCCCAAAACCTTCGCTTTTCACTGCACTCACCAATTTCCACAGAAACAAACTTCCACTCAAATGGCCACTTCCCTCTTCTTCCCGCTACAACTCTTCATACAATACCGTTTCTGCCACGAAGCTACAAAACCAAACCCCAAAACGCGACGGCGACTTAATCGTTCTGGGAATCGAAACCAGCTGCGACGACACTGCCGCCGCTGTCGTAAGTAACTAATATAATTTATGTATTTATTTATTTGTGATTATTTGGTTTGTCGTTTTATGGTTTCTGTGGTTTTAGGTTAGAAGCAACGGTGAAATTCTGAGCCAAGTGGTGAATTCTCAGGTATTGTATACATTGTATGTGCTCAATTTAATTTGGTGCTTGTAGTCAAGTAGTGTAATATATGCGGATTTTAGTCATTTTGATGGAGAATTTCATAATATTTAATTTGGTGCTTGTAGTCAAGTAGTGTAAATTTTGTTTGTAGTTTTTGTTTTTTGTTTTTTTGAGAAATGATCTTTAAACGCAAATTGGGACATCAATTTTCGACACCAATTTAGATGGTTAACGCAATTCAAGTACGTGGTGGTTAATTACGTTCGTTCAGTGAATAGTTAATGGATATAACAAGCTGTCGTAACTCATTAACCATCCACTTATTGATGCCCCATTTCTGTGTTCAAATAACACAATTTTTTTTTTTTATATAGCTGTTCCGTTTGGAGTTTTTCTTTTTTCCTAAAGCTAATTTTCTTTCTGGATTTCGAGAAAAATACCAAATCTGTTTTTTTTTCCTTGTGCTTTTGAAAACTCTTTTATAGGCTTGCCCAAATATATTTTAAAAAAAAAAGAAATTTTTTAAAATAAAAAACATTTTTCTTTTTTCCTTAGAAGTAGCTCTAACAAATTTGCCCTTAGCCAGTGATGGATAAAAGATAAGTTTTTTTTTTTTCCTCTCTTTTTCTTTTCACAATAAGATTGCAGCAAATATTGGTATTTGAAAAGTTGTTCATGCTTATATTTGTAAACTGTGCCTTAATGCAGTTTTCAATCTTGCTGCGTCGATTATAATTTATATCAGATAGGTGGATGAGTATGAGACTTTTTTTTCGGTCTTTGACCAATTCCTCACGCAATTTCGGGAATGGGGTGGTGGTTAGGTGAAACCATCCTGAAAGTGGTGATTCCAGGATTTAAAACCCTATCATTGCAGGTAAAGTTCACCTGGGTCACAGTCCACTTTCACCATGACCAACCACTAATGGGCAATTCAGTTGAGATCGTGTTCTTTGTATATGATATGCATATCCCATGTCTGAACGAAAACATGAGAAGGAAATTAGGATAGTCCTAGGTGGATGTATCCCACTTTGAATAAAATGATTTTAAGGAAGCATAATGAGATATGACAGTGATAAAATCAAATTAAGCATATTGCTGTTGTTGCATAAACTAGTATAAAGAACCAAGTTTGGTTTTATCAATTTTGCTACTTCTGATACGGTTATTGACTTAATGATCATTATGAAGTGTGCTAGGAGTGTGTGGATCTGTGGTGATTACACTTTCTGCCTTGTGCTTAAGAACAAATGGTTTGACTCGCCTGTTTTTGATTAAGCATTTGATTTCATTGAGCAGATAAAAAATGTTAATGTTCTATTGGATACTTTTATGAATGTTGTCAGCATGTGACATTTCACTTGTATCTTCATGAGCTCAATAATGTTAAATATGTGAACACCTTTGTGTGTGATGTGAAAATAACGGAACATAATCTGTCAACCTTTACAGTGGCTGTAATAATGTGTAAAAATGGTCATTCAAACATCTGACGTAACTTTTTACCATTCTGCATATGCTCATCAAGAAAAAATATCACTTGATATCTTCTATAAAATTGAAAATCTAAATGCAGAAAATGTTAGATGTCTTTAGTACATGTCTATAGCTTATAAAAATAAAATAAAATATATATATATATATATAATTTGTCTATGCCTCTGTGGTAACAATTCCTACTACAAATAATGGGCAGAACAGAACCCAAGAGTAGTTTCTTCCCCTTTAATCACAGAGATATACTGTTTATTCTTATTAGCCACTTGGTTCTATATTTATTTCATTCTTTCAGTTAACTAACATACCTCTCTTTCTACCTATTTAACTTATCCAAATGAAGGCAGATCTGCTTGTGAAATATGGAGGCGTCGCTCCAAAAATGGCAGAAGAAGCCCACTCACAAGTGATAGACCAGGTACAGACTCCTTTTCGGTTATTAGTATATCCCAACTTGAACACATCCTGCATAGATCAGGGCAAAAGATTTATGTCCTGAGTTTGTTTTTGTCACATAATAAATGTTGGAAGGTTTCTATGTGGTGACTGCACACATCCCTCCCATGAGGCTGGTGGAATTCCTTTAAACACATCCCTGGTATACTTTTGTGGCCTGGAATGATGTTTGGAGAGCTCCACCAGGTTCTCAATTAGATTTCTATTATGGTTTCTTGTACCTTTTTCTTTCTATTTTTTCCTTATTTGATTACTGACATGGACATAACCTACTAGCTATTCATTATAGGTTGTGCAAGAAGCCCTTGATAAAGCTTGTGTGAGTGAAAAGGATCTCACTGCAGTTGCTGTTACTATTGGTCCTGGTTTAAGTCTCTGCCTTCGTGGTAATACATGATATCATTTAATTTCATTATACGTCGCATAGCTTCCATTCCATCCCATGAATTAAGCATGATACTGCCTGTTGAAGTCAGGAATTCATTTTAAATACATATTAATAATGCAAATAAGTCAATAAATTTAGCTATTCAATTTTGATTGGTCAAATTGTTGGTTATAATTTCTGTTTCTGACTTCTGGTAGTCATTGGAAGGCATATTTCAGTCAAGTTTGCCCATGACTTCATTTTCTAATCATTCGTATGCTTTAGAGGAATCCTTGCTATCAATTAGACATTTCTTGATCTACTATTTTCACAATGCAGTGGGAGTGCAGAAAGCTCGGAGAATTGCTGGGGGCTTTAATTTACCAATTATTGGCATACATCACATGGAGGCTCATGCTCTAGTGGCCAGGTAAAGCTATAATGGCTCTCTAATGAATATGTAATTTTCTGCCTAATAATATATGCAGAGGCATGCTGGCAACATTTGCAATGGTAACTTAGTTTATTTATATTGTTATGCTTCAGAATTTGTCAATTTTTTAGTACCCATAGGAAATTATGCTTTTCTTCGTCAAGACATACATATCTTGTGTTTCAGGTTAATTGAGAAAGATTTGCAGTTTCCATTCGTAGCGCTACTTATTTCAGGTAACATTCCTGTATTTTGGGTTTTAGTTTTATTACTCATGCTAGCTTTCTCCCTTACACTTGATCTATTTTTATTTTCCTTTGGTATCTCTGCATGAAGTTAATATTTGAAGTAATTGATTTAGTGACCTTCTTGGGTGGGTATTAAGGGACACACTGTACAAATACATATTAATTTATCCATTGTGATTTTGGACAGTTTTGAGATTTGAATTAGGGCAAGTTTTGCAGCTTGTTACTTCACTGTTTTGGTTATGATGCTATCATTCTGTAATTTATCCATTGTGATTTTGGACAGTTTTGAGATTTGAATTAGGGCAAGTTTTGCAGCTTGTTACTTCACTGTTTTGGTTATGATGCTATCATTCTGTACTTTCATTCAAGCCACATGAGGCAAGTTTGGTGACTTGTAAGCCATATGAACATGAAATATGGTCAAGCCGCATCAGGCAAGTTTGGTGACTTTTAAACCATATGAACATGAAATATGATTGGCACATTTGGCAATGCAATGCCACTCATGCGTGTACTTTAGAGTTTAGATATTCCATGTGTGATAGTTGTTTTGGAAACTAGATTAGAGGTGAATGCAAATTAAACAGTCCAGTGTATTGCACTATCGGAAACCTGTGATTTGAAACCATCACTGCTGACTATATTCGACTTAGATGTTAATAGACTTGGCTATCTTGTGTGAGGGTGATGACAAATTTTGTGTTTATAGGTGGACACAATCTACTCATTCTTGCACGTGATCTTGGGCAATACATTCAACTTGGAACTACAATAGATGATGCAATTGGTGAGGCATATGACAAGACAGCAAAATGGCTTGGACTTGATATGAGGAGAAGTGGTGGTCCTGCTATAGAGGAGCTTGCTAGGGAGGGTGATGCTGAATCAGTTAGTTTTTCAGTAAGTTAATCCCGCAATATTATATATTTTCCTTCACTCTTTATTGTTGCCTTAGGTTGAATATCTAATTAGCTATCCTTTTCTGACATTATATGGTGGCTTTATGCTTCTAGCGGAGATTTAAGTTTATTACTATATTTATTCTAGATTCCAATGAAGCAGCACAAGGATTGCAACTTCTCTTATGCTGGTCTGAAAACCCAAGTAAGGCTGGCAATTGAGTCCAGAAAGATGTACGTGAATATTCGTATACTGTTTGTTAATTATATTTTCTTTTACAAAATAAATTAGTTTAATGACAGAGCAATGCTAACCTGATGGGTTACCTATCCTTTACCTTATTACATGTATTCTGTCTAATGTAATTGTCAGCAGTGAAAATTAATATAAAAGCTTTCTGTGTTTACTAGAGTATAGTACAAGTATATGAATGTAGTACAACTTATGTATTGTGCACTGCATAACTGAATATGCTGAGTCAGCATAATTCAGTTATGCTTACCTGTATTCTGTTATGCTTAGCTGTCACCAACTGTAAAACAGTTATCCCTGCAAGGCTATATAAAGCCTATTGTAACAGTTAGAAAACAGAAATGAAAATCACAAGTTTCTGATTCTCTATTCTCTCTATGAATCATTCTTTCTTTCTTTATGGTATCATGAGCTCAATTTTCTGGGCCTAGTCTCTGTTCATCTTCTTCTTCTTTCTTGGTTCCGCCATGGCTGAAACTCAAAATCCTTTCAACAACATTACTGGAGCTCCGGCGACTTCGCCGGCGCCGGGGAACTTCAATCCCGCTCTATCCATCAAGCTTGACGACCAAAATTATCTGCTATGGAAGCAACAGGTCGAAGCTGTCATCATTGCACACAAGCTGCATCGGTATGTTGTCAATCCTACAATTCCTCCGCAATTCACCTCTGAAGCGAACCAAACCCTAGGAATCGAATCCGAGCCTTATCAGCTATGGGTAGTTCAAGACCAAATGCTCTTTACGTGGCTTCTCAGTTCCTTATCTCCCTCGATCTTGCCTCGTTTCATTGGTTGCAAGCATTCATGGCAGGTTTGGGAGAAGATTCATAAGCAATTTCAAGCTCATCTGCGAACAAAGGTTCGTCAGTTCAGATCTGAGCTCAAGAACACGAAAAAGGGAAATCGCTCCATCTCAGAGTACTTGCTTCGCATTCGAGCCCTAATCGAGTCCCTACAAGCTCTTGGAGATCCGGTTACTGATCAAGATCACATCGACACTGTCCTTGAAGGACTTCCGGAAGAATACAATCACTTCGTCATGATGATGTACGCGAGGGCTGAGCAAACCGCCATTGACGACATCGAAGCACTGTTGCTAATGCAAGACGCTCAATTCGATAAGTTTCGCCAGGAACTGTTTTATGCATTCTGCTCAGTGCTTTCTTTTTCCCCTCATAGTCAGATAATTGCTATTATTTCTTTTAGACTGGTAGGCTTTCACCTACAGGATAACTAAATGATTGATATTGCATATTGTGAGAAGTATTTTTGTGATGTAGGCATGTAGTAGTAAATTGTGCAGACATCTTTCATTTTTATTATTACCTACTTATGAGGATATGGGCTATTTGCAGTGATGCTAAAATTCCTATTTCTTCTGCAAGTAATGAAGACAGAATGTTAAGAGCTCATATTGCTGCTTCATTTCAGGTTAGTTATGTTTTAGGTTTTGTAGATTATGAGCATATATTTCTGTTTCAGGTCTAGTAAATGTATCTTCCTGCTCTTGTTCAGAATTTCCTCCTCTTCTCTTTTGTTCACCTTCAACCCGTGTATTTTAGTGTATGTCATACTTATTCTATTTTTGACATGTCAAGCAGCGAATTGCAGTGTTACATCTTGAGGAAAGGTGTGAACGAGCAATCCAGTGGGCATTGAAGATGGAGCCTTCTATAAGATACCTGGTAGTTTGACCTCTAAATTGTTGTTCTCTGTCAAATAACATCAATGCTTCTCCTTTCTATTAACTTTCCATTGGGAAATTTAATTCTACTTGTTGATTTTGCAGGTTGTTTCTGGTGGTGTTGCATCAAATCAATATGTTCGAGCTCGGCTTGATATGGTAGTGAAGAAGAATGGCCTGCAACTTATATGTCCTCCTCCCCGGCTTTGTACTGACAATGGTAATCATATTTAGTTTTGCCTTTTGTAAGTGAAGGCTATCTCTACCTATGTTGTCATACTTCTTTGCCAAACTATACATAACTGGTCCCGTGTTTGAATAAAACTGATGCACTGTTAGTTATTAATTTTATGCCTTTTCAATTTGGATTTTATTTTATTAATTAAGGAGTTTATCCATTTTAGGAAGAGGATTATAATAGGATTAGCCGATTAGCCTATTCTGGTTTTCCTCTATCCTAGTTGTGCTTGGTTTTGTTTTGTCAGAGGGAAATGCCCTTCTATCAGTAACTTGGGGTTAACTTATCGTTGAATTAACTTTGAAATATATTTGTGTTCTTTGAGAGTGAGTCTCTTGGCACTGAGTTCCCCACTCTCCTTTGGTTCTACATCAAAAAGATCAGGGTTGTGTTACGCATAAACTTTGTCCAATCTTTTGACATGGATCGGCAACAATGCTATGTTGCTATTCATAATGGCTTGAGTAATGTTAAATTAGCTACAGCTGCTGCATGTGCAAAATAGGAAAGGATTCTCATATTTTCTGGACAGTTGTTGGTAAAGAAGCTTGTACATGATAGTAGGATTCACTTTGACCCTTGAAATATTGAAAGTTGAAACAATTTCACAGTTAAAATTATAAAGTAGTCGGCAGTTTGACACCATGATTAAAAGGAGTATTATCTTAATGTGCCTTAAAGCAACCAAGTCGGTTTAAGAAAAGGCCAAGGAATTGGAGCTTGAAGATTTATAGTTTTATACACCTACACTATTGAGAATTCATATTTGGCATTGAGAGCACTAAACAGGTGCCAGTCAAACTTGTAGTGATTCCGAAATTCATTTACCCTTATGGAAGGTCATTGATTATATTTTCTTGTATAGATGAAGTCTAATACGCCTCCCTTTTCTCGTTTTAATTCATTCTCCTTGGTGCTTTTCCTAAGGATCATATAAAGAAAATAAAAAAGATGCTTCCATTTCTCAATTACAACGTCTTGCTGCTCTCCTTTTATAGATCAATCCAATATTAGTTGTCCTGCAGATTTTATTTTGTTCAATTATCTTTCTTGATCCATTGTGTATTTAAAAAGCAAACTAGGACTTTTTCCGAAGGCATGCAATATAGAAATGTTTGTTTTTGTTTTGTTAAAGGTGGTCATTTCTTATCAGCTTTCTTTTGAGATGATTAGGTGTAATGGTTGCTTGGACTGGTATTGAGCACTTCCGCATGGGAAGATATGACCCTCCTCCTCCTGCAGAAGAACCAGAAGACATTGTGGTGTGTTTTCTGAACATTGACTATTATATGGATTGATTCAATTTTTGATCTGCTGAATTTGCTTTCCTATTATGATACTTTAGATGGATTTGAAAACTAATTTAAGTTAAACTGTGATTCATTTCAGTATGATTTACGGCCAAGGTGGCCACTGGGGGAAGAATATGCTGAAGGAAAAAGTGAAGCGCGCTCCTTAAGAACAGCCCGAGTTCATCCATCTCTTACTTCTCAAATTCAAGCATCATTGCAACAGTAACACTGCATGAACTTCCATGTTGTTTTGGCTGTTTGGCCTCTTCATGAAGCTCTCTGAGGCCAGCAACTTTCTTTGGACTATTATCTGATTGCTAAATTGACGTCCTTGGGTGAAATATGTTCAGTATTAGCAAAAAGTGTACAAGTTTTCTGCTTTGCTGGGGAAGTGGCCTTTGGCATCAAGCAGTATGAGGAGAAAATCCGGCAAAGCAATGTCACTGCTGGGAGGAACCTTACAAATTTCACTGATGGAAGTGAAAATAGGAGTGGAGTGGAAAGAGAAGAACATTGATGATTAAAGCTATTACCACAATTTTACTACTTTTTCTTATAAAAACAAGAAGAAAATCCTGCATCTATGCTTGAATTCTTTAGGCATTCTGTAAATCTAGTAGCAGAAAACGAGTTGTGTTTATTTTTTATTTGTATTTTTTGATAATCGAGTTGTGTTTATTTTATTTACAAAGCTGTGGCACTAGCCCTTTCATGCATAATCCTTAGATGGTACATTGTCAAGTTTCCATGTTTCCCATTCACAACTTCCATTATCTAATCTTTACTATGCACACACTAAAAGTATTCCTGTTAACTTGTACTCCCTCCGGACTCAATTATAAGCAAAAAAAGTACTTATATTTATTAGACTCAAATATAAGTAAAATTTAATCAATTCAACTCTATTAATGTTAGTGTTCTAAAATATCATTGGTTAATTAATCTCTTTTTACTTTTCCAAGAGCATTGTACACTTCCAAGAATTAAATGTGATGATTGTTTTAAGTAAGGTAGTCGAGTAATTGTAACTAACTTTTTACATAAGTCAAGACAATTAAAAATCAACTACTTCCTTAATAAATGTGAAGTTAATTAATTTTGTTCATAATTGAGTTCGCAGCAGTACACAATTCCTTGCAGCATTAGGTTCTATCATTTCAATTAGTATCATAAAAGAACTTCACCATTGATGGCTTGCATAATGGAATAATACGTTTGATATCTATAAAATCTCAATTTGGTCTTTAAAAATTTCAAATATCTCCTTTAAAAAAAAATTTTCAAATGTCAATCAAAATAATTTTTAGAGACAAAATTATCTTTGAAATTTAATCCAAAACAAATTAATTTGATCAATTTGATAATTAAGTTGGTCTTTTTTATTTTTTTCGAAGCAGTGTTTTAGGGTTTTTTTTTTTTTTTCCTTGACCAATTTAGATAGAGACAAAACTTAAGTACAATTTTATATATAGTTTGGAAATTTCCCAATTAAAAAATGTATAGTAGTTCAAAATGTAACATATATAATTACAAATATATTTTCATTATAAAACAATACCTATCAAATAACACTTGAGTTCCAGTCAAAAAATTAATAATAATAATAATAATAACACTTGAGTTTTAGCTAAAAATTTTAATAAATGGATGTAGCATACGCCGATGTCCACATACATTTATAGGCAATGATACATATATATATATATATATATATATTATTTGAAAAAAAAAAACAAAAACGAACGGATGAGATGAGAACTTGGCCACTATTTTCCACTATTCACATCCCTAACCCCTCTCTCCAGTCCCGCTCACCTGCTAGACCACCACCGTGTGCCGCCAGCTCCGTCTCGGACCACCGTCCCTCGCCTTCTCACACCATCAGTCACACAAAACAGTGCCCTCGCGTATGTGTTTGAGGTTTCATCTCATGTGACGTAAGAGAAGATCCTTTACCGTTCAGTCTCACTCCGTCGTTGCCAAAAGCCCAAACCTCATTCCTTCCTTCTCCTTTTCTCCGTTAATTCACTCGCTTCTTCTTAGTTCCGTCAGTTTTCAGTTCCTCCCGTTCAATCCGTCCACGGTGAGGCTTCATTCTTTGATGCTTTTATTTTACTTTCTTTTATTCATTTTTTCCTTAAATAAGAGATTCACAAAAAAGTGTATTCTAGCTGTTTGTTGTTTTGCACACTTCACTTTGTGCTATATGATACTTTCAGTTCAGCATATATATACATAACATTTTACTTCTGAATTTTTGGTAATAGTATTTAGGAGTAAGGTACTAAGGTGACAATTTGAATATTATAACCTCAAATTTGTTGTTGATTCTTTCTATGGTTATTGGCAAAAGAGTGTGTGTGCTGTAAGTGACATAGTTCTCATTACTTTCTGAACAACCAGTGGAAATTTCGTTGAAGCCAAGTCATGCTCATTTTGTGTGTCACCAAACTCAAGTCTCCTCGTTTGATTCCAACCCCACTTTTAGGCATTCTTCTTTCATATTTGCATACTCGTTCCTTGTCTCCTTATGCGAAACCCATCAATTGGAACACAACTCACAGCTTTGTTCGAAAAAACCCGCTCCTTTCTCTCTTAGAAAGATGCAAATCCTTGGCCCAGTTAAAGCAAATCCAGGCGCAAATAATCTTGACAGGCTTGGTAGACGATAGCTTTGCTGCAAGTCGCCTTGTTGCCTTTTGTGCTCTCTCGGAATCGCAAGCACTTGAGTATTGCACGAAAATCTTGTATCTTACACGAGAACCAACTGTATTTTCTTGGAATGTGACAATTAGGGGATATATGGAAAGCGGAGACTTAGAAGGAGCTGTTTTGTTGTACAAGAGAATGTTGCGATATGGTAGGTTGAAGCCGGATAATCACACTTACCCTTTATTGATTAAAGCTTGTTCTTGTCTGTCTCTAAATTCTGTGGGTCTTACTGTACTTGGACATGTGTTGAAGTTTGGTTTTCAATTTGATATATTTGTGCACAATGCGTCGATCAGTATGCTACTCTCGTATGGAGAGATAGAGGTAGCATATGATATGTTCAATAAAGGTTGTGTGAGAGACCTGGTAACTTGGAATTCCATGATTACTGGCCTTGTTAGAAGAGGACTAGCAAATGAGGCTATAAAACTCTATCGGGAAATGGAAGCTGAGAAAGTGAAGCCAGATGATGTTACAATGATTGGGATGGTTTCTTCTTGTTCTCAGTTGGAGGACTTAAATCTTGGAAGGGAAATTCATCGTTACATCGAAGAACATGGGATCAAGTTGACAATTCCGCTTGTTAATGCACTTATGGACATGTATGTGAAGGGTGGAGACCTATTGGCTGCGCGAGTTCTATTTGATAACATGGCACAGAAGACCCTTGTTTCATGGACTACAATGGTTTTGGGATATTCCAGATTCGGTTTTCTAGATGTTGCTCGGGAGCTTTTATACGAAGTTCCAGAGAAGAGTGTTGTGCCTTGGAATGCAATAATCAGCGGCTGTGTCCAAGCCAAGCAAAGTAAAGAGGCATTGACTCTATTTCATGAAATGCAAATTAGTGATATTGAACCTGATAGAGTGACCATGGTAAATTGCCTGTCTGCATGCTCACAACTTGGAGCACTGGATGTAGGAATATGGATTCACCATTATATTAACAGACACAATATTTCTCTAGATGTTGTCTTGGGAACTGTGCTGGTTGACATGTATGCCAAGTGTGGAAATATTGCAAGGGCTGTCCAGATTTTTGAAGAGATTCCTCAAAGAAATTGTTTGACCTGGACAGCCATTATTTGTGGTTTAGCACTTCATGGGAATGCTCGTGATGCTCTATCCTATTTCTCAAAAATGATTCGTACTGGATTGATGCCTGATGAGATCACCTTTCTTGGTGTCTTATCAGCTTGTTGTCATGGAGGTTTAGTTGAAGAAGGCCGCAAATATTTTTCCAAAATGAACTCCAAATTCAATATATCTCCTAAGCTTAAACACTACTCATGCATGGTGGACCTTTTAGGAAGGGCCGGTCATTTGAAGGAAGCAGAAATGCTTATTAAAAATATGCCCATGGCGGCAGATGCTGCAATTTGGGGTGCTTTATTCTTTGCATGTCGTGTTCATGGAAATGTTCTAATTGGAGAGAGGACAGCTTTCAAGCTTCTTGAGATGGACCCTCAAGATAGTGGAAACTATGTTCTGCTTGCTAGCATGTACAGTGAGGCAAAAATGTGGAAGGAGGCAAGGAGTGCAAGGAAATTAATGGACGAGAGAGGACTAGAAAAGACTCCTGGTTGCAGCTCAATTGAGATCAATGGAATTGTGCACGAGTTTGTTGTGAGGGATGCATCACATCCACAGTCTGAATGCATTTATGAATGCCTGGTTTCATTGACAAAACAACTGGAGCTTCTTGGATTTGCATCTGATTTTCGTACTTATGGAGATGATCTTTATTCCTAAATTTGTCAGCATGTTTGCTATATCTCTTCTAATTTAAGTATACTCTCCCACGGAGTGCCTAGAGTAATTTTCAAATCTATCCATAGGCTTCTACCTTGGTATGCATATAAACATGAAGCCACATTCTCCAGTGCTGCATCCTTCACTCATTTCAATCTTCTTTTGTCCTTTTATATTTAAGTTCTTTATTACAGAAGAATGCAATTGCAAACTAAGTTCTTTTAAGTTCTTATATTGTTATTAACTTACAACCCCTACAACATAAACCTCGAAAGAGGTTAGTATAATTTCTAAAACAAGAGTGGTGCCAAGTGTAAGTAAGCCAAATCTCGGGAGAGGTTGGTGTAATTTTCCATTAATTTAAATATTTTATTCCTGCTGCTATATAGTATTTGTTTATAATATTAACAACTAAATTATTCTGCAATCTTGGGCTCAGGAATTAGGAGTTGGGAGGAAGCTGACATTGTGAAATTTACCTTGACATTGACCAGAGGAGTTCATAACTGGAGTCAATTAAAGTTGGTGCATATCACTACCAAAGTGGATAACAGTGAAATGGTAGGGCACCCAAAGTCTTTTGTTGTTGTTACTTCCCCAGTCCCCTTTTACTTGTGAATTACATTCCACCAATGAGGTTCACTGACAGCTATTTGTTTAACAATAGGCTTCAGACAAGGCATTATCTAGAACTGCCCAAATTCGCCTTGTGAGTTCACATGAGGAGGTTTATGAACCATGTGATGATTCTTTTGCACTGGTTGATGCTCTTCTAGCAGATCGCAGCAACCTGTTAGAACATCACCCAACATTGTGTATGGAGATAGGCTGTGGTAGTGGATATGTTATTACTTCCCTGGCTCTTATTCTTGGGCAGGAAGTTTGTGGCATTAACTATATTGCAACTGATATCAACCCACAGGCAGTGAGGGTAACCCGTGAGACACTTGATGCACATGGGGTTGATGCAGAGTTGATAATAACAGATATTGCATCAGGACTAGAGAAGCGTCTAGCAGGTTTGGTTGATGTTATGGTTGTGAATCCCCCCTATGTACCTACCCCTGAAGACGAAGTAGGCGCTGAAGGTATTACCTCCTCTTGGGCTGGTGGGGAAAATGGCCGGAGTGTTATTGATAGGATATTGCCTGTCGTGGACCGTCTTTTGTCAGATAAAGGATGGTTGTACATGGTCACCCTCACAGCAAACAATCCTTCTGAGATATGCCTTCAAATGAAAAAGAAGGGATATGCATCTAGGATTATCATCCAAAGATCGACAGTGGAAGAAAGTCTCCATATCATAAAGTTCTGGCGGGATTTTGATACTGGAGTAGATGACATAACAGATCAATCTGCTTCCGGGTTCATGGGCTACTTGCTTACTCAAATTCCTCCATTTTCATACTGGAGAGGCAGCAATAGTAACAATAAGTGCTGAATGAGATGGTAATTCATTATCTATGTTCCTGGGACATCTTTCTTGTCTGGGCAACTGGAATGTTTTGCATTGCCCTGGCTTTCAAAATGCTTTTTCTATCATCCTGCTCTAGTTACAAACTGTCCTCTAACAATATTTCTTCCTAATACAAAAGAGTTAGTTACAAACTGAGGTGTATAAATTCACCAAAATGCTTTGGCCTTGTAAGTCTATTTTATCAGTGGGAGTTCGTGTCCTTGTTTGTTTGGTATACTTATTTGTGACTAGAAGAACCAAAACTGGAATAGGACTTGGTCTTTTACTCATTAGATTTACTATGTAGCATCTTGTCGTGATTCTTTGGGTGTATTGCAGGGTGGAGGATTTCAAGAATTGATTTGAGGGACTTGTGGCTCTGCTTGACAATTCAAGAATATGAGAGTTAACTTGATGAGTCATTTATCGATCTCTTTTGCAAATTGATTTGGGAAAATATAACACAATTATCAGTGCTAGATGGAAAAGGACTTGGTCCAAATCCAATTGTTCTGTTGGCCACAGACTCCAAACTGTTTGCACTGAAAGTTGTTTAAATTTGTCATTTGTGTCATCGTCTTGTAAAATATAAATATTTTTCCTTCTTACTCTCTAGTCTCTACGTTGATAGATCTCAATCTATCTATTCTGATAGTTTCTCTATCTTCTTTTTTCTCAACCAATAAACAATGATATTCTTAAGTACTGCTTGAATATATTTTTTCCTTTATCAAATTTCTCGTTAAATTATTTTTAAGTTTATTAATTAATAAACATCTTTATATTATAACAAGATGAAATAAAAATAGAAAAAGATATAATTTATATTCATAATCCATTATATAAATAATTCATAACTTCTCATCATTACCCTCTAGGTAATATACATATATAGCTATTTGTAGATATTAACGGCAAGTCTATAAAGATTGAGGTGAATCATATAAATAATTGAACCTAATTTCTATTTTGGGTTTGTTTATCCAAGAATTTTGACGAGTTAAGCTCAAATAATTCAAAAATGATTTAACTTATTTACACCTATACTTGCTACCATATACTTCCCATTTATACTTTTACCTAGCGTGCAATAGACCATTTGATTAAAGGTCCATTTAAATTTATGATAATTTTTTAGGTGTTATTTTCGTCTATGAGAAAAAAAAACTTCCTGAATAGTTTCGAGAATGACAAAAGAGAGAAGTTTTAGTCCCTCTATTTGTCTCCATCCTAAACAAGTCGTTAGACTATTGATGTGTATTGTTAGTGTGTTCAGGTATCACGACAATAGTCCTTGGCTGCATTATAGGTCATAAGAACAATTATGTATTAATCCAATAAGTCCCCAACTATTATTTAAGTAACCCAATTTAGTCCCTGACAAATTCTATCATACGATAAATTAGTTCCTACATGTTATAAGTAAAACACCACATGAACTAGATGTACCACATCAGATACACCAACATAGATGTACCAACACATGTCACATGTCTGAGCTTAATGGACACTTGGACATACTAATGATGCACATCAATATTCTAACGATGTATTTAGGACGTAGACAAATGGAATGACTATTGAACCTCTCTTTTATATTTAGGATTATTCAATGAGTTTTTTTTTTTTTTATATGGTCAACAAATGGTACCTAAATTCTTAGGGAGTAAGATGAGTCTTTAACTCTTTATTCATATAAATTGCTTTTAGAGGGTGTTTGGGAAAGATTATTTAGGGGACTTTCAACTGTTTTTATGAGGAAAAAAAAAGCTGTTTTGTAAAATGGACTTGATGTTTGGGTCAATAACTTAAGTTTTAAAAAAGCTTTTTCCCCTTAAAAAACACTGTTTTAAGAAAAGCTGGGAGAGAGGACTGTTTTACTGAAACGTTTTTTTCTTCTTGCGTCATATGTGTCTTGCCCCTCGGTCCACGTTTTTGAGCATGTTTGGGAATCCATATTTCAGCTGTTTTGTATACTTTTTAGCTGTTTTGTAAACATCTATTATGTTTGGCAACCAAATTATTTTTAAAAAAAAAGCTCTTTCTTTGATTAAAAGCTGTTTTTAAAACATCTCATTCATAGGAATGTTGGCTTTTGTTCCTTCCGATTATAATCACAAGTGTGTATTGTAACTCTCCACTTTTTGACAAATCACACATTGTGTACTATACCGTGTCACCAAAGTGATTATTTTTGTACCACCTAAACGAAATAAATTATCTTAAAATCACTTTTCAGCAAACATACCCAAACACAAATAGATTCTAATTATAATCGATTATCACAATAATCGATTATTTGAAAACAGATTATCAGCATAATCTTTTTTTTTCCAGCTTTACCAAACAAGCTCAAAATCTCCAAAAAGTAACGTACTGCAGCAGCACGTAAATGTGAGGCTCACATGTAAGGACCAAATTGAAAATAATTGTCACATGTAGGAACCGATTTCAATTTTTTTTTGTTGAATTGCCTACATGTGACAATAATTTGCAGTTTGGTCCCTCTTATATAGGGACCAATTAGGGGTAAGGACCAAATTGAAAACCAGTGTCACGTATAGGGAACCAAATTGATAACTTTTTACGTATAGGGACCAAATTGAAAATCAATGTCATGTATAGGGACCAAAAGATTACTTTAACCTAAAATTTTTTTATATGTTTTCATAAGTATGAGAAAATGTTACAAATTTTATTCAACTTTTTTTAATTGAAAAAATTGATGACAAAATATGAAAAAAATAAACATTTCAACAACTTTTAATATAAAAAAAAATCAAATATTATTAATATAAACAAATAACTTCATACCATTTTTCGTAATTCACTATGTAAAAGTAATTATTTTTGTACCGCACAAAAGAAATATATTATCTTAAAATCGCTTTTCAGTAAACATATCCAAACAAAAATAGATTCTGATTATAATCGATTATTTGAAAACAGATTATCAGCATAATCATTTTTTTCAGCTTTCCCAAACACAATTTGAGTTATGTTATTTGAACACAAATATTGGATATCCTATACGATATCATATATATTTTTCTCTACCTTTCATTTACTTTTTATATTCTTTATATATACACTTCGAGAAGATACCAAAACAAAAAACAAAAACAAAAGGTCACCATATGGTGCCCATTTTGATATAGAAAATCATTCCTCTTGCTTTTAAGTACCAAGGCAAGGCATGCTTTTGAATTGAATTTTGATATCCCATTTTTCTTTTAACCTCGATACTATAGATGCTTTGCCAACAAAAGAAGAAGCTGCATCGGCGACAGTGAGTGAGAGTGAGAGTGAGAGTGAGAGTGAGAGGCATGGAGGTGGGTATGCTACCAATCTCAGCATCAATGAGAGGAAAGCTCTTAGCAGCTGGCTACACCACACTTAATGCCATTGCTCGCGCTTCCCCCACCGACCTTGCCAGAGGTATCAATTCTAAACCTTTCATTTTTCATGCCTTTCAATTTTCTTATTTTTCCTGTATTTACCTATTGAGCATGTTTATTTGTTAAATAAATTTACTTTTAAATTTTTTTTCACACACCCACTTTTTCATTTCAACAGATATAGAAGTTTCTGATGGTGAAGCTTCTGAAATTCTGAAACATGCATCCAAAACCAAAACTAGTACATTGGACCAATCGAATGGGACTCATGCTGCTACTGTTGTCAATGGTATGTGTTGATTCTATGATGTGTAACTAATTTTATATTCAATTTTTCATTTGGTATTTCTTTTAGCTAGTATTAAAGTTTTTTCGTTTTTTTTTTGTCAATATAAATAGTGCATGTTCATTTAAAAGAACACACTATCTTTGCATAACTCCTCCCATAACTTTTTTTGGGATGAAGTGATAAGAACTACAATTGAATGGATTGGTCAAAAGGTAATGTTCCAAAGAGGCTAGTGTGTGTTCTTAGGTTGTATTATGCACATGAAAATTAAGGCTACTGTATCGAAAGAAGTTTCAAGGTATGTGATCAAGTTTTTAGAAGCACGGCTTTGGTGTATGTGTCTTAGAAACCAAATTATTGGAGTTTACAAATTTTGGGAAAGTTAAGGAGCTCAAGGTAGAGCTTTCATTAATTTATTTTGGTTTGGAGCTTCCCACTCTATTGGGGGAGATCTGTAGACAAATGTTTAAGGACATTATTATTGAATCCATATTTCATCGTGGTGAGTCAATTGGCTCTCCTAAACAATAGTTTAGCCTTAGATGGGATTTAAAATGATCTATTAGATAGCATTGCTTTCCCAAAAAATAATCCCCTTGTGAGTATGTGAAGATTACTGATTGGAGAAAGTTAAAGAGCTATCAAGAGCTTATGCTCAATGCGAAAGTTAATAGACATTCTATTTGTACTTATTCTCTCCATTATATTCTACAGAGCATAATTCCCTCGAGCATTTTGAAACAATCCGTTTTTCTTTTTCTTCGTTGTGTTTTTGTGTCGTGAAGGTGGTCAGACTGCTTGGGCTATGCTCAATGAGGAAAAGTTTTCTCCTCGCATTACCACATCTTGTGTGGATCTGGATAATATCCTTGGTGGAGGGATTAATTGCAAAGAAGTCACTGAAATAGGTTAGTGACTGTTTTGATTTTTCTTAATAGTATGGAACCCATAATCATGTCTTTTAATTAAATACACATCACTTGTTTTTTAGCGTGAATACTCAGCAGTTTTCTTCTTCTTTTCTTCCCTTTTCTGGATTGCAATATGATTCTTTGTAGGCGGAGTTCCTGGCATGGGTAAAACACAAATTGGGTATGCTTTGTCGTCCCAATTTTGTAGACCATGTTGTTCTTGTTTCTTTCCATCCTAAATTGTGAACTATTTTGGTTATCTGTAGTAACCAATGTTGTTTACTTTGGCAGGATTCAACTTGCAGTAAATGTTCAGATTCCACAAGAATATGGTGGCCTAGGTGGGACGGCAATATACATTGGTAAGACATAAGAGCTTAAATTAGATTCTGACACATGCAGCATTTGATGCATGGCATTGATTGCACTTCTTATACCTGTAATACTCAGACACAGAGGGAAGCTTTATGGTTGAACGCGTTTTACAAATTGCTGAAGCATGCATAGAAGACATGTCAGAATATAGCCACCACTTTCGCAAGGATTTTCAAGCTTGTGATGTTAAAATGCACCCTAATAGTATCTTGGAAAACATATTCTATTTTCGTGTTTGCAGCTATACTGAGCAAATTGCTTTGGTAAATTACTTAGACAAATTCATCACGGAGCATAAAGATGTAAGTATTTCATCTATTGAATTGATATTTTTTTAGCTAACATCTTGAAGATGATTCTTGATATTTATTTGCCTTATTCTTTACTTTATGGATTGCCTTGGATTTTAGACAGTGGAAGTACTCTTGCTTTGCTTTCTTTCCTTTTGATTTTAATCAATTGTTTTAGTATGTCGTAAGTATTTCTTCACTATCATTTTTAATGCGTTATTCCAGGTAAAGATCGTCATTATTGACAGTGTTACTTTCCACTTCCGCCAAGACTTTGATGATATGGCTCTCAGGACTCGATTACTTAGTGCAATGGCTTTAAAGTTGATGAAGCTTGCAAGAAAGTTTTGTTTGGCTGTAAGAATCAATTTATTCTGCTTGCCAGAGAGATGTTCATTGAACTTAAATCTTTGATAGCAGCCGAATCAGTTTACTGTATTTTGAGTGGACGAAGTGTGGTTATTTCAGTTTATTTCAGTTTGCTTTACAACAAAGATTTCTTTATTTTATGTCCAGTCCTTTTTTTGCTTTCTCTAATGTCTTCTTTCCAACCATCTTAATTTTCAATTGTAAATTTGATTTTCTGGAAGGTTGTTCTGTTGAATCAAGTGACAACCAAGCTTATTGACGGTTCATTTCAGTTGACCCTTGCACTTGGTAAATGTTATTTCAGCTTTCACATCTTACTTGGACTTTTAGCTTGTATGGCCAACATTTGTTTGAAAGTTTGTTGTTTATAATGCTAAACAGGTGATAGCTGGTCACATTCATGCACAAACAGGATCATCTTATTTTGGAATGGCAATGAAAGACATGCATATATTGACAAGTCCCCTTCTCTTAAATCAGCATCGGCACCATATTCTGTGACATCTAGGGGGATCCGTAATTCTACTTCAAGCTGTAAACGAATCAAGATGATGTGAGATTTTGATTAGGAAGACAGGCTACACCTCAACCTTCCCTCACAATTTTTGTTTGTTCCCTTTTCAAGTTTCAGGATATAACAAGATTATGCAACATGCTTCGTTTTTAGGCTTTCCTACAATACCAGCTTGGTGTAGCATGTAAGTGCAGTGAGTTTTGGTTTGGTTATATATTCAATATGAAAAAAGTATACATACTGATTAATCCTGTATTCACAATGCTGTATTGTGTGTTTTTCTTTATAAAAATAATAATGTAAATATGATGAATGATGCATTCTTTGATCTTGTCAGTGAACCAATAGGTTGTAAATGTATGGACATAAAGCACCACAAGGGATGGTACCCTTGAGTTGGGAAAATATTGCTGCTGGTTTAATTCATATGCAACAATTAAAATTAAAAGGAAAAGATTACATGAGAGGAAATGACAATTAATGATCACGGTATGTTGATATATTACTCAGTTTCATTCTGTTTAATTTATGTTTTCATGTTGGAGAATGTTAAGGTCACCGGTTAAGGAATTAATAATAGAAACTTGTATATTTAACATTTAGATTACCAATGAAATATTTCTACTTTGCATTCTTTAATCAGCGTAGTTAGCATGATCCTTTCATGTATTATGTTTTGTCTTACTTTAATATGGGTTAGTCTTCAATCCTCCAACCTACTTGTTGAGGATTGACCCTCCATTACTTTTGACTGACTAAATCCGGTTATTTATAAAGAGAAATGATTTTTGAACATGGAACAATAATTTTCGGCAACAATTTAGATGGTTAATGCAGTTTAAATGCTTGGTTAATTACGTTCAGTAGATGACTAATGAATATAACAAGGTGTCGTATCTCATTAACCATTCACTGAACGTAATTAACCATGATTTTGAACGTCATTAATCATGATATGGGCTGTATATTTGAATACCTGTAAATCATGGTTAATGACATTTAAAATCGTGGTTAATTACGTTCAATGGATGGTTAATAAGTTGTGATACCCTGTTATATCTATTAACTATCTACTGAACATAATTAACCATTTATTTGAACTGCCTTAATCATCCAAATTGTTGTCAAAAATTGTTATCCTATGTTTATGTTCAAATAACACAACTATTTATAAAAGAGGTATTTTTATCTGAAAATCTCAAACTCTATCCTTTTCTATTCAATTCAAACGTTTCTATCATATAAGTAGAATAAATCTTTGACATCAAAGTTATAAAATTACAATAAAACTAGAAGCCAAAATGCAATCATGATGTCATTGCTTAGTGTTTTGTTTCCACTCCATCAAAGTGATAGTGGTCGTTGAAATTTTGAAAATAATAAAGGGCATTCAGTGCGAGGCAAAAGGGTTGGTTGTGCTGACCTTTGTGGTTCCCATGGGCCAAGGGTGGAGCAAAGGCTGCTAAATGCAAGGAACTACACGAAAATAAATTTCCTGCATTCGAAAAATCATACATTCATGCATTCACATTATTGCGGGGTTTTTACCAAACTGACCCACTTTTAGAAACTATTTATCAAAATAACCTAGTTTTGAAACTATTTACCAAACTAACCTAGTTTTAATTAAAATAATATATATTTTTTAAAAAAAAAAAAAAAAAAAAAGCTGGCAGGCGCCACGTGGCACCTCCCGGTGCAGTGGCGCCACTGCCACATGCGCCACCAATGGCGCTGTTGGCAGTGGCGCCACTGCACCGGGAGGTGCCACGTGGCGCCTGCCAGCTTTTTTTTTTTTTTTTAAAAAAAAAAAAATATTTGTGTTTTTTATTTCACCCCTTCTACCATCTCCCCCTTCCACCAACACATATCTGTTAATTCCTTTTACACTCTGTTATAATAAATGTTAAATTTAATTAATTGGTTTATATTCATTTACTAACATTCTGCTACTTTTTTTTAACGTTGATCATTGTCATTTATTTTTATGCTAATGTTGAAGTTAATTCTTATAATATATTTTTTGACAGATCTGGTAATTTGTTTATCTGTATTTTTTTATTATGTCCTTTTTTTTAATTCAGAATGTACCATTTTTTTGTTTATTATATTTATTTTGTTTTGTTTTCGCACTTATTATTTAAGTTGTTGTTATTTATTTATTTTATTTATGTTATTGTTGTTATTTACTGCACACGTGAGAAGCGGGTAAGTGTCGGCATGATATTTTGACTCCTTTACTAACCACATGAATGTCTTCATGTGCTTAGTAAAAGAATCTAAACATCCTAATAACGTACATCACAGCAGGTTGAGAATTGTCACCCCCATCTTCGTCTGAGAGTCAGCCGTAGTGCAAAATTGAATCCTGTGTGACATTAGCCCCTTGCCTTCAACAAATTACCAGATCTGTCAAAAAATATATTATAAGAATTAACTTCAACATTAGCATAAAAATAAATGACAATGATCAACGTTAAAAAAAATAGCAGAATGTTAGTAAATGAATATAAACCAATTAATTAAATTTAATATTTATTATAACAGAGTGTAAAAGGAATTAACAGATATGTGTTGGTGGAAGGGGGAGACGGTAGAAGGGGTGAAATAAAAAACACAATTATTTTTTTAAAAAAAAAAAAAAAAAAAAAAAAAGCTGGCAGGCGCCACGTGGCACCTCCCGGTGCAGTGGCGCCACTGCCAACAGCGCCATTGGTGGCACATGTGGCAGTGGCGCCACTGCACCGGGAGGTGCCACGTGGCGCCTGCCAGCTTTTTTTTTTTTTTTTTTTTTTTTAAATATATATTATTTTAATTAAAACTAGGTTAGTTTGGTAAATAGTTTCAAAACTAGGTTATTTTAGTAAATAGTTTCTAAAAGTGGGTCAGTTTGGTAAAAACCCCCATTATTGCACAATCGAACCAATCCTAAACTTCGTCAAATATTAGTACTTACTTTCTATGATTGATCCAACGATATATTAATATATAAATGTTTGAATACATGGTTTTTTTTAATGCAAGGAATCATGATCCGGAAGTACATAACGATTAAAGTTAACAACCTATTTTAAAAACTGGAATTTTCGCTTGTTTTTTTTTTTATATTTTATATTTATTTTATGATTATTGATCATTTGTCTTCTTGCTTTTGAAATAATAATGAATAGATAATCAATAGTTATAAAATAAGTACAAAAAAAATATATGAAAAAACGTATATGAATATCATTACTCGAGATTTTTACGCACTATTTATAATAGTTTCTCTCATTATGGTTATATCTCTCTCTTTTTTTAAACTATGATTTGTATAAAATGTATAAAATATGTCAATATGATCCCATATAAAAGTGTTGAAAACAAATACGTGAAAGAGTGTATGGTCAACATTCTACACTATATATAATTTGTTTTTGTTTTGGCTAGGAATTTGTTATCGAAGTATAAATGTATAATCAATACATGCATTAATTAATTAATTAATTTTATTATACTATACCAAAAATTGACTCTTGAACGAGTGCCTTTCCACAACCAACCCAGTTTTGTGTGACCAAATCTTAAATTCAAAGCAAATATACTATAATAGCATATCATCATGCAAGAGAGTTTTTAAAGAAATAAAATAAAATAAAATAATATTTTTCAATAGTAAAGAACAATATTTTCTTATTTTTTTTTAAAAATGTAGCCATATATAGTGAAGAAATTTAAAAATTGGAAATATTGAAAGTTATAAAAAATTGAAATATAATATTATTGAAATTTAAAATAACTAAAAGAAAATATTAGTAATAAAATAAATCACTAATAAAATAACAAAAAATAATATATTTTAACTTTCATGTATTCCTAAAAAAAAATTACATGTAATAATGTGTATTTATTTAACTAAAGAAAATATGTTGGTCGAAAAAAAAAACTAAAGAACATATGTTAATAGAAGTAAATATTAAAATATATAGTTTAATTTGTATGCACTGTCAGTGTAAAGATTTTTACACTAACAATCAATCAGAAATCACGAAATTGACAGCTTTTAAGGTGGTTAGGATAAGAATAAAGCATTTATAATAGTATATCAATTTTTGATTGGTTGACAGTGTAAAAAAACTTTACACTGTCAGTATATATCAATTAATAAGAGTTTAGTTTCTATACACTCTCTGTGTAAAAATTTTTATATTGTCAACCAATTAGAAAATCGTGGTATGAGTGACTTTTATGATAATTTCTGATTGATTGGCTGCATAAAAATTCTTTACACTAACAATACATACAAATTAAATAATAATAATAATAATAATAATAATAATATTAGAATTGGAGAGGCGGCAACTATTTCAACATAGACATAGATAGATTGATTTTCACCTACCTCCTTGGCTAGCCATACTGGTTACCACGTGCATGGCATCCGTTGATACGGGCTTCCAAAAACAGAGAGATTAATAAGGCCGATTAATAAAATTAAAAGTTATATGAATAGGGCCAATTTGCCTGTATTGTAACGATATACTGTGGATAAATTTCTCTATTTCTCTCTTTTTTTTTGTTTTTTTTTGTTTTTTTATGAAAACCAATTTTTTTTTTGCTTTCTATTTCTCTCTCTTTGACAGTACATATTATCAAGGTAGTCAGTATTTGAAAAACATATTAAAACATGATAAAATAGGATATATAGGTTGTATTTATATTTGATCCATTTTATAAATAGAATGAGATATTTTAATAAAATATGAAATATTTAATTTTATTAAAAAAATTGAAACAACAAACTAAACATCCTATTATATTATATATATATATATATTTTAAATCCACACACAAACACTATTTAATTGCACATAAACATTAAGATCTAAACTCAATAGTATAATTATAAAAAGTCAGAGTACATCTACAATAACAGATTTTTCCTATAAGTAATTGTACTTGCAATTGATTGCTATCGGTGTGTTTGGTTTAACTTTTTGTTACACAGGAAGTATTTCAAATGGAGTTTGATGAAAGCTCGAGTAAAAAAGTGGGTTAATATGTCTCGGGAAGCGAAAAAACTCAGTTTGCATTCACAATAATCATAACTAAACAGGTATTATGTCATTGAAGCTCCAAAATGTTTTGGAGCAAAAATCGAATATTATTTCTTAAGAAACTCTCATTCGAAATATTCTAAGGAGTTTTTTATTTTTATTTTTTTGTTGCTAGAACTCTAAGAAGATTTTTAGGTGTTATCTCTCCTCTACAATCCATATTTTATTATTGATTTAAAAAAACTCTATGATTAAACAAAAATATCAATTAATGTATGTTGATGTAAAATGAAAAAGACTTAAATCCCTTGAACATCAGGTGCTGAGTTCAATTGAGGACAACACTCCAAACGAAAGAGTCAATTTGTTAAAGTCACCAACCCCAATCATAATCATATTTTAGTAAAAAATTCCAGCAACAAAAAAAAAAAAAAACCAATAAAATAGTATATAAAAAAATAACTTTCTCTCTCTAAAACTTGTGCTGTATACTATTCTATTCCTGAGTGGGCGACAACCTCAACAAGCTCCTCTACCTCTACTGCCCTTCTCCCTCTCTCTCTACAAAAACCAAACACCCCTCACTTCAAAATGGACCCATCACTACCTTCTTATTCTTATTTTCCTTCCATTTCTTCTTTTTCTTCTCTCACTCACATACCAATTCACCAACCATGGCTGCTTCTTCTTCCCTCTCCCTCTCTCTCTCCCAAGCCCTCCTCACCAAACCCAACCCCCAATCACCCCCCGCCCACCTCTCCCTCCCCGCTTTTTCCGGACTTCGCTCAACCTCCTCACTCAACCCCCGCCCCATCTCCGCCTCCTCCCGCCGCCGCCGATGCATCTCCGCCGTGAGAGCCTCCGAGGCCGTCGAGACCCTCGAGAAGCCCACCGCCGACGCGTCGCTGGTGGAGAAATCGGTCAACACGATCCGCTTCCTGGCGGTGGATGCCGTGGAGAAAGCGAACTCGGGTCACCCGGGTCTGCCCATGGGTTGCGCCCCGACAGGTCACGTGCTCTACGATGAGGTGATGAGGTATAACCCAAAGAACCCTTATTGGTTCAACCGTGATCGTTTCGTTTTGTCAGCTGGGCACGGTTGCATGCTTCAATACGCGTTGCTTCACCTTGCTGGATACGATAGCGTTAAGGTGAGTGAGCTGGTTTTATTGGATCTGTTATTAAAAAGTTTGAAAATTTTGGAGTTTTAGATGGGAATCTTATCTGGGTTTTTACCAATTTGTTGATAAATTTTTTTTTCTGTTTAGGGTTAAATAGGTTACCAATTATGTGGTAATTTGGTTTGAATAATTTACCCTTTTTTTGTGTTTTTGGTTTGTTATCAGCAGATCTAAGTATCCCAAATTTAAAGTTTTATTTTTTGGGGGTGGTGGTGTTTTTTATTGGGTGCTGGTATGTGTTTGTTTTTATTTATGTTTAGGGTTTGTTTTTGAGTTTCACATATGTAGGGATTTGTTTACACTCACTGTTGAACTTCAATCAGTTTTGCTGCTTCACAGAGACCTTTTGTTTGATCTGTTTATTGTTAACTAGTTTGGGATTTTATAAATTTGTGTTAACTTTTATTTGCTGTGATAAATTTTTGGTGGGGGTTCAATTTTTAGGAAGAAGATTTGAGGGAATTCCGTCAATGGGGGAGCAGGACCCCTGGACACCCTGAGAACTTTGAGACTCCTGGAGTTGAAGTCACAACAGGTTAGATATAACTTGAGTTTCTACGAATCAGATGACTATTTTTTCTAGCTGGCTTTTTTATATGTTTTGGTTACTTATCTATTCTTGTATTTTTGTCCAGGTCCTCTTGGTCAGGGTATTGCCAATGCCGTTGGTTTGGCACTTGCAGAAAAGCACTTGGCTGCAAGATTTAACAAGCCTGACAATGAGATTGTCGATCATTACACGTAACCCTCACCCTCCTTTGCAAACTATGTTCATAAACTTGCATGACCTTGCTTGTGTGTGGCATTTCAGCTTTCACTAATGAGATTTTTCTTCTGCAGGTATGCTATACTGGGCGATGGTTGTCAAATGGAGGGAATTGCAAATGAAGCATGCTCACTTGCTGGCCACTGGGGACTGGGGAAGCTAATAGCATTTTACGATGACAATCACATTTCTATTGATGGTGACACAGAGATTGCATTTACCGAGAGTGTTGATAGTCGTTTTGAGGGACTTGGATGGCATGTTATTTGGGTAAAGAATGGAAACACTGGCTATGATGATATTCGTGCTGCCATTAAGGAAGCAAAAGCTGTCAAAGACAAACCTACGCTGATCAAGGTTAGTTTAAGTTGGAAAATGTATACTTGGATTTCTAGGATGTAATTATAACTATCTGAATTTGTCATGCCTTGGAACTAATATTTTAAGATTTTACTCTTGACTAGTTAATGTGATTCTTTTCAATTAAGGCTACCAACTTGATGTCTTTACTAAAAGACTGGATTCTACTCCTTTGAAAGTAGTAAACTATGGGTGTACAATTTTTCTCTAGTGCTGTTGGAATGTTGGTTAGTCTTTGCTAATTTTATCCATTTTACAGATCACGACAACCATTGGTTATGGTTCTCCTAACAAGGCTAACTCCTACAGTGTGCATGGAAGTGCACTGGGTGCCAAAGAAGTAGATGCTACAAGGAAGAACCTTGGATGGCCATATGAGCCTTTCCATGTGCCTGAGGATGTCAAAAAGTATGGATAATGGGGTTAGAGATTTCTTTGTTTCCTTTCACACTATTGAGATTTATGTGATACTGAGTAAGAATTGCTTGTCTGTCTCCAGGCATTGGAGTCGTCACATCCCTGAGGGTGCTAAACTTGAAGCTGAGTGGAATTCTAAGTTTGCTGAATATGAAGAGAAATACAAGGAGGAAGCTGCAGAACTGAAGTCTATTATCAATGGTGAACTACCTGCTGGTTGGGAGAAAGCACTTCCGGTAAGTAAATTCCTAACTTGTATGAGTTGGTCATTGTCTTTACATGGTGGTAACTCGTTAAGGTTTGGATTATGTACTATCGTAAATTTTATCATGATTTGATAACCTGTTATTTAAATTTTGTAACTCAGTCCACTTACTGTCTGTGTGGCAGTACAGGCTCTAAAATGTTTATTCATATTTCACAATAACAAAACTGATTTCCAAGGAATTATGTGTGGAGTATCAATAATGATCAAAATTTGTGTTCCCCTTCCTATTTGATTTCAGACATACACTCCAGAGAGCCCAGCTGATGCAACCAGAAATTTGTCTCAGCAAAACCTTAATGCCCTTGCAAAGGTTCTTCCCGGTCTGCTTGGTGGTAGTGCGGATCTTGCGTCTTCTAACATGACCTTGCTGAAAATGTTTGGAGACTTCCAAAAGGATACTCCAGCAGATCGTAATGTTAGATTTGGTGTTAGAGAGCATGGAATGGGAGGAATCTGCAATGGCATTGCTCTTCACAGCCCGGGACTGATTCCTTATTGTGCCACTTTCTTTGTTTTCACTGACTACATGAGAGGTGCCATAAGGCTTTCTGCCTTGTCTCAGGCTGGGGTTATTTATGTTATGACCCATGATTCAATAGGACTCGGAGAGGATGGGCCGACCCACCAGCCTATAGAGCACCTGGCAAGCTTCCGGGCAATGCCAAATATTTTGATGCTTCGTCCTGCTGATGGTAACGAAACTGCTGGAGCATACAAAGTCGCCGTGCTCAACAGGAAGAGACCATCTATCCTTGCCCTTTCTAGGCAAAAATTGCCCAACCTTCCTGGAACTTCTATTGAAGGAGTTGAAAAGGGTGGGTACACCATTTCAGACAACTCAATTGGCAACAAGCCTGATGTCATTTTGATTGGAACTGGTTCTGAATTGGAAATCGCTGCCAAAGCTGCTGAAGATCTAAGAAAGGAAGGGAAGGCTGTTAGAGTTGTTTCCCTTTGTTTCATGGGAACTTTTTGATGAGCAATCAGAAGCCTACAAGGAGAGTGTTCTGCCTGCTGCTGTTTCAGCTAGAGTTAGCATTGAGGCTGGATCAACATTTGGGTGGGAGAAAATTATTGGAAGCAAGGGAAAAGCAATAGGCATTGATCATTTTGGAGCTAGTGCACCAGCAGGAAGAATATACAAAGAGTTTGGTATCACTAAGGAAGCTGTTATTGCTGCAGCTAAAGAGCTTATCTAGACTTATTAGTTTTTGCTCATTAAGAACTTCTGTTTTTAATTTTCCTGGCTTTGGGTTGATATTTACACTAGAGGGGAACCTGCATGAGAGCATTCCTTTACTTGAATAAAGAGGTGGTGAGATTACCGTTGATTGGGATTCTAAGTGAGGCAACATAGATCAAAGAAGAGTAATTAATGAATTTTTATGAACTCGTAATTGCTCTTTTACAATTGAGTTGTATATTGCCCCATGGATAAATTGATTTCCATGATTATCCCTATTTCTTCCTTAAGTCTGCTAATGTAATTTTATTCTCTGGTTGGCAGTATACAATTACAAATTTGGATGGCCGTTTTTTTTATTGATTTCCTGCCCAGTTGAGAAAAACTTTCCAGTAGGCAATCCATACATTTTTACCTAGATTGTTTCAAGAATTCTTGTCCTTTTTTAAGAAGGTAGAAAAGGTAATATAAAAGTTATTATTTCACACTCCCTTCGAACGGTATTTGGGACTTTGGTTTATGCTCCACAAATTTGGCTTTCCCTACAGCACGATACTGATTAACGAGTCTTACTCTAATCCTGTTGTTTGTTCGGCTACTTGTCACAGTATATGTCTCCTCATTTGTTTTTTTTTTTTTTTTTTTTTTTTAAGCAAACTCTTGTTTGTGTTAATATCTTTCGGCTTAAATAAGTAAATGCTCCCTATAAATATTGTCTTATGATTTTAGGTTAGAACTTTTTTTCTTCGATTTGAATCTCACAAAGTTAAAAGAAAAATGGACAAGTCTCAAGTGAGCTTTGTTATTAAAAATCTCACAATTTTTTTTTTTTTAAAAAAGATATGGATTAATCTCAATTCTCAAGTGAGTTTTATTAAGGCAAATGACTGTCACATTCTATTTGTCACATTATTATTTAATTTTTTTTTACTAATTTTTGAATATTTTATTTCTAAAATATAGTTTAAATCAACTAATAACTACCGGATCTGATAATCATTTGCTTTTTTTTTCTCTTTCTATTTGTTTATTTTCTTTTGGGTCAAATATTTATAAAACAGATATTGCAAAGTAAATGTATATTCTCTCCAATGAAGATGACATGCCAAGTGAGGATGAGATGGAAGTTGAATAAAGGAATATTCATTTTAACTTAACATATTATAAACAGAATCCTAGATTAAGGACCTAATTATAAATAAAATAACAGTTTAGGGATCCAATTACAAATTTATTTAGTATATGAATCTGTTTGAAAATTATCAAAAAGTTCATGAATCTATAGAGTAATTAAAACTAAATTATAATTTACGTAAATATTATTTTTTTACAGGTACATATTATTCTTACATTTACGTAATAAATAATAATTAAATATGTAATAACATTAAAATAAAAATAATTCATGCATTAGACGAGCTACTCGATAAAAGACTCAAAGAGTGACCCACTTGGGTTGGTGAGACAGAGACTGTCTTTTAGAGTGTGCCAAGTCCCACCAACCTATTTCCATCGCACCAATACATTCGTCAAAACGATTTATATGCAACCCCATACTATAAATTATAAATAAATAAATGTGTGTGTTGATAGAAAAAAATTTTAATAGATAAATGTTTCTTATACTCACTTTATGCACATGTAAATTTAATAGATAAATGCTTCTTATACTCACTTTATGCACATGTTTAACATTTTTACGTAAGTGACAAAATTGAAAAGTAGATGTCTAAAAACTTAAATAAAATCTTACAATCAAATAATCAAAATTATATAAATATAAAATAATTATATAAATGTGAGTAATTTTATTAAAAATATATTTGATAGCCGATCCAGAAATACTATCCTAATTCCCAAGAGCTCTCATGACTTTATTATTTCAATTTTCAACATTCAAGAGTTGTAAGATGGATGAGTTGGTCGGAGGAGGGATATAGGGTTTAGAGTAATAAAAATGTCATTGGTTCAACTCTTCCCACTAATATAATATACTACTCCAATTACTAAGATTTATCTATAAAAAAATCACAACATCCAAAATTCATTTTAGGTGACATTGTCAAGGTTTTTCAAAGGGTCTTTAAATCATAACAACACCCAATCTCACTCGTGAAAGTGTCAGATGGGATCTCCCAACCAGTGATAAAATAACACGAGTTTATCTAACCTGTATAATTTTGCACATGTTAAAGATCTTAAAAGAGTAAATTTACATAGGAAATTGTGTATTTTATATTTTCAAAACTGAAATGCTTAAATTTCCAATAAATAATTACTACTTTTGGGTTTTTTAACCTGTGCAAAGTTACACATGATAAAAAAACCAAATAACATTAACAAATAGTATTAACTAATCTTCTGATTAAATAATTAATTAATTTATTTTATTTTATGATATTTAATTTAATTTCCAACAATATTTCTCACCCATCATTAGTCATTACACATTTTCGTTGGTAGGTGTAGTTCTACACCATCTTTTACGAGCAAGGATTTGGTGCCTTTGCATCTGGTATCTTTGATACCTTTCTCTCTATCTCTCTCATTTCTTATTTTCTCTATCATCTCTTCCCTCCATTTTTTTCTATCTCTATCATCTCATTTTTAACTAAAGTCACCAAAGTCACCAAACACCAAAGTCACTAAATCCATTTTCCATCTTTTACTCAATTTTTTTTGGTGTCAGCACTGTGTTAGTTGGTTTGGTAACTAGAACCCTTTATCAAAAAAATCCAACCACCACGCCTTTCACCAACCCCCAAACACCTTCTCACAAAACACCCCATCACATATACAGAACAAGAGAGCCAGGAGGAAAGTGTAGAAAAAAGTGTTAAACTTTAAGGAAAAGTAAAATGGCCCAAGTGACCAGAATCCAAAATGGAGCTCAAATCACTCAGAGTTTTCATCATACTTCCAATTCTCACAAACCCAAATCAGCAAATTCAGTTTCACTGAGGTCACAGCTTTGGGGTCCCTCAAAATCTTGGAGCTTGAAGCATAAAAATGGAGGCTTTATGGGAAATTGTGATGTGGGTAAGGGCAATTCGGCTGTGGTTAGGGTTTCTGCCTCGGTTGCCGCCGCAGAGAAGCCGTCGACGGCGCCGGAGATCGTGTTGGATCCCATCAGAGAAATCTCTGGTACCATTACCTTGCCTGGATCAAAGTCTCTATCCAATCGAATTTTGCTTCTTGCTGCCCTCTCTGAGGTGAAGCTTTGATTTTTAATTAATTAATTAATTAATTAATTAATTTATTTATTTGGTTTTGTGATTAGGAGCTGGAGTTTGATATTTTGTTAATTTTAAATCTTCATTTGATATCATTATCACACAATGAAGCATCCTATTCGATAAAAAAATGGATATGAAATAAGTGGTTTATGATCAGAAATGAGGATAGAACTTTGCGGAGGTGGTTTAAGCTAGACACTGGACTTTGTGGTATTTTATAGTTTTGGACTTCAAAAACCTGGCATGCAAGCTCTACATAATAATTAGTTATAATACTAAATCTGGATTGGTTAATAAAATCATCTTTTGTTAATATAAGAAGTTAGAGTGGTGTATCAAGTTCAGTTTCATTGTATTATTTTTACTACTTTTGATTAGTTAATAGATGTCTTGTTGAGTAGAATTTTTTTTTATTTTTTTTATTCAGGGAACAACTGTTGTGGACAACTTGTTGAATAGCGAGGATGTTCATTACATGCTTGGCGCATTAAGGACCCTTGGACTACGTGTGGAAGACGACAAAACAACCAAACAAGCAGTTGTGGAAGGCTGTGGGGGGTTGTTTCCTACTGGTAGAGAATCCAAAGATGAGGTGAATTTATTCCTTGGAAATGCTGGTACTGCAATGCGTCCTTTGACAGCAGCCGTAACTGCTGCTGGTGGAAACTCAAGGTCTGTCCTATACATAATTTTGTCATCATGATCTTTGAATTCCTCATTGTATGATCACAACAGAGTCCAGATTTTTATCCTGTTATCATCTAAAAATCTGATGTAGATTACTCATCCTTTCTTCTTAAAAGGAACTTTTAATTTGATATATTTTTGTAAGATATAAATTAGCCTTTCAATGTCTACCATATAGATATATTCTATGAGGAATGCCCTAGAGAATCTTCTCAATGATAAACGTGAACCTCACTACTTTCTTCTGTTGTAATTAGATCTCCTATCATGATTGCCGTTCAGAGTCTCTAAATTGACCTATTTCATGTTCAATATTTCAGCTATATACTTGATGGGGTGCCTCGAATGAGAGAGAGGCCAATTGGGGATTTGGTGGCTGGTCTCAAGCAACTTGGTGCAGATGTTGATTGTGTTCTTGGCACAAACTGCCCACCTGTTCGTGTAAATGGGAAGGGAGGACTTCCAGGGGGAAAGGTAAGGGCTGCATTAGTTTTGATTAGATGCTGTGTCAGTTGCTCTATGTATGCTTATATCCTAATTTTATTGTATCTACTGGCACCAGTTATTCTCTGTCATTCTAGACAATGTTTACAGGTATTTCATGATAATTTAAGTGAGAATTATTGAGTTATTGACATGTGAGTTTTAATTCAGATTTATATTGGTTAGATTAGAAGGTCACAAGTTCTTTTGGTCAAATTGGGAGAGCAAAACTCTAATTGAAAGGTAGAAAAATAGAATAAGTATTATAAGACACTGATTGGGACTATTGGATGGGGAATTTTTCCCTCTCAGGCTTTATCCCTCACCTTTATGCTCTTCAACAGTCAATGTGCGTTGAGTCATTGACTTTCCTTTGCAAAGAAATTGTTTATTTTACTTAAATTTTATTTACAAAATCATTCTTAAACTTTAATAGTTATCATATTTGTTTTAAAATCTACTACGCTTTTTTCAATTATGCTTTCCCCTCCTTTTTCTCTATAAAATTTTGTTATAAGTGTTGTTTGATTCATTTTGAATCTTATTATCCCATCTGACACGCAGGTGAAGCTGTCTGGATCAATTAGCAGTCAATACTTGACTGCTTTACTTATGGCAGCTCCTTTGGCTCTTGGTGATGTGGAAATTGAGATTATTGATAAGCTGATTTCTGTTCCATATGTTGAAATGACTTTGAAGTTAATGGAGCGCTTTGGAGTATCTGTGGAACACAGTGGTAATTGGGACAGGTTTTTGGTCCGTGGAGGTCAAAAGTACAAGTAGGTTACTATGGTTTAGAGTTGCATAACTTTTCGACATCTAAATTTAACAAGACTAAAAACTGAAGTTTCCTACCAGGTCTCCTGGGAATGCTTTTGTTGAAGGTGATGCTTCAAGTGCCAGTTACTTCCTAGCAGGCGCAGCAGTTACTGGTGGGACTATCACTGTTAATGGCTGTGGAACTAGCAGTTTACAGGTACTATTTATGCTTCACATTATTTATTGAAATATTTTATTTTCTGGCCTATTCTGTATCATTCCTAACTTTACCCTTTCTTTCACCCCCTGCCCAAAAAATAGCAATCAATATTGTATTATCAACAGCTGTTGGATATTCCCTGTCATCTCTTAAGCAGAAGTTTTTGCGGCTATCCTCCTTAGAAAAGCAATTATGGAAAAAAGTAATTTTTAGAGAAGCTAGAGGTTTCAAGTTTATTCAGAAAAGTTGTTAGATTATTTTGAAGCCAATTATATTTTTCCTATTTCACCTTGCAAAACTAACTACGAAACAAATATTACTAATCTATACAAATAACTTCATACTCTCTTTTGTAATTGCCTAAAAAAAAGTGATTTTTTTACACAACTAAAATGAAACAGGTTATCTTCAAATCACTTTTTAGTAAACATATCCAAACATAAAAATGATTTTATTATAATCAGTTAAAATAATAATCGATTATACATGTAATCAATTGTTGAAATAATATACCTTTAGAAGTTTAACCAGACACACACTTAGTAAACCATTCCCAATCCCTTTAAAGGTTTTTTAGCTTTCCTTTGGTCTTGGTTCAAGGGTTCTTTTTCTGTAGCCTTTCTATATGTACATGTATATATTCTCCTGTCTTCTGTGTTACTGTTCTCTTTGTTTAGGGTCTCTCGTCATCTCTTCTTTCCTTATCAATAACATTTATTTTTTTATTTTGAAAAAACTTCGTTTTCCTTTTTCTTTTTTTTGGGCCTCTCTCCTTTATTCTCTCAACTGATAAAGTTCTCATAGGCACTCTACATCGTAAATGAATTATTTTTGAATGGCAGTAGCAGCTAGAGAGAACTTATGGCTTTAACTTTCTTTCTGAACACGAAAGACACTAGCTACTAGGCTTGGATGCTTCAAAATCATTTGGAATGTGAGAAACCTAGCAAGTGGAAGAGATGATTACAGTATGACATATAATTTATGGTACTTTCATCTTTTGTTTAAGAGATCTGAAAACTGAAAGAGGTTGACTCTAGAATGTAGCTTCTAGTCTAACTTTCCAAATAACGAGGAGAGAATGCTTCAAATATTCCCTAGAAGTGTTTCAATAAACAAAGAAGTACAGATAAAAAAAAAGTAAGCAAAGGCAAAAGGTGTATAACTTATTGTGGAGAGTAGTTTTATGGTAGTTGTGAGATTGTATCATTTTGTAATGTACAAAATTCAAAGTGGGTAGGTGCGTTTAAATAATTGCTGATTCTACCTAAAGACTGGCCGATCCCAGTGCAGCCATTGTAAATTTCATTTACTTTTTAACTTGTCTACTTAACTTTAACCTTCTCCTCCTTTTTTAAAGGGAGACGTAAAATTTGCTGAAGTTCTAGAAATGATGGGAGCTAAAGTTACTTGGACAGAGAACAGTGTCACTGTTACTGGGCCACCACGAGATCCTTCAGGTCGAAAAGTCTTGCAAGGTGTTGATGTCAATATGAACAAGATGCCAGATGTTGCCATGACACTTGCAGTTGTTGCACTATTTGCTAATGGTCCCACTGCTATAAGAGATGGTATGGTTTAGCCTTTTTAGTGCTAGAATAGCTTGTTTTAACGGTTGTAATTACCGTGGTTAATGAAATTACTAGAATTACATTAATATTGGAATTGGATTACCCACTATCATTATAACCGTGTGAAATTTTAGAATCTTTAGCACAAGTTTTCTTCTTCTGTGGATGATTATTTTTTAAAGGGGCGGGGTTTGTGGGTGATTTCTCTGAGATTTCATAGTGTGGATGTAGGCATATTGAAGTATGTGGTCTTTTAAACTTAGCTTCATTTTTATAAGACTTAATAGTGATTATCATAATTATGGAAGCCTAAGAGTCCGTATCGCATATAGTTCTTTTATGTAGTCTTCAGTATAAACTAGATAATATCTTTCCATGGAGAAATTTAACCTAAAGAACTTGGAAACTTCTTTTGAGCTTTTTTTTTTTTAAATCTTTTTAATAATTGAAAGGTTCTAGTTTTATTCAAAAAGACAACAAAGGGGTCAACTTTTCTCCTTAAATCTTGATTAGGTGCATTTTATGTCATTCCCTATTTTATACCATTTAGCAAACTTGTTTGCAGCTCAGACACCCATTTCTTCTTTGTTTCTTCTATTTCCAGTGGCTAGTTGGAGAGTTAAAGAGACAGAGAGAATGATAGCAATCTGCACTGAACTCAGGAAGGTGAGTGTCTTGCTGCTTCCTGTGAGCTTTCTATATCACTGCCCTTTTATATCTCATTGACCTATTGTGTTGGTTTTTCAGCTTGGAGCAACAGTTGAAGAAGGTCCTGATTACTGTGTGATAACACCACCTGAAAAATTGAATGTCACGTCTATAGACACATATGATGACCATAGAATGGCCATGGCATTTTCTCTTGCTGCTTGTGGGGATGTTCCAGTAACCATCAAGGATCCTGGTTGCACCAGGAAAACATTCCCTGACTACTTCCAAGTCCTTGAGAGGTTTACCAAGCAATAAGTATTCTTGTATATCCAGTAGGGAAAAGAGGGAGAGAGAGATAAGACACTCACACACAAAGTAGTGAGTTCATGGCTTGCTTTTAATTTTGATGTGCCTTTGTAAGGACTTGAGATAATTTATATGGTTGAAATGAGCTATGTTTCTGTTGTATCAATTTAAGTTAATTCTTAATACCGACTTAGTCTTATCTTTCTGTATCTGTGACATCATGGTGTGTGCATTGCATGACTTTTTGTTCCTTATCACAAAACAATATCACTTGGGATTGTACCTCAACTTTTTTGTTTATTATTTTTGGGTCAAAGATACAATATAGTCTGTGACCATGAAAAGAGTCTAGCTAGCAAATTGGCCTCGTCATTGCATGTTGAGTTCTTGAAATTAATTAATGATGACAGAACGCTAGAAGTATGAGTGGGCTTGCAACAAATGAGAATAAACCTGTTCTTGTATTTTTATTTTTACTTTGTTATGTGATTACAAAGAGGATAGAGATAAATACAAAGAGATTTTATTAATAAGTTTAATCTAAATTCGTAAAACTTTTTTTTTATAACTTGTGTATTTGTTTCTCCCATTAATATGATTAAATGACAGGGAAAAAAAAGAAGCATATGAGATGATTTATTTTCATAGCAATGCAATGCAAATATGAGCTTTGATTAATTTTAGAACGGACTATCGTGGTGTTGTTGGTATGTTGTGCAGATTTGATGAAACAGAGCTTCGATCAACCTAATTTGGAGTTAGAATGAAGAGAGAAGATTAAAGAGCTGAAAAGTGTAGAAAAGAAACGTTCATGGCCAGGTCATGATGGTTGTCATGGCCATGATGTGCAAAAAGCGAAGAAAAGAAGCTCTATAAGTCAGAAGAGATGACGACTTGAGTGTGATGGTTGTCACGGCCGTGGTCTGGAAATTAAAAAGAGAGATACATGAGTCAGAAGCGTTCATGGCGAGGCCACGATGGCCGTCATGGCCATGACACGATAATTTCATATTTATCTTATGTTTTCCAATTTAAATTGTAATAGGCTTTGATCCAAAGTTGACATACACTATATATAGGAACCTTAGGCTCGAAAATGTGGATCTTTTGTTGCTGCATTGGAGGTTTTGGCTTAGGAATAAGATTTCTTTTCTTCTCCATATCTTCTCTCTTTCTCTCTTTGGTTTTTCATGTTTTTCTTACTCAAGATTGTTATGATTATGACAATGCTTGAGTAGTCCTTTTATTTCTAGTAATTGGGGCTATGCCCAAAACTCCTTTTATGTTATAAATTGATGATTTCCCTTTGTTAATATTCAATTTGCTTTAGATTTGATTCCTATTGCTGTAATTACTTGTAAATTTGGTGCACACTTATTTGCATGTTATAGATATCTAGAGATGAACTGAGAGGTGAACCTAGGTATTGGATCTATAGGAGTTGAACTTAGGACTTAAATCACGAGAGTTAGAAGCAGTCCTTCGAGGGTTAATTGAATTCTCACAAATCTTAACGGGTCAAACTTAAATACAAGGAGTTGGTTTAATTAGGCACAGTCCTTTTATCTTGAGAGAAAACATTATCTATTTTTGGATAAATTTACCTTCAAAGCATTTTGATAATTAATAAAAGGGTAGTCAATTTAGTAGCATAAGAGGTGTAAGAATTGGTGTTTGTTATGTTAGTGTATAATTACTAGTTTTTTTATTGGGTATATTACTATTTCCTTGAATACAAGTCTTAAATCCTCAAAGATCTTGAGAATGAAGCATTCTTGTCATCTTGTTATATTGTTCACATGATACTTTGCTGCTGTAACAGTATCTAGGGGGATGGATGGAGATCACCTGTCCCAAAATGGTATTCCATTCCCTGGCTCAACTACTTAGATTGTGCCAATTGGAAAATTAATTATATTATTTATTATAAGTGTATCCTTTTTAAATGATATGACACAATCTAAGTAGATGCGATAGGGAATGTGACACTATTTAGGGACAAGTAATTTCCATCGAGTAAATAGCCAATTTGGTCGTATCAAGTTGGTCCCTGAATTGATCGAAATAGCAAATTAGTCCCTGAAGTTGCAAACCGTGATTCAGAATGGTCCCTCCGTTAATGCCCGTCCCATGACGCCGTTAACTCTGCTTATGTGGCACGTTAAGTGCCTTGCTGTACTGCCATCTCATCATCTATTCACCTAAACACAATTTCGGGGACTAAATTGAAATTTCGGGGACTAAATTGAAACTCCTAGGGTTTTAAAATGAGTTTCATCTTCATCCCCCTTCCTTCTTCAACGGCTCTTTTCTGGTTCTTCTTACTCTCTGTGTTGCCTCCTTATCTGTTGTGTTGTCTCTGCATCACTCTCCTTATTGCTTGCAAGCCTGAACCGAAGACGAAGGAGATGACGAAAGGGGGTAATGGGTCTTCCCTGCGAAGTGGGTCGCAATCCTCTAGGGTTAATGGGTCTGAAACACATGGGTAAGCACATGTTGCTGTGTTTTCATTGCTGCTACACTTTGATATTTGAATAAATTGCTAATTTGATGATGTGTTTGCTAAAGAACCACAACAAATTCAGGAACCAGGAAATGCACAACAACCAGGAAATGCACAACAACCAGTTCAAGCTCAGCCTACACAGGAAGTGCAGGTGAATGCACCTCAAAGGGTATGTATGCAGGGACTAATTTGATACTAAGTTATTAATTTCAAGGACTAATATGATATTAAGCAGAACATTACAAGGACCATTTTGATACTAACTTTTCGAGTTCATCTGTGCAGGTAAGGAGGTATGGTGTGAGAGGTCCAGTTATACCCAGTGTTATTAAAACCGGACTGGATCGGCCAGTCCGATGGGTTGGACAGGAAACCGGACCTATGGTCGGTTCTGTCAGCATGTCCGACCGGTTAGCCACCTGAACCGGTGCTGACTTCATCAACCCGGCATTGAACCGGGGTGAACCGGTAAGAACCGACGACTCGATTCACGGTTCGGTCCAGGTCAGGACCGATTGATGACATCAGTATGCCATCCTTCGCTGATGTCAGCACGAGCTGTGAATTTTTACAATAAAAATTCCGCAAAATGCAGTGCTTGGGATTCGAACACTGGTGGAGGCAACACACAAGGAACGCTATGCCACTGGACCGCTGCAACTCTGTGGATTATGCATGCAGAAAATAATATATATATATATATATATATATATATATATATAAATCTTATAAATTTAATATATTATATTGTCATATATATGAATATTTTAATTTTTTTAATGTATACCAGTTCAAACCGAGTCAATTAGTGACCCCCGGTTGAACCTGTGACCCATTAACCCAGTGCCCTGACCGAGTCGATCACCGGTTCGGTTTTAATAACATTGGTTATACCACCCAGGGAGAAGGCTACACCAGTCAGGGCACCAACACCAGCACCTGTTCCACCAATGCCTGTACCTATGCCACCAACCTATACAAGGCTTGTTATGGTTCAGATTCCAGCACCACCAGGGGCTTCAACATCCAGGGGAGGTGTACCACAATTCATGTCTTTCATCCCAACATTAGGTCCGCCACAGAATCGTCCAAGACAACCTTGAACATGTCTGCATTTGAAGATTAGACTACAAATGATTTTAAATGCACATTTAGGTGCTTCTTTTTTTTGGTTGGACAATGGTTTATATATGCTTTTTTTTTTTTTTTTTGCTGTTTTTTGATGTAAATACACAATGGTGTATGCTGTTTTTTGGCTGTAAATGCACAATGGTATACATGTGCTTATTTTGGGGATGTAAGTTATATTATGTGTAAGACATTTGGACACCATTTTGGTGCTTTATATAAGTTATTTTAGTCTAATTACTTTTTCAAATTCTTTTGTGGTTTGGTTAGCTGTTAGTGTGAGCAGGAAAATTAATTAAAACATAGGGTACTTATCATTTAATAACTTAAAACATAATAGATTACATTAGAGACACTAGCTTTGCCCCATTTAATAACCCAAAACAGCTTTGCCCCATAACAGATTTTCCCCAAAACACAACTAAGACTTAGAGACACAAACTAGCACCTAATCACTCTTCCTACCCATCAACAATACCATAACATGCCTTGTATAGGGTGGTGGCATAGGTACAATCATTCGTGGAACAGGTGCTGGTGTTGGTGCCTTGACTGGTGTAGCCTTCTCTTGGTATAACTAGACCTCTCACACCATACCTCCTTGCCTGCACAGATGAACTCGAAAAGTTAGTGTCAAAATGGTCCTTGTAATGTTCTACTTAATATCATATTAGTCCTTGAAATTAATAACTTAGTATCAAATTAGTCCCTGCATACATACCCTCTGAGGTGCATTCACCTGCATTTCCTGTGTAGGCTGAGCTTGAACTGGTTGTTGAGCATTTCCTGGTTGTTGAGCATTTCTTGGTTCCTGAATTTGCTTTGGTTCTTTAGCAAACACATCATCAAATTAGCAATTTATTCAAATATCAAAGTGCTGCAGCAATGAAAACACAACAACATGTGCTTACCCATATGTTTCAGACCTATTAACCCTAGAGGATTGCAACCCACTTTGCAGGGAAGACCCATTACCCCCTTTCCTCATCTCCTTCTTCGGTTCAGGCTTGCAAGCAATAAGGAGAGATGCAGAGACAACACATCAGATAAGGAGGCAGCACAGATAGTGGGAAGAACCAAAAAAGAGTCGTTGAAAAAGGAGGGGTATGAAGATGAAACTCATTTTAAAACCCTAGGAGTTTCAATTTTGTCATCGAAATTTCAATTTAGTCCCCGAAATTGTGTTTAGGCGAGTGGATGATGAGATGACAGTACAGCAAGGCACTTAACGTGCCACATAAGCAGAGTTCACGGCATCATGAGACGGGCGTTAATGGAGGGACCATTCTGAATCACGGTCTGCAACTTCAGGGACTAATTTACTATTTTGATCAATTCAGGGACCAACTTGATACTAAGCCCCAATTTCCGGGACCAAATTGACTATTTACTCAATTTCCATCCCTCCGGGATATGCTTTTGCCTTCATTTTCGAGTTTGTTTGCACTTCAAGTTGTTCATTCAATGCTTTCTTTTTCCTTCTCTCATTATCACACACAAGAAGTTAAAGGAGACAACTATCAACTATACGGTGGATTCTAGGGTGAGGTATGATGAAATGTGGTTCATCATGAACCATCATTTTTAACCATTAGATTTATCATTAAAATATTGTAGGGTTGAGATTGAATTTGGGTAATTGTTAAATAGGTTACCAAATAAAATTAAATATACAATTTTGTCGTACAAGCAAGCAACTCAGCGTCGACCACTACACCAGTTCCTCCCTGCAGTTGTCACGAATCGTCCCTAGCAAGAACACCTAAGTGACTGAGGGTGGTTCTAAGGAGGAAGCTGATCTTTTTCTCAGCTCAAAGAAGAAGGTTCGTAAGTAGCAAGGGACTTATTCGGGGAAGGAATCTCTGTTTCTGAGGGAGGAAGAATTGATGGAGGGTGAGCCTATTCCAAAGAAGAAATATGCTCAAATTCCTACCCAGGGCGAGGATGACGCTTTCTTGGAAGTTGTGGTCATTGATGGTTCAGGGAATGGAGGTGAAATCAAGCATTTGTATAATCACGCCCCCCTGGTTGTGTGCACAAGCACAGAAAAAAATGGGAGTAAGAAAAAAATGGGTTTTCAATTTGTACTGTAAATCTGGGCAGGAGGAGGTTGGGGTGGAAGAGGGGTGGTGGTGGGTGGTGGGAGAATGAAGAGAAGGTGAGGGCAGAAATGATATTTGCAAAATATATAAAAAAAATTAAATAAAGAAAAGACCTACTATTTGACTAGGAAATTAATGGTATATGGTGAACCATATTTTTATATCATACCTCACCCTAGAATCCACCCAAGTATACGAGTTTCATTAAATTTAGGGAAAATAATATAAAGATCCCTTAAACTTTGTCTATTCTGCACAAGGATTAGGGGTGAGCATCGGACGAGTTCGGGCTAGGATTGGTGAGTTCAGGCGGGTTCGATGCAAGAAAAATGAAATTCATTTCCGCCAGTTATATACAGCGGGTTGGTCGGGTGGCAGGTTGGACGGGCCGACGGGTTGGCGGTCGGATTCATATGAGTCCATAGTTTCTTATTATTTTATTTATTATATCAGAAAAAAGAAAAAAAGAAAAAACAAATTATGAAAAGAAGAGAATGAGTTTTGGCTGAGGAAGTCAGGAAGAAAGGAAACCAGAAGCCAGCTGAGGATGAGGAAGAAGACCCAGTCGCCCAGCATCCATAGGCCGCCGCCGCGCATCGCCGCATCGGACCGCCGTGGCGCACCCTGCACTGAAGCAGATTGCCGCATCGGACTCCCTTCGTGACTCGACAGTTCTAGGAAAGGAGAAGCTGAGAAGCACTGCAGTGAAGCAGATCTGGGGGAAGAGAGCTCCGGCGGCGTCTGGGGGAAGGAGAAGACCACCCCACGAGTCAGATCTATCACAGATTGGATGTAAGAAGAAGAGAGAAGAAAGTCGCACGGTTCTGGGCTCGGAGAAGCAGATCTAGTGGTCGCGTGGGTTGGGGGAAGGAGAAGACCGCCGGCTAGGGAGGGAGGAGGTGCGATTCTGGGTGGTGGATGTGAGGGAGGAGGTCAGGGAGCTGGTGATTTGGGGTTGGGACATGGTGACTTGGTGGTGTGGGTCTGTGGAACGACGGGAACTCTAGGAGGAGAAACTGAAATTTTCAATTTTTTTTATCCTATTTGGTCGGGTTCGATTACCGATGGGTTGCATTATGCGGAACCGAACCCACCCGATGGCACCCATGCTTAACCTAATTTTTTCACCTGATAACCCGCCAACTCGATCGAACCCACCCATTTTAAAAAAAATGACAATCGGTTAGCTCGGGTTCAGACGGGTCACGGGTTGATGATCAGCCCTAATAGGGATGGCAGGCAAAATTACTCGCACCCGTAGATACCCGCATGGATTACCCGCAATGGGTAATAAATGAATACCTAGCAAATAGGGATGATGATCATAGTACCCGCCCCACGGATACCCCGCATATACATAATAAATATTTTTTATTAAATATATAATATATGTTATGACAATTTCTATCACTTTGATATGAAATAAACTTTATTTTCTTTATTATTTCATACTTTTTAGTGGTTAAACCCATAATAATAATTTTTTAAAATACATATAGTATTTCGTATAATGTTAATATAATATATTGCTATATTATATTGTATAATTTTACTTTCTTTTCATTTATTCTAAACTCTTGAATACCTACGGAGATCAACATGTGGTTGGTCCAAGGAGTAAGGGATTTGAACACCTTAAGCAAGATGTCAGGGGTTCGTATCCTGACATGTATGGAGAAAACCTGGTTGGAAGTGGAGAACCCACATTGTATGCTCAACAGGTTCCCTAACCAAGTGGAGAACCCACATTGTGCCCCCAACAGGTTCCCTGACGGAGATTAGTCACTGCTAACGGTGGTGGATACTTCGTACCTACGTCATTGTTACAAAAAAAATAAAAATACCCACGGATATCCATGAATACCCGCTACCTACATAAATATCAATGGATATTGACGGGGATGAATGCGGGGGAAGCACTACCCACACCCGTCTCGCCCCATTGTGCATACAGTTATCACGAATTTTAAAAATTTTCAAAATTAATTTTAAACTTCAATGAATGTGTGTCAAACTGTCAATAGTTCATTCTATTTGATTTGGATATGTTAGTTTTTTATTTTTTATTTTTTTGGTAATTTGGATATGTTAATTTATTGACAACAATACTGTATGTTAATATTTTATCCGTACTAATATCATTTCTTGTTTGCTCACTAATTTTTTTTATTAAAAAATTTAATATAAAATATGTTTTTTTTATAGATAATATAGAATATGTTATATTTTTTATTAAATAAATAGAAAATACATTTATTTTAAAACTAAATTTTTTTTTTGTTCTAATAATAATATTTTAATCATATATATCTTAACAAATAAATTGATAAACAGTTCAAAGTTAATGTTAATGAGAATGAGACATTTTTATATAATATTATCATGAGATAATTAATATATCCAAATTAAATAGAATATTTAAGAACTAATAATTAGTAATATTTTAAAGTTAGTGGTGGTAATTTACAAAGGAGCAGGAGAATTACATACACTTTTTCCTTAAATTTATATTTACACGAACAATTACTATAACAATATGGAGCGATGTTATCTTTCTGTCTTTTGTTAGTTACACTGATAAAATTTCTTATTGACTTTTTTTTATATAAAAAATTTTACTATCTATGCTATAATCATTTCTCTAACCATATAGTATGATTATTTCATGCATGCTTTGATTGTAAGTGTTTGTTTTATAGCAAAGTGTTAATTAAAGAATGTCATGTGCATCTTTAGGGAACACCGCACGAAAGGGAAAGAAGGATGACAAAGACATGGACAAAAAAATAAAAATAAAAAAAGATGACAAAGACAATACTAATGCTAGGCGATCCTACAAATTGGACCTCGGTTAGTTTTTTTTTATCATTTGCTCTACCTCCTTCAACAATTTAAACTTTTAGCTCAAATCAGTTGAGCTATTCCTCAGTTAAAATAAATTATGCTTGAACTGTTGGATGCCTTGATGAAAATGGTTCAAGTTGAAATTCAACTTCTAAGAAGAGATGTCAAATGAAGAAAGGAGATTTTCTTTGTAATGGTAAATTGCATCTTAAATGATCCATTAAGGCAGTTGAATACGATGAAAATGTAAAAAGCAAAAAGTACTTATGGCATGTAACAGAAAAATACACTTACTGGTGCCGTTTTCTTTGATTAGAAGTAATGCATGGAGTGGATGAGCAAATCAACTATTTAGAACCAATTTAGTACAAATGATCATTCTCCAAAATTACATTAGTTCTTATTGAAATAATAAATAAAATAATACCTATTGAGTGAATCTAGCCATGTTTGTTTCGGATTAGACTCTTTTAAAGTGAGTAAATTAAATGAGCAAAGTGAGAAAGTAAACATATATTTAACTTTGATTGATTAAAGTACATTGAGATTTTTAATCATTTTAATTAATCAATGATGAATACATTGTTATTCATTTTAGAAGAACTTTATCCATTTATTTCATTAGTTTTCAAGTTTCAACTTCTAGTGTAATACGTATATTTGGTACAAATTTAGATAATCTCCAAATTTAAAAGTCTTTTAAACTCTTACCTCGTATTTAATTACCTTTTAAATTAGGCAAATTCTACCGTACCCACGTTAATTCAATGGGTTTTGGAACATTTATTTTTAAACCAATAAATGAATGATATTCCATTTAATGAATTTAGATCAAACATTTTTTTTATTTAAACATAAAAACTTTCACTTATTTTAACTGATTCCTTAACTAATTAAATATTTTTTTATTTAAAATAAAAAATACTTATTAATTTAATTTTAATTTTAATAAATCAGGATAATTTTTTCTTTTTTGAAAAACAAATCCCACAACCCCCCTTCTTTTCCATCTCTTGTTGAAAAAAATCTTATGATAATTGACAAACCAATCCTCTATTTTAGCGTTGTTGTGTTCTATTTGATTAGGGGTTTCTATGATCTTTATTTCATTTTATGCCCTACCCTATGTGCGAATTGTGAGACACTGAAATGAAGGAGAAGATGAAAAATAGGTTGGGAAGGAAGTAGTGGTTACATGACTAAATTACAATAACAAAAAATTTGACTACTATTTAATAAAAAGGAAGAGATAATGAACAAAGGTAAATTATTGGACCATGAAAAACTATTTCAAAACCCCTGTTTTTTTATGGGTACTGTAACAGTTCCCTCTAAATTAATGCAAATTAGTAAAAAGGAGTTATTAATGGTTTGACTCTCTCTTGTAAAAAAAAAATTGGTTTGACTCTCTAGAAGCTTAATAATTGTGATCTCTATTTTCAGAAATTAATCAACAATTTCAGTCATAACTCTATTATTAAAGATTTCACACCCTAATCTTTCTCTAAATTCAGAGAATTTAGAGATGATCAAGTTACAGACTCCCACGAATCGCACACGCCTTCCCATGGTGGAGAAACTGTGAGTCCCTTAATAGCAAAAAAACATCTCAAAACCTCATCCATTGCATTTGCACATTCAACAAACCACCCATTATACTCCTCAAATCTCACATTTGAACTCTCCTTCCCATATACATATATATATATATATATAAAAAGAACTTTCCTCCACTCAAATTAATCCTCAAATAAAGAGGGTATATAAATATATTTTTTCTTCGAAACTCCCCAATTCAAGGCTAACCAGCCAATCAAATTAGCATACACCATTTTTTAGATATAGTTGAGAAATAGGCTTCTTTTTACCACCCCACTTGAATTTGTATTTCTTCAATAAGGTTCATTTGTTCTTTCTAGCAAGCAAAGGGAGGAGACACAATAACAACAGAGAAACAAAATCCAAGACCTATTTCAATAAAATTAACCTTTGTTGAAGTCTACTTCTTGGCTTAACCCTTCTTGATCCACATTGCCTAAAAAGTGTCATCCCTTCTCTCTCTATGGTGCAATTTTTTTTACATTCTTTTAAATAAAATCAAATCTTGAACCTTTTTGTCTCTGAAACTATAAACCCAAAAGAGAGGCCAGCACCTTCAACCCATTCCTTCAAGAAACTACAAGATTCCAAAATATAGCAAAGAAAACGAGGTTAAAAAAAAAAAGGAAAAACAAATTCACCAAATAATAAAAAAAAAAAATCACTTTCTTTGTTTGTTTCTGCTTCATTCATTTTCCTCACCTCAGGACAACCGTTTTCTGTAACAATTGCAGCACCATTCACGATTTCACACCCAAATTTCTGAGAAACTCTAATTTCAAATCTCACTTTTTAAATCGAGGGGGTTCACTCAAGAAACACCGACAAAAACCCAAAATTGGCTCCACATTTCGACTCAACCGAGGAAGAAGAATCGTGGGCATCCTAAAAACCCAAATTTCCCCTTAGAGAAACCTACATTTTCCCGAGAAAATGTCTCAACTGAAGCAAATGTCGCACATGGATAGCGCACCTTCAACACCAGGGAAGTTCAAGATGGAGAAATCACCTTACTTTAACCGCACACGGTGGCACTGTTCCCTCGCGAAGCTCACCCTTTGGTCCTTTGCCTTCTTGGCTGTGATCTTGATCTTCTTCGTACGATCTTCGTCATCGTCGACATCGATCCCCATCGACCCTTCCCGCCGCTCCCTCAGGACCTTCAATTGGGGGGGCTCCGCCTGGGAGAAGCGGGTCCTCTCCTCTGCCCGCGTCCGCTCCCGAAATGGCTTCACTGTTCTGGTCACCGGTGCGGCCGGGTTCGTCGGGACCCATGTCTCCTCTGCCCTCAAGCGCAGAGGAGACGGGGTCCTCGGCATTGATAATTTCAATGACTATTATGACCCTGCATTGAAACGCGCGCGTCAGGCACTTCTGGAACGCACTGGGGTGTTCATTGTTGAAGGGGATATCAATGATGAAGCACTTTTGAGGAAGTTGTTTGAGGTTGTTCCTTTCACCCATGTTATGCATTTGGCTGCACAAGCTGGTGTTAGGTATGCTATGGAAAATCCTGGCTCTTATGTGCATAGTAACATTGCTGGTTTTGTTAATTTGCTTGAGGTTTGTAAGAGTGTGAAACCACAACCTGCTATTGTTTGGGCTTCTAGTAGTTCTGTTTATGGACTTAATACTAAGGTGCCATTTTCTGAGAGGGATAGGACTGATCAACCTGCTAGTTTGTATGCTGCTACTAAGAAGGCTGGTGAAGAAATTGCTCATACTTATAATCATATATATGGTCTTTCCTTGACGGGGCTGCGGTTCTTTACTGTTTATGGACCTTGGGGTAGGCCTGATATGGCATACTTCTTTTTCACAAGGGATATTTTGAAGGGGAAGTCCATCTCGGTGTTTGAAGCGGCTAACCATGGTACGGTCGCGAGGGATTTTACTTACGTTGATGATATTGTGAGGGGGTGCTTGGGAGCGTTGGATACCGCGGAGAAGAGCACTGGCAGTGGTGGGAAGAAGAGGGGGCCGGCACAATTAAGGGTGTTCAATTTGGGGAATACTTCGCCTGTGCCTGTTAGTGAGCTTGTTACCATTTTGGAGAGGCTCTTAAAGGTTAAGGCGAAGAGGAACATAATGAAGTTACCACGGAATGGGGATGTGCAGTTTACTCATGCAAATATTAGCTATGCGCAGAGAGAGCTTGGATATAAGCCTACAACGGATTTACAGACTGGTTTGAAGAAATTTGTTCGATGGTACCTGAATTACTATTCTGGTGGGAAGAAAGTCATTGAGTGACGGTCTCTCTTGACCATGTGGTATAATCTTTGAATTCTTGTTCGTTATGATTCTTATAATTGTTCCTCGACATTTGTCTGTTCATTGAACCATGTTTCATACAACTCAAAGATGGCATATGAGGAGGAACCTTGTTTCCTACACCGAGGAAGTTTTGTTGGTGCTGGGGGATTAATGCCAGGGCACCTATTTGCAGTGTCAAAGAAAACAAGAAACATCATACTATTCTCTTTTATTCTTTTGCTCTGAATGTAATTGTTGTAGTTTTAGAAATGTAGCATTTACGACTGATAGAGCATATGCTGATTGGTGGCAGATTGGCACTGTAAAATTGTTGAGAAAATTTAGTAAAAGCACATAATAGTTTGATTTCCAATTTCGGGCTGAACGAATCAATAAGACATGTATTTTATTTTGGTATATAACTTTTCAGCTATAAATGAAGTCCTATATTAGTAATGATGGGTTCAACTCTTCTGCTTTTTTATGTTGTTAACATTTTGATGGTAGCTTTGTGGCAGCAAGCACTTTCTAAGTTTCTCTCCTTGAACAACTAGCTTACATGTAAGTTATGTACATATGTTTTTGTCAGTTGATTAATAGAAAAATCTTCAATGTTACTGTAGATTCTCATTTTTATTACTAGGTTAATGTTTCATAAGAGTTAAGTTGCAGGATTTGTAAAGAAGCATTTATGACTTGCATTTGATGCTTTTTTACCATTTGAAGGGATCAATTTTTGAAATACTTTTAGGAATTAAATTTCAATTACCTTAGAAAAGACTCAAACATGGAAAGTAATGTTTTGTGACACATTTTTGTGGTTGTCTCTCCTACTGTTCATGGACTTATCACCCATGCAGCACACTTACATTCTAGGCACCTATATTCTAGATTTAGCAAAATGTATGAAAAAAATTAGTTTACATTCTCAAACTAGATTCTCATTTTCTTTTATTACTTTTTTTAGTCAATATTTTCTTTTAACATTCTTGATCCATTGTTAATCGCAAATTTCCCCCCGTGTATCACTATGTTTTTGTCTACTGATATATTTTTGATATGGAAACATGTGCAGAGTCTTTCTATTATGGACATTCTTATATAGGTAGGTGCTTATGCAATCTCTTCAAATGTATATCCTTTCTTTCTTTCCATACTTCCTTTCTGTATGGATTTCAGCTTTGACCCATTTTATATGCAACAATTTATTCTCAGGAAAGAGAGTGATAAAGTTTGTAAGGTGAGTTTAATTTGGGATAGATTGAGTTGGTATGACTTCTTGCTTGAAGAAATTCACTGTCTATAGGACTAAAAGTTAGTTGGTGATAGTAATTACTTAGACTTTATGTTTTAATCTTGATCATTCATGTATGATCCAAAAGTCCAGATTTACTCCTCTCATCTTTTATAATAACACACTCCTCTCACTTGAGTTGCTCCATATATATATATATATATATATATGAGGAGGGATCTACTTACACCCAAAAACAATGTTTTGTGACACATTTTTGTGGTTGTCTCTCCTACTGTTCATGGACTTGTCACCCATGCAGCACACTTACATTCTAGGCACCTATTATCTAAATTTAGCAAAATGTATGAAAAAAATTAGTTTACATTCTCAAACTACATTCTCATTTTCTTTTATTACTTTTTTTAGTCAATATTTTCTTTTAACATTCTTGATCCATTGTTAATCGCAAATTTCCCCTCGTGTATCACTATGTTTTTGTCTACTGATATATTTTTGATATGGAAACATGTGCAGAGTCTTTCTATTATGGACATTCTTATATAGGTAGGTGCTTATGCAATCTCTTCAAATGTATATCCCTTCTTTCTTTCCATACTTCCTTTCTGTATGGATTTCAGCTTTGACCCATTTTATACGGAACAATTTATTCTCAGGAAGGAGAGTGATAAAGTTTGTATGGTGAGTTTAATTTGGGATAGATTGAGTTGGTATGAGTTCTTGCTTGAAGAAATTCACTGTTTACAGGACTAAAAATTAATTGGTGGTAGTAATTACTTAAAAAAGTTACGTGACTTTATGTTTTAATCTTGATCATTCATGTATGATCCAAAGGTCTAGATTTACTCTTCTCATCTCTTATAATAACACACTCCTCTCACTTGAGTTGCTCCATATATATATATATATATATATATGAGGAGGGATCTACTTACACCCAAAAACACTTACAACTCTTACACCCCATCCCAACTATTCAAATAATGTCGATCTGATGGCTCTTATTTAACGAGATTAATAAGTCACATGCTCAAGAAACACTGATGGGCGCCTTTCGTGTTTGCTTGCATTACACTGGAACATGCCGCATAAAACCATTTCCTTGTTTATCATTGGATATATTTTTTCTGTTTTTATGTCGTATATCAATTTTCCATCATTTCTCTTAACAGCCCCATTTGATTCAGCCAACTTCAACAGGAGACTAGCTTGACATGAATTCCCAAATGCATGTGAAATTATCTCTCTTAGCACAGTGGTATTTGACAACCAGAAAATTAACCCAAATCACAAATCAACATCTGAATATTTATTGTGTATGTTCAAAATCATTAAAAGGATTCCTTCACTAAGAATTAAAGGAGGCCGACAACCAGAACAAAATCGAAATGGTAACAATGAACGATTATACAAGATTAGAGAATGATAAATAATCAACAGAAGAAACAGTTGATGGGCTGATGCGAGTCACATGCGATGTGTGGTTGATGAGATGAAGCGGTGGACGGCGGCACTCGATTGACAGGCTGAAGAGGCAGACAGTAGTGAACGACATATTCTGTTTGCAGATGGTGCAACACTGGAAGTAATTAGAAATAAGGGAGAAGAAGGGAACTAATTAGGATTTAATCAACACCGTTAGCTTAAAATAAACTAAACAGATGGGAGAAAGGAGAGTCACGTGAGTCTTGTGGTGAGAAGATTAGAACCATCCGATTTATATATTTTCAATGGCTGATATGGAGTGTAAGAGTTGTAAACTTATTTTAGTGTAAATTGATCCTCCCTCCCTCTCTCTCACTATATATATATATATGATGCATAGTAGCATACAATACCCAGTGGTCCAAGTCATTCAAATTTTAATACCCAATTGGTAGTTTCAATTTGAAACTTCAATACTCAGTCGGTGGATAAAGAAATACGAATACCTAAATAATGGAGTATCGAGATTTCTTATTTTTAAAAAATGGGTTTGATATTGTTTCGACACTTATCGATGTAGTATCGCTCATTATATTGACGAAGTATCGAGATTTTTTTAAAAAAAAAATGTATTCGATAATGTTTCGACACGTATTGATAGAGTATCAGATACGTATCCGATATGGATACAACATCCATTTTGGAGTATCGATGCTTCATAGCTAGTGAGCAATTTTTGAATATTTAATAGTCATTAAGATTTTGCTTCCAAACTTCCATTGTCTAACTAGATTTCTGAAACTAACATTGACCTTTGTCTATCTGTGTATGGTAAACTTTCCATTTATGCAAGTCTTGAAGACCTTTTAGTAAAAGTATCCAGGTTTCTACTTTCTTCAGATTTTCAAGATGTCATTCTTGTCCTCTTAATAGGGAACAATTTTGGAAAAAAGAAATTCCTCTAATGATTTTACCTCTAAAGTAAGTAAAGTGTATTCACCCTTAATTTAATCTAAAGTGCATCATAATCTTAGCCCATTAAAATTTAATAGTGGTTATGCCTTTTTTTTGGTTCACTTTAAAGTTCACTTTAAAAGAGTCTTATCTTAAAATTTGAATATTTAATTGTCATGAAGATTGAATTAGTCAGGTTGAACTAGTCTTATCCACAATTACGGGTTATCCGTAAAAAAAAAAATCTACAATTATGGGTTACCAATTGCTGTACTGTCCCATATGAATTTCTAAAAGGCTTGAGATTAAGCAAATATAGTTATGTCATTATTGATCTCGCCTAAGGTATCAGTTAAGCAAATGGATGTTTCTGGCAGGATTGGACGTACTATTTCATTCCATTGCTAGATTAGACTTATAAACCTATATTACATTGCAACACAACGATGTGTAGCACCTGCAACAGCCAATAAATGATGTTTACAAGCTGGTGAAATGTAATTGAAGTTGCAGGAGGAATGAACGATTTTTAGCCTAAATTTCCTTTTTGTCTCTCGTTTTTCTTTTTTCCCTTCTTTTCTAATAGTATAAATGCTTGTTTACACAAACTTGCCTTTACAACTGGTTAATGACAATCCCAGTTTGCATATGACCGAAAAAGTTAAGAATCTTTCCAAGAATTTGGTAGGCAGGTGGTGTTTGGAGGTTAGGTGGAAAATATGGCTAGGCAATGTGACCAATGAGCATTGAGAGAAGCTCATTCATTCTCTTTACACCTGTAGAGTTTATTGTGTTTTAATCTTGACTCTAAGTGCATTTTGAAGATTAGTACTTGTCCACTGTCTAGATCAAAGGTAAGTACCCAATCTTGCTTCCAAGTGTCGCAGCTGTAGAAGCAGCAGAGAGGTTATGTGTCTGCAAAGCATTTCGACCCTTGAGTTAGAGTTCTGCATTCGTATTAAGGTACAGAATAAGAAGAACGGTACGTGACAAAAGCTTGAGTAATAACATAACTCTTTGTCCTGTATATTATTTGATAGACAATGGACATCACAAGTAAAATAATGTAAAATTTACTACAATACCCTTTATAACATATTAACATACATTATGATATATTAATATAATATATATCATAATTCTTGCACGGATACTATAGCTAATCGGGGTCATCTTGTAGATTGAGGAATTCATGTTTATAACCAAGTGCCTCCGTTACTTTCTTGTAATTTATTTGTGGATTTGTCGGCCACCCTTTTTTATAGGGTGGCCTAAGTTTGTTTAGTTTGTTTTCTTTTGGGCTTTTGCCCTGTTTATCAAAAAAAAAAAAAATCATATTATTTAATATATATAACATTATTATATAATATATTATTATATAATAACATTTACTATATTCTATCATATAGAAATATATATTATATATAGACATAATATATTTTATATTATATATATATAGTAACGTAATAGTATATGTTTACCCCAACAGTAATATATATATATATATATATATTGTATACAGTAGAGAGGGGGCATAATTATTAATTAGTAATGAGTGTTTTTTTTTGTCTTTTAGGTAGTTTGTTTATGGTACAAAAAGTTGTCCATTGATTTGGTAAGTAACAAGAATTTGGGTTTTTGTATTGTCATTCATCTCACTTTTTATCATGTCCTCTGACAATTTAATAAATCAAACATAGGATAATTACTCTTGTGCTGTCCAGTCCTTCACTTTTTTGCAAATCAAACACACCATAAAAGAGAAAAGTATATATGAATATATGCATGCCTAAGTGATTTTATGCTACATTTATAAAGTACATTTATTTATAGGTTGAGTTATTCATAAAAAAGATACAATTTAGATGGGATTAAAATAAGTAGTTATGATTGATGAAGTGCCGACTCGAACTAGCAACAAATGATTACACTGAAGCTCATTTGCTAAAATGGTTGAGTATTTACTCTTCTTTTTTATTTTGTTAACATGACCGTATTTACTCTTCTTTTTTTGGGTAACATGACATTATTATCCCTAATCCCAAGGCTCCACCGCTGTACAACCCTGACACGAGAGTCCCACTACATAGCTGCCTCACATAGACTAACGAGCTCAGACGCCCCCATCCGCGCCATCGGATCATAGTCTCACCGCGACCAGCAGTCGCGCCGTCGTTGCCGCTTTTCCACCGTGTCTGTTCTGTTTTCAAAAGTGTACACCACTGCAGCCGCGGGAGGGAGTTCGCTAAAGGTGCGATGGATGCGGGCTTGTTGTGCGATGGTTCAGGGAAGGTGTTGGCGGAGCGTTGACAAGTTTGGCGTCATGGCTATGGAGGATGGGAGGCGCGGGTGCGATGGTTCAGGGAAGGTGTTGGCGGAGCGTTGACAAGTTTGGCGTCATGGCTATGGAGGATGGGAGGCGCGGTGAGGACGTAACAGTCATTGATTTGACACTTCTCTATGTGGCTGGTCACAATGGGGTTGGGTCCCTGGTTTATCACCCGCTCCGATCTTTCCATCTCATCCCCTCCATCTCCTTGTAACCGCTCGCGTGTCGAACGGCGGTGGACAGTGAAGTGACTTGGTGGCAAGTCCTAACGGTGCACGACTATCCGAGGACGACAGCGACTCTGCCGTTACGTCGTATACACTAGGGAAACCAAAAAATATTAATAATGATCTAATTATATTTGCATTTTCATCAATAATAGTATCAAAAAATCAAAAAATAAACGTAAAAAGTTATACAACATAATTAGAAGTCATCACGACTATCGGTCCAAGTGGTAAGGAGCTTGATTTTCATTAATGAAGGCTTCAGATTCGAGTCTTGTGAATGAACAAAAATAGGGATCCAGAGAGTTTTGCTATCTTAAATGGATCTCTAGATCCACCTCGATTCGGATAAATAAGAATCCAATATGATATTAGGATATTGAGGGTCTCAGGAAAAAAAGAAAATAAATAATTACAAGTGTATAGAGATCTGAGAGCATCTGCATCGGTGCCAATTGTAGAGTGCTTATCAACTTAAGAAGCAAGGCTTATTTTTGGAGACCAATGGATCAGGTGCTTAACTAGCACCTCAAAATTGACTAGTGCTTCCACAAGCATTAAGCACTCGGTGCTTCCACAAGCACTCGGTGCTTCCACAAGCACTCGGTGCTTGTGGATTTTCTTTTGACTTTTTTTTTTTATTAAAACATATTGAATTGCATTGTGGGAAATAAGTTATTGATGAAATGTAAGGATATTTGGTCCATTTAAGAACGAAGTTGTTGGGTTGGAGATATGAGGTGTTTAAGTTATAAAAAGTAAAAATGAGTGATGTGTAATTGTGGAACCCAGTGACGGACCATCATGGGAGCGGGGGCAGCCACGGCTCCCCCCGAGAAAATTCGTACCAATTTTTTTTAATATAAATTTATTTTAATAACAGAGTTTAATGAAAGACAAATAGATAACAAAACTATGGGGCTTAGAAGTAGAAAAGATTCCATTGAAATTTCGTGTCTATCTTTGTCAGGACCCGACTTAGGCGTCCCTGACTGGCCAGAATGAAACTCTGTTATTCCATTCCCAAGGCCTTTCAAGCACATGTAAGTCACATCATAACAAGATATATTGCATATCTTAAGTAATTATCAGAGTAAAAGATTATACCAAAAGTAAGCTAAAGGTGGCCCTGAGTCAACATCAAGAGTTTTAAAAAAATATAGCTCAAATATGTTTACAACTAGAATGAAGTTCAAAACTCCAAACAACGGAGAATTCTCATATGACAATAATAATAAAATAAAAAACTAAAACGGCAGCAACTGCCCGCACTACACAAGTGCATGGGCTCCCTGAGATGGCTCAACTTGTGGAATACCTGAAGCTAAAACCAAAAAAGACGGGGTGAGTCCCATAACTCGGTAAGGGATAAACAAAACATAATAGCAGAATAGTGGAATATATAAGCATCTCCATAAATATCGCATCCAGTGCTTTACATTGTACATAACCTTACATAGCAAATCTTCACTTGCGATGAAGTCAATTTGCCATTGGGCAAGATGCTTGTGTATCCCCTTGGAGTTGTTCATTGGAGTCTCCCACTTCGACAGTCGCATTTATATCCCGGTCGAGTCCGTTGACCGGCAAGTGACCTCGGTCACTACACAGCAACCCTCCGAACTCCAGGGATTTTCAGTAGAGGCCCCATGCTTCGTCGATCACATTTATATACCGGTCGAATCCGCTGACCGGTTGGATACACCAAGTGTTGTCCAATGTCTAAGCATCATACCAAAGCACCAAGTACAATATATCATGCCTTACCATAGCATACGTTCATTGTGTTTCATAACAAATCTTGAATAACCATCTCAACGGTATTCAATAAAGTCCATAAGGTTCTCATTCACAAATACATGTAGGCAACATTATAGCCATTCTATTCACATACTATCATCATTTGATCAGTTCATTCCAAAAAGTTACACCATAAACATATACATAGCAATATTTAGCATATTATCACTATTTCTTTATTCACATACCATATAATCAAACACATTATTGAAGATACTAAAGATTTGTGAAATGCTTGAGTGATTTGTACTCAGCTGATCTTCTATTTATATACACTCTTAGGAATAAATATGATTTACATTTACAAGAAGATTAATAATAATGCTACTTCCTAGGTGCATGTATGATATTCTCTAGATACATGACTAACTAGGTACATGAATATGAATATAATTGCTACAACTCTCAATACTAAATGCTATCAATTCCAACACTCCCCCTCAAGCTGGAGCATATAAGTCAAATGCTCCAAGCTTGGAACAGATATATTGAGTTCTCGGTCCCCTTAGGGATTTTGCGAAGACGTCTGCCAGTTGATCATTAAAAATAACAGCTTCGGTGATAACTTCTTTAGAAAGAACTTTCTCACGAACAAAATGACAATCAATCTCAATATGTTTAGTTCTCTCATGGAATACTGGATTGGAAGCTATATGCAAAGCTGCCTGATTATCACAACATAGTTTCATTTGTTGAGTATCCCAAACTTCACCTCCTGAAAAAGTTGTTTAATCCAAATAAGCTCACAAGTGGTTGTAACCATAGCTCTATATTCAGCTTTTGCATTGGACATTGCAACAACATTTTTCTTTTTACTCTTCCAAGAGACAAGATTTCCACAAATAGAAACACAATACCCTGAAGTGGAGCGCCTATCAATTGGCGAGCCCGCCCAATCCGCATCACAAAAACCAACTATTTGAGTGTCTCCTTTGTCTTCATAGAGTAGTCCTTGTCCCGGTGCCTTTTTAATGTACCTTAGAATTCGAATCGCCGCATCCCAATGATCATTATGAGGAGATTGCATGAATTGGCTTACTACTCCAACTGTAAAAGAGGTATCCGACCTGGTAATAGTGAGATAGATGAGTTTTCCATCCAATCTCCGATATCTTTCAGGATCATAATAAGGCTCCCCCTGACTAGGAAGTAATTTTAGATTCGGATCCATGGGACTATCAACTGATTTACAATCCAACATACCAGTTTCTTTAAGTATGTCTAATGCATACATCCTCTGTGAGATGATAACTCCATTCTTTGACTGAGCAACTTCAATTCCAAGAAAATATTTCAACTTCCCCAAGTCCTTGGTCTGAAAATGGCTACATAAATGCTCCTTCAATTGAGTAATTTTCTCCTGCCATTTCCCGTGATGACTATATCGTCTACATAAACCACCAAGTAAACACATATATTTGGAGAAGTGTGACAATAGAAGACTGAATGATCTGCTTCACTACGTTTCATTCCAAAAGCCTGAATAACTGAACCAAATTTTCCAAACCACGCTCGTGGGGACTGTTTAAGCCCATAGAGTGATCATTGTAGCCTGCAGACTAATCCAGACTCCCCCCGAGCAACAAAGCCTGCGGTTGCTCCATGTAAATCTCTTCTTCGAGTTCACCATGAAGAAAGGCATTTTTGATATTTAACTGATATAATGGCCAATGGCAGATGGCAGCCATGGCAAGAAACATTCGAACGGAAGTAATTTTCGCCACCGGGGAAAGGGTACCTCCATAGTCAAGACCATAAATTTGTGTATAACCTTTGGCCACCAAACCAGCTTTAAGACGATCAATCTGTCCATCTGGGCCAACCTTAATAGCATACACCCAACGATAGCCAACAGGTTTCTTGCTAGAAGGAAGGGGAACCAACTCCCAAGTACCATTGTGCTCAAGTGCCTGCATTTCATCATTCATGGCTTGTCGCCATCCTAGATGATCAAGTGCCTCATGAACATGTTTAGGAATAGAAACAGAAGATAAAGATGACATAAAAGAATAGCAAGAGGCAGAAAGACAATGATAACTTAAAAAATTATAAATAGGATGAGGATTCCGAGTTGACCAAGTACCTTTCCTAAGAGCAATGAGCAAGTCAAGGTTTCCTTCAGGTAGGTCTATAGTAGGGTCATCCACTGGAGCAGGACATGATTCAACTGGTCTTTCAGTGCCTTCCAATTCTGCATTAGCAACACGTGGACGACGACGATATATGATGGGTGACCTTTGAGATTGCTCGAGTGGGGAATTGTCAGGAACATCTGTAGTCGAAACTGATTCCGACAAAGGGGAAGGTGATGGTCCAAGATAAGGAATCGGAAATACGTCTTGAATAGTATGAGACTCAACTGTGGATGGTGAGAAGTAAAACTTTTCTTCGAAGAACGTTACATCTGCAGAAATGTAATAACGATTCTGCACAGGGGAATAACACTTGTAACCCTTCTGTAACCTGGAATATCCCAAAAAGACACATTTGATATCTCGGGCAGCAAGCTTATCAAGAACTGGAGACAAGTCATAAGTAAAACAAGTGCATCCAAATATCCGTGGAGCGACATGAAATAGTGGCTCTTTAGGGAATAAAATGGAATGTGGTATTTTATGATCAAGAGAGGACGAAGGCATCCGATTAATTAAATAACATGCTGGCAAAACCCCATCGCCCCAATGTCAGATAGGTACATTCGCATGAAGTAACAAGGTCCAGTTTCAACAAGATGTCTATTCTTCCTTTCAGCTATGCCATTCTGTTGAGGGGTATGAGGACAACTGGATTGATGGAGAATGCCCTGTGATGACAAAAAGGAAGAAAGAGCAGAAGAAAAGTATTCCTTTGCATTATCACATCTATGGATTTTGATTATCTTACCAAATTGGGTTTTGACCTCATTAACAAAAGTGGTGAGAATAGTCAAAAGTTCAGATCGTTCTTTCATTAAGAAAACCCAAGTGCACCGAGAGAATTCATCAATAAAGGTAACAAAATATCGGAAGCCATTAGAAGACACACGACTTGGTCCCCATATATCTGAATGGATAACTGAAAAGGGAGAACCAACTCGGCTTTCAACTTTGCTGGGAAAGGAAAAGCCAACATGCTTGCCTAGTTGACACGACTCACAGTTCAATGATGACATTTTTACAAGATTCAAAACCATTTGCTTCAATTTTGACAAACTTGAATGGCCCAATTGTTCATGAAGAAGACTTGGAGACTCGACTGCAGTACAACTTACAGAGGGTGCTGATTGGAGGTAATAAAGACCATGTGTTTCATGTCCTACTCCAATCATCCTACCCGTACCACGTTCCTGTATAGTAAAAGAACCAGCATCAAAAGTTATTGAGCAGTTTAGAAAGCGAGTAACTTGACTTAAGGAGATCAAATTAAAAGGGTAACCAGGTATAAACAAAACATATTTTAATGTTATAGAAGGAGTGACTGAAACATGACCGATTCCTTTGGCGGTGACCTTAGAACCATCCGCAAGAGTTATGAAATGAGGTAATTTAGAAGAAGATATGGAGGAGAATAAAGAACGATTACCAGCAATATCATCAGAGGCACCTGACTCAATTATCCAAAGAATTTGATTGTTACCAGATTGAGATATGAACATTGCGGAGTTATGAACACCAGTGGCAGTAGACCCATGAGACTGATGGACAGCTTTCAATTGAAGATACTCTTGGTACTCAGCTTCGGAAAATTTTTTCTTGAACATTTCAGGATTGAAGACATTTACTAATTTTTCGGGAAAACCATGAAGACATTCAATATGTGCATTGAGGTCGACCAATTCTCACCAAACCAGAGAGAGGAGAGGCTGGCTTAACTCCTGAGATTGTAAAGAGACCAGCAAGCAAGGACCAGAGAGAAACAAACAAGGACCAGAACAGAGAATACGAGCATAAATGGAAACCATAAAATGAAGGAGACAAAGGGATAGAGACCTACTCTCTGAACGACCAGAATAGAGGATTTCGACCACCTAGACGAGTATAGGAGGTGACTCCGACCTGTTTTGGGCAGTCGCGGCAAGTTTCTAGCATCAGGAGGATGGCGCGTGAGTTAACGGGCCGGCAAGGAGAGTGCGCATGGAGGCGTGTGACTGCATTTTCCGACGACGGGTCTTCGGTGGGTGGACGGTCAGTGACTTATCAGGTGTTTTCCGGTGGAGGTGGACAATGGGTATGACGATTAAAGGAGTTTTGGACTGTAAGAATTGCTGTTTGGGTGTTTAGGGCAAGGAAAAGGTTGGGCTTGTTTGGGTACACTGCTTGACCAGATGCAGAGACCCTCAAGAAACAATTGAACCTACTCTGATACCATATTGAAGATACTAAAGATTTGTGAAATGCTTGAGTGATTTGCACTCAGCTGATCTGCTATTTATATACACTCTTAGGAATAAATATGATTTACATTTACAAGAAGATTAATAATAATGCTACTTCCTAGGTGCATGTATGATATTCTCTAGATACATGACTAATTAGGTACATGAATATAAATATAATTGCTACAACTCTCAATACTAATTGTTATCAATTCCAACACACATAATTTAACATATCCAACTATTCTATATCATAACCATGGTGGCAACAACATAATCATTTCATTCACCTACTATTGATACTTTCCAAGATGTATATTAATATAATCCAATATAATATATATTCACAATGTAGATAAAAACCAATTGTATAAACACCCTTACTAAAATTCAACCATTGAGAGAATCAATATTCGAAAGGTAACCACACTAAAATACACATCATAGCATAGTCATAAATCCATCAATACATGATTGATGATAATGTTTCCAGCAAGCCTAGACCAATTTCAAATGAAAATTATGAAAATTATAGAAATCTATAAATTCTGAAATTTTAACCACAACAAGACTTACATGTCTACTTTCAAATGATACTAGTTTCACATAAAAATATTGTCTACAACTCCAGACATAAATTTTGAAGTAAAACTTGTTTGAGTACATCCAAGACATACAATACTATATTTTCAAAATTAAAATTGGACCTCACCAGGTCTCCTTAAATCATGAAATATTACCACAATATACTACTATACTTCAATTTTCAAATGCAACAAGTTTCATCTCAATCCAAATTTTATAAGTCAAGATATGATTTGCTGAATGCAGGCTGTCAGGGTGCATTCGAGACAGTCCTAGCCATGTTTTCAAATTTTAACTGAGAATAGCCCAGCTTTCCAAAAATCACGACATTTATATACTATTTACCTATATGTTAGCTTTCCAACGAGACTAATTTCATATTAATCCGATATTTACAACGCTAGTTATAATTTTTTTTATCACATGTCTGTCAGGATTTCAGACCAAAATCGAGACTCTCTAAGAAAATCACCAGACGTCAAGCTCCAACAATGGAGTCTCCTCACCCCCAATTACTAGGGTTCAACCAAAAAGATATAATAACTCTCCAATAACATATTAGTCAAAGAACAATCAACCTAAACATGTCCAAATGATTTTTATGAAAGGGGTTCAAGCAAAATAACTCACAAACATCCATATTTCAACCATCATCAACCCATTTCATATCCCTAAAAAATATCCACGAAAATTGCCAAAAAAAAAAAAAAAAATCACAAATCCCTCACCTTGTTTGAAGTTCTTGGATATCTCTTTCCTTCTTTCCTCGTTGTTACTCTCTCCTCTTTGCTTTCTCCTTTCGTTCTTTCCTTCTTCTCTTCTTCTCCTCTTCTTCACCTTTTCTTTTCTGCTAGGGTTGCTAATGGCTGCCCATCCTCCTTTCTCTAACCATTTATACCATATCGCTTTTACTAAAACGTCTTTGATGTTATGGTAACTCATTACTTAGCCCTTGGGTGCAAATGAAATATGTCTCTAAGTTAATTATGATAACCCATTTAAATTTTTTTTATATTTTTTTAAGTACACATAATTATTATTATACTCTAGTAATTTCTTCATGTTATAAATAATTTATAACATGCTAAACAAATTCTTCATTTTCCTTTTTATTTTTTTAAAAAGGTACCTTATATCATTTTTGGCGGGTATTACAACCTTATACCATTCACAGCTACCAGACTCTAGAACTAGGTAGATGAAATAATGATCTAAGAACGCGTGCATTCCTACAAAACTAAGAGGTTGTCAAGTGCTACTTCCATTTTTAGTGGCATTCCTACAAAATTGAAGACTTCTGTTTTATGCAAATTTTTATTTTATTAGATTGTGGATTTATGGTGTTTTCACAAATTTCTACGTAATCAATTTTAAATGTTTTAGAAGTGTGATACAATTTTTCTTGAAAACTAATAATTAAGCATTAGAAAATTGATGTATTTTTTATTGGAAAAAATTTCCAAAAAAAAATTGTGTGAAGTTTTGGCAAATACAAGGAAAAGCAAAATACATTTTTGAGCAAATACACAAGGTAATTTGCCTTATCTCAACTCTTCTGTTTCTATAACTACTAAAGAAAAATCATTTTTGAGCAATGAAGATAATAAAGATAAGATTAATAAAATGGGGAATAAGTTTCTTGTAGAGAAAATAGTGATTTATATTAAAAAAAAATAGTTGAAGATTTTACATTTGATTCTATCATTCACGACATTAAATCTTTAATAAAATTATATATGATTCATATGAATTTAATTACATTATTTTAATTAATATTTAGTGGCTCCTCCAAGAATCTTAGTAAAGATTCGTGGTACCCATTTAAGAACTCCAAAGTGAGGTGCTAGGATAAAGATGCTCTGATAGCACGTTAAGGTGGCTAGTTAATCTCATTTAATATTGTTAATCTTATTTAAAAAATTAAGTTTGTTATCTAAATTATCATTTATCTTATTTATTAATCTTGTGTTGTTCGGAATAAAAGAAATTATTGAAAAATAAAATTTATATCAAATGAATAATATTTTTTTAATAATATCATTAAATTGGATAGAAATAATTAAAATTTTGCTTAGATAAAAAACGTTTGAGTTGTTTTTTTTGGGTTATAATAGAGGGAGTAGCATTCTATGATTACCTTTCTTTAGCAAACTAGTCGACTGCATTTCTGTAGATATTTTCTCCTTCTTATGATTCCGATTCTTTTTTACTACCCTTCACACCTAGTCGTCTGCATCAAATGTCAACCATATATTTAAAAACACATTTACCAATGCATTCAAGAACCTTCACTGTTTAGCAGCACCTATCAAGTGGGTCTGCACACGTTGAAATTATGGACTCCTTTGCTTCCACAGAAACTTCATCATACTCCCTCCGTCCCCACCAACTTTACCAAATGCAAAGCTCAAAGTCTTCATATCTACATTTCTTGCAGATTTCACGGATGCATTTACTCTATTAATTCATCATCAAAGTAGTTACATCTATAGATTAGAGACTGTCTACAAAGATTGTTCCTGCACCTTTTTCATGGCACAACCAGCATCATCATCGTCATCTACCTCATCTTCTTTCCTCTATGGATGGACTTATGATGTGTTCCTCAGTTTTAGAGGCGAAGATACCCGAAATGGTTTCACTGGGAATCTCTATAACACCTTATGTCAAAGGGGAATCGTAACCTTCATAGATGATGAAGGTCTGAGGAGTGGGGAAGAGATTACCTCACAACTTCTCAAAGCCATAGAGGAATCCAGGATAGCCATTGTTATATTCTCTGAAAAGTATGCATCCTCAGCGTTTTGTCTTACAGAACTTGCAAAGATCCTTGAGTGTGTAAATGGAAAGGGTAGACTGGTTTTGCCTGTTTTCTATGGTGTTGATCCATCAGAAGTGAGACATCATCAAAAAGGGAGCTATGGAGAAGCATTAGCTAAGCATGAGCTTCGAAACAAGCAGAAGGTGGAAGAATGGAAGCTAGCTTTGCATAAAGCAGCTAACTTGTCTGGTTGGCATTTCAAACAAGGGTACCTCACCAGTCACCACTCTCTCATGTTCTACTTATTTTCTTAATTTCTTTAATTGTTAGTTAGCATTATTGTAATTTTGAGTGATGATATATTAGTAATTAAGAATCATAATTACAAGGTTCTATCATTAATCACGTGCATTGAACCGGCGGTTGTATTGCGTATCGAGGATATGGATTATCTGCTGTCAATAAAATGAATCCAAGAGATTCTCACCTTTAAAATATTTTTTGTATGCGAAAAAATTAATACAAAAATATTACACATCTTTTCTAGATCATTGGATCTTGATTTTAGGATCTGCGGTCATATTTTGACAGAGAATCCTGGTCTACGTATCACATACTAGATTCACCATAAACAAAGTTTTGTAATAATAATATAAGAAATGACAAACCATGTACCTAAATGAACTGCATACCCATAGCAAGAAGTGACGTGTAATCATGGGTGGGTAAATGGAAAAAAGAAAAAAAATATTAAATTTATCCAAACATACTAGATTGTGCAGTGTATGAGTTTCAATTCGTACTAGCATTTCCGTTTAATTTTTGTTTTAAGGTAGGAAAAGGAAATAAAAATGAAGGTAAAATAATTTAGTTATACAAATTTGATTTGTTTGGAGGATCAAATCCTACGTATATAGTATACAAAACAAAGCATGCATGGATTAGTTAAGATATGCATTTAGTTTCACTCCATACCCTTTTTTTGTGTCCTAATTTTGCAGGCATGAATATGAATATGTGTTTATTGGAAAGATCGTTGATGAAGTCTCTAAAAAGCTTAAACGTGTTCCTTTACATATTGCTGATTACCCTGTTGGGTTAGAGCGTAGGGTACAAGAAGTGAACAAACTTCTAAGAGTTGGGTTTGATGATGACAAGGTCAAGATGGTAGGGATTTATGGGATTGGTGGAATAGGCAAAACAACAATTGCATGTGCTGTGTATAATTCAATTGCTGATCAGTTTGAAGCTTTATGCTTTCTCTCCAATATTAGAGAAAAAACAAGTACAAAAGGTTTGGTATCACTCCAAGAGACACTACTTTTAGAACTGGTTGGGGAGGATATTAAGCTGGGAGGTGTGAATCAAGGAATACCAATTATAAAAAGGAGGCTCAACCAAAAGAAAGTGTTGTTGGTTCTTGATGATGTTGACAAATTGCAACAATTACAAGCATTAGTTGGAAGGGGTGATTGGTTTGGTTCTGGCAGTAAAGTCATTATAACCACAAGGGATAAGCATTTACTACTTGAACATGGGATTGTAAAACGATATGGTGTAAAAGAATTAAGTAATGTGGAAGCACTTGAATTGTTTAATTGGCATGCCTTCAAAGATAATGAAGTAGATCCAAGTTATGTGGACATTTCAAATCGTGCAATATGCTATGCCAAGGGTCTTCCTTTGGCTTTGGGAATAATTGGTTCTAACTTGTTTGGTAAAAGCCTAGAAGAATGGGATTCAGCATTGGATAACTATGAAAGAAGGCCAAACAAAAGTGTTCAAGAAATTCTTAGAGTAAGCTATGACAGTTTGGAGGATAATGAGAAGGAAATTTTCCTTGACATTGCTTGTTTCTTCCAAGGTGAGAAATTGGAGTATGTCATCAACATGTTGCTACATGGTCGCGGCTTTCGTCCAGAATATGGTATTGGAGTTTTGATTCAGAAATCTCTCTTGATGGATAAATATGGTCATGTAAGTATGCATGACTTAATACAGGAAATGGGAAAAGAAATAGTGAGGCAAGAATCAACTGTAGAGCCTGGCAATCGTAGTAGATTATGGTTCTATGAAGACATTATTCATGTTTTAGAAGAAGACACGGTATGTGACAACATATGTATGAAAATGCTATTCTTTTTGTACCTTGATTTACCTTTCTGAAAACAACAATTCTTTTTTCACCTTTTCGATCTATTTTATGTTAAAAATTATAGAAGAATGATACTCGGTACTCTGGAGGAATAAAAAAAAAAAGGAAAGTTTGTATGAGAAACTTGTGTGTTTATTACTTAATTAAAAAAGTGTTTCACTTAGTTTTCCAGCACAATTTCTTTTTACCGATTCCTTATCTAGTGTCCGATTAGCAAGACTCAAAAGTATACTAACAATAGGACAATATTATGATTTTCAATTTCTAACAGAAATGTACTTATATGTTTTGTGTTCACTTGTGCTATTGTAGGGAACTGAAAAAGTAGAAGTCATGATGTTGGATTTGCCTGAAGATGAAGAAGTGTGTTGGACAGGAGAAGAATTCAAGAAGATGAAAAACCTGAAAATACTTAAAATTATAAATGCAAACTTCTCCACTGGCCCCAAATATCTCCCAAATAGTTTAAGAGTGCTTGATTGGAGGGGATATCCATGGTCATATTTACCATCTGACTTTCGTCCAAGGAAACTTAGCATGCTCAACTTGCCTAATAGTTGCCTTGTATTGAATGCTCCCCTGAAGGTTATACACATGTTTACTCCTTAGTTTTTATTTCCTTTGATATGTGAAAATCTTCTGTTCCGAAAATTGTTGTCTCGGTGTGACACATCAATCAAAAGCTTGAGATTAACAAATGTATTAATGAGTTGTCATTTTTTTTTCTTAAGTGATAAATTATCATTGATGAGAGATAGAGAAGGTGACAGCAAACTGGGATAGAAGATTTTGTTTCCATATATCAATAAATTTGGATTTAAATTCATTAAACTAATTATTTTTGCTGCAACCTTGCAGAACTTTAAGAGTTTGAGCCATATGAATTTTGAAGGCTGTGAATCCTTAATACAACTACCTGACATATCTGGAGTCCCAAATTTAATAGAACTGTGCCTTGATGGTTGCACCAATTTGATTGAAGTTCATGATTCCATTGGATTTCTTCGTAAACTTAGAAAGTTGAGTGTTCAAGGATGCAGTAGGCTTAGTACATTTCCAACTAGTGTCAACATGACATCTCTAGAAACTCTCTCTTTGTGGGGGTGCTCAAGCCTTAAAAAATTTCCTGAAATTATAGGAAAGATGGAGTATCTAGAAGATGTTGATTTGGGATCAAGTGCAATAGAAGAATTGCCATATTCAATACTAAATCTTATTGGTCTTCGAAGATTGGACTTGATCAGTTGTAGAGGGCTTACCCAACTTCCAAGTAGCATTTTCATGTTGCCAAGACTTGAGTCATTGGAAGCTGAATCATGTAGAGGGTGCCAAATATTAATCAATTGTGAAGGTCAAGAAAATATGAGCTTCATAGTCTCCTCAAAAGTCAAAGATCTTAACTTCACAGCATGCAATCTGTCAGATGAATTTCTTCCTATTTATTTTACTTGCTTTCCCAACATAGAAACTTTACATATAGGTGCTAATAACTTCACAACACTTCCTTCATGTATCAAAAATTGTGGCTCTTTGACAAGCCTCTGCTTGGATGACTGCAAGCAACTTCAACAAATTATGGCACTTCCACCCAACATAAAACTTCTGTCAGCAAGGAATTGCATATCGTTGACTTCACAGTCTACGAGCTTACTGTTGAGCCAGGTGCTTCTCTTTTTCTTACCTTTTCATAATCATAATTGAGTCTTGTTAACCATGATTAAAAGATCGATAAAAGAAAAACTTGTATTTATAAATTAAGTTTAGCACTTTTCACTATATGGAATATGCTTCCATATAAAATTTCCTATATTGATTACCGGTGCATTCTCCATTATAATTAAGATATTTGTGTATCAGTATGGCTTAAGCATAACCAGTGATAAAACTATACATGCCATTTAAAGCATAATAGATATCCACGTTGGCCCACATATATATATAATTCAAGAGGAGAAGTAATTTTTCTAATAGCTAATAGGCATTACATGTGGTGTAGTTTGTCCACAACAAATATTTTAAACAAACTTCTGTCAGATGAGTAGGAAAATCTATCCAAACTCTGGGAGATTTTGAATACCATCAGATTCAGAACCCATGCAATGCAACACTTAACACATGAACATACAAAAACAGAATAAAATGTTATCAAAGTTTTATCCCAGTTCAGTCCTCAAGATCACCCATAGGATTTTTAACTATATGTGATATTCTTCAGCAAGGTTTTAAATTGAGGTCACGGTTGTGATTGTGTTGCGTTGCGGATATTAAAATGTGGCCGATGCGGCTGTAATTACAGTCGTGACATGGTTACCAACATGTCGTGACCCAGATTTCGGTTTCGAACCCAGATTTGAAACCTTGTTCTTCAGTTAACCAGCATTCCCTAGCTACACAAGCTAGCACCACTAGTTTCATCAGTTCTACAAGGAAACTTTTACCTAACTACAAGCCTAGGATGTTGAAACACTAGTCAATACTAACATGCTTGTTTACACAAAAACTAAAATTGATGACCTGGCCAGCTTAATACAATGATCCTTTATTATGCTGAGTGCTAAACTCAATAAATAATTGAGCTTGTAATTCTCTTCTTGACTCTGGTACCAAATCAAGTCAAAGATAGTTCCAATACATTATACTTGAAAAAGTAGCCAACCCTTATTGTTCATTCAGATTAAGATGTTGAAAAAAGGGGTGAAGACGTCCAACACAAAAGGAAGAGATAGAAAACATTTTTCCAGAATCCGGTGACATTTTCCAGAACTTGGCGGAAATTTAATGGAAAGGATTAACTTGCTATCATTGAGACACAATAAAGGATCAAACTGAACCTTTTTAAACTTAAGGGACCAAAGTAAAACTAAAAAAAAATAAAATAAAGGACCAAAAGAGAATTATAGCCTATTCTTTTATATACGCTCTCTAATATAATTTGTCTTATTGGACCACATTTAACATTCTCTTTAAATTAAGGCATGATTTTAAAAATAAAAAAAAGTATGAGATGTGATCCAATAAAGAAGAGTATGAGCATGTTTGGGAACAGCTGAAATTAAGATATTTCAGCTGTTTCTGATTCCATAAGCTGTTTTGTAATCATCAACTCATGTTTGGGTAAAAAAATTGTATTTCTAAAACGCTGCTTGAAGCTGAAAAACGCGGTTTTGTGATAAGCTCATCGGTGGACTGTTTTGTTGGAATAAAACGCTGAAATCCTATGTTTCCCGTAATAGCCTGGAAGTGCGTGTCTTATCTTACTGTGCGTGGGTGGCTTTCAACCCATTTTTTTTCCTTTTTGGTAATTTACTACCAACAAGTGATTATTTTTGTATCACCCAAACGAAATAGATTATCTTAAAATAGCTTTTTAGCAAACATACCCAAACGAAAACAGATTATGATTATAATCGATTATCACAATAATCGATTATTTGAAAACAGATTATCAGCATAATCTTTTTTTTTTCAGCTTTCCAAAACACACTCTATGTTAAAAAATGTATATACAAAGTAAGTTGCCAGCATTATTCTACCTTTTAATCAAAAATCAATTTAAAGCCACTGAAACCTTTGGGTTGATTGCTTATTTCTTTCTAATTGCAAAGCCGTACATATCTTAGAAACACTTAGGCAGAAATTTGTCTTCTTAATTGCATCATAAATTTCTCTTTACATACAAGTTGACCTTTTTTTGATTTTCCAAAGTATATACATGTATTGACTTTGCATTGCTAAATTCATGAGTTCCAATAAATATTTGATTTATAGGAAATACACGAGGCTGGGGGCACACATTTTATTTTTCCAGGAACAAAAATTCCAGATTGGTTTGACCATTGTAACAAGGGATCATCAGTATCTTTCTGGTTTCGTAACAAATTCCCAGCAATTGCTATGTGTTTTGTTTTTGGAGGTTTAGACAAAGAGCCTAGTAAATTCAGGTCCAAGTTCCATGTATTCATCAATGGCAAGCCACCCTTCAATTCTAATGAGGGTAACAGTTTCACAATGCTGACAGATCACATATTTCTCTTCGATCTACAGCTGAAAGTGGAACTTCCTCAACAACAACTTGATCAAGTAGTTTTTGAACATGAGTGGAATCATGTGGAGGTCCATTGTTTGGATATTCCTAACACTTTAGAATCCTCTATAGATAAGGCAATTGTTAAATGGAGTGGAGTTTATGTGTACAAGCAGGGAAATCACATGGATGATGTTTGGTTTCAAAGTACTAATCCTCAAAACAGAACAAATGATGACTTGGTGGATCGTTACCCGTGGGTTAAGAAACAACATGCACTCACATATTAAACGATATGACTTCATATTCAAGTGCAATGATATTGATGGGGAACCAGTGGGACCACTAGTAACAATGGTAAGGATCATGTTGCATTTCTTTTGGTGTTTGCTGCCTTTAGTTGTTTTAGTTGCACTGTTATGATCCACATTCTTTCATGGTTTGTGCAACTTTTGCATTCATTGCCAGTTTGACTTTGTCTGTATTTTAGTTCATGGTTCTTGATAGTTAACAAAAAATCACATTGTTTTCATTGGGACAAGACTAGGTACAACTCCATAGATACATTAACTATTGTTTTTCAATGATAATAAGACATGTGTAACAGCTCATTAATGAAAATATAACACGTGTAACAGGTATTACACATGTCCTCTTGTCAGTAGAAAACAACACCTATAAAATTGCTTATCAAAAAAAAAAAAACCTATAAAATGTACCTATGAAATCATACCTAATTTTTGTCCTTTTCATTGCTGATCATTTTAGTTGTGTAAATAATGATAGAAGGGATTATTTTATATAGACAGAGACAAGAAAGGTGAGATTGTAAAAAGGAGAATGCTAACTAGTGCCTTTAAGGATCTAGAAAAGGAAATCTTTCATTGGGACTTGATGCATTTCATATTTTAAAGAGTGTTGAATTTAGATATCCAATAAATTGTTGCTTTTTTTTTATTTCCTTAACTAGTGCCTTAAGAGTGCTGGTTAGCATGACCCTTTATTAAAAAAATATAGCTTTCTAACTAGTTCTTGAATGTCAGATATGCAGCAGCAACAACACTTGACTTCAATGCCCCAGCAAAACTTGAAAACTTGTGCAAATGGCAAAAGTGGGAAAGATAAGAGCCTAATAGTTTGCAACAGCAATGACGAGGAGAACAAGTAAGAAAACATTAGAGGTGCAACCATTGACAAAGATGTAAATATGCAGGGTATTATTATTGACACTTCAAATTATTTATCTCTAATGGAGCAGTAACAGGGGTGATCTAACCCAATAAAAGAATTAAAAATGATAAAAAAAAAAAAAACCTGAAAACGAACAAAAATAATTTGTATTGGATTTACTTTACCTTGTTTTGTGAAAATCGATCGATTGGATCGATTTATGGATTCAATTTTGAAACTGAATCAAACTGAATTGCATATATAAAATTTAACAATTATTTATTATACTTTTTTTTTTTATATCATTGCCTTTCTATCCGTTGGTTTTTATTTTCTAATAATACTTATGAGTTTGATGTAACGTAATTTTTTTATTATTATATTTTTAATGTTCCAAACTTAAATTTGGTACTTGTTAGTTCGTAATGTTTTAATAATTAATGTTATATGTTGATGTTATTTAAACCTACTTTTTTTGTTACTATGTTGGTAAAAACCGAATCATCAAATCCAATTCAAACCATTTTTAATCTGATTGGATTGTTTCAGGTTTGATATAGAGATCAATCCAATTCAAAGTTTTTTATTTTTATTTTCGGATCAAATACATTTTTGTCTAAAAACTGATCCAAATCGATTCGCAAATACCCCTAAGCAACAACACTTAACTTCAGTGGCCCGCCAAATCTTGAAAACTTGTGCGATTGGCAAAAGTGATAATAGTTAGCAGCAGTGATGCTGAGGAGGAAACAAGCAAGAAGTATGAATGAGAATAGGCTAGGCCGTGTTAGACCCTGACATAAAGAGACCTGGCATGTGTTTTGTTAGATACAATCATAAAACCATGACATATCAGAGCCAGAGCTCATCTTTGTCATTTATCGCTTGTTATGACAATCTTTCCCGTGTATTGCCTGTTCCGGCAGGCATCTGTGAAGAGGTGTGTTGGAAGTCCCACATCGTCTGTCTCAAATCATGAGGTGCATTTTATATACCTGTTGGACAACTCCACTTAAAACCAAGCTTATATATGTTGGATAGAGGTGCCAAAACGGGTCGGCCCGACCGGCTAGCCTGAATAAGCCCGATGAATTGCAGAGTTTGGGTAGTCAAATTTGAGCTCATTTTAATTCCGGGTCATTTTGGCCCGACCCTATGAAGCTCGAACCCGTACCGGGCTAGCCCGCATCGGGCTCGGATAGTCCGTTTAGTTTTATATATTTGAATTCTTATTCTTTTTTATTTAACTAAAAAACATAAAATTAAAAAATTAAAAAATTCATAACAAAGTCTATTTTTTATTCTAAATTATGATAATGAAGATGATGATGATGAGCGGGAGGTCATCAATTTTGAAGATGTAAAGCTTTCTCTAGGAGGCTTAAATGCAAATGTTGATGCCAAAGCATGGGATTTTAAATATATCGTTGTCACTGTTGGACATTCATTGTAATTTGCGAAATTTGTTTTTGTTGGACTTTTTTCATTGTTTCTATTGTTAGATACTTAGACTTTTTTATTGTTGGATATTTTCATTGTTTCAATTGTTTAACTTTCTTATTTTTTGATGTTCTCATTTTTTTCATTGTTGGACATTTTCATTGTTTCAATTGTTGGACTTTGACTGAATTAACATTTTTTTTGGAAGAATAGTTAGCATGTCTGAATTTACAAAGATTTAAATGTTAATGTCAATATACATAACATAGCTGGAGAATGTAGTGATAACTTTTTTAAAAAACACCATAGCATCTCTGTAATTAGCATCTTCATTTAAGACACTTAAACAGTTTTTATATAAAAAAATACTAGTCGGAACTCGTTTGGGAAAAAACTCAATAAAAATGAAAATAACTGAAAAAATAAATAAAAAATGCCCGGTCGGCCCAAAAAAGACCGCAACCTGCATAGGGCTGGGCTTGGGCACCTATTTTGCAGCCCGTATCGATTTCGAACCTTTTTGACTCAGTCCTATAAAGCTCAAACTCTCATCGGGCTAGCCAGTGGCCTGCCGGGTAGCTCGTTTTGCCACTTCTAATGTTAAACAATTCCACTTAAATCATGGTCCAGCCCAAATGGACCGGGCAACCCGAATTGACAGCTCTATCTTTTAGAGATGTCAAAATGGATTCCGACCCTTGTGCCAATCCGGCTCACCGATGGGTTCGATTGAGCAAAAACTTGCTCACTTTTATTCCAGATTGTTTTGACTTGACTTACTTAATCCGGAGGTTAAATGGTCTAAACTTTGAAGTTAGGTTCAAGTCGGGTTGACCCCGTTTTATTTTTTTATTTATTTTTTGAAAAAATCTGCTTCCCTTATTCGGCCCAATCAATTTCACTGTTGACCCAATTCTGAAAGACAGAATCCATTAATCCCAGCCCAAATAGTATCAGAACTGAGAGCCGTGAACCATAGGCTAGGCATCCATCCATCCCTCTTTGACACTCTCTACGGCCGTCGTCCGCCGGTGCTCGTCCAAGCGCGTCCAGCGGCCACCTCGTCCTGTAAAGCGACAGCCGCATGCCCACCAAGTGACGCTGACGCACGGCAAGTCAGAACCTTGTGCGCATTCCCTCTCAACAGCTTCAAGGCCCCTCTTCTGCTCTCTTGCTGTTCGCAATCCCGCATTCCCTCCATTTCTGTAATTTTATTTCCAGGTATTTTTATATATATTTTTTAAATTTTAATTTATTATTTTTTATTATTATTTTAATTTTAAATGAGTTAACCCGTTTAACCCCACACACGTGATGGGTCGAGCTTGCTCACTTTTTGATTAATCAATAGTGGGCCGGGTTGGCGATAGGTCCAGTTTCATGGATTTCTCTCTTCGATCCTCAGTTCCTTTTCTTTCCATGGTGCGAACATACATTCACTTTCGCTCTTCTTCTCCAATCAACATCAACAATCCATGTTTGCTTCGGTCACCAGCTGCAGCATTCTCATTTCGCGCCACTGCCGTCTACTGCTTCCACGTGTCTCTGTGTTATCTCCTCTCTTACCCACTTCTTCTGCCTTTGCTTCAATGGATAACAACAACAACAGCAATCCCAATACATCATACGCTCATAACCCTCGAAAATTGTTCGTTATTCTCATTTCTTAATCTTCGTAAAAAAATAACCGATTTTTATTCTGTTTTTATTATCAACGAACTTCGTTTCGCTTCTTCCCATTCCCTGTTGAGATTATGCTAAATTTTGTAACATTCTACTCAGAATGATTTTGTTGTGCTCAAAGTTTCTATCTTTTTTTTTTTTCCTTTTTAAATCCTTAAAAGGGTAGCTTAGATTGGTGTTCTGTTTTTTATATGATGATAAATAGAATTGGGGTTTTTTTTTTTTTTTCAAAAAAAATTAATTTTAATTAATTTTTATTTATTTAATTTTTGTGGGCAGTGGTGGCAGCGGAAGGGCTTTGGAGATGAGAAACAATAGAGAAAGAACAAAAGGGAGTAGTTCTGGAAAGGATAAAATTGACGCTCTTGGTAGGCTCCTGTAAGTACTATTTCATTTTCACTATTTTTTTTTTCCCATAACAATTTCCTCTGTGTTTTTTTTTTTTTTTGAAGTTTATCTTTAAATTCAACTTGTACTTCTTAGCTGCCAAATTTGACTTTCAGTTCTTGTTGTATTGTTTGCAATGTGAAGTGGATTGTTATTTTTTTAATGCCTCGAAGGGATGTTGTGTGGGATATCTTTGTATGTTTAACCAACCAAAACAAGTTCCTTGGAAAATTTTACGTGCTTTTTTTTTTGTTTGCCTTTGGATTTTGGGGCAACGAATTCACTGCTGTAAAACAGTACTGAATGCTCTCGCGCACACACACAAACGCGCACAACTTTGATATCTTGGTATTATTTAATTTTTTATGTCTTTTGGTCTATGGTTTTGTTAAAATATCTGCAGGACGCGAATTTTACGGCATATGGCATCTGAATTGAATTTAAACATGCGGAGTGATGGTTATGTGAAAGTTAGTGATCTGCTAAAGTTGAATATGAAGACATTTGCTAATATTCCACTAAGATCCCACACTATCGATGATGTTAGGGAGGTCAGCTGATTTCATATATGTTTATTTTTTTAACTTCTCTGAATCCACACATGCCCATTACATTTTTTGTGTATACCATTTCTATTATAATAAGATTTTTGTGTTGCATTTTCTGAGGAGCATTTGGATTAAATACGGAAATTTTATACATATAAAATCATATTGTTGAAGATAGTAGCAAGACTCTTAAATACTGTGTTTATTGTTACTAAGCATAAATGATCAATTCATTGTATTGAGTTTATTGACACTTAGAACCTGGGGTACTATTTTACTCTCTGTCTTTGTATTGTCCCATAGAAATTTCCTTTCTTACTCCTTATTAGAAGACCTATACTGTCTTAATCTTGTAAAAGTGGTTGGGGATTGAGAATTACCTGATCCGCCCTTTCAGCAACTAATTCTGTTATAAATCAACAATTTAGTTAATTGACTAGGAACATTTGCATGTTGGTTGTCTTACTGTTACTGGATAAGTTTAGCCCACTCTTAGTCTTAGTTTTTAACTTAGTGCTGTGTAATATCTGTGGCTGATGGCCTTATGGTTCTTATGAATGACTACTATAGTTATAACCTCTTTTATCTGTCAATCCTACTGAAACTATACTTATATTTACTTTTACTTAGTCATTAATGTAAAAAGTTTATGTTAATATCTATTTCATTTCCATTTGAATAAACTGAAGAAATCATTTTATTCTAATTTATGTCATGGTTATCCTCAGGCTGTTAGAAAGGATAATAAGCAGCGTTTCGGCCTCATAGAAGAGAATGGGGAGCTACTAATACGAGCAAACCAAGGCCACACAATACCGGTAAAATATTCATTTTCATTAAATGTTGACACATTTGTTTTCAAAGTTTTGAAGAAATAATTGGCCATAAAATGTTCAAATAGCAAAGCACCTAATTGTCTCTGAAATTTGCCCTAGCCACTATCATGTTTAGATGCCATCAAAGAAAAACTAGATCTAATACTTAATGTCATGCTTTCTGCTCCTCTGTTTCCTGCTGCATCATGTTATGGTCTGAATCTTTTCACAGTAATATGACATGAAGTCAGACCTCTGACTTCAAGGTATACTCATTTGTGAAGTGTTACAATATTAAATCTGTATGATTGATCTTGATGAAAGTCCAAAGCACTTTAGAATTTAGATATGATATTCAGAAAACAAATAATATTTGTCTTGTAAGTAACATGACCTGTCGTTCCTTATCTTTACGCCTTTCGACTGTTAAGCTTAATGAAGGTATAAACTAAAAGGGTTTAAACAAAACCAAGCATTAGTTGGAGTTGTGAATGCAATAGCCCGTGTTCTAGCTTGGAAACTTAAAAATATTGATGTAGGTATCAGAGTTTTCTTTTGTGAATGAGCTAAACCTTTGTTGTCGTACATTGGCTGTTGCCCTTTCTGAAGGATACGATCTTAAAAATTCTCAGTCAAGTTAATGGAAAATGTTATTCTAGTAATATTGGCCCCCGCCTTGCGTTGTTTTGTGTAGCTTTTTCTCTTAATCAGATTTGTCACAAATTCTTTTCTGTTTGCATATTGCACATGTGTTAAAAATAAATATCAGATTAATGTTCTCACTTATTTTATGTTTAACTATTGGATTGTAAATTTATTCAATTTTCTTTATCTGCTCTTACAATAGCCTTGTTGACTTTTGATCTGCAGGCTGTTGAAACTGAAAGCTTGTTGAAGCCAATCCTTTCAGCTGAAGAAGTTCCAGGTGCATAGTTACTGGGCTTGTTTTACTGTAAACTCGGGCTCTTGCTGTATCTGTCTTTGCAAGTCATATTCTATAAATTTTAATTTTTCAATTTTTGCAATTTTATCTGTTTCATTTCATGATTTTGCCAATTTCTACAATATACAGTTTGTGTGCATGGAACCTACAGAAAGAACTTGGAATCAATTCTAGGATCTGGTCTGAAGCGCATGAAGAGGTTGCATGTTCATTTCTCTTGTGGTTTACCAACAGATGGAGAAGTAATAAGTGGTAATATGATATACTTTTAATTCAAAAATTTGATTTACGTGTTTTGAAATTTAAATATTTATGTTTCAGTTTGATTAGGCATGTTATTTTTCCTTCCAGAATATTAAGGCTGGTGATTAGGTTTAAAATATATATGGAATGACAAAAGGGAAGATGGAAATCATTTGGGTTGTTGTTTTGTTTCCTGTTTTTATTTCATGTTTCCAGGAATAATTACAATGCTGCTACCTTGTTTTTATTTTGTTTCCTGTTTTCAAAAATTTATATAGGACTTAAAACAAATTTTTTTCCTGTACAAATCTTTGAAATTAGGAAACAGAATGAAAACAAGGTGATACTTTTGTAATTATTTTTGAAAACAGGAAACGAAAATGGAAAAATAGGGGCCTGTTTGCTTTGGGCCTGTTTGTTTCCTACTCTGAAAAACGGTTTTTTTGTTTTTAAAAACAAAAGAACGAAAAAATTTATTGACAAGATTATTTTGTACAAAATGTTCTGAAAACAAGGATTGTTTTTAAGTTTTTAAAAACAGAAAAAAAAAGAACATCTCAGAGATGTTTTATTCTTGTATTCAACTTTTTGTTCCTAAAATCATCAAAACACGGAGAACAACCCTGTTTTCATTAATGGCACTTTCGTAATTATATTTCAGAAAATATAACTCTTAGAACCCATTTGCTCTTCTTCTTTCGGGTCTGCACATCTATCGAACTTTTCTATTGCACAGCGCTAATACCCATTCCGCGCTTCTGGTTTTTTACTTTTCTATTGCTCTTCCGGTCTTTGGGTTGGGGACGCTATGACGGGGTAGCTGGACGGTGGGCTTTGCGCGGTGGTACTGTGACGTGGTTGTGATCGCGTTTAGCAGGTGGACGGGGTGCGTGAAGATAGGGGTTGGACACGGCGGAGCTCGCGGAGGTGGAGGGCAGTCGCAGGTTGGTGTAGGGGGACTGGTTGAGGTGAAAGCAAAGACCAGGAACAACGACCACCGGTGAGGGGGCTGTTAACGCAAGGCAGAGGATGACGGAGGATGGCGGAGCATGACAGAGGAGTTTGGTGCAGTTACTGAGTTATGTTCTTTGTAGAGAAGGTGACGACGAGCCTGGAACTTGAAGATGGAGCTGCAACCCAACTCACGGAAACCTTGATTTTCTCATCGGAGGTTGTGCCTCGTCAGAAACCAGTGCACATGGGACATAAATGGAAAATTGAATAGGCGGGCGAAGGAGGTGTGCTTCGTCGTGATGGTCATGTTGTGCACTTGATTTATCTTGTCCAAATTTTCTTTCTCAGATCAATTCTTTTGCTGTGTGTCCGTGAGGAAAGTAGCAGTGTGGTGCGCGGCTTGGCATACAAGATGATCTGGATCGATGGCTCGATGATTAGACGGTGGATCTGGTGAATTCGCGGTGGAGCTCGCTGTCAGGTGCGACTATTCAACAGAGTGCTATTGTGCGTGGATCTGGTTTTGGTTTGCTGCATGATGTTTCTATTCCACGCACAACAACTCTTTCCTTCCAAATCTCTACATCCGCATAGGCGCACAGCAACAACGCACAACAACTGTTTTAGGCGATGGTCACTAGGTGGGGAATGGGTGGACGAAGAAGCTAAGAAGGGGATAGTTTTTCTATTTTTCACAAATTAAAAAAAAAGCATAAGTAAAGTTAAAAAAAATTATAAATCAAATTAGCTTTCTGTTTTTTGAAAACACATTTTCAAAATAAATCACCAAACAATTTCTTTTTTTTGTTTTCTACGTTTTAAAACTGTTTTTTAAAGTGATATTATCAAACAATTTTTTTTCTTATTTTGTTTTAAAAATAGTTTTCAAAAACAAAAAAAAATCAGAACACAATCAAACAGACCATTTGTTTCCATTTTCTTGTTTTCAAAAATAATTACAAGACTGCCACTTTGTATTCATTGTGTTTCCTGTTTTCAAATATTTGTATAGAAAACAATGAAAACAAGAAAAAGTTTTATCAGTTTTTTTTTTTTTTTTTTACAAAATTTTGAAAACCTGTAACAAGATGAAAATAAAATGGTAGTTTTGTCATTATTTCTAAAACAAGAAATGAAAACTATAAACTAAAAACAAAACAAACAGCCCCTAAAAAATTGAAACAAAGCATAGAGGCTCTTAGCCTTGGACCAAATATGAATCTAAACGACAAATGTCGGGTGCCTTATGTTGGGTTTTCATGAGATAATCCTCTTTTAAAATCATATCTCAAGGCGGAAGAAAACCATCCCATGGATCGCGCATTACAAACATGAATCACATGAAAGAGCTATTATGATTACCTCTTGAAGTGTGCTTTTCGTTTGGATCACTAGTGCCACGAAGGGGCGGCACCTCTATTCAGTCCACGCGAGCAGATGGGCATCAGAGCAATGCGTCTTGTGCTAGCTGACGGCTACAGGGAGGTACGGTTAGCAAGACTAGGTTAGAGGGGAGAGTACTAACCTATTTATAAGCTGACAGCTCCCTTTGACTTGACTGCGTACCCTATTGGATTTTGTACACTACAAGCCCAATTGTCCTTTAAATCAATTAAATCATATTTAATTAATTTAACTGCTTCTTATTTGCTCTACGCGTGTGACCCTATAGGCTCCCACTAAGTTGACAATAATATTAAATATTATAATAATATCAAATATTAATTAAATATTAAATATTATAAATAATGAGAGGTATCTAGCAATGCATCATTACTACCCAATTAGCGAGAGTATCGGTGATCCGATTTTAGCTTTATCGCGACCAAAATCTACCGTGCAGTAAATGTCCCTTCGTCTATATGTCTTAATTGAACACAAGGCATAAGAGTGTCATCCTTGTTATATTCAATTATTTATTCCTCGATCCCTAAGTAGACATGTAATCACAAATGGGCCCAATATCACATATTTGCCCACTTCCATGTGGCCACACATATTTCACGTCTCACTCTATCGAGGGGCCCAAGACATTACCCCTGTTATGTAGGAGGGACGACTCTTGTCTACATCACTCACACTCATCAACATGATTTATTGCAGGCCCAAAAACTACCTTTATGATCACCCTGTTACGTGTGATGTTTGATAGCATTAAAGTCTACAACTCCTCATGTAGGAATCGTAGTGACTTTAAGTCGAAGGACTACTTCACTATGGTCGCCATAAGAATACTTATGACAATTACATAACTATTATGAAGTATTCTCATTGTAGGTCATAAGTCATCCGGTATAAATATTACTCCTGATATTTATACCCGTGTGCCGACTTGATATCGCATATTCATGACTTGTGAGATGTGGTGATCAGTCTACTCACAAAATAGTCTTTATGTATTATTGTTGTCCTAATTAACAATAATACTTAACTACGGATATTTAAGAATAACGTTCTATTATTCAATGAGGTCTCACAATTAAGTCACGTACTTAATATCTCATTGAATGAACTGCCTATTCTAAGGATTTTATTATGCTATAAACTAATAACATAATAAATGAATGCCTTATCGATATATCAAGTATATGATCAATTTCATGATACAAATGATGATCTATTCAAAAATAGATTGGCCACTAGGGCTAACACCAGCACCTTACCCATTTATTGTGTATTTATCAGAGGCCAGGATAGTAGAAGTGCTCCACTTCAAACATGAAATTCAACTAATAATGAATCCATCATTAACTTGGAAGCAAAATGCATGTACACTTTATTTGTTTATTAGTAAATCATCATTTCTCTGCACGTGATATTTATAGATGATTGTTGCAGTTGATCCATCCAATAGTGCTATCAGAACCACCATTAATGACCACTGCTTGGATCTATAAGCATATATTTACCCCTACACTACCCATCTGTTGGAGGGTAGAGAGGCTTTTGGATTGGAAGCCTCCTTTTGGCTGGCATGTGAATATTGTGACGTTTGAAAAATTGGGAAGGATATTAAAGTACTTGAAGGATTATTTTACCCAATTCTTTGAAGATGGTATTGGTTTATCAAGAACTAACATGCAGCATACTCTCAAATAGTTTTAGTTTTTCCCATAGATGCAATAAATTCTAGTAGTGATTGACTAGCTTCATTTCTGTACTTGATTTCTTATCTTTTTCTATTTTATTCCCAGGTATGAGGCGAGATGTCAATGTGCTAATCTTTCTAGATGTTAGAAAAGCAATAGAGGGTATGATAATATTCCAAAAATGATCTGAATGTGAACAAGTTCATCTTAAAATGTTGAACGTTTTAATTGTTTTTTGCTAGAAACTAAAATCTTCCACAAATAAGACTACTGACTGCTGCCTCTCCTTTTTTTCTTTCTGTTTTTTTTTTTTTTTATGATTTTTTGCCATCCTGTTTCAGAAGGTATGAAGCTTTATATTTCTGACAACAAGGTGATCTTGACAGAAGGTTTTGATGGTGTTGTTCCAACCAAGTATTTTGAAAAGATAGAATCATGGCCTGCCAGACAGCCAATCCCTTTTTAAAGTTTTGGTATAATTTTGTTTTTACTTATGTTAGGATTACAACACCTGAGTTACTAGTCTAGTTGGTTGTATTTGTATATATATTATAATATTGGTGGTTCTGATTATGTATTCATATTATTTTAAAAAATTGTGATGATCCTTGTATTTTAAACTTGCTAGCCCTCCCTATAATCCTTGTGAATTTTATTTTCATTTGGCCACTGTTTAAATGGCTTGTAAACAGTCTAGATGTATTTACTATGCATTCTATCATCCTTCATCTATTTCCTTTTTGTAGTTTCCTCATTATTAGATTTCTAATGATGTTAAAATTTGATTTTATCTCAGTCTTTGTTGTTTTCTTGATACATGACTGTCCTTTAAACCCGTCTATGAATTTCTTTCAGTTACCTTGGATGTTAATTTAACATACCCATTCGAGTACTTCGATCTTTTCTGGGGAAATGGTTTCTGCATGCTATACTATCACCACGGCGTGGAAACTCGGAGTATGAAGTTGTTTGTTCTAAACGCAGAATTGAGGGACACGCTTTAATTGGAATTGTTCAAACTGAAATTGTTCAATTGGAAATTCAGCCACCAAACCTTGCATTTTGATGTTATAACATGCATATGTTGTTCAGAGATATAGAGAGAATACGAAGTAAAATTATGGTTTGGGTTCCTTCTTATAGTTAATGAACTTAATTAAATTACAAACTACATATGGTTATTGGTTAATATGGCTTTAGTTAGGGTGCCATTATCCCTCTTCACATAACCTTATCATGTAAAAACTAGCTCATGATTCTATAGGAAACTCATTATTTTTGCGACACTCGGGGCTGATGAGGGCAGGGAATGAACGTCGATGCAAGAGAAAGCATGGTCGAGGAGCGGCTCCCGACAAGGCTTCTAGGTGGAGGGACAGATGAATGAACTAGTTCTACATCGGAATGAGAGAGAACTTGAGACTGTGTAGGTATGACACTGCACAGTTGAGGGGATCTTGAGACTTTGCAAGTATGAGATTGTGTAGTTGATGATAGCTTAAAATACTTTTTTTTTCAATTTCAGTGTGATTAACCTTTTCTTTTTAAGTTTTGAATGAAAAGTGATCCTTATATATTATCAAGTTTTCTAATAATATAATAAACAAAACTATTTGCTGCAGTTGAATAAACTTGTTCATGTATTAAAAAAAACAAATAGTTAAAAGTTAAGGAAGGAGACAATAGACATTTATTATTAACTTATTAATTTGAGTTTTATGAGTGAGCAAATTTTAAGGAGGTCATTTTATGTATAGTAACTCAACTAGTTGAAAAGATATCATTTTTCTGAGTTGAAAACAAGAAATGACATTCATAAGTTGGAGGAAGCAATCACATTAGAGAAGACATTCGCATTTCTCTTAATTTTTACCTATTGCATATATTTCTTGATACAACAACTGATGAAGTGAAATATCATAAAAAGGGAAATGCATTGGTGCCTTGGAAATTGAAAGCTCATTAGCCACTTCCTGCATCGACGGTCTGGAATTTGGTTCAGGGCATAGGCATGCTAATGCTAATGTTAAAACAAGCACAACATCTTGTTTATCTTTCCGAAGAGTAGGGAGTTGACAATGTGAATCCAACAAATCTTTCACCATCATGTTTTGAGTAGTTGGTTTTGATAAAGAGGAAATCAATTCTCCTGGATGACTCCCCATCATAGTTTCTAAAGCAACTACTCCAAAGCTATAAACATCACATTTTGTAGTCACAGTCATGGTGTAAGCCAATTCTACAATACACCGATGCATTGCATAAGATATCAATATAATATAACTACACACACACACACACACATACACACACACACACACACACATATATATATATATATATATATATTGCTTTTTAGATAAAGTAAATTTAATATTAAAAAAGAGAGAGAAAGTGAAACTTCACCTGGAGCAATGTATCCATAAGTACCAACTACTAGAGTTTGATTAGATGAATCAGGATCAAGAAGTCTAGCAGTACCAAAGTCAGAAACAAAAGCTTGTAACTCTGAATTTAACAAAATGTTATTACTGGATATGTCTCTATGAAGAATAGGTGGAGCACAATGATGATGCATATAAGCTAGAGCATATGCTGTCTCTTTGATAATAGTGACTCTCTTGCTCCAATTTAGCTCTTGAGCTTCAACGTCATTGACCAAGTTATAGAACAAGCTTCCCCTTTCCATATACTCATAGACCAAAAACATGCACTTGTTGTGCAAACAAAAGCCATAAAGCTTAATGATGTTACGATGACGGATCTCTGTCAACATCTTGACTTCATTGCAAAAACTCTTGTAAAATGATGCATTTTCTGATTCTGTTTTGTGAAGTTTCTTCAATGCAACACATCTACCACTTGGAAGCTGTGCTTTATAAACACTGCCATAAGCACCTGTTCCTATGCAATATCTGATATCAAAGTCTTCGGTTGCTTGAATGATATCCTCAAATGCAATTTTACCATCATAGTTCCAAATTGAGAACAGGTCACCATTCTTTCTACTTATACCCTTATTTCTGAACTCAACATATCGGGCTCGGAAAGCACGAAAAATATAAATTCCGCAACTTGCACAAATGAGACAGCCAGCAAAACTGGAAAGGGCAATTATTGTTGCCAGAGTAAAAAAGCGAGGAGGAGAATGAGAAGGAGGAGGAGGAATTGAAGGAGGGGAGCAGGAGTGACTTGGTATCTTATTAATATTACCAATTAGCATGTCTTTTTTAGAAGCGCAAAAACTGCAACATGTATCATCAAGAAAGTTGTATGACAAATTGATGTTTTGTATATAATGTAGACTCTCTGGTATTCTACACGAGATTATTATAAGTAAGATCCAGAGTATCAAGATTGTTGATTATAGAAGGTATGGTTCCATTTAAAAAGTTGTGGCTGAGTTGCACCCAACGGCAGCGAAAAAGAATACCAGGTGGAATGGATCCCTCAAGCCTGTTGTAGGAAATATTTAAACCTCTGAGATTGTAGAGCTGTCCAATCCAAGAGGGGATGAAACCAGTTATATTATTATAAGAAAGGTCAAGATTTTGTAATTGGGAGAGGTTTATAATTGAAGATGGGCTGAAACCAGTTATTTTATTATTGGAAAGGTCAAGATTTTGTAATTGGGTGAGGTTTGTAACTGAAGATGGGATGAAACCAATTATTTTATTATGGGAAAGGTTAAGATTTTGTAATTGGGTGAGGTTTGCAAGTGAAGATGGGATGAAATTATTTTATTATTAGAAAGAACAAGATTTTGTAATTGGGTGAGGTTTGCAACTGAAGGTGGGATGAAACCGGTTATTTTATTATAGGAAAGGTCAAGATTTTGTAACTGGGTGAGGTTTGTAACTGAAGGTGGGATGAAACCGGTTATTTTATTATAGGAAAGGTCAAGATTTTGTAACTGGGTGAGGTTTGACAGCGAAGATGGGATGAAACCAGTTATTTTATTATAGGAAAGGTCAAGATTTTGTAATTGGGTGAGGTTTGACAGCGAAGATGGCATGAAACCAGTTATTTTATTATGAGAAAGGTCAAGATATTTTAATTGGGCAAGGTTATCAAATGTAGAAGAAATGGATCCACTAAAACTATTTCGCTCAAGTCTAATTTGACAAGGTTCTTCAAATTATCAAGCTCGTGAGGAATCACACCACTAAAAGAGTTGTCAGAAATATCAAGCATCACAAGTCTAGTGAGATTTGCAAGTGTTGAAGGAAGCTCACCAGAAAGTCGATTAGAAGCAAGACTCAGATGAGTGATACTTGTCATATGACCCAAGCTTGAAGGAATGCTTCCATTAAATTTATTGACACTCAAGTCCAGTGTGACAAGTTTATTCAAAATGCTGAATTCTGGTGGAATTCCTCCACTGAGCAAATGATTGTAAGAAATATCAAGCATGACAAGTCTAGAGAGATTTGCAAGTGCGGAAGGAAGCTCACCAAAAAGTTGATTAAAAGAAAGGTTTAGAAGAGTGAGATTTGTCATTTGACCCAAGCTTGAAGGAATGCTTCCAGTAAAGTTATTGCCACTTAAGTCCAGTGTGACAAGTTTATTCAAAATGCTGAATTCTGGTGGAATTTCTCCACTGAGCAAATTATTGTAAGAAATGTCAAACATGACAAGTTGGGAGAGGTTTGCAATTGTAACAGGTATCTCACCTGAAAGATAATTATTGGAGAGTTTGAGATGGGTGAGCTTCTTAATAGCACCTATATCAGCAGGGAAATTCCCCTCCAGCCCCATGTTGCTGAGATCTAGACGGACCAGATTTGGCAAGGCAGTCACATTGATATCCCACGATAACTGGCATCTATACGGATTGAGATAGCAGTTCAATGGAGTGGAAATGGCAGTAATGCTTCCAGCCTCATTGCACGCAATACTAGACCAATTGCAACGGTTTGATATATTTTTTGCCACTCCACCAACTACTCGAAAGCAAAGCATTTGCTTCTTCATCTAAGGGTGACACTGACGAATTGGATGCTGTCAAAGCAACAGCAGCAGTGGCACTAAAGAGAACCACAATTAATATCAAAATGGAAGTGGACATTGCCATGCTAACTACAAATATTCAATCACGATGAGTTAATATGCAGTGGAAATGAGGAAAGCTGTTCAGTGTTCACATATATATAACCTCAATCAATTGTGTATTAGCTAGAAAAATCAATCATTAGTATTTCTTTTGTTTTAATCTAGTCAGAACCTCTCTTTATGACCTGGGTCAATGGCTTGCCGACATGCTGAACAGGGCCATGTGGAAATTATGACTCACTGAGAATTTTCCTTTCAACTTTTTGTCATCAATGTCACAATCCATTAGCCTTTTAAGAAACGGCAAAGTTATTGCTGTGTATGCCCTTTTCCAATGAGTGTAATTTCAACATACTCTGAGTCTAATATTTTTAACTTTATAATTTCTTTTCATTTTTATTGCTGACCGATTGAAGTTAATTGGCATTTGAGATATGTATACAGATTTATATTTGATTGATTGAACGTGTAATAATGGAACATGTGAAATCACTTTGATATCAGAATTCAGAAGTTGCTCGGTTCCTGCAGCAAGACTTTAGAGGTTGACTAGCATACTTCCCTTTCCTTTAAGTTCTTAGTCTATCTTTTGGGGATAACTTACATGCCACGGGAACCAAAAGTTGATTCAAGTTATCATTATCAACTATTAATTTGGTCCTGCACTTCGGGTCCATTTGGAAATGGTCCAAGAGTATGATGTTGCAAATTTTAACGTTCTCTTGCTGCAGTTAAATCATTTCTAGTTTGAAATGCTGGAGTAATCTCTTTTGTGTCTTGATTTTAATAGTGATCTGTAATAAATTCAGATTTATTAGTCTGTTTCAAAGCAAAAGCTGCATCAACTATAAGGCATAAGCTTAAAACAAAGTCGATTAAGCAAAAACTAGAGATATCAAGTGGGGAAAAATTGCACTTCCCATATAATAACTAAATTGTATTAGGACCTAATGGAAACGAGGATAGTAAAGTGAATATAAAGTTTAGAGTGCACAAATTTAAGATGTTTTAGACAATTGGGACAAAGTAATAACTGTGAATTACAATTTACATGATATAGTTGATAAACGGTGATTTTGTATACTTTATTGTTGAGAAATTGAGTATAATTTAGTGTGTAAAAATAAATATCTGATTAATGTTCTCACTTATTTTATGTGCAATTTAGTGTGTAAAAATAAATATCGGATTGTAAATATTTTTTTCAGATTCTGAAGACGAACTATAATTTAAAACTATTTCTTCATTTTCATCTTTTTCTTTAGTTATATGATCTATCGGATCTATTTTTTGTACTTGATCATGTTCTTCTTCAATTATTTTTAATTGTTCTAATAATTGTTGAATTTCTTCTAAATCATTTGATATCTTTAACGTTTCCATATATTCATCTTTTATCCTCTCCATGAAGTTACTGGTAGAGATAATTTTGACGGTTCTAGACTTGTTTCTTGTTTTACTATTATATTTTCTAATTCTCTTGATTTTAATAATTCTTCTAATTCTTTTATTGTTATATATTTATTCTTTTTTTTCTTCTTCTAAAAGCTTTTCTAGTTGCTCAAGAAAACCTTTCTAATTTTTTTGATATCTTTATTTTCTTCTACCTCTTTGCCTTTACTTATATTATTTAGCGTATCTCTTATATTATTTATTTCACTTTGTCCTTTTTGTATTCTATTATAAGTATAATTTGCAATTTTATTAGCATTTTCTATGAGTTGAATAATATTTTTATAAGTTTCTTCCATTATTTTTTTCCATTTCATCAAATTTTATTACTATTTCTTTAGATAAACCCACTTTTATTTTATTAATATTTTATTTGGAGGGCTTGGTACCAGCATGGGTCGTGAGAAACCTCCGTAACTTATAGGCCACGGTAACCAAAAGTTGATTCTTATTCTAGTCTTTGCCCTGCTGCTAGGGCAAAAGAAAAACTAAAAACTAGTAGCCAATAGCCAATAATAGAAAAAATAAACGTAGATTAATCTGTTTGAGAAACTTTCATTTTGTTCACAAACTTGAGCATGGTTTTTGAGAAGCCTTGTAGCATCTTTTCATAGTTCCGTTGATAAAATGATAAGCAAGAAGAATTTTGATGGGAGAAGTTGCTCGGTTCCTGAGGTTGACTACTGACTAGCATACTTCCCTTTCCTTCAAGTTCTTAGTCTATCTTTTAGGGATAACTTACAGACCACGGGAACCAAAAGTTGATTCAAGCTATCATTATCAACTATTAATCTGGTCCTGCACTTCGGCTCCATTTGGAAATGGTCCAAGTATGATGTTGCAAAGTTTAACGTTCTCATTCTGCAGTTAAATCATTTCTAGTTTGATAATATATAATTCCGATAAAACAAAACTGTAGACATCTATAATTCTATATCCATTAAAGCAAAGGCTATTAGACAAATGGATGGTAGAGACTGTGTTTTTTATAGGTTGTAAGGAGTTATTGATTTAAATATATTGGAGGATAAAATTTAAAATACATATATTTGATGACAATTCAAAACAAGTTTGTTATCATAATACCAACTATGCTGTTATTAGAAAGGATAAGTAGCAGTGCTTCAGCCTCATAGAAGAGAATGGGAAGTTACTAATACGTGCAAACAAAGGCCATACAATACTTTTCAAAGCTTTGAGGCAATAGTCGAACTTAAAGTAATTGGGTCCATACTCTTACATGATTCCAAGTGGCAATGCACCATTGTCTGAATTTTCCCTAGCCATAACCATGTTCAGATGCTGTTAAAGAGAAAATAGATCTAATAGTAATTACTAATAATGTTATGCTTTCTTCTCCCCTGTTTCCTACTGCATCTTGTTATGGTATTGAATATTTTCACAGTAATATGAAGTTAGATCTCTGAGTCTCTAAACCACTGCATAAGTTTCTGTTTTTTTTTTTTTTTTTTTTTTTTTTTTTTAATAAGAACTTTTAATATGACTTCAAGATATATTATTTCGAGAACTGTTACAATATTAAATTCGTGCTTTCATGCTACTGTTGGCTAGGGGTTTCTGTGGTTCAGCCACAACATAGTGCTGATCATTTTTACCAACATATCGGACTGTTTAAAGGAAAAAGAGGAGACAAAGAGGTAGCTTCATTTGGTATGCTGTCATATGGTCCATCTGGTTAGAGAGGAATGCAGCTATTTTCAACAATCAGGTGCCAGACATTACTAGAAGTTTTGACTTAATCATTTGTAGGTCTTGGAGCTGGTTTCGCGCTACAAGTAAGGGTAGTCTGTCATTCTCAGATTGGTGTGTAAATCCGTTGGAATGTGTCAAAATCAGTTCCTAATGGCTGTGCATTTCTGCTGGAATTATATGAAAGGGCTCAAACTGCAATTTTGGATGAATTTTCGGGTGCTGTCCTGCATTTTCTGCTGCGGTATAGGTGGATTATGGAGTGTGCTGTCTGCTGCGTGTGTTCTGCCTAGTCGTCTAGTTTGGGTTGGAATTGTTGGTGGTATCTGAGACTATGGAAGTCCACTTTCAGCTCAGTTACTGTAACTTGTAACTTATTAAAGTTGTAAAATGAATTGGGCTTGTTAAAGCTTTTTGGGCCTTGTTTCTGTTTTGTTTTAGTTGCTTGGGCTTGAGCCCTTATCTGTTTTAGTTTGTTCCCTTCAGCTCTGTTAAGTTTGTTAGATCAGAGTTTGATAAATAGAGTAGCAGCTTCCTCTTGTAATATATGATTCACTTTTCATTCTTCAATACACAGAGAAGTATTTCAGTTTAAAGTTCAAGTTTTATTATGGCATCTGAGCATGACGATTCTGGGGAAGACAGTTCTGGGGAAGATGATTCTGGGGAAGATGAACCCAAGCCGGAGAAGAAAGAACGCGATACCTCCGACGACAAGAAGAAGGCTACGCCATCAAATCCTGCGTTTCAACTCAATTCATCTGACAACCCGGGAACACCGCTTGTTGCCGCAGTCATGAATGGCGATAATTACCGCACGTGGGCACGATCGATGAAGACGGCCCTTCGAGCGAAGACAAAGCTAGGGTTCATAGACGGAAGGATCAAGAAGCCCAAGACTCGATCTTCTGATTATCTGTATTGGGAGAAAGCAGATTCTATGGTGATGGCTTGGATAATCAATTCGGTTGATCCAAGCCTTCATGCAAGCATTTCACATGCAACAACAGCCAAAGATGTGTGGGAAGACCTAGAGGAGCGATTTGCACAGACAAATGCTCCAAGAATCCATCAACTATGGAGGAATTTGTGCTTGATACAGCAAGAATCAGGTATTAGCATTAAAGATTACTACACTCAGTTCAAGAGTCATCTTGATGAACTGAGTGAGCTTCAGCCACTGCCCGAATGTACCTGCGGGGCAGCCAAAGCTCTAGAAAAGAGGGAGGAGGAGAATCGGGTTCACTTGTTCTTGGGAAGCATTGATAATGAGCAATTTGCTCATGTCAAATCCACGATCTTGAACTCGGACCCACTCCCATCTTTAAGGACTACCTTCAATCACGTTCTAAGGGAGGAGTCTAGGTTCGCGGCAGAGAAGGAAAGAAGCAACAAGGTGGACTCAGCATCGGCCTTCTATAGTAACAACAACAGGCAAAGAGGCCGTGATACAAGTAAATTGAAATGTGATCACTGTGGCAAGATAGGCCACATCAAAGCAAAATGCTTTGAGATAGTTGGGTATCCTGCAACTTGGGACACCAGACGAACACAAAGGAATTCAAATAGGCCATTTGGGCAAAACCCTGCTCGCCATGTGTGTGCAGACGAAGGCAAGAAGCAGGACCAAGAAGTTGCAACAGCAGGGCATGCCCTGCATGGTACCTACTTAATTGATTGTCATGATTCCATGGCCGGTAAAGTAGGGATTAACAAAGAACATTCTTGGGTCTTAGATAGTGGTGCCTCTCACCACATGACTCATTTGCTTTCTCAATTAGAGAAAGTAAAAGATTTGGAAAAGCCCTTTCACATCGTAGTGCCCACTGGAGACACTGTCCTTGTGAAAAAGAAGGGCTCTGTCAATTTTAGTAATGATATTGTGTTGCATGATGTATTGTTTGTGCCTGGTTTCAATTGCAACCTCATTTCGATACATAAATTGACTAGTGACTTAAATTGCAGTGTGATTTACTATGCCAATTTTTGTTCAATACAGGACCAAGCAACGAAGAAGTTGATTGGCTCGGGTGAGATGAGGAATGGGGTGTACATCCTTCAAACAACAGATGCAGGTTCATCCTCAACTGCAATTGGAAAAGAAGATAATACAAAATTGTGGCATGCTAGGATGGGACACCCTTCTGCACAATCTTTACAGAGTATCATTCCTTTACTTAGTGGTAGTTTTGACTTGAATAAATTGTTAGGTTGTGACATATGCCATAGAGCAAAACAGTGTAGGTTGTCTTTTAACCAAAGTGAAAATAAAGCAGATGAGGCTTTCAGTCTTATTCATTTAGATTTATGGGGAAAATATCACACACCATCACATAATGGTTCACAATTTTTCTTGACTATAGTAGATGATTTTACCAGAGGGACTTGGGTTTATCTCTTGAAAGAAAAGAATGAGACTGGTCAGTTTTTGATAAATTTCCATAACATGGTTAAGACACAATTTAACAAGAGAATAAGAAGGGTAAGGAGTGATAATGGGATAGAGTTCTTAAACTCTACCTTAAGACAATACTTTGATCAAGAAGGCATCATTCATGAAACTTCCTGTGTCTCTACCCCTCAACAAAATGGTAGGGTAGAGAGAAAACACAGGCATATCCTGAACATAGCTAGGGCCTTAAGATTTCAAGGCAACCTCCCCATTAAATTTTGGGGAGAATGCATTTTAACTGCCACCTATATTATTAACAGAACACCAACAGTGGCCAATAAAGGGTTGACACCCTATGAGGTCCTCTTTGGAAAAAGTCCATCTTACAGTCATATGAGAACCTTTGGTTGTTTATGCTATGTTAGGAACATATCTAGAAACAGGGATAAGTTTGATGCTAGAGCAGAAAGGTGTATTTTTGTGGGTTACCCCCTTGGGAAAAAGGGTTGGAAGGTATATAACCTTAAGACTAGACAATTTCTTATATCTAGGGATATTATGTTCTATGAGAACATTTTCCCATATGCTGATCTGGATAGTACTGATAATAACTCACCTAAGATTACCTTCCACCAACCAACATCTTTGCAAGAGGAGGAAAACATCTCCTCACACAAGGAAATAACTGAAACTGAAATGACTCAGCAGGTTACAGAAAACATTGAACACTATGAGGATAATACCATAGAAGATGATGAAACTGCTGAACCTAGTAGCAAGGGGGAGAATGAGAGTATTCAGCCTAGAACTAGGCAGCCCCCAAGCTATCTTAAAGACTATTTTTGCCACTCTACTGTGGAGAACCCTACCTGCAACTCCTTTAGAGGAACCTCAAAGTCTAAGACTGCATATCCCATTTCAAAATACCTTGATTACTCACAACAACCACCTCCTTGCTTGGGCCATGGAGCTCCCAAGACTTTCAACATCAAACTCAACGTAACCTTAGACCCAAACCGTGGGGTCAAGGCTCCCTTGGCCAATAAGCACCAAGGTTCAACTCAACGTGCTTGGGTCTATAAGCACCCAAGACTTCAACTTATCAACGTGCGGTAACCCAACGGGTACCGACTTATCATTTGATTATCTAATTATCTTATATAATTAATAACCAGGTTGTCTAATCTTTATCTTTGATTATTTATCTTAACCTAGCATCATAGGGGAATGGGGTTTAAAAACCCCTTAAGTCCTTTAATTGCATCACTGTCCAGGAGGTCAGCACGGTCGTGCTTAGCCCTTAGCATGGTCGTGCTTGGACACGTGAGGGCGTGCTGCCCTTTTAAGTGAAGCACGGTCGTGCTTCACACCCAGCACGGTCGTGCTTCACACCCAGCACGGTCGTGCTCAGCAGCACGATCGTGCTGTTTGACCTGCTTGGCCGTGCGAAGCAGCGCGGCCATTTTCCAGAATTTGAGTGGGAGCACGGTCATGCTCCCTGTTCAGCACGGTCGTGCTCAATGCACGACTGCACCATTCTGGGCAGGGACAGAAGCTAAGTTCTAGTCAATTATGGTAGGGATTAATCCCCATAACTTACACGTTTTACACCTAAATAAATAATTAACATCGTTTTATTAACCTCAACCCATCATAACAGCAATGTCATCAATCAACCAACATCACATTACAACAATAATCAGCATGTCATTCTATCATTCAGCAACCAATATGAACATATAATAAATATTATGAACATGTAACCAGAACGATCATTTATCAACCAAGTCATCATAATTCATAGACATACAATACCGGGGTCATGGGTAACCCCGTTACCTTACACTAACCCATTGCCTAATGGAAACAATCCACTTCTCCCCATACCTGGATTGAAGGTAGCTCTAACACGTCCCAACGAACGAACCGGTTCCTCCCCTTACGGCGACTCCCACCAACACGAACCTTGGATCAACAAAACAAACCAAGGATTAGTTCCCTATTCACAATAATGAAAGGAAACCAACGAAGGGTAAGGAACGTTACCTATACACTGACACAGTTAAGCTAGCGATCTCCCAAGGCTCCCAAAACTGATCAAGAGGAAGGAAAAAGGAGGAAAGCTAGTTCTGGCCGCACAAGACTGCTACACTACACCAAAAGTAGGGTTATCTGCCAACCCTCGACTCTGTTTACGTATTTAACGTTCGGACCTGAGCACGGTCGTGCTTATCATTGAGCACGGTCGTGCTCCACTTAACGTCAGCGAGACGCGGTCCACGCATTGAGCACGGGCGTGCTCGCTATTGAGCACGGTCGTGCTCAACTTAAAATCAGAAACATGCTTCTGACTTTAAGCACGGGCTTGCTGGCTGATGAGCACGAGCGTGCTCATGTACCAGAAAGGGACTTTTAGGCTAAAATCCCACTTAGCCCTTAATCGACAAATTAAAATAAACTAGCTTAAGAAAATAAATTCTGAAAAGCAGGGTGTTACAATTCCACCCCCCTTATAAAAATTTCGTCCTTGAAATTTCTACGTACCTCAAACGAAAAGATGCGGATACGCCTCCATCATCTGACTCTCGAGCTCCCAGGTAGCGCTTTTATCAGTTGCCCCGCTCCAAACTACTTTAACCAAGGGAATCCCCTTGCCTCTTAGCTGCTTCACCCTCCTATCCTCGACTCGAAGGGGTAACACCTCAAATGTCAAGTTCTCTTTTAACTGTATTGTATCAGGAACTATCACGTGACTAGGGTCATGAATGTACTTCCTGAGTTGGGACACATGAAAAACATTGTGGAGATTTGACAAGAACGGTGGCAAGGCTATTTGATAGGCGACTTCGCCGACTCTTTTCAGGATTTGGTAAGGACCAATGAACCTCGGAGTAAGTTTCCTCGCCTTCATCACTCTACCAACCCCAGTCGTCGGGGTAACTCTCAAGAATACATGATCACCTTCCTGGAATTCGAGCGCCTTCCTCCTTTTATCATGGTAGCTCTTCTGCCTACTCTGTGTAACTCTCATCTTTTCCTGAACTAACCTGATCTTTTCTGTTGTTTCCTGGACTATCTCTGGCCCTAGCACCACACTATCACTAGGTTCACTCCAACACAGGGGTGTCCTACATCTCCTCCCATACAGAGCTTCATAAGGTGCCATCCCAATGCTGGAATGGAAACTGTTGTTGTAGGTGAACTCTATTAGGGGCAAAAACTTGTCCCAACTTCCAGACTGTTCTAACACACAAGCCCTCAACAAGTCCTTTAAGGACTGGATGGTCCGCTCAGACTGCCCATCAGTCTGTGGGTGGTAAGCTGAACTAAGCCTAAGCTTTGTCCCTAAAGCCTCTTGCAAACTATTCCAAAACCTAGAGGTAAACCTCGGGTCTCTATCTGAAACTATGCTAGAGGGTACACCATGAAGCCTAACTATCTCCTTGATGTACAGCTTAGCTAACTTCTCCAACGGATACTCCATGTTCATCGGAATGAAATGGGCAGACTTAGTCAGTCTATCCACAACAACCCATATAGCCTCAAAACCAGCTGGAGTCCTAGGGTGTCCAGACACAAAATCCATGGAGACGCTATCCCATTTCCACTCTGGGATACTCAAAGGTTGCAACTTACCCGAAGGCCTTTGATGCTCTATCTTAGCCTTCTGACAAACTAGGCACGCATACACAAACTCAGCTACATCCTTTTTCATCCTAGGCCACCAAAACATCCTCTTAAGGTCCTGATACATCTTAGTGGCACCTGGGTGCACACTCAATCCACTCCTATGACCTTCTTCTAAGATCAACTTCCTAAGCTCAGGAACATCAGGCACACAAACTCTATCCTTAAACCTCAAGATGCCATCACTGCCATCCTTAAAACTTAGGTCTCTACCCTGAGTGAGCAAATCTCGCTGGTCTAAGAGAAACTTGTCTAACTTCTGACCCTCTCTAATCTCATCCATCAAACTGTTGGTAACCTTCAAGGTACCAAGCCTAATACTCTAAGGGGTAAACTCACAAGCTAGACTAAGGTCTCTAAACTCCTCAATCAAATCCATCTCCCTAACCATCAAAGCGGAGACATGCAGGGTTTTCCTACTCAAGGCATCGGCCACCACATTGGCCTTTCCTGGGTGATAGGTCAGCTCGAAGTCATAGTCCTTTAAAAACTCCATCCACCTACGCTGCCTCATGTTCAACTCCTTTTGATCAAAGAGATACTTCAAACTCTTATGATCACTAAAAACCTCAAACCTCGCTCCATACAGGTAATGCCTCCAGATCTTTAAGGCAAATACCACAGCTCCTAACTCTAGGTCATGGGTAGGGTAGTTCTTCTCATGGGTTTTCAACTGCCTAGAAGCATAAGCAACTACCTTACCATTCTGCATCAGCACACCACCTAACCCTTGCCTAGAAGCATCGCAGTAAACTACGAAGGGTTCACTAGGATCTGGCAAAACTAACACTGGTGCTGACGTCAACCTATTCTTAAGGGTTTGGAAACTCTCTTCACACTTAGAGTCCCACACAAAACAACTGTCCCTTCTTGGTGAGACGGGTTAAGGGTAAAGCTATCTTAGAGAAACCTTCTATGAACCGCCTATAGTACCCGGCTAACCCCAAGAAACTCCTAATCTCGGTTACAGACTTTGGCGCTTCCCACTGGAGCACCGCCTCTACCTTAGCTGGGTCCACTGCTATGCCACCCTTAGAGATGACATGTCCTAAGAAGCTCACTTCCTCTAACCAGAACTCACACTTAGACAACTTAGCATACAACTGCTTTTCCTTAAGGGTCTGCAAGACAACCCTCAAGTGTTCCTTATGTTCCTCCTTACTCTTGGAGTACACTAAGATGTCATCTATGAACACTACCACAAACTTATCCAAGTAAGGGTGAAAGGTCTTGTTCATGTAGTCCATGAAGACCGCAGGAGCATTGGTCACACCGAAGGGCATAACCAAATACTCATAGTGACCATATCGCGTTCTAAACGCTGTCTTCGGGATGTCCTCAGACTTAACCCGAATTTGATGGTATCCTGACCTCAAATCTATCTTTGAAAAGACGCAAGCGCCCATCAACTGGTCCATAAGATCATCAATCCTAGGGAGGGGATACCGATTCTTTATGGTCACCTTGTTGAGCTGTCGAAAGTCGACACACAACCTCATACTACCATCCTTCTTCTTCACCAACAACACAGGTGCTCCCCACGGAGACACACTTGGCCTAATGAACTGCTTCTTCATCAGGTCCTCCAACTGTTCTTTCAACTTAGCTAACTCTAGAGGAGACATTCTATAGGGTGCTATGGAGATTGGCCCGGTGCCAGGCACTAAATCTATGGTAAACTCAACATCTCTCTCTGGGGGTAAGTTATAAACATCCCCTGGAAACACATCAGGAAATTCCCGCACAACAGGCAAGCTGGCGACATCAGGAGGGCTGCTCTCTACTTCCAGGGAAGCTAACATCATGTACACTTAGGCTTCATCTTTCATCGAAGCTTGAACTTGGCTGGCAGAGAGAAGGTCCGGATTCTTAGACTCCTTTGGAGTTCCAAAAATCAGGGTTTTATCGAAACAGTTTAGGAGGACATGGTTGGAAGATAACCAGTCCATACCCAGAATAATATCCAGGTCTTTCAAAGGCAAGCATACAAGATCAGCAATGAATGTCCTATTATTTATAACTATATGGCAGTTCTTGCATGCATAAGAAGTAGAAACAGGTTTATTTGTAGGTGTAGAAACCAACAAATCATACTCAAGGAAAGTAACAGGCAATTCAAGACTCTTGACCCTATCATGCGATATGAATGAATGAGTAGCACCCGAATCATACAACACAGTTAATCGAGTCCCATCTATAAAACATGTACCTTGAATCAAGTCATCAGACTCGGAGGCTTCAGCTCCACTAAGAGTAAAGACTCTTCCAGTGGTCTTCAGTCGATTGGCCTGGGACTTCTGATTCTTGCCGGCGCTGGGAGGTTCGGCCTTGGCTCCTTCACACTCTCGGCTGATGTGTCCTGGCTTGCCACACCTGAAGCAGATAACCTGCGTCTCCTTGCACTGAGACAAGTAGTGATCTGTAGCACCACACTTGCCACACCTCATAGGCCTAGAGACGTTAGAGAACCCGCCTCTAAACCCATCCTGCTGAAACTGTGGCTTCTTACCACTCTGCTTGAAATCTCTGCCGGTCGGAGCATACCTCTGCTTACCCTTGTCCCTCTGATCAGTCCTCTTGCCACTCTGGCTGTCTGACCCTTTGGAACTAGCAACCCTGAATTGGCTGGCATCTTCATAGATCTTGCACTTGTTGACCAGAATAGGGAAGACTCTGATCTCCTGGTAGCTGATGGCCTGCTTGATCTCAGGGCGGAGTCCGGCCTCAAACTTGACACACTTCGAGATGTCATCAGTCTCATGCTGGTAGGGAGTGTAGTACCTGGCCAGCTCCTCAAACTTGGCCGCATAGTCACCAACTGACAGCGACCCTTGCCTCAAAGACAAGAATTCCATCTCCTTCTTGTCCCTGATATCCGCTGGAAAGTACTTCTCCAGGAATCTCTGCCTGAACACAGCCCATATAACTGCTGTGCCCTCAGCCTGCATCCTCTGCCCTGCAGTTATCCCACCAGTGCTCTGCCTCCTCGGTCAGCATGAAGGTAGCAAAGATGAGCTTCTGCTGATCGTTGCAATCCATGGCTCTGAAGATCTTCTCTGTCTCCCTCAGCCACAACAAAGATCCTTCCGGATCGTACGCGCCCTTGAACGACGGAGGGTTGTTCCTCTGGAACTTATCCAGTCCCTGGAACTCAGCTGGCCCACCGTTGTTAGGGTTAACCTGCCCGATAGCATTGGCCAGAAGTGCCAATGAGTCCGCGATCGCCTGATCGTTGCGTCCTCTACCGACCATTAGTTCCTGTACAAGTCCAACACAACTCTTAATACAGAAACTTAAGCGAGTAAAAGCTACAGGCAACTAACTTAAAACATCATTATCTATACAAGTATAGACAATTCACACAAGAGTCACACAACAGACTCACAACAGACTCATACCACGTTCGAACAAGGTCGAACTGCTCTGATACCACTAAATGTGACACCCTTCTACCCCGCATGTTATAAGGCATTTAAATATAAAACAATTAAAAGAAAAACATGAATTTAACTGAATTAAATAGAACAATTGTCCATGGGTAGAAAAGTCCCACATGAACTCGTTTACAACGCGGAAAATAACAAAATAAGTTTTTAAACAAATAAAAACATAACCAAATAAATAACCCAACCCCGATGTCACAATTCAGAGCTGGTATAAACCGTTCAGGAAATAAATCCTCGGAATACAACTGAAAACAAACTATCTAAACTAAGACAACCCTACTATGAGTGGCGGCTCCTCAGAGTCACTCCTCTCCGGGCTGCTCGTCATCCTCTGCAAATGCCAATCAGGCCAAACACAAACAATACAGGGAGTAAGATTCATGTAATCATATAAACAGTAGGGGAATAGTACGTAAGGTAAACATACACATAAGCATACGTCAACATCCAACGGCATCATAACAACCAAGTATGCTATGCTATGCTATGCAATGCATCAACTACTCCGCTACTCCAACTATGCATGTGGATCCAAACTAACTCAGGATGAACGACTTTGGAGTTACATATCCGTATTGGCCATAAAAGCACCAACACCGGCAGTTCACCAAACCTTGGGTGAACCCCATGGATAGCCAACGCATCAAACCGTGGATGCCTCATCACGGGGGGCCTCGGTCACCAAACCTTGGGTGACCTACCGTGGATAGCCAGATCATCGTACTCTCGGGCGATCTCCCCTTTGTCGAACCTCCCCCATCAACTACTCCAATGCTTTATGCAAATGGCACAACAACAAACAACCTCAACCACCTCCTTGCTTGGGCCATGGAGCTCCCAAGACTTTCAACATCAAACTCAACGTAACCTTAGACCCAAACCGTGGGGTCAAGGCTCCCTTGGCCAATAAGCACCAAGGTTCAACTCAACGTGCTTGGGTCTATAAGCACCCAAGACTTCAACTTATCAACGTGCGGTAACCCAACGGGTACCGACTTATCATTTGATTATCTAATTATCTTATATAATTAATAACCAGGTTGTCTAATCTTTATCTTTGATTATTTATCTTAACCTAGCATCATAGGGGAATGGGGTTTAAAAACCCCTTAAGTCCTTTAATTGCATCACTGTCCAGGAGGTCAGCACGGTCGTGCTTAGACCTTAGCACGGTCGTGCTTGGACACATGAGGGCGTGCTGCCCTTTTAAGTGAAGCACGGTCGTGCTTCACACCCAGCACGGTCGTGCTCAGCAGCACGATCGTGCTGTTTGACCTGCTTGGCCGTGCTGAGCAGCGCGACCATTTTCCAGAATTTGAGTGGGAGCACGGTCATGCTCCCTGTTCAGCACGGTCGTGCTCAATGCACGACTGCACCATTCTGGGCAGGGACAGAAGCTAAGTTCTAGTCAATTATGGTAGGGATTAATCCCCATAACTTACACGTTTTACACCTAAATAAATAATTAACATCGTTTTATTAACCTCAACCCATCATAACAGCAATGTCATCAATCAACCAACATCACATTACAACAATAATCAGCATGTCATTCTATCATTCAGCAACCAATATGAACATATAATAAATATTATGAACATGTAACCAGAACGATCATTTATCAACCAAGTCATCATAATTCATAGACATACAATACCGGGGTCATGGGTAACCCCGTTACCTTACACTAACCCATTGCCTAATGGAAACAATCCACTTCTCCCCATCCCTGGATTGAAGGTAGCTCTAACACGTCCCAACGAACGAACCGGTTCCTCCCCTTACGGCGACTCCCACCAACACGAACCTTGGATCAACAAAACAAACCAAGGATTAGTTCCCTATTCACAATAATGAAAGGAAACCAACGAAGGGTAAGGAACGTTACCTATACACTGACACAGTTAAGCTAGCGATCTCCCAAGGCTCCCAAGACTGCTGCACTACACCAAAAGTAGGGTTATCTGCCAACCCTCGACTCTGTTTACGTATTTAACGTTCGGACCTAAGCACGGTCGTGCTTATCATTGAGCACGGTCGTGCTCCACTTAACGTCAGCGAGACGCGGTCCACGCATTGAGCACGGGCGTGCTCGCTATTGAGCACGGTCGTACTCAACTTAAAATCAGAAACACGCTTCTGACTTTAAGCACGGGCTTGCTGGCTGATGAGCACGAGCGTGCTCATGTACCAGAAAGGGACTTTTAGGCTAAAATCCCACTTAGCCCTTAATCGACAAATTAAAATAAACTAGCTTAAGAAAATAAATTCTGAAAAGCAGGGTGTTACAGTTAGTGCATCATTGGTAGTGGTTTAGGTAAAGTTCCTTTCCCCTCTCTTGGTTTCCTTTTCCGTTATTGTGAATAGGGAACTAACCCTTGGTTTTCTGTTGATCCAAGGTTTGTTCGGTGTAAGTCGCTGTAAAGGGGAAGAGCAGGTTCGTTGCTTAGGACACCGAAAGAGCTACCTTCAATCCAGGTATGGGGAGAAGGGTAGTATCTACATAGGTTTGGGTTTAGGGTAAATTAAAGGGGTTCCCATAACCCTGGTTGATGCATGTTATGTATGTATGATTGGCTGATTAGTTGATAACATGCTAATGATTGATAATATGTTATGGTTATGTTCATGGTTGTGGCGTTTAAGTTGGTTGTATTGCTATGAACATGTTGATATTGTTGGTTGATGCCACTGTTACGTTGATGTTGTTTTTGTTGCTGAGTTTAATCCGTGAAATACGTTGATAACTGATTTAGGATGTTTAATGGATTAAATCATTGATTTTGGATAAGTATCAGCCTCTGTTCCTGCCCAGAACAGCACTATCGCGCGATGAGCACGACCGTGCTGAACAGGGAGCACGACCGTGCTCCCAGTTGAATTCTGGGGAGATGGCCGCGCTGTTGAGCACGGCCGTACAGGACAAGAGCACGATCGTGCTACTGAGCACGACCGTGCTCATTAAGAAGCACAACCGTGCTTCACTTACAGGGGAGCACGCCCCTCACGTGCTTAAGCACGACCGTGCTCAACCCACTGAGACAGAATAAGATTAAAGGACTTAAGGGGTTTTTAACCCCACTTCCCTATGATGATAACTGATTAGACAACTTGGTAAATGTTACTAAAGATAAATAAAGATGATGAGAGGGTGAGATGTTAAGTCGATACCCTTTTTGGGTGCCGCAAGCTGATGAGCTGTGCCTTGGTGCTTTTTGGCCAAGGAGGCCTTAACCCCACGGTTTGGGTCTAAGGTGTTGTTGTTGTTGTTGTGTACCTCGGTGGCCGAGAGTTTGCCCCAAGTACTGCGGTTGATTCCGCTTAAGTCCTCAGGTAGATTCCGCGAGGCAAGTTGGTGCGGTTGATTCCGCTGTTACCTTCGGTCGATTCAGTTGGAGTTATGGAGGTGGTGTTGCCGTTGTTGTTGTGTTGCATACGCATTGCATCGGAGATGTTGTTTAGGGATGTTCGACATAGGGGAAATCGTCCTAGAGTACGGCGATCCGGCCATCCACGGTTGGAGTAGATTCTCCTAGCGCCCCCGTGAAGAGGCATTCGTTGGTTTGATGCATTGGCTATCCAAGGAGTAGATTCTCCGGCGTTGAGTAGATTCTCAATGTGGATATGTAACTCCGAAGTCGTTCATCCCGAGTTTAGTGGATCCACATGCATTGATGGTTTAGCGGAGTAGGACTGCATTGCATTGCATAGCATAATGATGATGTTGGTGTTTGATGTGATGCTGCTATGTTTGTTGTTTACTTTACTGTCTATCTCCATGCTAATATGTTTATACGATTCTTACTCCCTATATATGTTTGTTGTTTGTGTTTGGCCTGATTGGCACATTGCAGAGGATGACGAGCAGCCCGGAGAGGAGTGACTCCGAGGAGCCGCCACTCATTGTAGGGCTAGTTTATGTTTTCTTAGTTGATAGTTCAGTTGTAATTCCGTGGATTTTATTCCGGAACGGTTATACCAGCTCTGTATGTGACATCGGGGTTGGGTTATTTTATTGGTTTGTTATATTTTCGCTATTTAAAACTTATTTCATTTCCGCGTTGTAAACGGTTCATGTGGGACTTTTCTACACATGGACAATTGTTTATTTTATTCAATAATTGCATGTTTTCCTTTAATTGTTTTTTTAAATTAATTGGCTTTTAACATGGGGGGTAGAAGGGTGTCACATTTAGTGGTATCAGAGCAGTTCGACCTTTTTCGGACGTGGTATGAGTCTGTTGTGAGTCTGTTGTGTGACTCTTGTGTGAATTGTCTATACTTGCTATAGATAATGATGTTTTAAGTTAGTTGCCTGTAACTTTTACTCGCTAAGTTTCTGTATTAAAGGCTGTTTTGGGCGTGTACAGGAACTAATGACCGGTAGAGGACGCAACGATCAGGCGATTGCTGACACATTGGCACTTCTGGCCAATGCTATCGGACAGGTCAACCCTAACAACGATGGGCCAGCTGAGTTCCAGGGACTGGATAAGTTCCAGAGGAACAACCCTCCGTCGTTCAAGGGAGCGTATGACCCAGAGGGAGCATTGTTGTGGCTGAGGGAGACAGAGAAGATCTTCCGTGCAATGGACTGCAATGATCAGCAGAAGCTCATCTTCGCCACCTTCATGTTGACTGAAGAGGCGGAGCCCTGGTGGGATAACTGCAGGCAGAGGATGCAGGCAGAGGGCACAGCGGTGACTTGGGCTGTGTTCAGGCAGAGGTTTCTGGAGAAGTATTTTCCAGCGGATATCAGAGACAAGAAGGAGATGGAATTCTTGTCTTTGAGGCAGGGGTCGCTGTCAGTCGGTGACTATGCGGCTAAGTTTGAAGAGATGGCGAGGTACTACACTCCTTATCAGCATGAGACGAAACGATCGCTCCAAGTGTGTGAAGTTTGAAGCGGGACTCCGGCCTGAGATCAAACAGGCCATTAGTTACCAGGAGATCAGAGTCTTCCCTATTCTGGTCAACAAGTGCAGGATCTATGAGGATGCCAGCCAGTTCAGAGCTGCTAGTTCCAGAGGATCGGACAATCAGAGTGGCAAGAGGATTGATTAGAGGGACAAGGGCAAGCAGCGGTATGCCCCTTCGGGCAAGGACTTCAAGCAGAGTGGCAGGAAGCCCCAGTTTCAGCAGAGTAGCTTCAGGGGTGGGTTCTCTGATGCCCCTAGAGCTATGAGGTGTGGGAAGTGTGGAGCACAGGACCACTATTCGTCCCAGTGCAAGGAAACACAGGTCATCTGTTTCAAGTGTGGCAAGCCAGGCCACATCAGCCGCGAGTGTGATGGAGCTAAGGCCGAGCCTCCCAGCGCTAGCAAGAATCAGAAGTCCCAGGCCAACAGACTGAAGACCACTGGGAGAGTCTTTACTCTTAGTGGAGCCGAAGCCTCCGAGTCTGATGACTTGATCCAAGGTACGTGTTTAATTGATGGAACTCGATTAACTGTATTGTATGATTCGGGTGCTACTCACTCGTTTATATCGCATGATAGGGTCAAGAGTCTAAAATTGCCTGTTACCTTCCTTGAGTTTGATTTGTTGGTTTCTACACCTACAAATAAACCTGTTTCCACTTCATATGCATGCAAGAACTGCCATATTGTTATAAATGATAAAACTTTCCTTGCTGATCTTGTATGCTTGCCTTTGAAAGACCTGGACATTATTCTGGGTATGGACTGGTTATCTTCCAACCATGTCCTTCTGAACTGTTTTGATAAAACTCTGGTTTTTGGAACTCCAAAGGAGTCTAAGAATCCAGACCTTCTCTCTGCCAGCCAAGTACGAGCTTCGATGAGAGACGAAGCCCAAGTATACATGATGTTAGCTTCCCTGGATGTAGAGAGCAGCCCTCCTGATGTCGCCAGCCTGCCTGTTGTGCGAGAGTTTCCTGAAGTGTTTCCGGGGGATGTTTATAACTTACCCCCAGAAAGAGATGTTGAGTTTACTATAGACTTAGTGCCTGGCACCTGGCCAATTTCCATAGCACCCTATAGAATGTCTCCTCTAGAGCTAGCTAAGTTGAAAGAACAGTTGGAGGACCTGATGAAGAAGCAGTTCATTAGGCCGAGTGTGTCTCCGTGGGGAGCACCCGTGTTGTTGGTGAAGAAGAAGGATGGTAGTATGAGGTTGTGTGTCGACTTTCGACAGCTCAACAAGGTGACCATAAAGAATCAGTATCCCCTCCCTAGGATTGATGACCTTATGGACCAGTTGATGGGCGCTTGCGTCTTTTCAAAGATAGATTTGAGGTCAGGGTACCATCAGATTCGAGTTAAGTCTGAGGACATCCCGAAGACAGCGTTCAGAACGCGATATGGTCACTATGAGTACTTGGTTATGCCTTTCGGTGTGACCAACGCTCCTGCGGTCTCCATGGATTTTGTGTCTGGACTCCCTAGGAATCCAGCTGGTTTTGAGGCAATTTGGGTTGTTGTGGATAGACTGACTAAGTCTGCCCACTTCATTCCGATGAACATGGAGTATCCTTTAGAGAAGTTGGCTAAGTTGTACATCAAGGAGATAGTTAGGCTTCATGGTGTACCCTCTAGCATAGTTTCGGATAGAGACCCGAGGTTTACCTCTAGGTTTTGGAATAGTTTGCAAGAGGCTTTAGGAATAAATCTTAGGCTTAGTTCAGCTTATCACCCACAGACTGATGGGCAGTCTGAGCGGACCATCCAGTCCTTAGAGGATTTGTTGAGGGCTTGTGTGTTAGAACAGTCAGGAAATTGGGACAAGTTTTTGCCCTTGATAGAGTTCACCTACAACAACAGCTTCCATTCCAGCATTGGGATGGCACCTTATGAGGCTCTTTATGGGAGGAGATGTAGGACACCCTTGTGTTGGAGTGAACCTAGTGATAGTGTGGTGCTAGGGCCAGAGATAGTCCAGGAAACAACAGAAAAGATTAAGTTAGTTCAGGAAAAGATGAGAGTTGCACAGAGTAGGCAGAAGAGCTACCATGATAAAAGGAGGAAGGCGCTCGAATTCCAGGAAGGCGATCATGTATTCTTGAGAGTTACCCCGACGACTGGGGTTAGTAGAGTGATGAAGGCGAGGAAACTTACTCCGAGGTTCATTGGTCCTTAACAAATCCTCAAAAGAGTCGGCGAAGTCGCCTACCAAATAGCCTTACCCACGTTCTTGTCAAATCTCCACAATGTTTTTCATGTGTCATAACTCAGGAAGTATGTTCATGACCCTAGTCACGTGATAGTACCCGATGCTATACAGTTGAAAGAGAACCTGACGTTTGAGGTGTTACCTCTTCGAGTCGAAGATAGGAGGGTGAAGCAGCTAAGAGGCAAGGAAATTCCTTTGGTTAAAGTGGTTTGGAGTGGGGCGACTGAGGAAAGTGTTACCTGGGAGCTGGAGAGCAAGATGATGGAAGCGTACCCGCATCTTTTCCCTTGAGGTACGTGTAAATTTCGAGGACGAAATTTTTATAAGGGGGGTGGAATTGTAACACCCTGTTTTTCAGAATATTTTATTTAAGCTGGTTGTATTAAGTTGGATTTATTGTTCAAGGGCTTAGTGGGATTTTTGGCTAAAAGTCCCTTTCTGGTACATGAGCACACCCGTGCTCATCAGCCAGCAAGCTCGTGCTTAAAGTCAAAAGCGTGATTCTGATTTTAAGTTGAGCACGACCGTGCTCAACAGTGAGCACGCCCGTGCTCAATGCGTGGACCGCGTCCAGTGACGCTAAGTGGAGCAGGACCATGCTCGAGGGTAAGCACGACCGTGCTCAAGTCCGGAAGTTATATACGTGAACAGAATCGAGGGTTTAACGTTTTAACCCTATTTTGGTGAACTCAGCAGCCGCAGTGCGACCACGAAGAACCTTTTTCTGGTTTCTTCCATCTGGGACAGTTTAGAGGCATTGGGAGACTGTTAGTGCATCATTGGTAGTGGTTTAGGTAAAGTTCCTTTCCCCTCTCTTGGTTTCCTTTTCCGTTATTGTGAATAGGGAACTAACCCTTGGTTTTCTGTTGATCCAAGGTTTGTTCGGTGTAAGTAGCTGTAAAGGGGAAGAGCCGGTTCGTTGCTTAGGACACCGAAAGAGCTACCTTCAATCCAGGTATGGGGAGAAGGGTAGTATCTACATAGGTTTGGGTTTAGGGTAAAGTTAAGGGGATCCCATAACCCCGGTTGATGCATGTTATGTATGTATGATTGGCTGATTAGTTGATAACATGCTAATGATTGATAATATGTTATGGTTATGTTCATGGTTGTGGCGTTTAAGTTGGTTGTATTGCTATGAACATGTTGATATTGTTGGTTGATGCCACTGTTACGTTGATGTTGTTTTTGTTGCTGATTTTAATCCGTGAAATACGTTGATAACGGATTTAGGATGTTTAATGGATTAAATCATTGATTTTGGTTAAGTATCAGCCTCTGTTCCTGCCCAGAACAGCACTGTCGCGCGATGAGCACGACCGTGCTGAACAGGAAGCACGACCGTGCTCCCAGTTGAATTCTGGGGAGATGGCCGCGCTGTTGAGCATGGCCGTACAGGACAAGAGCACGATCGTGCTACTGAGCACGACCGTGCTCATTAAGAAGCACGACCGTGCTTCACTTACAGAGGAGCATGCCCCTCACGTGCTTAAGCACGACCGTGCTGGGTTACGAGCACGACCGTGCTCAACCCACTGAGATAGAATAAGATTAAAGGACTTAAGGGGTTTTTAACCCCACTTCCCTATGATGATAACTGATTAGACAACTTGGTAAATGTTACTAAAGATAAATAAAGATGATGAGAGGGTGAGATGTTAAGTCGATACCCTTTTTGGGTGCCGCAAGCTGATGAGCTGTGCCTTGGTGCTTTTTGGCCAAGGAGGCCTTGACCCCACGGTTTGGGTCTAAGATGTTGTTGTTGTTGTGTACCTCGGTGGCCGAGAGTTTGCCCCAGGTACTGCGGTTGATTCCTCTTAAGTCCTCAGGTAGATTCCGCGAGGCTGTTGGTGCGGTTGATTCCGCTGTTACCTTCGGTCGATTCAGTTGGAGTTATGGAGGTGGTGTTGCCGTTGTTGTTGTGTTGCATACGCATTGCATCGGAGATGTTTTTTAGGGATGTTCGACATAGGGGAGATCGTCCTAGAGTACGGCGATCCGGCCATCCACGGTTGGAGTAGATTCTCCTAGCGCCCCCGTGACGAGGCATTCGTTGGTTTGATGCGTTGGCTATCCAAGGAGTAGATTCTCCGGCGTTGAGTAGATTCTCAATGTGGATATGTAACTCCGAAGTCGTTCATCCCGAGTTTAGTGGATCCACATGCATTGATGGTTTAGCGGAGTAGGACTGCATTGCATTGCATAGCATAATGATGATATTGGTGTTTGATGTGATGCTGCTATGTTTGTTGTTTACTTTACTGTCTATCTCCATGCTAATATGTTTATACGATTCTTACTCCCTATATATGTTTGTTGTTTGTGTTTGGCCTGATTGGCACATTGCAGAGGATGACGAGCAGCCCGGAGAGGAGTGACTCTGAGGAGCCACCACTCATTGTAGGGCTAGTTTATGTTTTCTTAGTTGATAGTTCAGTTGTTATTCCGTGGATTTTATTCCGGAACGGTTATACCAGCTCTGTATGTGACATCGGGGTTGGGTTATTTTATTGGTTTGTTATATTTTCGCTATTTAAAACTTATTTCATTTCCGCGTTGTAAACGGTTCATGTGGGACTTTTCTACCCATGGACAATTGTTTATTTTATTCAATAATTGCATGTTTTCCTTTAATTGTTTTTTTAAATTAATTGGCTTTTAACATGCGGGGTAGAAGGGTGTCACATTTAGCAGGGCAAAGACCAAAGACTAAACTAAGAAGCCTATAAATTACCCCAGAAGATAGACTAATAGTGTGTTTGGTTTTGAGTTAGAAAAGTCTCAAAGGGACATTTGAACAAAAGATATTTAAGCCTTTAAGGGCAGACCAAAGTTACCAAACACACACCAAGAACTTGCAGAAAACGGAAGTCTGCAAGTCAACCTCTTAATCTCTTGCTGCAGGAACCGAGCAACTTCACCCTACCAAATTCTTCTTGTTTATCAACGGATCTATGAAAATGAAAATGAAAATGAAAAGAAATGATAAAGTTAAAATATTAGCCTTAGAATATGTTGAAATTACACTCATTGGAAAAGGGCATACACAGCAATAACTTTGGCGTTTCTTAAAAGGCTAATGGATTGTGACATTGATGACAAAAAGTTGAAAGGAAAATTCTCAGTGAGTCATAATTTCCACATCGCCCTGTTCAGCATGTCGGCAAGCCATTGACCCAGGTCATAAAGAGAGGTTCTGACTGGATTAAAACAAAAGAAATACTAATGATTGATTTTTCTAGCTAATACACAATTGATTGAGGTTATATATATGTGAACACTGAACAGCTTTCCTCATTTCCACTGCATATTAACTCATCGTGATTGAATATTTGTAGTTAGCATGGCAATATCCACTTCCATTTTGATGTTAATTGTAGTTCTCTTTAGTGCCACTGCTGCTGTTGCTTTGACAGCATCCAATTCGTCAAGCTTAGATGAAGAAGCAAATGCTCTGTTTTCGAGTAGTTGGTGGAGTGGCCAAGATATATCAAACCGTTGCAATTGGTCTGGTATTGCTTGCAATGAGGCTGGAAGCATTACAGCCATTTCCACTCCAAAGTACTGCTTTGAATGCCATTTATGGGATATCAATCTGACTGCCTTGCCAAATCTGCTCCGTCTAGATCTTAGTTACATGGGGCTGCATGGGAATCTCCCTGCCGATATAGGTGCTATTAAGAAGCTCACCCATCTCAACCTCTCCCTTAATTTTCTTTCACGTGAGATACCCGTTACAATTGCAAACCTCTCTCAACTTGTCATGTTTGATATTTCTCAGAATTTGCTCCGTGGAGGAATTCCGCGAGAATTTAACACTTTAAATAAACTTGTCACACTGGACTTAAGTCGCAATAACATTAATGGAACCATTCCTTCAAGCTTGGGTCAAATGGCAAGTCTTACTCTATTGAGCCTTTCTTCTAATCTACTTTATGGTAAGCTTCCTCCCGCACTTGCAAATCTCAGTCTACTTGTGATGCTTGATATTTCTTACAATTCTTTTAGTGGTGTGATTCCTTATCTCCAATTAGGCAATTTGCAGAACCTTGTCACGTTAAACTTAAGAGGAAACAAATTCAATGGATCTATCCTTTCTTCATTTCCAAATCTCATCCAATTACTTACTCTTGACCTTTCTTATAATAAAATAACTGGTTTCATCCCTGTTTCACTTGCAAACCTTACCCAATTGCAAAATCTTAACCTTTCTTATAATAAAATATCTGGTTTAATCCCAATTTCACTTGCAGAACGTTCCCAATTAAAAAATCTTGACCTTTCTGGTAATAAAATAACTGGTTCCATCCCACCTTCCTTTGCAAACCTCACCCAATTACAAAATCTTGACATTTCTTATAATAAAATATCTGGTTCCATTCCATATTCGTTTATGAAGATTAACCAATTACAAAACCTTGACCTTTCTCATAACAAAATATCTGGTTTCATCACATCTTCGGTTACAAAACTCATCAAATTACAGAATCTTGACCTTTCTCATTATAATATAATTGGTTTCTCACCATATTCAGTCATAAACCTCACTCAATTACAAAATCTTTACCTTTCTCATAATAATATAACTGGTTTCATCCCCTCTTGGATTGGACAACTCTACAGACTTGGAGGTTTTGATATTTCTTACAACAGCCTTGAGGGATCTATCCCACCTGATATTCTTTTTCATTGTAGTTGGGTGCGACTCAGCCACAACTTTCTAAATGGAAGCATTCCTTCTCAAATTGGTAATCTTGATACTCTAGATCTTAGTCATAATAACCTCACCGGTAGAATACCTGAGAGTCTATATTATGTAAAAGACATCAATTTGTCATACAACGTGTTTGATTATACATGTTGCAGTTTTTGTGCTTCTAAAAAAGACATGTTAATTGGTAATATTAATAAGATACCAAGTCACTTTTGCCTTCCTCCTCCAGGCCCTCCTCCTCCTCCTCCTCCTCCTCCTCCTCCTCCTCCTCCTCCTCCTCCTCCTCATCCTCCTCCATTTTTTACTCGAACAAAGATAATTGTCATTTCCAGCGTAGCTTGCTGCCTCATTTGTGTAAGTTGTGGAATTTATATTTTCCGTTCTTTCCGTGCTCGACATGATAACCTCACAAATAAGGGTAAAAGAAGAAAGAATGGTGACTTATTCTCAATTTGGAATTATGATGGAAAAATTGCATTTGAGGACATCATTCAAGCAACTGAGGACTTTGATCTCAGATATTGCATAGGAACAGGTGCTTATGGTAGTGTTTATAAAGCACAGCTTCCAAGTGGTAGGTGTGTTGCATTGAAGAAACTTCACAAAAGAGAATTAGAAAATGCATCTTTTTACAAGAGTTTTTGCAATGAAGTCAAGATGTTGACGGAGATACGTCATCGTAACATCATTAAGCTTTACGGCTTTTGTTTGCACAACAGGTGCATGTTTTTGGTATATGAGTATATGGAAAGGGGAAGCTTGTTCTATAACTTGGTCAATGACAATGAAGCTCCAGAGCTGAATTGGAGAAAGAGAGTCACAATTATCAAAGAGATAGCTTATGCTCTAGCATATATGCATCATCATTGTACTCCGCCTATTCTTCATCGAGACATATCCAGTAACAACATTTTGTTGAATTTGGAGTTACAAGCTTTTGTTTCTGACTTTGGTACTGCTAGACTTTTTGATCCTGACTCATCTAACCAAACGCTAGTAGTTGGAACTTATGGATACATTGCTCCAGGTAATGTTTTGCTTTCTCTCTGATTTTTATATTAATGACTTTATATAGGAAATGATTTATGATATTGATATCTTATGTAATGCTTGGGGTATATTGTAGAATTGGCTTACACCATGACGGTGAGTACAAAATGTGATGTTTATAGCTTTGGAGTAGTTGCCTTAGAAACGATGATGGGGAGTCACCCAGGAGAATTGATTTCCTCTTTGTCAAAACCAACTACTCAAAACATGATGGTGAAAGATTTGTTGGATTCACGTTGTCCACTTCCTTCTCTTCGAAAAGATGAGCAAGATGTTGTGCTTGTTTTAACACTAGCATTAGCATGCTTATGCCCTGAACCAAAATCCAGACCGTCAATGCAGGAAGTGGCTAATGAGCTTTCAGTTTCCAAGATGCCAATGCATTCTCCTTTTTATGATATTTCACTTCACCATTTGATGAATTAAGAAATATATGCAATATGTAAAATAATTACGACAAATTCGATTGCATTCTCTAATGGGATTGCTTTCTCTACCATATGTAAGTCATTTCTTCTTCTTTTTCTTTTTTTGTCCCATAAATGTTTTTTTTTTTTTTTTTACAATGTATTTTCTTTTTTACTATTTGGTACAATGGAATTCATTTTGGCCCTTGGATTATGATTTATGTCAAAGAATTTATGATCCATTTGCAAACAGAAAAGAATTTGTGACAAATTTTATAAAGAGTAAAAGTTACATAGAACTAGGGATGGCAATGGGTAGGGTTTGGGTAGGGTACTATAGTACCCGTCCCCATACCCGCGTTTGAAAAAATTACCCGTATCCGGACCCGTACCCTTGTGGGTAACAACTTTAATACCCTTACCCGTACCTTCTGGGTACCTAAGTACTCGTACCCGCACTCGTTACCTGCACTTTAACAGTGAAAAAGTAAAAAATAACAAAAGAAAGTTATAACAATTAAAAAACGATTCAAAAGTCTTTTAAATCTACTAATAAATATTACAAATCAAAATATTTAAATAAATAAAAACACCAAAAAAGAAATTATGGATGCAACTAGCTTTAGAAAGTTAAGAATCTTTAGATTAATTTTGGTTTTATAATTTGTTATTAAAGTTAAAATTATATATATTAGTCATATAAATAAATAAATAATTATATATACGTATACATAGGTGCGGGTATGGGACGAGGTGGGTACTATAGTACCCGTACCCGCACCTGTACCCATTCATTTTTGCGGGTAATTACCCGTACCCGGACCTTTAGTTATTGTGCGGGTAATTACCCTACCCAATGTGGATAATTTTTGTGGGTACTCTATGGATATGATACAAATTGCCATCCCTACATAGGACGAGGCAAGGCAGTGGAGAATATTACTAGCATAACAATTTCATTTGACTGAGAGAATTTCAAAGATTGAGATCTTCTAGAAAGGTCTATAAGCAGCCCATTTACGAAATGGTTTAGCTCATTCATAAAGAGAAAAGATATTTGAACACCCAAACTTGATACCTATTTTTGACACCTTGGTTAATCGGTGTAAATATTTGGTTAATTCAATTCATTATATGGTTAATCACATACAAATATTTGGTTAATTCATGGTGACTCATTAATTATATAAAGAACTGAATTAAATAGATATTTGCATGTGATTAACCAAATATTTACATGATAATAAAAAATAAGCTTCATATGACCCATTAACCATATAATGAACTGGATTAACCAAGTATTTACACGTGATTAACCAGGTGTCAAAAGTGGGTGTCCCAACCAGGTGTTCAAATAACACAGCTGTTCATAAAAGAAGCCGCTGATGCCTATGTCAAAACTTTTAATTTCCAAAGCTTAGACTACTGGCTACTGCACTCACAATTTCAACTCATGGTTGGTTTTGTTTAAACCTTTTTGGTTTCTATAAGAGCAGATCATGCACTTTGCATATATTCCCCCCGACCCACAATATAAGAAACAAATTGATTTATTTTTTTGGTCCAAAATATAAGAAACATACAACAATTTTCATATTTATTAAATGTGAATTTACTATGTTACTCATATTAATTACTGTCATTAATTATAGGCCATCAGAATATTAATTAAAATTAGAAGGGGTGTTTTTGAGAATTTATATGAGTATTAATTATAATTAACTCATTCCAATACATTTCTTTGGTCTGTGTATTTTAGGATTTTGTTTCTTATATTATGGATCAGAAGGAGTATAAATTGCTTTCTGAATATCATAGCAAAAGTGCTTTGGACAATTTGGAACTTTCATCAAAATTAACCAATTTTTTTTTTTTTTGATAAATCAAAAGTGTATTAAAAGGAGTATAAGGTATACTCAACCATTTACAGCCCAAAAAATTGGAAACATCAGTAACACTACATGGTGAATTCCCAAAGAGGACCCGAAATTAAAGTATATCTATCTATATATAAGCCTAAACAGCAGGCCAGATCCTATACACTAGCACCAGCCAACAACCCGAAATGAAAACCCCACCCCCAACCACCTGTATGCAGGGGCATTAAGTTATAATAAAACTTGAACTTTAAACTGAAATACTTCTCTGTGTATTGAAGAATGAAAAGTGAATCATATATTACAAGAGGAAGCTGCTACTCTATTTATCAAACTCTGATCTAACAAACTTAACAGAGCTGAAGGGAACAAACTAAAACAGATAAGGGCTCAAGCCCAAGCAACTAAAACAAAACAGAAACAAGGCCCAAAAAGCTTTAACAAGCCCAATTCATTTTACAACTTTAATACTCCCCCTCAAAATTGGAGTGTGAGGATTAATAACTCCAATTTTGCAGGATAAGTCATGAAATGCTTTTATCCCCAAAGCTTTGGTGAAGATATCAGCCTGCTGTTCTTGTGTGGGAATGTACTGTGTAGAGATAACTCCTGCCTGAATATATTCTCGAATGAAGTGGCAATCCACTTCTATGTGTTTTGTCCTCTCATGAAAGACAGGATTGGCTGCCAAATGAATTGCAGCCTGATTGTCACAATGAATTATGGTTGGGGAGTCATCTACCACTGTCAAACATTTCAGCAGGTTTCTTAACCAAATTACTTCACTTGTTGCATGAGCTAAGGCCCTATATTCGGCCTCACTTGAGGACCTGGATACTGTGACCTGTTTCTTGGTTTTCCAAGATATTGGAGCTGTGCCAAGCTTCATGACATAGCCTGAAATGGATCTTCGAGTGAGGGGACAAGCAGCCCAGTCACTGTCACAGTAAGCAGTCAGTCTTAGTTCATTGTTTCTGGGCAGAAAAATCCCTTGTCCAGGAGCTGACTTTAAGTATTTGAGAAGCTTCATTGCTGCTTCCCAGTGTGCCAACTTCGGAGCCTGCATAAATTGGCTAAGAATATGAACAGAGTATGTTAGTTCAGGCCTGGTAATGGTCAAATATATTAGTCTTCCAATCAGTCTTCTATATTGAGAAGGATTGGTGTAAGGTTTCCCTTCATCTAAGGCCAATTTATGATTCTGCTCCAAGGGAATTGAGGATGGTTTGCATCCCAACATTCCACATTCAGTTAATATATCTATGATATACTTTCTTTGGCACAAAAATAATCCTGATGGACTACTGGCTAGTTCAATGCCAAGGAAGTATTTGAGGCCACCAAGATCTTTCATATGAAAAGATTTGTTCAAATATTGTTTAAACAAGTTGCAAGTTTTGCTGTCATTTCCGGCTATAACCAAATCATCCACATATATTAACACAGCTATAAAAACAGAATTAGAACTGTAAGTAAAGAGACTGTGATCACATTGTGATTCCTGAAAACCATAGCTAATCAAGGATTGTGAAAGTTTTGAATACCAATTTCTAGAGGCTTGTTTTAGGCCATACAAGGATTTTCTAAGCCTGCAAACTAAGCCTTTTTCTGGAATAAGGTAGCCTTGTGGAGGCTCCATATAAACCTCCTCACTAAGCTCTCCATGTAGGAAAGCATTACTCACATCCATTTGATGGAGTTCCCAACCTTTTGCTATAGCTACAGATAGGAGACATCTCACAGTAGTCATTTTTGCTACTGGAGCAAAGGTCTCATTGTAATCCTCTCCTTCTACTTGGGTATAACCCTTAGCCACTAATCGGGCTTTATATTTTTCTATTTCTCCTGAAGGTTTATACTTCAACTTATACACCCATTTACACCCAATGGTCTTTCTTCCTTTAGGTAAGTGCATAAGCTCCCATGTTTTATTATCCTCAAGAGCTGTAAGCTCTTGTTTCATGGCTTCTTGCCATTCTTTGATCCTAAAGGCTTCAGTAAAGGAACATGGTTCCTCATTTTGTTCAATAGCTGCAAGATAAGCAATGTGCTTTTCTGAAGAGGTTGTTTGTTGTTGTGCCATTTGCATAAAGCATTGGAGTAGTTGATGGGGGAGGTTCGACAAAGGGGAGATCGCCCGAGAGTACGGTGATCTGGCTATCCACGGTAGGTCACCCAAGGTTTGGTGACCGAGGCCCCCCTTGATGAGGCATCCACGGTTTGATGCGTTGGCTATCCATGGGGTTCACCCAAGGTTTGGTGAACTGCCGGTGTTGGTGCTTTTATGGCCAATACGGATATGTAACTCCAAAGTCGTTCATCCTGAGTTAGTTTGGATCCACATGCATAGTTGGAGTAGCGGAGTAGTTGATGCATTGCATAGCATAGCATACTTGGTTGTTATGATGCCGTTGGATGTTGACGTATGCTTATGTGTATGTTTACCTTGCATACTATTCCCCTGCTGTTTATATGATTACATGAATCTTACTCCCTGTATTGTTTGTGTTTGGCCTGATTGGCATTTGCAGAGGATGACGAGCAGCCCGGAGAGGAGTGACTCTGAGGAGCCGCCACTCATAGTAGGGTTGTCTTAGTTTAGATAGTTTGTTTTCAGTTGTATTCCGAGGATTTATTTCCGGAACGGTTATAACAGCTCTGAATTGTGACATCGGGGTTGGGTTATTTATTTGGTTATGTTTTTATTTGTTTAAAAGTTATTATGTTATTTTCCGCGTTGTAAACGAGTTCATGTGGGACTTTTCTACCCATGGACAATTGTTCTATTTAATTCAGTTAAATGCATGTTTTTCTTTTAATTGTTTTATATTTAAATGCCTTATAACATGCGGGGTAGAAGGGTGTCACACTAACAGTCTCCCAACGCCTCTAAGCTGTCCCAGATGGAAGAAACCAGAAAAAGGTTCTTCGTGGTCGCACTGCGGCTGCTGAGTTCACCAAAATAGGGTTAAAACGTTAAACCCTCGATTCTGTTCACATATATAACTTCCGGACTTGAGCACGGTCGTGCTTACCCTCGAGCATGGTCGTGCTCCACTTAGCGTCACTAGACGCGGTCCACGCATTGAGCACGGGCGTGCTCACTGTTGAGCACGGTCGTGCTCAACTTAAAATCAGAATCACGCTTCTGACTTTAAGCACGGGCTTGCTGGCTGATGAGCATGGGTGTGCTCATGTACCAAAAAGGGACTTTTAGCCAAAAATCCCACTAAGCCCTTGAAAAATAAATCCAACTTAATACAACCAGCTTAAATAAAATATTCTGAAAAACAGGGTGTTACACTGCTAGAGGAAAATAAAAAGTAAAAACTAGTATTCATATTTGATAGTGGTGTATTCTAAGTTGATAGATTCTACAACTATTTCTTTCTGGACATGCTTCTAGTTCTGTGGAAAATAATACCCTGTAAAAAAATATAACTGATTAATCTGTTTTGAGAAAATTTCATTTTGTTCACAGATCTTGAGCATGCTTTAGGATTGAAATGTTTTGAACTCTGCATATTTCTTGCTGCATGATTTGTTGTGGGTAAGGAAGGACCTAACCTGACGCTCTCTTAATTTGATTTATCTTAATACACATATAACTAAACGAGATAGATGAAGATGAGCAATAGAAAAATGAAAATGCTGGAGGAATGGTTGAGAGCAAATATGATTAGTGACACTACTTTGTTAAATTACATGAGGAACTGTATTCTGTATATATATAAAGTGTTGATATCACTATAGTTAAATTCAATAAACTTGAAAGCAAATTGATTGATGTACAAATATATAGTCTTATTTTGATATGTATACAGATTTATACAAATGAATCTTTGATATATTTGGGTTTAATAAATAAAAAAAAGGTAACGAGGTAAAAAATAATAATATTTGGAAGCATCCATGACTGACCGAGTGAAGTTAATTGGCATTTGGGATATGCATACAGATTTATATTTGATTGATGATTGAACGTGTAAGAATGGAACATGTGAAATCACTTTGCTATGAGAAGTTGCTCGGTTCCTGCAGCAAGACTTTAGAGGTTGACTAGCATACTTCCCATTCCTTCAAGTTCTTAGTCTATCTTTTGGGGATAACTTACATGCCACGGGAACCAAAAGTTGATTCAAGTTATCATTATCAACTTTTTATTTGGTCCTGCACTTCGGGTCCATTTGGAAATGGTCCAAGTGTGGTGTTGAAAAGTTTAACGTTCTCATTCTGCAGTTAAGCCATTTCTAGTTTGAAATCAATGCTGGGGTAATCTCTCTGTGTCTTGATTTTATTAGTAATCTGTAATAAATTGTGATTTATTAGTCTGTTTCAAAGCAAAAGCTGCATCAACTATAAGGCATAATCTTAAAACAAAGTCGATTATGCAAACACTAGAGATACCAAGTGGGGAAAAAATTGCAGTTCCCATATAATAATTAAATTGTATTAGGACCTAATGGAAAGGAGAATAGTAAAGTGTTTATAAAGTTTGGAATGCACAAATTTAAAATGTTTCAGACATCTTGGACAAAGTAACAACCGTCAATCACAATCTACATGATAGGGGCAAGCAAAGTTATAAAAAGAATAAAAGGAATGGCCAAAACATGGGGAGAGGGCCTTTGTATTTTCAATGACTTGAGTAGCTGAGGAAGATTAATGTCAACATTTCCTGGTTAATCTTCTGTGACCCCTCTGATGCGAATTTTGGGCCATATGACTGAATTTTTTTTTTTGATTGAATTTCAACATGTATAGTGATGGTTATCAGAAAGTTACTACTTATTATCACTCCACTAATTAAGATCCCACACTATTGATGATGTTTGTAAGGTCAACTAATTTCATATATATGTTAATTTTCAAGGGAATTGCAAATGACATTAACTAAGGAATGAATCTGGCTCAAAATATGCCAAACAGTCCATTTGTTATCATTAAAGACCACCTCATTTCTAGATTTCCAAAGAATCCAGCAAGTAACTGCAAAAATAGTGCCATTTCTGTCATTAATACCATTCTTGATCCAGTCATTGCAGCATATAATAGAGAAGTGAGGCGGGTCTGAAATAAGAAAGTTCCAAATTAATTTAGAGCCATTGCAGTCCCTTAGAGTATGAAGAATAGTTTCCTGACAAGCACCACATCTTTGGCAAGAGCCATCTTGAGACAAATGTCTTGTTACCCGAAAACCATTAGTTGGCAAGCTAGAGTGAAGAATCAACCAGAGAAAGTGAATAATACTTTCTGGAAGTTTTAACTTCCAAAGCCAAGGCCAAGAAATTGATGGATCAGTATGAAAAGCAGAGTTTTTAATGAGCCATTTATATGCATGGTTGGCAGAATAGGCACCAGATGGAGAAGACCCCCAAATAAAGATATCATCTGCAGTATAATCAATGAAATTGCTCACTATTTTCAACGGAATATCAGTAGAAACAGGAGTATATAAGTGATCTAGATGCCATTGTCCTTCATAGAAAAGATCCTTTAGCTTCAGGTTGATGTCATGAATATCAACATATGGCACCAAGTCACATAAGAAGTCTTCGGGTAACCATTTATCATACCAAAGAGAAAAGTCTCCTTTACCAATTCTCACATCGAAACCCTGCTTCAAAGGACCAGCAGCTTTTAAAATAGAATTCCAAGTGTAGGATGCTCCTTGATGCTTTGGGAGATGCAGAATGTGATTGCCATTTAAATACTTAGTTTCAGTTTTTTAAGGCTGGTGATTAGGTTTAAAATACACTAGAGTCTGACCCGCGCAAAGTGCGGTTGCAATTTTGTTTTAAAAATTAATAGATGAGTAAAAGATGCTATCCAAAAAAGAATAGTTAATCATTAAATAAATGATAAAATTATGACTCCAAAAGCCAATATTTAGAATATCAAATACAGAGCTATATCTCACTGCGAGAGAAAAATACATTATGATCATGACATGGACGAACATGACCAAATTGGCATGCCTATAGCCATGAAAGTGGGTTTAAGGCCTGTATTTTGGGCCTAACTTTTTAATTAGTTCTTCTTGATTAGTTTGCTTTCTATATGTATTACACATGACACCACTACATGGTACTTTAAAAGTTGTCTTACGGGTGGGAATATTATTGTATATATGAGCATTTTTTGTACAATTTATTTTTAGATTTTAATTGTTTTATCCCCAAAAAATTGTTTTTAAAATAATCTAACATATTTGACATTTTGTTAAATTTAGAAAGAAAAAAAAATTAGGGGAAAAAATGTTGTTTTATGCCATCTAATTTGTTTAGCTTAAGATTGTTGTGAGAGTAATCAAAGTGCATTCTCTTAGTTAATAGAAGCATATTCCTCCATCTGCACTGCAGCTGCCAAGGAACAACAGAGAGGTTTGTGAAAGCTAGAATTGCCAATTGTGAATCACATTCAAGCCATATATAATTCCATCCTCTGCTAGAAGCTGTTTCCACACCATACATTATTCCTGTAAGCTCAGCCTGCAGAGCAAAAGAGTTCCCAATGTTGAGGGCAAAACAACCAAGTGATGCTGCATGTTTATCTCTAAACATCCCACCACAAGCTGCCATGCCTGGAGCTCCTTTTGCGGATCCATCAGTATTGAGTTTAATCCAATTAAAGCTCGGAGGCTTCCAGATTATTTCCATGATATTCGATGCTTTAGTCAAGTTGGGAGAAACTAAGAAGTTTTCCAAAATTAGTTTACCAGAAGAATACAGGAAAGATGATTTGCTTGACAAATTACCAGACAAAGCTATGTTTCCAATAGCAATATTTATAGCAGCTTCTACTGTGATTGACCTGTTATCAAATCAAGCAGCATTCCTATAATACTAGATTGCATTGAAAACATTGATTATTCCAGAAAAAGCAATGTCATGAATTTGAGGCTTCCAATTTAATTGAAGAACTGATAAAATGGATGAGACAGAAGAAGGGTTTATTTGAACAACTAATTTATTGGATAACCAAGACCAAATTTTCTTTGCAAAAGTGCACAACAGGAACAAGTGATCTTAGGTTTCATAGCTGCATCCACAAAGACTGCACATGGAAACTATATGACATCCTCTCCTCCAAAGATTATCATCAGTAGGAACCTTATGGTGGATCAGTCTCTATATTAGAAAAGACTTTGAGGGAGGGATGACTTTACTCCAAATTAATTTTGGCCAGCTATCTGATGTAGTCCTGCTATGAACCATATTGTAAGCCTCCTTCAGAGATGGGGCACCTGAATCATATTAGCTCATCATCAGCTTGGAAAAGGGGAATAGCAGTTTGTTGCAGCTCCTTTTTTAAATCTGCACTTCTGTCTAAGATCCATTGAGGAATATTCCATCTATTGTCCATGATAAAGTCCTTCACCAGAGCATTAAGATGTTTGTGCAGATGAGAGGGAATTTGGAGAAAGTCTACAATAGTAGAAGAAAGTCATCTGTCCTTCCAGAAGTTTATTGAGCATCCATTTCCGAGAATCCATCTACTACGAAATGAAACAGAATTGAAATAAGGCCTTAAGCCTTGCCAAACTGAAGATGAGATATGATGCAGGTATATTTTTATAATTGTTTTTACCGTCCTCAATATTTTTTAGTCTAATATTTTAACATTACAATTTGTGTTCATTTTCTACTCTGTATTTCATATTCCAGCATAGTGGTCTGGCCAGCCTTGCAGTTGCAGCATCTTTTCATAGTTTCGTTAATAAACAGCAGGGTTTGGCGTATCTGAGGTGATGATATATCTCAATGGTATAAATGCTCATTCATTCTTTATCAGCTCCAAGTACCCTCTTTGTAAAAGTAAGTTAGCAACTCAAATTGATATTACGTGCGTTTGAATCTCATCCTTTTGCTCTCTTCACTATGTAAACTTCACTATGTAAAACTGCATAGCTTTCCTAGCAAGTGATTAGATCCAAATGTGTTATGCCCTCCTCATCAGTTAAACACACACTAGTGATTTGCATCCCATATTGAGGACATTACGGTCCTTATTTAGTTGTATACATAGTGAGAAGTTCCTTCAAAGGGTGTTTGTTATAGATTATTTGACGATAAAATCATTTTTTTTAAGTAAAAAAATCATTTTTAATGAGTTTAGTTGTGTTTGTTTAAGCTTTTCATAAAAATGATTTTTTTATAATAAAAAAAAAATCAATTTTAAGGTTAAAATTAGAAGATACTTTCATTAGTTTTTTGGGAAAATCATTTTTTATCACTAACTATCTTTAAAAAAGTGATTTTTATAATTATAAACAAACATGAAACAGCTGTTGCTTTTTTTAAAAATCTCTAAACAATAATCTCTAAATTATTGAATGCCAGAATCACTTATAATCTATAACAAACGGGCCCTTAATCAAGTGGTTGTAAATTCGAGTGTCGACTTCTTGACAAGGTGTATAGAAAGAGAGAATTTGGCAGAGAAAGAGCATTGTGCTCATTGATTCTCATTATCAAAAAATTGAACATTACTTTACAACATCATCTGAAATATATAGGCATTGAGCTAACTACTCAAACTAACAGAACTGAGTACCTAACTAGCTAGCTGTACATGAAACATAAATAATTGCCTATCTAAAAAGCAAACTAACTAGAGAAGGTTCAACACCCCCCCTCAAGCTGGAATGTGGATGTCAAGCATTTCAAGCTTGGATTGTAGTGAGCTGAATGGAGTCGAATGAAGTGGCTTAGTAAGGATGTCTGCCACATGTTCAAGAGTGGAAATTGGAAGTAGATGTAGCATTCCTGATTGAACTTTGTCCCTAACCACGTGACAATCCATTTCTATATGTTTAGTACACTCGTGGAACACTGGATTTGCTGCAATGTGGAAGGCAGCTTGGTTGTCACAATAGAAGGTAACAGGGTTAGGGTGAGCAATGTGAATATCTTTAAGCAGAAACAGTAGCCATTGAGCTTCACAAGATGCTTGAGCTAGGGCCCGGTATTCGGCTTCCGAGGAAGATCTTGATACAATGGATTGCTTTTAGCTCTTCCAAGAAATTAAGTAGGTACCAAGGAAGAAGCAAAAGCCTGTGATGGACCTTCGGGTGTCAGGGTATGCCCCCCAGTCCGAATCACTGAACCCTTTTAGGTTGGAAAATGATCTGGAAGAGAAGAAAAGTCCTTTGCCAGGATTTCCTTTGAGATATCTGAGAGTATGCAGAGCAGCCTACATATGTAGGGTAGTAGGAGATTGCAAGTATTGGCTTAGTCTTCCAACAGCATAGCATATATCAGGCCTAGTATGTGTGAGATAAAGAAGGCGTCCCACAAGTCTTTTGTAAGAGCTGGGATTAGGAAGAATGTCACCCGAGGATTTGTGAAGTTTCTGAGTAGGATCCATGGGGTGGAACAAGGCTTAGTAGCAAGAAGGCATGTGTCTTGGAGAAAATCAAGGCAATACTTTCTTTGATAGAAAGCTATGCCAGATGTGGATCGAGCTACCTCAAACCCAAGGAATTACTTGAGGATTCCTAGGTCCTTAATTCTGAATTTTGCATCTATTAATTTCTTTATATATTGAATTTCTGGAAGGTCAGTGCCAGTGAGCACCAAATCATCAACATAAACCAATATGATAGTGAGTCCAATGGCAGTGGACTTAGTGAATAGAGAGTAGTCGGCTTTAGATTGTTGATAACCAGAATAAAAAAGAGTGGAAGTGAGCTTGGCATTCCATTGTCTACTAGCTTGTTTCAAGCCATATAAGGATCTTTGGAGCTTGCAGACTAGGTTAGGATCTTCAACTATCAACCCGGGGGAATTTTTCATGTAGACTTCTTCATACAAATCCCCATGTCAAAAGGTTGTGTTGACATCAAGTTGATGAAGATACCAAACTTGAGAAGCATCTAGAGATAATACAAGTCAAACAGTAGTCATATTCACAACAGGACTAAAGGTCTCAATGTAGTCCAATCCAGCAGTTTGTATAAAACCCTTAGCCATTAATCTGGTTTTATGTTTTTCAATAGTTCCATCAGCTTTGAATTTGACTTTGAATACCCACTTGCAGCCAATTGGCTTTTTGTTAGGAGGTAGAGGAGTGAGCTACCAAGTGTTAGTCTTGCTAAGAGCTGATAATTAAGATTGGATAGCCTGTTTCCAACTTTCAAGACAAATAGCATCCTTAAAACTAGTGGGCTCAGATTGTGAAGATACATGTAAAGTGAAGTGTTTGTGATTGTGTGAAAGTTTGGTGTAGGAAATTTAATTGGAAATTGGATACCTGATGGTGGAGGATTCTGGAGATGCTGAATTGGGAGCTATTGCAGAAGACAGAGAACAATGATAGTCCTGGAGATATGAAGGTGGTTGTTTCTATCTTTGAGATCTTGAAGTAGGAATGGGAGTAGGAGGTTGTGGTGAAGTGTGGGGTGGTTGAGATTGGATTGATGTTGGTTGGTCAAGTGTATGAGTTTGAATTGAGGTTGGTTGGTCAAGTATGGGAGGGGGTTGCATAGGATGAGGAAGTTGGGTAGGTTGAGGAGGTTCTTCAAACAGAAAATCATAAAGTGAACAGGAAGGAATATGTCTCACAGGTTGTGTAGGATTGGTTGAGGATGTAGAATCAGTAGGCACATATGGAAATGTATTTTCATAGAAGACTACATCCCTTGAGACAAACAATTCTTTAGTTTTTAGGTCAAATAGTAAGTGTCCTTTGACACCTGACCTTATGCCTAGATAAACACACGTTCTTGCTCTAAAATCAAATTTCTTTCTGTTAGCCTTCAAAGTGGAGGCATAACATAGACAATTGAATACCTTGATGGTATTGATGTCGGGGATACAATCAAACAGAATCTCATGAGGATATTTGTGGTCTAGAAAACGAGTGGGAAGCATGTTGATGATGTGAACAACCTGTGAATTGGCTTGTGTCCAAAAATGTTTTGGCAACTTTGCATGAAAAAGCAAAGCTCTGGCCACAACAAGTATATATTGATGTTTCCTCTCCACAACCCCATTTTGTTGGGGTGTTTCCACACAAGAGGTTTGGTGGACAGTGCCTTGAGAACCATAGAAGGTGTGCAAGGCAAACTCAAGACCATTGTCTGAACGAATGCATTTAACCTTTGTAGAAAATTGAGTTTGAATCATAGAAACAAATTGTTTAATGTGAGTAAAAGCTTCAAATTTGAGTTTCAAAAAAATTACCCAAGTGAATATACTTTTATCATCAACAATGGTTAGAAAGTATTTATGACCAAGTAAAGAGGGATGAGAAAAGGGACCCTATATGTCCATGTGTAATAAATCAAAACAGTGTGGTGAAATAGTAGTGCTATCAAGAAAAGGAAGTCTTTTCTATTTTGCAAAGTGACAAGTGTCACAAGGATTACATGAATCTGTACAATCAATAGAAAGAGTAGAACTTATCCGTTTGAACTAGTTTGTCATGTGAGGGATGACCTAACCTATTGTGCCAAATATTACATTTATTAGGAAACAACATTAATTCTACAAGCATAGGTATGTTGAGGTGTTGGAGATGTCAGGATGTATAAACCAGCTCTCATTTCAGCTGCTCCAACCATCCTCGAGGAGAGGTTGTCCAGTATAGAATAGCCAGTAGTGTGAAAGTTTAGGCAGAAATTAAGGTTGGCAATCAACTTGGAAACTGAAATCAAATTAAAAGTAAAAGAAGGGTTGTACAAAACATCAGTGATATAAAAGTGATCATAAAAACGAATGGTTCCTGTCAAATTGGTTTGAATTTGAGAACCATCAAGTAATCTAACAAGTATAGGTCTGATGTTTCTTAGGCACTGAAAACTGGTTCTAGAAAAACACGCATGATCAGTAGCTCCACTATCAAGAACCAACGAGTTTACATTGGAACTAAAAGCATGAATGGTGGCACGGATTATGCCTGAATTGTCATTCTTATGTTGAGAGCTAACTAGCTGATTAGTGGCATGAGAAGAAGGAATTTGCTGCAGCAGGGAAAGAAGAGCTTTATGCTGCTCATGAGTGAAAGATAAAGGTGTGCATCTGTAGGGACCTCTTTTTCTCCAATTGATTGTAAATCATCCTCAATTTCTTGATCTTCCAAAGAATAGTGGTTCACAGCACCCCCTCTTTGAAGGTGAGGAGGGTAGCCATGCTTCTTGTAGCAAGTGTCTACCATGTGACCATATCTGTTGCAATAATTGCACGCCTTATTGTTCCTTCCTTTACCTCTACCACCAGAACCATGATTGTGGCCTCCATGGCCTCTACCTGTTGCACCATTATTGGTGTCAAATTGAGCTAACACTCTAGAATCATCAAACTGCAAAACCATCTGCCTCTCTTGTTGAATTAAGAGAGAAATCACTTTGTCTAAATCAGGGAGAGGATCCATCATCATAATATTGGACCTAACCGTATAATATTGTCCATTAAGGCCTCTTAAGAACCTAATCACATAATTACTCTCTCTAAAACCTTTAACAGTAGAGATGAGTTGACAAGAACAAGCTATAGTGTAGGTACGAGAAGGAGTTGGACGAAAATTATACAATTATTGGATCAATCCTTTCAATCGAGAGAAGTAAGAAGTGATGGATGCATCACCTTGTTTAAGAAAACAAATCTTGTTTTGTAAATCACTAATTCGAAATACATCACCTTGGTAACAGCACTTCTTGAGTGCATTCCAATTATCTGAGGCATTTTCCATCCACATTATGCTTTGCAATACCTCTGGATCAAGAGGATTATGAAGCCAAGAAACAACCAAGGTGTTATAGTGATCCCAGAGTTTGAAATTGGGATCATCAATGGTAGGACGAGTCATAGAGCCATCTATAAATTGAATCTTGTTCTTGGTCTTCAGAGCCAAAAGCATAGCACGAGACCATGAATAATAGTTGCCACCAGTGAGAACATGAGAAACAATTGCCACACCAGGTTTTCATTCGGATGAGTAAACTAAGGATACAACATATTGTTGAAATTGGCATTAGTTGCAGCAGGATCAACGGTTTCTGCCATGATCAATCGATGAAGATGCAAGAACAAAGATCAAGATGATGCAAGAGTGAAAATCAAGGATACTGAACAAGATCAAGAAGATCTAAAAACGGAAGTGAAGAAGAGAATTAACACGATTTAGATTTAACTAAGATCTCAGAAAAGGAAATCACAACAAAAATGGTGCAAAGGAGGATCAATCGATGATCGCAGGGAAGATGAAAATTTCAACTGGTACCATGCAGAAAGAGAGAATTTGGAAGAGAAAGAGCATTGTGCACATTGATAGGCATTGAGCTAACTACTTAAACTAACAGAATTGAATACCTAACTAGCTAGTTGTACATGTAACAGAAATACCTGCCTAACTGAAAAGCAAACTAACTAGAGAAGGTTCAACAAGGTGCATGGTTTCATGGGAATGAATTCTCACATGATTTTTTGCAAGAGATGATCATGTGAAAAGTGTAACATCCTAAAATTCCAATATAATTATTTTTAATAAAAAGATTAAGTTATTATAAGGCTTAGTGTATATAAAAAAGGTTATTGGTATAAAAATATATTAGAATTATTAAATGATTACAAAAGATATAATTTTGTTTTATTTTCCTTTTAAAAAAAATTTTCAGGGAAGCTCTCTATCAAGTCACGTTTTCCTTTTAATTTCTTTATATATATATATATACAAATTGAAATAACCTCATTGATTACTATTCCAAGTATCAACCTATTAGCAATTTAACATTTAATACACTCATCTAAATGAAATTATTTATGTCACGTTTGGAATTTGGTATTGAACTCATTAATATCATGCCATTGAACATGAGATTTGAAATTCATTTTTGAAACCAACTATTTTTTTTTTTTGACTCAATTGAAACCAACTAATAAGATAATAAATTTATTAATATCAAATACGAACCACTAACTTGGCCATTATTTCCATTAATATGTATGATAAATTGTTTTCAAATCATTTTCCTATTTGATTTGATCCTTTGATTCAAATTGGAAATAAATCATTTCCAATAAATGTAGTCAAATTTTATAAGTCATTTCCGTTAATATGTAGTGAGGGCATTTTATGATTAGTTTGCATGAGAAAAGAGAAAATAAATTAAATATATTTTTAAGAGAGGAAAAAAAATATAATAGATAAATATATTTTCTAAAAATGGTTAACTTGCGAGGGTCTGAGATGGCATAAATCTTTGTGGATGTAAATATTTACCTTCATGTCTTTTTTTCTCTATTTTTCATAATCCCCTTAACTCACCGCTCTTTATTTTCTTTTCCTCTTCTTAGACTTTGGGCATATTCTTCCTGGTAAACAATCAACTGAAATCGATATTTTTTTTTTTGAAAGGAATCAACTGTAAACGAATGCTGGTAGAAATAGTCAGCCTTCATTTTCAATCAGAATAAATATTCACTTTTTTTTTATTACACAACCATAGCATTAACATGGTTCTTGAAAAGAGGACAAATAAATCAAATAGATTTTGAATAGAGAAAAAAAAAATATATTAGATAAATATATTTTCTAATAAAGGTTAACTTGGAGCAAAAAAGAATAAAAAAAAATTAATAAAGAATGTTAATAAATCAAATAGATTAAAAAAATATTATAATTAAACTTTTATAAAGATTTATCTTTTATTTTTTACATAACATTTTTTTGAAATATTTCTACATAATTAACCTCATAAAAAAAATTGTAAAAAAAAAAAACCCTCATAAATCAATAATTTGTGGTATATAATTCCTCATCAAAAAAGTTTCTAAACTAAAAACGTAAAATCAACAATTACATATTTTTCGATAAAATGGTAAAAAGTTAGCATATTCCCCGTGCTTGGCACGGGTCAGTTACTCTAGTAATGTAGGCATAAATGAAAATAGAGAAAAAGTATTAGTTAATGAACAAGATAAAGAAATTAATAAATTAGAAGAATCCACTACTAAAATATATATCAACAAAGATTATCTAAGATCAACAATGTTTCAATAAAGATTAAATGGATTGACTTTATTATCGATTGAAAAAGAAATGTTAAATGAAATCAATTATAATAGTTTAATAAATTATTTCGCATCTCAAAAGTATGAAAGATAAGCTTTAAATAAAAATATAATAATTTTAATCAAATATTATTATTTGCTTTAAAAGGGTCCACCTCAGAGTTTGCTTTAGATCTCAATAGGTATCGGATAGCCCTGCATTAATATGTGCTATTCTCATGATCTTATCATCAATATTATTGTGCAAAATATAAATAAAAAATGTACACATATAATCTATAACAGCTATGTTCCCCTCCCCATATCCACAACTCACATTAATTTTTGTCAAGACTCAGCGGAAGACGTCAAAATGGCTAAAAGAATTAGAAGAGAGTATATAATGAAAAGAGATTGTTGATGTGAATATGTGATGACCATCCAATGTGCATATGTGTGATTGACAAAAGGTTTAATAACATATTTTTAATTTTTAACCTTTTTAATAACCAATGAAATATCATTATAAAACTTAAGGTTTTAATAATATATTTTAAATTTTTTACATTTTTAATAACAAATGAAATATCATATAAATCTTATTCAAAATACAAATATGTCTATTCACTTGGATTTTTTTTAAAGTAATAATGATAATAACTAACAACAACAACAACACATTTTTTTTTATAGTAAATACTTTATTAAGTTAATGAATTTTTTTGTCCCTATAAATAGAGGTTATTTTGGTTTTAGTTCCTATAATGTTTTCATATAATTTGATCCTTGTATCTTTCAAAACTTTGGAAATAGTCCCCACCATTAGTTGATCACCATTAAGTGATAACATGGCTAAAATATTAAAAAAATTTAGATTATTTATTATATTATTATTATTATTTAATCATATTAAAATATTTTTTATTATTAAAAACTTAAAATAATTTTCAATATTTTAAATTATAACATTTATTATTATTAAAATAAATAAATTTAATTAATACAAGTGAAATTAAATAAAAAATAATTACATATGTGTCATGGATGACGTGACATCGTCAACCACATCATCATTTAACAGTTATCAACTAACGATAGAAATTATTTCCAAAATTTTAAAACATATGAGGAGCAAATCATAAGAAAATAAATTGCATAGACTAAAACCAAAACAATCTATTTGCAGGGACCAAAAGTTCATTAAGCCTACTTTATTTTTATAAATAAATGAAGTAAATATTTTATATTTTAGATTATTTTAAAAAATAGCAACACAATAAACCTAAATTAATTGCCGTCAAATATTTTAAAAGTATGTATATAATAATAATAATAATAATAATAATAATAATAATAATAATAATAATAATAATAATCTTGCTGTGGTAAAAAATATTGTCTTGTAAATTTTATTCCTTCGTTCCATTTTTTCAACAATTACAATGAAAATTAATACATATAAATAAGAGAATTATATTGGTCTCTCATAAAGAAAGATAAGTATAACTTTGAAAACAATAAAAGCATTAAATATAATTAAATCAAAATTTGAATAAGCTACTGATTGCGAGCTTAAACCGGCCAATACTTGGTATGCATGGTGAGATAAAACAATTTTCAATTCAGAAATCTTGATATGTTTAGCATGTTTGAGAAGCTGGATTTTTCCCATTTCAGCTGTTTTATCCCCAAAAAGTTGTTTTCAAAATAATCTAACATATTTGATACTTTACTTCAATTTTTTTAAAAAAAAAAAAACTATCTAGTTTGTTTTAGTTTAAAATTGTTGTGGTTTGATTATTTTTTATTCTCAAAACCATATTCCTTGTTTACTCCTATAAAACTAACTTCTAAACAAATATTATTAAATTATATAAATAACTCCTTATCTTTTTTCATAATTTATTATATAAAATTATTTTTTTTAATCATCCAAACGAAATAAATTATCTTAAAATCGTTTTCAGCAAATAGACTCAAACGAGATAATCGATTATATAAAAATCATTTATAAGTATAATATTTTTTTTCAGGTTTCCCAAACGCACTCGTAATTGTTTTGGGTTGACCCCAGGGGTAGTTCGGGCCAACGTGTGTGATCCTTCTCAATCCTTACCTGACACAGTGGGCATCATAACGGCTTTCTAGATCTCCGAAAGCTAATCCGACAAAATTAGGAGCTGATCCTCATCCTTGTAGATACCCTCATGAATAACTTAGAGCATCTCCAATGGGTAATATTTAAGCAATCCACCTTGGGTTGCTTATCTCTCATTAAGTGAGTCCTACCATACCACATCATATTTAAGCAATCCATCATATTTTTACTCCAATGATATCTATTAAGCAATCCTTAAGAAACCCACATTTTTATATTTTTTTATTATTTACACTCAATTTTGTTTTAATTTAAAGTAGCAACTCATCCTTGAAATTTGAGCAAAAATTAATTTTTTATTCATAAACAACCCATCCTTGGGGTTTCTTATATAAGCAACCATGCCCTATTGAAAATGCTCTTAGATCACATTATGGGTATCAGCTCTACTTATGCATACTCGTGTTATCAAACATGTATGCTATTTTTGCTATGGCTTTGACCTACTATTGCTCTTAATTGACTTGGGCATCGTAATTTTTCTTGTATGTACCTCATTGCCTGACAATTTAGTCATCGGGCAAAGAAGACTGGTCATCGAAGCAATCTTTGGACAAAAAAATGACTTCACCAAAATTCGGATTCCAGTCTATAGCAATAACAAAATCCATATTAATATAAAGAGTAGAGAGCCAATTTTATTGTACATACACGTGTCAGCGTCAAAATTTTTGCTTTTTTTTTTTAAAAGTTTTTTTTATTTTGCTTTTTTTTTAAAAAAATTTATTCTTTTTTTTTTTTACTTTTTAAATTTTATTTTTTTACTTATTTATTTTTTAAATTTTTTTCTTTTTTAACTTTTTTTTTATATTTTCCTTAATTTTTTAAATTCTTTTCTGATAATTTTTTTTTGCTAATACTTTTTTTTGAATTTATTTGTATACACTGACAGTGTAAATTTTTTTACACTGTCAACCAATCATAAATTGACAAACAGTAAAAAATAGAATTATCATATTCTTGCTGTTTTAATTTTTATATACTTATATTTAATGTATATATAATTTAATAGTTTAAATTTAAAACTGTATATTTTTTTATTTATATATATATATATTTTAATATTTTCCGGTTCGAACCGAATCAAACCAAAACAATTTTAATTAGTTCGGATATTGTTATTAGCTTTTTAAAATTTATAATTTTTTTTGTTTTTAAATATTTTTAGCTAGAAAAGGTAGCAAAGCTACCGTGTTTTTCGAAAAAGTTTAGGGTCGTAAGACTCGAACCAATAATTCGATGAATCTGAAAATTTGAAAATATAATTTAATGTATATTTTTAAATTTTTTTTTTTTTAAATTTTAATCTTTGTTTTACTTTTTAAAATTTTTACTTTTTTTTTATTTATTTTTGTAATTTTTTATAAAAAAAAAATTTTAAACTTTTTTTTTACGTTTTCCTTAATTTTTAAAATTCTTTTCTGATAATTTTTTTTTGCTAATACTTTTTTTTTGAATTTATTTGTATACATTGACAGTATAAATTTTGTTACACTGTCAGCCAATCATAAATTGACAAACAGTAAAAATAGAGTTGTCATATTCTTGATGTTTTAATTTTTATACACTTATATTTTAATGTATATATAATTTAATAGTTTAAAATCTAAAATTTTATATAATATATATATATATATTAATATTTTCCGGTTCGAACCGAATCAAACCAAACCAATTTTAATTAGTTTGGATATTGTTATTGACTTTTTAAAATTTATAATTTTTTTTGTTTTCAAATATTTTTAGCCAGAAAAGGTAGCAAAGCTACCTTGTTTTTCGAAAAACTTTAGGATCGTAAGACTCGAACCAATAATTCGATGAATTTGAAAATTTTTATATACTTATATTTTAATGTATATATAATTTAATAGTTTAAAATTTAAAATTTTATATTTTTTTATTTATATATATATATATTAATATTTTCCGATTCGAACCGAATCAAACCAAACCAATTTTAATTGGTTCGGATATTGTTATTGACTTTTTAAAATTTATAATTTTTTTGTTTTCAAATATTTTTAGCCAGAAAAGGTAGCAAAGCTACCTTGTTTTTCGAAAAAGTTTAGGATCGTAAAACTCGAACCAATAATTCGATGAATTTGAAAATTTTTATATACTTATATTTTAATGTATATATAATTTTATATTTTTATATATATATTAATATTTTCCAGTTCAAACCGAATCAAACCAAATCAATTTTAATTGGTTCGGATATTGTTATTGACTTTTTAAAATTTATATTTTTTTTTGTTTTTTATTATTTTTAGCTAGGAAAGGTAGCAAAGCTACCGTGTTCTTAGAATAAGTTTAGGGTCATAAGACTCGAATCAAATTGAAAATCAGTATCATGTATAAGGACCAAAAAGATTACTTTAACCTTTTTTTAAATTATATTTATTTTCAAATTATTTTTTTCTCATTTTTATTATTTTTTAATTTTCTAAATAAATTTTTTCTAATTATTTTAAATTTTTTTTATAATTACTTTTTTTTGCTAATTTTTTTTAAATATTTTTTTCCCAATTACTTTTTTTCCTAATTTTTTTTGCAAATATTTTTTAAATATTTTTTTTCTAATTTTTTTTTCCATTAATACTTTTTTTTTAAGTTACATCCTTGCATTTGTTTTTTCTATTTTAAATAATGAATCTATATCTATACTAATTGTTAAGGGGAAATTCTGATTTTTGTGTAGCACAATAGTGCAAGCCAAATGTTAAGTTATGAAATATTTTTATTATTATTTTATTAATTTTCTAAAATTTATATATTTTTTGTTTTAAAATATTTACAAACCGGTAACAGTACATTGTTTTGGGAGTCAAACACAGCAATCTCTGTATTGACATAAAGAGAGGCAGAGTTATTCATATTTTGTATTATTTTTTTTTGGCTACATCTTTGCTGTGACACCCTTCTACCTAGCATGTTATAAGGCAATTAATATAAATAATAAATAATTTATAATAATTGTCCATGGGTAGAAAGTCCCACATGAACCGATTACAACGCGGAAAATAAACCAAGTTCATAAACGATAAAATATTAAGAAATAATTACCCAACCCCGATGTCACAACTCAAAGCTGGTATAACCGTTCCGGAAAATAACATCCTCGGAATACAAAAGAAACAACTAAACATAATAGGCCCTAACTATGAGTGGCGGCTCCTCAGAGTCACTCCTCTCCGGGCTGCTCGTCATCCTCTGCAAATGTTGATCAGGCCAAACACACAAACAATAACACGGAGTAAGACTCATGTAATCATATAAACAGTAGGGGAATAGTACGCAAGGTAAACATACACATAAGCATACATCAACATCCAACAGTATCATAACAACCAAGTATGCTATGCTATGCAATGCATCAACTACTCCGCTACTCCAACTATGCATGTGGATCCAAACTAACTCAGGATGAACGACTTTGGAGTTACATATCCGTATTGGCCATAAAAGCACCAACACCGGCAGTTCACCAAACTTAGGGTGAACCCCATGGATAGCCAACGCATCAAACCGTGGATGCTTCATCACGGGGGGCCTCGGTCACCAAACCTTGGGTGACCTACCGTGGATGGCCAGATCACCGTACTCTCGGGCGATCTCCCCTTTGTCGAACCTCCCCCATCAACAACTCCAATGCTCTATGCAAATGGCACAACAACAAACAATCTCAACCACCTCCTTGCTTGGCCCATGAAGCTCCCAAGACTTCAACATCAACGTTTAACGTAACCTTAGACCCAAACCCTAGGGTCAAGGCTCCCTTGGCCAATAAGCACCAAGGTTCAACTCAACTTGCTTGGGTCAATAAGCACTCAAGACTTTGAAGTTGACACAGGCAAACACAAGAAGGGGGGGTTGAATTGTGTTTGTTAATATTTTTCGAAAACAGCCTTTTCAAAAAGATTTTCTCACACAAAGTTAAGGAGACAGAATAAAGCACACAGAAAAGAAGTCTTTTGAAGGATTAACAAATTCAAGTTCAAATCCCCACAGTTAGTATAAATACGTAAAACAAAAGAGATAAGGGATAAGAAGATTTACACAAGATGTTTTATCCTGGTTCACTCTCTTCCAACCAAGAGCTACGTCCAGTCCCTTCTACTTGAAGGATTTTTCCACTATTTTCAAATAGATTACACCAAGTATTCAACACCTCTCCAGGCTCACAAGTATTTCTTTCTTACCAAGCCTCTTCAGGCTCTACCTCTAATAAAGAGTTTTGATATCTTTGATCTTCTAACTCACTATATGTGAGAGTATGAAAGTTTAAGATCAGATAAATATTATAGCAATATTCAAACTATAATATTATAGACTTTTGCTTTTGAATGAATAAGAAAATATTTGCTTCGCGAGAGATTTCTTGAGATTTCTTTGTATATGCAAAAGTTGTTTCTTCAAAAGCTTTAGTCTTCTATTTATAGGGTCCTTGATCTTCTCTTCAGAGTCTTCAACGGTTGTATTTGAAATACCCGTTTAGAAATAGAGTCAACTAGGTAAATATCCGTTGTGACTCAGCTTGCTCGAGGCCTTTGTACTGTGAGACAAATTCTTGCATGAAAAAGCACACCTCTGAGCAAAAGCAGCTTGCAAAAAAATTTTTGCCTCCTTTGTACAAGTTCCAACTATATCAGCGTAAAAGGTGACAGGGTACAAAAACGTTTTGCATTGTACTATTCTGCTTTTTGCAAGTCCTGACTTGTACTATGTCTCTCTCAATGGAACAAGGCAAAAGGAATCGTTAATAGAAAACGAGAAGAACCATTATAAATGAAATGAATATCAATCATAAGAAATAAATTCGCTTTGGTTCAAATTGGTATAAATGCTTAAAAAAAATCTTCGTCCAGCAAACTAGCGTAAAGGCAAGATAAGCAAAAAGAGTTTTAAGGCTTCGTCCACTGACGTGGCAACCAAAACTTCGTCTACTCAAAACAACGGTCTTGCCAGTACCTGAGATAACTAAAATCTCCGTCCAGTGACGTGGCAATAGCAGACTAAGGGCTTTCGTCTACACGAAGAGAAATTCTCCGTCCACTAAAAGCATTCAAGCGCTCGTCCACTGACGTGGCACTGGAGTTATAATGGAGAGTGGACCCGACCATACTTTCAGCATAGATATTCAATAGAAAACATATGGACGCGGATTTGCAAGGAGAAAAGACTTAACATTTTAGCTTATAAGAACAGAGATTCTTTAAGGCTAAAGGCACTTGTTAGATTTAAAGCATTAACACTTTGCTACACAAAATTAATTCTTATTGTTAACATCAAAACCTAGAGATTATTTAATCCAAATCATTTTGGTTCCAACAATCTCCCCCTTTTTGATGATGACAAAAACTAATTAAATTTATTTTGCAAAGTTTAAGAGAGCTTACAAGGCTCCCCCTAAGACAAGGCAGTCAACAGATAAATGCTGTTAAGGCATAATAAGTCAAGTCTCATTTGCAATAACATTGATTAACAAATCAAGATAGCATCCTATAAAACATTAGAGTTCAAAGCAGTATTGAAGCATAATCATGAAGTCAAGGCATAGTATCAGCAAGATGAGTATATATTTATGCATATGCAGACAACTATGTAAAAAAAAATCTCTGTATTAATTATAAAATTTAATCTTTCCTTTCTCCCCCTTTTTTGTCATCAGACAAAAAGGCAAAAGGGAGTGGACCATCATTGTCAGCACACAAGAAAAGGATAAAGACAGAGAAAAGAACAGAGAAAAAAAAATTTAGATAGAAGGAGGTGGTGGAGGAGGTGGTTGATTAGGCTGGGGATTTTGATTTCTCTGAAACTCCAAGATCAGAGCCAGCATTTGGTTCATCACTGCATTTGTAGGGGCCAGAGAGTCTTGAACTTGCTTCTGCACCCTTTCTTCAAGCTGTTGAGCCATCTGCTCAGTCTTTTCCTCAACTATCTTGCCAACCTTATCATCAACAATTTTCCCAATGATGTCTTCAAGATTGGGTGGCAAGGTAAGTTGTCTTGAGCTCTCAGCAGTGTCAGAGACAGTGTCTTGAGCCTGGGCTGCTGTTCTGACCATAGCAAGAGCTAATGGTTGAGAAGAAGTCTTAGCAGACTCAGCTCCTTGCTTAGAGACACCAGCCTCAGCAGACTGCTTAGCTTGTGCAGATGAAGGTTCAACTGAAGTAGGCTGAGAAGACATTTGCTCATCAAGTTCAGGGCCTTCTACAATTAACTCTTGGGCTGCCTGATCTGAGGAAGAAGTTGCTGGAGGTGCAGTGGCAACTGTGATAGGTTTCTGAGGTAAATCCTTTGCCCAGTGGATAGGTATGATTTCCTCCACATCCCTGCTGGTAATAGGAAGTCCCCACAGATCTTTGTAGATCATGTGCCTTACTTTGGATAGGCCACATTTTCCTCTGTACTTAGGAATTTCCTTCTTCTCTTCTTGAGTCAAACCAGAAGAAGAGGCTTTCCTGGTGCAGTGGATGATGTGAGATAACCAGAAGTCTGCAGCCTTCATTTCTCCAATTTTCTGCACATCCTCCATATATAGATAGAAGTCAAGCTCGGAGTGATCAAAGAGTTCCTGAGACAAGTCCAGAATGGCAGAGTGAGCTTCAGGCATGACCCCTTTATTTCTTCTGCACCTCATGTCTTTGTCTTTGTTGAGGTCTATCATGCCAAGTCTTGGACAGATGGGGTAGGGAGCAATGCCTACTCGAGTTTCCTTATGGTGTCTCAGCCAAGTGATAGGAACCCATCGTGCAGCTCTTTCAATCTGGAAGTAGCTGAACTCCCACTTCAGAATGTTGTAAATCAGTTGATCTGCAAAGTGGTCTGAGGCACTTCCATAGATGCTGGGATGCTCAAATTTCATCCATTGTGTGTTTGCATCCAGAATAATTGGAACGTGCCTAGATGATCGAGCTCTCCTCTCAGGTAAGGTAGGCAGATGGTTCCTTTTAGGATCTGTTTCCCATACGGGAATGATGTGTCGTGCTACTCCTTGAGTGTGAGGAATCAGAGGTGGGGTTTTTTGTAGGTTGGGGTAAATTTTTCTTGGAGGGAAACGGTTGAGGGGTAGATGGGTGAGGAGAGGGCCATGGTGGGTGTTCATCTCTGATGGAAAGGGACCTTTTGGGGGCTGAGAGTTTGGGTATTTGGTGGTCCAAGGGTATTCCTCATAAGGTTCATAGTCATACTCAGGATGGGAGTACCACCTGGTCAGAGGAGTTTCAAGGTTAAGTTCAGGGTCAGGTTGATGAGTATGGAACAGAATTTTCCAATTTCTTTTGACCTGAGCCCAGTTCTCGGACCTATTGGCAAAAATAGTGGATGAAGGTATGATTGGTGGAAAAAGTTTTCTTAGTTGTTTAGGGAAGGGGGCACCTCTGCAGATTCCATCATCTTCTTGATGAAACCAGGGATCTGAATCAGGAATAATGGGTGGAAAGAGGGTTTTGAGTGGTGTAGGTTGAGGTGAGGTTAAGTGAGTTGGGCTATTTAGTGGTGAAGATGAATTTGTGGTTTGGTCAGGTTGTTCTCTTTGTGGTGAGGGTAAGGGTGAGGGTAAAGAAGGTCTATATACATTATCAAAGAAATCTACACTTGGGGTAGGGATATCATCACTCACATTAATAGGAGGAACATCAGAGGATGTGTTGACCTCAGAGGCTGCAAAGGTTCTTGCTTTCCTTGCAGGTTGCCTCCTCTTGGTAGGCACAGCAGCATCAACAGCAGCAGCTGCTTTCCTCTTTAAAACTGTTCCCAGTGGAACATTATCATCTTCATCATCGTCTTGAGGCAGAATTAGTTTTCTAGCTCTCTTGGGAGCAGGTTGAGGAGCAAGTTGAGGAGCCTCACTGCCAGGCTCATTTATAACAATGCCTCTGGTAGGCCTTCTAGGAGCAGGCTTTCTGACAGCCATAGTTTTCCTTCTAGTTCCTCTCCTGAGACCAAGAATAGCTGCATTGTTCGCCTCAACTGCTTCTTCCTTAATCTTCATTTTCTCTTCTTGTTTTGACATTTCAACAAGCTTGTATGTGTCAAGGTGCATGCTACTTAGATTGCTTTTTCCAAAAATGGCAGCTTGCATCCCCTTTGAACGAAAGATCTTGTCTTGTTCTTCTTGAGGCTTTGCATCTAAGTAATCATACAAGCCTTGCTGCTTGAAGACTTTTGACAGAAGATGAGAGAAAGTGATATGAGAGGCTGTTTCCCTGTGTGTGATGGCATCCTTGAAACGATGAAACAGGATCCATGGCAAGTTTATTTTTGTCTCATAGACCAAGTTACAGAGACAAAACTTGTGAAGGGCAGAGAGGTTGTCCTTAGACCCTGCCTTGTGAAGCACTGTCTTGTTCAGAATCTGATGAAGAATCCTAATGTGATCCTTCATTTCAGATGACTTCCATGAGTGAGTCCTCACTGTGTCATCTCGCATCAGTGTAACAGCGATGGTTTCAGTACCACCAAGATCTTCTTCCCAATTTTCTGTCATGATTAAACCCTCTTGGGCACAAACGATTGCATCAGAGATGGTCTTCTCAGAGACAGTTATCTTCTTTCCTTGGACAAACCCTACTATCTCAGTTTCAGTAATCGTTGGTTTCCTCCAGAAGTCCCTTATTAAGTCTGGATAAATCGAGACCTTTTCCAGAAACAATCCGTCCCAACCAGCAGCGTTGATGAACTTGCTTACATCCAAGTTGTACTCACACAAAATTTCGAAGTTAAAATGATGTTCAGCCGCGATATTGATGATGTCAGTAACATAGGCAGGTTCGGGAGTTGAGGTTGAAGCCATTGTTGAGTTCTTGAGTAGGTTAAGGTTTGAAGAAAGAGAGTTCGAAAACTTTTCAGAGAGAAGTTATCAAAGATGAAGAGTAGCGAAAGGTTTTTCAGAGGGAAAGGAGTTACCTTTAAAGAGTTTTCGAATACCAACAGTTTTCAAGGGAATTAAAAAAAGATTGATTAGACAAGACTTTAGTGAAAAAACGGCGTTGGTATATTGGGACCGTAAAAAGGTTACGATGGGATTGATGGAAGTCGCTGACTCAGCAAGGAAATGATTAATATCAAACGTTTTAATATAACTGAGTTCATATATATAAAAGACAAATGTATGTAAGATTGGGTCCACATAAGATTGAGGGTGGACGCATAAAAACATATGAAGTGGACGCGGCACACCAACAGTAGTGGACGCGTAGACTTCACAAGTTCTGGATGCCAAAACTAGTGGACGCGCAGATAAAACATGCAATCAATACATATACCATTTTAAACCACATACAGCATGTTAAGATGTTTTCTGATAAAAGTAAATCTGTCCTCAGCAAGAGGTTTAGTAAAGATATCTGCCCATTGATGGTCAGTATCTACAAATTGAATATCAAAAACACCCTTTTGCACATAGTCTCTGATAAAGTGATGTTTGATTTCTATATGCTTAGCCCTAGAATGAAGAATTGGATTCTTAGACAGATTAATTGCAGCAGTATTATCACACATTAGTGGAATACTACTTACAGACACATTATAGTCCTCCAATTGGTGTTTGATCCAGAGAAGTTGTGAGCAGCAGTTTGCAGCTGATATATATTCTGCTTCAGCGGTTGATAGGGCAATGGTACTCTGCCTTTTGCTTGACCATGACACTAGATTAGCTCCAATGAAGTGACATCCCCCACTGGTGCTTTTTCTTTCAATTCTATCTCCAGCATAGTCAGCATCGCAAAAGCCAACTAATCTGTAATCTCCATCTTTCTTAAAGCACAGACCAAGATTAGTAGTACCTTTCAAATATCTAAAGATTCTTTTAACTGCTGATAAATGAGATTCTCTAGGATCAGATTGAAAACGAGCACACAAGCAAACACTGAACATTATATCAGGCCTAGAAGCAGTTAGATACAAGAGAGATCCAATCATACCTCTGTATACCTTCTGATCTACCTTTTTCTCTTTATCATCTATGTTCAGTGTGGACGTGGGATGCATAGGTGTGTTCATCGGTTTGCAATCATCCATCTTAAACTTTTTGAGAAGTTCCTTTGTGTACTTAGTTTGATGGATGAACACCCCGTCTATAGATTGTTTGACTTGAAGTCCAAGAAAGAATTTGAGTTCTCCCATCATGCTCATTTCAAACTCTTTCTGCATTAGCTTTGAGAATTCTTTGCACAAAGATTCATTAGTAGCACCAAAAATAATATCATCTACATAGATCTGTACTACAATGAAGTTGGAATTAATTGATTTTCTAAATAAGGTGGTGTCTACCTTTCCTCTGACAAAACCATTATCCATTAGAAAAGAACTTAGCCTATCATACCAAGCTCTTGGGGCTTGTTTTAGGCCGTATAAAGCTTTCTTAAGCTTGTATACATGTTCAGGTTGGGTTTCATTCTCAAAACCCGGTGGTTGCATAACATAAACTTCTTCATTGATAAAACCATTTAAAAAAGCACTTTTTACATCCATTTGAAAAAGCATAATGTTATGATGTGCAGCAAATGAGAGTAAAATTCTGATTGCTTCCAATCTTGCAACGGGTGCAAAGGTTTCAGTATAGTCTATACCTTCTTCTTGAGAATAACCTTGTGCAACCAATCTTGCTTTATTTCTTATAACCTTACCATTTTCGTCAAGCTTGTTTCTGTAAACCCATTTTGTTCCTATAACAGATTTATTCTTAGGTAGGGTTACCAGAGTCCAAACTTCACTCCTCTCAAACTGATTCAGCTCTTCTTGCATTGCCAAAATCCAACCATTGTCCAGCAGAGCCTCATCTACAGTTTTTGGTTCCAATTCAGACACCAATGCAGAGTCTTCTTGCTCTCTGAAAGTTGATCTGGTTCTTAGCTTATCGCTTGGATTTCCTATTATTTGATCCGGTGGATGATAATTCTTGAAATGCCAAGTTCTCTGAGCATTGTCTTGTTGAGAGGTGGATGCTTCTGGTTGATGAGAAGGGTCTTCAACTGGATCATCAGTTTTGACTTCATTTGTTTCTCCTGTGATGTTTAAGTCAAGATCTGCAAAACTTTCATCTAGCTCTGATAGTTTCTTATCAGGCTGTTTGTCATCAAATCTAACATGTATAGATTCTTCTACTGTTAACGTTCTTGAGTTATACACTCTAAAACCTTTTGAGGTTTCAGAAAATCCTAGAAGAATTCCATTGTCTACCTTTGCATCAAACTTACCAAGTTGATCTTTTGTATTTAAAATAAAACATTTACATCCAAAAGGATGAAAATAAGATATGTTGGGTTTTCTGCCTTTCCACAATTCATAGGGAGTCTTATTCAGAATTGGTCTAATGTATATTCTGTTCTGAATGTAGCAGGCAGTGTTCACAGCTTCAGCCCAGAAGTGCTTAGGGACAGAATTGTCATTGAGCATAGTCCTAGCCATCTCTTGAAGAGATCTGTTCTTTCTCTCTACCACACCATTTTGCTGTGGTGTTCTTGGTATTGAGAAGTTGTGTTGAATTCCTTTTTCTTCACAAAACTCATTGAATAGCTCATTGACAAATTCTCCCCCATGGTCACTTCTGATTGAAGCTATACCCATCCCCTTTTCATTCTGTACACGTTTGCAGAATACAGAAAAGACCTTGAAGGACTCATCTTTGTGAGCAAGAAACATAACCCATGTCCATCTAGTATAGTCATCCACAATGACTAGACCATATTTCTTACCACTGATAGAAGCAGTCCTTGTTGGACCAAAAAGATCAAGGTGTAGCAGTTCTAGTGGTCTTTTGGTACTTACAATATTCTTAGATTCAAAAGAACCTTTGACTTGTTTTCCCCTCTGACATGCATCACAGAGAGCATCAGATTTGTATTTAAGGTTTGGTAAACCTCTCACGAGGTTATGCTTATTTAGCTTTGAGATTAATCTCAAGCTTGCATGACCTAGCCTTTTATGCCAAATCCAACGTTCATCTTCAATGGACACTAAACATGAGACACTTTGATTTGAGAGGTCCTCCAAGTCAATTTTGTATAAATTGTTTTGCCTCTTAGCAGTGAATAAAATTGATCCATCATTTTTCTTGACATAACACATGTTCTTATTAAAAGAAACATCATATCCACTGTCACATAATTGACTTATGCTCAGTAGATTATGTTTTAAACCATTCACCAAAAGAACATTATCAATGGAGGGAAAAGGATGTTTACCGATTTTACCTATACCAGTGATCTTTCCTTTCTGATTTCCTCCAAATGTCACCCAGCCACCATCCTTATGTTTAAGGTCTTGGAACATATACTTTTCTCCCGTCATGTGACGTGAGCATCCACTGTCCAAGTACCAGGATGTTTGTTTCTTTCCTGTTGTTAAGCAGATCTGCAACAGGTATTATCTTGTTCTTAGGTACCCAAACTGACTTGGGTCCTTTCATGTTAGTTTTCTTTGGACGAGAATATTTAGTATGCCTATTATGTATGCATCTAGATGTAGAGTGCCCACTTTTTCCACACACTTTACAAAAGGTGTTGGACGGGCCAGATTTGGTTTTTGCATACCTAGCTGGAGCTTTTGAAGCTCTTTGCTGCATAGGTGGTTTTGACTTAGTGTAAGATGCCTCATACTTCTTATTGTCATAACCAAGGCCAGATTTATCAAGGGGTGACCTAGAATACCTTAGGATAAGACTAAGCTTATCTGAGCCTCCTACCAGTTTTGACAGAGAGTCTGTCAAGTATTTTACATCTTGTTTTAGTTTTGCAACTTCACAAGAATTGTCAGGCTCACATTCAGATTTGTCAGTTAGACTGACATTCTCTGATTTCAGCTTATCATTTTCTTGAAACAAACTTTGTTTTTCCATGCAAACTCTATCATATTCTTTGGTTAATTTTGAAAACTTCTTTTAAGACTTTTGTATTCATGAGATAATATGGATGAGTCATGCAGTAATTCATCAAAGGCATTTTTGAGAGTTGAAGGTTCAGAATCTGTTACCTCATCATCATCAGTGTACTCATTCTCTGATGATGTGTCTGCCATGAGGCAAATGTTTGCCTCTTCCTCTGCTTCCTCTTCCTCATCTGATGAGGATAAGTCCAAGTCTTCCCATGTAGCCATTAAGCCCTTCTTTTTCTTAAAGAACTTCTTCTTCTCTTTTAGGTCAGGGCAGTCGGCTTTGAAATGTCCAGGCTTTTTGCACTCAAAGCACAAAGGTGGACCTTTTTCTTTAGAGTCTGACTTCTCCTTAGAAAATTTCTTGTTGAATGGCTTTCTTTTGAAATTATTTTTTCTTCTCCACATATGTTGTATCTTTCTGGAGATGAAGGATAGTTCATCTTCATCTGATCCTTCATCACTGTCTGAAGGTTCAGCATCATCTGAAGACTCAGCAGCTTTGAGAACTTTTGAAGAACTTGCTTTCTTTGCCTTTAAAGCAATGGACTTTCCCTTTCTGGAATTGTCTTCCTCATTTAGTTCAAGTTCATGAACTTTTAATGATCCTAGAAGTTCTTCCAGAGAGAGAGTATTCAGATTCTTAGCTTCTTGAATAGCAGTGACCTTTGGTCTCCACTGTTTGGAGAGACTTCTCAGAATCTTTCTGATATGATCTCTATTCTCATATACCTTTCCCAGAGATCTGAGACTGTTTGTTATTGTTTGAAATCTTCCAAACATCTGATCTATAGACTCATGATCAGTCATCTTGAAGAGTTCATACTGGTGAACCAGCATGCTTATCTTTGACTCCTTCACTTGTGATGAGCCTTCATGAGCGAGAGCCAGTGTATCCCAGATTTCTTTTGCTGTGTTGCAGCTGTGAACTTTATCATGTTCTGATCTGGTAATAGCACACATCAAGTAATGTTTGGCTTTGAGATTTAGTTGATGTTTAGCTTTTTGATCAACACTCCAATCTGCTCTAGCCAGTACAACTTGATTTTCACTTCTTGGCTCAGTGTAGCCATTCTCTATCAGTTCCCAGATGTCTAGATTCTGTGCATCTAGGAAGGCCATCATTCTCTTCTTCCAATAGTCGTAATCTGTTCCATCAAAGAGTGGAGGTCTGTTGATAGCTTGTCCTTCTGCATCCATGGTGATAGGATCGTACTTCCTCAGCACTTGTTAGATGCTCAACCCTTTCGACGCTGAGCTCTGATACCAACTGAAGTTGACACAGGCAAACACAAGAAGGGGGGGTTGAATTGTGTTTGTTAATATTTTTTGAAAACAGCCTTTTCAAAAAGATTTTCTCACACAAAGTTAAGGAGACAGAATAAAGCACACAGAAAAGAAGTCTTTTGAAGGATTAACAAATTCAAGTTCAAATCCCCACAGTTAGTATAAATACGTAAAACAAAAGAGATAAGGGATAAGAAGATTTACACAAGATGTTTTATCCTGGTTCACTCTCTTCCAACCAAGAGCTACGTCCAGTCCCTTCTACTTGAAGGATTTTTCCACTATTTTCAAATAGATTACACCAAGTATTCAACACCTCTCCAGGCTCACAAGTATTTCTTTCTTACCAAGCCTCTTCAGGCTCTACCTCTAATAAAGAGTTTTGATATCTTTGATCTTCTAACTCACTATATGTGAGAGTATGAAAGTTTAAGATCAGATAAATATTATAGCAATATTCAAACTATAATATTACAGACTTTTGCTTTTGAATGAATAAGAAAATATTTGCTTCGCGAGAGATTTCTTGAGATTTCTTTGTATATGCAAAAGTTGTTTCTTCAAAAGCTTTAGTCTTCTATTTATAGGGTCCTTGATCTTCTCTTCAGAGTCTTCAACGGTTGTATTTGAAATACCCGTTTAGAAATAGAGTCAACTAGGTAAATATCCGTTGTGACTCAGCTTGCTCGAGGCCTTTGTACTGTGAGACAAATTCTTGCATGAAAAAGCACACCTCTGAGCAAAAGCAGCTTGCAAAAAATTTTTTGCCTCCTTTGTACAAGTTCCAACTATATCAGCGTAAAAGGTGACAGGGTACAAAAACGTTTTGCATTGTACTATTCTGCTTTTTGCAAGTCCTGACTTGTACTATGTCTCTCTCAATGGAACAAGGCAAAAGGAATCGTTAATAGAAAACGAGAAGAACCATTATAAATGAAATGAATATCAATCATAAGAAATAAATTCGCTTTGGTTCAAATTGGTATAAATGCTTAAAAAAAATCTTCGTCCAGCAAACTAGCGTAAAGGCAAGATAAGCAAAAAGAGTTTTAAGGCTTCGTCCACTGACGTGGCAACCAAAACTTCGTCTACTCAAAACAACGGTCTTGCCAGTACCTGAGATAACTAAAATCTCCGTCCAGTGACGTGGCAATAGCAGACTAAGGGCTCTCGTCTACACGAAGAGAAATTCTCCGTCCACTAAAAGCATTCAAGCGCTCGTCCACTGACGTGGCACTGGAGTTATAATGGAGAGTGGACCCGACCATACTTTCAGCATAGATATTCAATAGAAAACATATGGACGCGGATTTGCAAGGAGAAAAGACTTAACATTTTAGCTTATAAGAACAGAGATTCTTTAAGGCTAAAGGCACTTGTTAGATTTAAAGCATTAACACTTTGCTACACAAAATTAATTCTTATTGTTAACATCAAAACCTAGAGATTATTTAATCCAAATCATTTTGGTTCCAACAGACTTAACTTAGCAACGTGCGGTAACCCAACGGATACCGACTCAAAACCTTGTTATCTTAATTATCTTATGTAATTAATAACCAGGTTATCTAATCTTAATCTTTGATTATTTATCTCAACTTATCATCATAGGGGAATGTGGTTTAAAACCCCTTAAGTCCTTTAATTGTATTACTGTCCAGGAGGGGTCAGCACGGTCGTGCTTAGACCCTAGCACGGTCGTGCTTGGACACGTGAGGGCGTGCTGCCCTTTTAAGTGAAGCACGGTCGTGCTCAGTAGCACGGTCCTGCTCAGTAGCACGGTCGTGCTGTTTAACCTGCACGGCCGTGCTGAATAGTGCGGCCATTTTCCAGAATTTAAATGGGAGCACGGTCGTGCTCCCTGTTCAGCACGGTCGTGCTCAATGCACGACTGCACTGTTCTGGGCAGGAACAGAAACCAAGTTCTAACCAATTATGTTAAGGATTCAACTTCTTAAACTGAATACGTTTTTAACCTAATTAATCAATTAAGTAATCTCATCAACATTACCCTTAACACAACAGTCACAACATCAATCCACCAAAACATGTTAATAACAATAATTAACATATCATCATGCTCATTAAACCACATCAAGAACATGAACATACATTCACTATATCCAAACAGTTATCAGCATATTGTCACAATCAAACAACCATTTTATTTACACATAAACACATACAATAACCGGGGTTATGGAACCCCGTTACCTTACGCTACCCACTGCCTAATGAATACAATCCCACTTCTCCCCATACCTGGATTGAAGGTTGCTCTACTGACGGTTCCCAACGGTAATCCGGAGAAGGGGACTATTACCTCTAAACAAGACGGACGTATATGGCTTCCCCAACGGTTCCCAAGACTCCACTATAGCAAGGAATGGAGAGGGAATAGGGAGAGGAACACTGTGAGCCGCAACAGTGGCTGCAACCTCAGAAAATTAGGGTTTCTACGTAAACCTCGGGTTCTGATCACGTTTATAACGTCCAGACCTGAGCATGGTCGTGCTTAGCATTGAGCACGGTCGTACTCCACTTAGCGTCAGCGAGACGCGGTCCACGCATTGAGCACGGGCGTGCTCACTATTGAGCACGGTCGTGCTCAACTTAAAATCAGAAAACACGCTTCTGACTTTAAGCATGGGCTTGCTGGCTGATGAGCAGAGCGTGCTCATGTACCAGAGAGAGACTTTTAGGCTAAAATCTCACTTAGCCCTTAACCCACATTTTAAAATAAATAAAACTAGCCTTATAAAAACATTTAATGAAAAACAGGGTGTTACATTTGCCTTTGTTTTTTCTATTTTAAATAATAAATGTATATCTATACTAATTAATAAGGGGAAATACTGATTTTAGTGTAGCACAATGGTGCAAGCCACATGTCAAGTGATGAATTTTTTATTTTATTTTTTTTATTTTCTAAAATTTATATTTTTTTTGTTTTAAAATATTTACAAACCGGTAAAGATACAATGTTTTGGGAGTCAAACATGACAATCTCTGAATTGACATAAATAGAGGCAGAACTATTAATATTTTCTAATCTATTTTTGTCTACATCTTTGCCTTTGTTTTTTCTATTTTAAATAATAAATCTATATCAATACTAATTAATAAGGGGAATTGCTGATTTTCTAATAAAGGGACACGTGTCAGCACCACATGATTTAAGAGGATTAGTTGATCATTAGTAATGATCAAAGAGGAACACTTAACACATAGTGTACATTATGTATTGTAATATCATTTTAAAATAAAAATAATATTCAATTCTTTGCACTCAAATTATAGATAAAATTGTTTCAAGGTTTTTGCTGATCACTTTTGTCTATAAATAAAAAGCCTTGGAGATGAATGAGTACCACCATTATGGGTGAGAAGGAAATATTGAAAGCAAAGTGTGAAATAAGTAAAGAAAATGTTTGACATAGTGGACTTAATTTGAGATAAAGGAAAAAAAGTTTGGTACATATAGAGGCACAATTCAAGTTATTAATGATAATAATGCTATCAATAATAATAATAATTGATGATTGAAAAAGGTTGTCTATGGTTCATGTTCAAGATATATATGAAATTTGCAATTGATGTATGTTGCAGAAACTACAAACTTATTATTTATTATTATTTATTATTCACAGTTGTATCTTGCTAAACATTAACTAAATGCATTGTGTTATTCATGCTTTTATTTATTATTTTCGAATTTTACAAAACCTTATATTATCTTTAAAAGTAATATGAAATATAACGTCAATATATTTTTCACCGGTGCATCGCACGGGCCATCATCTAGTGTATATATATATATATATATAGGGAGCAACTCAAGTGAGAGGAGTGTATTATTATGAGAGATGAGAGGAGTAAATCTGGACCTTTGGATCATACATGAATGGTCCAGATTAGAACATAAAGTTATGTGACTTTTTTAAATGATCACATGACTACCTATTAACTTCTAATCCTGACCATTCATGTATGGTTTAATGGCCCAGATTTGCTCTTCTCACTCTCACAATAAAACATCACTCTCACTTGAGTCATCCCCTATATATATATATATATATATATAAGAGTAAAGAAAAAAAAAAATTAACAACAAAGCGCAGGTGCCCACTTTTGGCACGTTGCAGGGCTTAGCCCATGGCAACACTTCTTAATACCATTAGTTGGAATTGTGCGGAATGAGAATCAGGAGTCCCAAAATTAATAAAACGTAGGGTTTGTTACTAATAAAGAGAATAGAGAGAAACTTGCAACTCTCTAGCGCCGAACCAGGGAAAAAAAGAAGAAGAAAGGGTAGAAGGGTAGCGTTGAACCAGGAAATAGAAAGGGGAGAAGAGCAACAACTCTACTTGGCCCAGATCAATTGAGAGAAGAAGAATTATTGATAAAACAGGGATAATTTTTAGAGCTTTTTGGAGGTATTCGAGAGGTGAGTAATAATACTTTTACGAAACCTTTCCATGGTACAAGTGTTTATTTGTGTTGGCAAGGGTTTATCCTATGGTTCTGGGAATTTTCAATTAAAATGAGGTATGTTGTTATTAACCTGTTTTCTAAAATTGAGGGTTTTCAATTAAGACGAAAGATGATTAAATTGACTATTTACTCTTGTAATTGATGATATAAAATACATATTGGTATTTGTATTAGTTGACTGATATCAGGGACGGACCCAGAAATTTACTCCAGTAGGGACAAGATTCTATATTATAAATATTTTTATATAAAATTATATAAATGTATAAGCGAAAAATAATGACATCATTATCATTAAGCTATAAATAAATTGGAGATTATAAAAAATATATCATTATATACTCATAAAATTGAAGACATCTCAGTTTTTATAAATTATAATTGCTCTCTACGTGTCTTTATACTTTGAGATTGTTGTATATTTTTTCATTTTCAACGTTATAAAAAATATTTCTCTATATATGTAACCAAGTTGCACTGAAAAAATAAAAGGTGTTAAGTAAAGTAGGATTATAGAGTAATGAGAGCAACATTTTTAGTATTATTTAGAATAGAGTTATAGAACAATGGGGCAATGTTAATTTTGTAGTGGGGACAACAAAAAATTTATTTAAGATTTAATTAAAAAAGAAATCACATGGTGGGGGCAATTGCCCCCAATGTCCTGAAGGTAGGTCCGTCCCTGACTGATATGCTTGTTGATGTATATTATGCCTTGTGTTTATGATTGCTATATTGTACTTGTAAATTTAGGTGATAACATGATATTTGTTTAATTGGTATTTATGCTTTGATTATATGATGATATGGAATTGTAATTGTTATATGCTTTGGAAAGTCTATCAATTGTGATTGATGGTTTTATGCTTCAGAATATAGATGAATGAGTATATGCATGATGTGTAGAATTTGTTAATATGCCACCTAAGTTAGGGGCAATGGCTTGTAATATCACCACTTAGTGGGATGTCGAAGATGAGTATATGGGGCAAGGAATCCATTTTATGAATGAGGCTCTCGGGTCACCATTATTGGGAGGCAATGAATCAATTTAATTATGAGGTTCTCAGGTCATTATAGGGACAAGGAGTCAATTCTGAAATGAGGTTCCCGAGTCACCATAGGGGCAAGGGATCAATTCTAGAACGAGGTTCCCAAGGCACCATAAAGAAGGGTCAATGAATCAATTCTAGAACGAGGTTCTCGAGTCACTATAGGGGCAAGGAATCAATTCTAGAACGAGGTTCCCGAGGCACCATAAAGAGGGGTCAAGGAATCAATTTTAGAACGAGGTTCTCGAGTCACCGATTCAGGCAAGAAACCAACACAGAGTGGGGTTTCCGAGCCACTTGAATAATGATGTTGTTGTTGTGATGTGTGGTTCACTTTAATTATTGAATATGTGATATTTGATTATGCCTTTGAGTTGCCGAAATGATTGTTGTATTTAAAAGTATTTTTTTATATATTGTTTTGGAAAATTAGAGGATATCATGGACAGTTTTTCTGGTTACCGCGCCGGCTGAGAACAACACTATTTTGGAAATATTTTATAATTGTATTGTTGTTCATTGGGATTTTATATCTCATTATAAGTGTTGTTTTCAGAGCCCGAGGATATCGCTGTTGAGGACACAAAGACTTGAAGAGTTAATATTTTGCTTTTAGCTTAGTTGGTTAGTATTGTAGCATGGCTTAAGCGCGCCATGCTAACATCATTTATTAATTTCAGTTTATTCTTCTTGGGTTGTAGTTAGACGCCTGGTTCCGAGGCTTTTGATTTTTATTCGAATGTATGGATTTATTAATATTTTTTATTACTTTGAAATATTATAATTTTACTTAATATAAGGCATTTTCAGACTTAATTATTTGAGAAAATTTCTATAACGTGTATATTTTGATTAAATGTTTTTAAAGATTTTTATTGAATTTATTTTGGGTTACTAATGTAGAAAAGGGCGTTACAAAAAGATATATAGATAAAAAGATCCTAAATAGGACCCCATAGTGCGATTCTATCAAAATGCATGTGGCTTTATTTAGGGTGCCATTATTTCTCTCTTCATATAACCTTATCATGTGAAAACTAGCTCATGATTTTATGCGCAACTCTTAATTTTACTTTGAGATTCTTAACCCTTTAGTAGAACTCATTAGCTGTTCCTATGTGTATCACTTTCTTTTTCTATTTCAGCGTGATTAACCTTTTCTCACTATCCAAATTTTGAATAAAAAATGATACATATATTTCTAATAATACAATAAAAAAATATTTTCTGCGGTTGAATAGACTTGTTCATGTATTAAAAATAATAATTGATAGTTTTTTTATTTTTTTTAACCAAAGCAGCTTATATCATAATATTAAACAGGGTAAAGGCTCATTTTGGTCCCCGACAAAAAATGCGGTGCCCATTTCAGTTCCTGAAAAAAAAAAATACTCCGTTAGTCCCTGACAATCACTTACGTGGGACAAGTTAGTCCCTGACAATTATTATGGGACATTATAGTCCCTGACAATATTTAAAGTGAGACTAATTAGTACCTGACAATTAGTGTCTTGGGACATTTAGTAACGAACGCTAACTAACGGAAGTCACGTAGGGACTAACTTGTCCCACGTTAGTAATTGTCAAGGACTAACGGGTAGTTTTTTTTTTGTCAGGGACTGAAATGGGCACCACATTTTTTGTCAGGGACCAAAATGAGCCTTTACCCTATTAAACATTTATTATTAACTTATTAATTTGATTTGTATGAGTGAGCAAACTTTTAAGGAGGTCCTTCTACATATAGTAACTCTGTAAATCATAATATAAGGACAAAAATGTATTCCATTGTACCAAATAGTAGAAAAGAAATTATTTTTCTGATAATGAAAAAAATGACATTCATAAGCTAGACAAAACAATCACATTAGAGAAAGCAGGCACATTTCTCCTAATTTTTACCTATGGCACATATTTCTTGATATCACAACTGGTGAAGTGAAATATCATAAAAAGGGAAATGCATTGGTGCCTTGGAAACTGAAAGCTCATTTGCCACTTCCTGCATTGACGGTCTGGATTTTGGTTCAGGGCATATGCATGCTAATGCTAGTGTTAAAACAAGCACAACATCTTGCTTATCTTTCCAAAGAGAAGGGAGTGGACAACGTGAATCCAACAAATCTTTCACCATCATGTTTTGAATAGTAGGTTTTGACAAAGAGGAAATCAATTCTCCTGGGTGACTCCCCATCATTATTTCTAAAGCAACTACTCCAAAGCTATAAACATCACATTTTGTAGTCACAGTCATTGTGTAAGCCAGTTCTACAATACACCAATACATTGCATAAGATGTATGTATGTATGTATGTATGTATGTATGTATGTATGCATATATATATATATATATATATATATATATATATATATATATATATATATTATTTTCAGGATAAATTAAATTCAATATTAAAAAAGAGAGAGGAAAATCAATTCTCCTGGGTGACTCCACATCATTATTTCTAAAGCAACTACTCCAAAACTATAAACATCACGATTTGTTACTCTCACTCTCACAATAAGACACTCCTCTCACTTGAGTTGCCCCCATATATATATATATATATATATATTTCTGGATAAAATAAATTCAATATTAAAAAAGAGAGGGCAAAACTTTACCTGGAGCAATGTATCCATAAGTACCAACTACTAGAGTTTGATTAGATGAATCGAGATCAAGAAGTCTAGCAGTACCAAAGTCAGAAACAAAAGCCTGTAACTCCGAGTTCAACAAAATGTTGTTACTGGATATGTCTCGATGAAGAATAGGTGGAGTACAATGATGGTGCATATAAGCTAGAGCATAAGCTGTCTCTTTGATAATAGTGACTCTCTTGCTCCAGTTCAACTCTTGAGCTTCAACGTCATTGACCAAGTTATAGAACAAGCTTCCCCTTTCCATATACTCATACACCAAAAACATGCACTTGTTGTGCAAACAAAAGCCATAAAGCTTAATGATGTTACGATGACGGATCTCTGACAACATCTTGACTTCATTACAAAAACTCTTGTAAAATGATGCATTTTCTGATTCTGTTTTGTGAAGTTTCTTCAATGCAACACACCTGCCATTTGGAAGTTGTGCTTTATAGACACTACCATAAGCACCTGTTCCTATGCAATATCGAAGATCAAAGTCCTCGGTTGCTTGAATGATGTCCTCATATGCAATTTTACCATCATAGTTCCAAATTGAGAACAAGTCACCATTCTTTGTACTTATACCTTTGTTTTTGAACTCTCCATGTCGGGCTCGAAAAGTACGGAAAATATAAATTCCGCTACTTGCACAAATGAGGCAGCCAGCTACGCTGGAAATGGCAATTATCTTCGTTTGTGTAAAAAATGGAGGACGAGGAGGAGGAAAAGGAGAGGGACCTGGAGGAGGATGGCACGAGTGACTTGGTATCTTATTAATATTACCAATTAACATGTCTTTTTTAGAAGCACAAAAATTACAACATGTATAATCAAAAGCGTTGTATGACAAATTGATGTCTTGTACATAATATAGACTCTCAGGTATTCTACCGGTGAGGTTATTATGACTAAGATCTAGAGTATCAAGATTGCCGATTTGAGAAGGAATGCTTCCATTTAAAAAGTTGTGGTTGAGTCGCACCCAACTGCAGTGAAAAAGAATATCAGGTGGGATAGATCCCTCAAGCCTGTTGTAAGAAATATCTAAACCTCCAAGTCTGTCGAGTTGTCCAATCCAAGTGGGGATGAAACCAGTTATATTATTATGAGAAAGGTCAAGATTTTGTAATTGGGAGAGGTTTCTAACTGAAGATGGTAAGAAACCAGTTATATCATTATGAGAAAGATCAAGATTTTGTAACTGGATGAGTTCTGTAACTGAAGATGTGATGAAGCCGGTTATTTCATTGTGAGAAAGGTCAAGACTTTGTAACTCGTTAAGGAATTCAAACATAGATGGAATGAAACCCATTATTTTATTATAAGAAAGATCAAGCTTTTGTAATAGGGTGAGGTTTGCAAAGGAAGGTGGGATGACACCAGTTATTTCATTACTAGAAAGGTCAAGATTGTGTAATTGGGTAGGTTTTGCAAGTGAAATTGGGATTACACCAGTTATTCTATTATTAGAAAGGTCAAGATTTTGCAATTTGGTGAGGTTTGCAAGTGACATTGGGATGAAACCAGTTATTTCATTATAAGAAAGGTCAAGATTTTGTAATTGGATGAGATTTGGAAATGAAGAAAGGATAGATCCACTGAAATTGTTTAGTCTCAAGTTTAACGTGACAAGGTTCTGCAAATTGCCTAGTTGGAGATAAGGAATCACACCACTAAAAGAATTGTAAGAAATATCAAGCATCAAAAGTCGACTGAGATTTGCAAGTGCGGGAGGAAGCTCACCAATAAGTTGATTAGAAGAAAGGCTTAGTAGAGTGAGACTTGTCATCTGACCCAAGCTTGAAGGAATGCTTCCATTAAAGCTATTCCCACTTAAGTCCAGTGTGACAAGTTTATTCAAAGCACTAAATTCTCGCGGAATTCCTCCACCGAGCAAATTGTTAGAAATGTCAAACATGACAACTTGAGAGAGGTTTGCAATTGTAATAGGTATGTCACCTGAAAGAAAATTAAGAGAGAGGTTGAGATGGGTGAGCTTCTTAATAGCACCTATATCAGCAGGGAAATTCCCATGCAATCCCATGTGACTGAGATCTAGACGGACCAGATTTGACAAGGTAGTCAGATTGATATCCCATAAATGGCATTCAAAGCAGTACTTTGGAGTGGAAATGGCTGTAATGCTTCCAGCCTCATTGCAAGCAATACCAGACCAATTGCAACGGTTTGATATATCTTGGCGACTCCACCAACTACTCGAAAACAGAGCATTTGCTTCTTCATCTAAGCTTGACGAATTGGATGCTGTCAAAGCAACAGCAGCAGTGGCACTAAAGAGAACTACAATTAACATCAAAATGGAAGTGGATATTGCCATGCTAACTACAAATATTCAATCACGATGAGTTAATATGCAGTGGAAATGAGGAAAGCTATTCAGTGTTCACATATATATAACCTCAACCAATTGTGTATTAGCTAGAAAAATCAATCATTAGTATTTCTTTTGTTTTAATCCAGTTAGAACCTCTCTTTATGACCTGGGTCAATGGCTTGCCGACATGCTGAACAGGGCGATGTGGAAATTATGACTCACTGAGAATTTTCCTTTCAACTTTTTGTCATCAATGTCACAATCCATTAGCCTTTCAAGAAACGCCAAAGTTATTGCTGTGTATGCCCTTTTCCAATGAGTGTAATTTCAACATATGCTGAGTCTAATATTTTAACTTTATCATTTCTTTTCATTTTCATTTTCATTTTCATAGATCCGTTGATAAACAAGAAGAATTTGGTAGGGTGAAGTTGCTCGGTTCCTGCAGCAAGAGATTAAGAGGTTGACTTGCAGACTTCCATTTTCTGCAAGTTCTTAGTGTGTGTTTGGTAACTTTGGTCTGCCCTTAAATATCTTTTGTTCAAATGTCCATTTGAGACTTTTCTAACTCGAAACCAAACACACTATTAGTCTATCTTCTGGGGTAATTTATAGGCCACAGAACCTGAAAGTTGATTCTTAGTTTAGTCTTTGGTCTTTGCCTTGCTGCTAGAGGAAAAGAAAAGTAAAAACTAGTATTCATATTTGATAGTGGTGTATTCTAAGTTGATAGATTCTACAACTATTTCTTTCTGGACATGCTTCTAGTTCTGTGGAAAAATAATAGCCTGTAAAAAAATATAACTGATTAATCTGTTTGAGAAAATTTCATTTTGTTCACAAATCTTGAGCATGCTTTAGGATTCAAAAGTTTTGAACTCTGCATATTTTTTGCTGCATGATTTGTTGTGGGTAAGGAAGGACCTAACCCGATGCTCTCTTAATTTGATTTATCTTAATACACATATAACTAAACGAGATAGATGAAGATGAGCAATAGAAAAATGAAAATGATGGAGGAATGGTTGAGAGCAAATATGATTAGTGACACTACTTTGTTAAATTACATGAGGAACTGTATTCTGTATGTATATAAAGTGTTGATATCACTATAGTTAAATTCAATAAACTTGAAAGCAAATTGATTGATGTACAAATAAATAGTCTTATTTTGATATGTATACAGATTTATACAAATGAATCTTTGATATATTTGGGTTTAATAAATAAAAAAAGGAAACGAGGTAAAAAATAATAATATTTGGAAGCATCCATGACTGACCAAGGGAAGTTAATTGGCATTTGAGATATGTATACAGATTTATATTTGATTGAGTGAACGTGTAATAATGGAACATGTGAAATCACTTTGATATCAGAATTCAGAAGTTGCTCGGTTCCTGCAGCAAGACTTTAGAGGTTGACTAGCATACTTCCCTTTCCTTTAAGTTCTTAGTCCATCTTTTGGGGATAACTTACATGCCACGGGAACCAAAAGTTGATTCAAGTTATCATTATCAACTTTTAATTTGGTCCTGCATTTCGGGTCCATTTGGAAATGGTCCAAGAGTATGATGTTGCAAAGTTTAACGTTCTCTTGCTGCAGTTAAATCATTTCTAGTTTGAAATGCTGGAGTAATCTCTCTGTGTCTTGATTTTAATAGTGATCTGTAATAAATTCAGATTTATTAGTCTGTTTCAAAGCAAAAGCTGTATCAACTATAAGGCATAAGCTTAAAACAAAGTCGATTATGCTAACACTAAAGATACCAAGTGGGGAAAAATTGCACTAACTAAATTGTATTAGGACCTAATGGAAACGAGGATACTAAAGCGATTATAAAGTTTAGAGTGTACAAATTTAAGATGTTTTAGACAATTGGGACAAAGTAATAATTACAATTTACATGATATAGTTGATAAATTTTCATTTTGTATACTTTATTGTTGGGAAATTGAGTGTAATTTAGTGTTTAAAAATAAACATCAGATTAATGTTTCACTTATTTTATGTTTAACTGTTGGATTGTGAATTTATCCAATATCTTCATCTGCTCTTACAGTACCATTATTGACTTTATAACTTCTGTTCGTTTTCTACATAGTGATTGGAAGCTTCCATGACTGACCGTGTGAAGTTAACTGGCATTTGGGATATGTATACAGATTTATATTTGATTGATTGAAGGTGTAAGAATGGAACACGTGAAATCACTTTGATATGAGAAGTTGCTCGGTTCCTGCAGCAAGACTTTAGAAGTTGACTAGCATACTTCCTTTTCCTTTAAGTTCTTAGTCTATCTTTTGGGGATAACTTACATGCCACGGGAACCAAAAGTTGATTCAAGTTATCATTATCAACTTTTTATTTGGTCCTGCACTTCGGGTCCATTTGGAAATGGTCCAAGTGTGGTGTTGAAAAGTTTAACGTTCTCATTCTGCAGTTAAGCCATTTCTAGTTTGAAATCAATGCTGGGGTAATCTCTCTGTGTCTTGATTTTATTAGTAATCTGTAATAAATTGTGATTTATTAGTCTGTTTCAAAGCAAAAGCTGCATCAACTACAAGGCATAATCTTAAAACAAAGTCGATTATGCAAACACTAGAGATACCAAGTGGGGAAAAAATTGCACTTCCCATATAATAATTAAATTGTATTAGGACCTAATGGAAAGGAGAATAGTAAAGTGTTTATAAAGTTTGGAATGCACAAATTTAAAATGTTTCAGACATCTTGGACAAAGTAACAACCGTCAATCACAATCTACATGATAGGGGCAAGCAAAGTTATAAAAAGAATAAAAGGAATGGCCAAAACATGGGGAGAGGGCCTTTGTATTTTCAATGACTTGAGTAGCTGAGGAAGATTAATGTGAACATTTCCTGGTTAATCTTCTGTGACCCCTCTGATGCGAATTTTGGGCCATATGACTGAATTTGTTTTTTGAATGAATTTCAACATGTATAGTGATGGTTATCAGAAAGTTACTACTTATTATCACTCCACTAATTAAGATCCCACACTATTGATGATGTTTGTAAGGTCAACTAATTTCATATATATGTTAATTTTTAACTTCTCTGAATCAAGACATGGCTATTACGTTTGTTGTGCTGTCAATACCATTTCTATTGTAATGAGATTTTTGTGTTGCATTTTCCGAGAAAATTTTGGATGGAATATGGAAATTTTATACATTAAAACAAGATCATGTTGCTGATATTAATTAGCAAGAACTGTGTTTAATGTTATTAAGCATAAATGATCAATTCATTGTATAGAGTTTATTGCATGAAATTTCCTTTCTAACTCGTTCTTAATAGACCAATACTGTCTTAATCTTGTAAAAGTCGTTATGGCTTAAGAATTAGTACCTGATCTATTCTTTCTGCAACTAATTCTGTTATAAAGCAGAAGTTAAGTAAATTGATTAGGAACATTTACATGTTGGTTGTATTACTGCATAAGTTTAGCCAACTATTAGAGTCTTAGTTTTTAACTTAAGTGTTTTCTTCAAAAACAAAAAAACAAAAAACTTATGTGTTACAATGTCTGTGGCTTATGGCCTTATGCCCTTATTTTTCTTAATAGGTGCAAACAAGGGCCATTCAATATTTTTTTATACATATATATAACCTCAATCAATTGTGTATATCTAGAAAAATCAATCGTTAGTATTTCACTATTTCTTTTGTTTAACCTAGTCAGATGCTCTCTTTATGACCTCGGTCAATGGCATGCCGACATCTCCATGTGAAAATTATGACCAACTTTGACATTTCCTTTCAATTTTTAAGAATTGGCAAAGTTATTGCTGTGTATGCCCTTTTCCAAAGAGTGTAATTTCAACATGTTCTGAGTCTAATATTTTAACTTAAATAATTTCTTTTAATTTTCTACTCTAGTATTTACCTTGTAGCATCTTTACATAGTTTCTTTAATAAGCAAGAAGAATTTGGCTGGGAGAAGTTGCTCTGTTCCTGCAGCAAGACTTTAAAAGATGTTGACTTGCATACTTACGTTTCCTGCAAGTTCTGAGTCTATCTTCTGGGCCCTGCTGCTAGAGGAGAAGAAAATGTAAAGTCACATTTGATAGGCGTGTATTCTTATAACTTGATAGATTCTACAATTATTTATCTGGGGCATGCTTCTAGTAGTTCTGCGAAAATTATAGCCAATATAAAAAGGAAACATAAATTAATCTGCTTGAGAAACTTGAGTTTTTTTTTTAAAATAACCCTTTTTTTTAAAAATTATTTTTCACAATACCCCCTTTTCTCAATTATATACCAAAATACCCCACTTTTTTGTATAGTGAGAAGTCGTTTTTCCATTCTACGACTTCTCACTTGTGTTTTTCTTTTTTTAAAACACTAGTGAGAAGTCGCTTTTTCAAATAACGATTTCTCACCATGTTTTTTTTTACATATGTGAGAAGTCATTATTTGAAAAAACGACTTCTCACTTGGTACCAAAAAGTGGGGTATTTTGATACATAATTGGGAAAGTGAGGTATTATGGAAAATAATTTTTAAAAAAGGGTTATTTAAAAAAAAAAAAAAAGTCGAGAAACTTTCATTTTGTTCAGACTTTGAGCCTGGTTTTTAGGATTGAAATAATTTGAACTCTACATATTTTTGCTGCTTGATTTGTTGTGGGTAAGGAAGGACCTAACCCAATAGATTTATCCTAATTTGATTTATCCTAATTCACATATTACTAAACGAGATAGATGAGCAATAGAAAAATGAAAATGATGAAGCAGAGAGAAAAAAATATGATTATTGGCACTACTTTATTATCACTATAGTCAAACTAAATAGATTTAAAAGCAAATTGATTTGATGTGTATACAGATTTATACAAATGAATGAATCTTTGTAATATTTGGGAATAATAATAAAAAATATATATAACTGAATGGGGTAAAAAAAAGTAATAATAATATTAGGAAGCTTTCCATGATTGACGGTGTGAAGTTGATTATCATTTGCATTAGATGCAGTGATGGTGCCACTCCATTTGGTGGTATCAAAGTCAAACTATATTGGTTTAAATAAGTTTTTGATCCCTGCAAAATACATCAATTTTGGTTTTAGTCCCTATAAAATTTTTCCTTAGGATTTCGTCCTTATACTTTAAAATTTTTTGGAAATAGTCCCTACTGTCATCTCTCTCCGTTAACTGCAGACGTGGCAAACGGAATGCCACGTCAGCAGGGACCATTTCCAAAATTTTTTAAAATACATGGACGAAATCCTAAGACAAAATTTACAGGGACTAAAACCAAAATTTGTGAACTTTGCAGGGACCAAAAACTTATTTAAACAAAAAAAAAAATCTATTTTCTAGCCAAACTTTAGAGCAAGTCGTACAGGGACGGGAAACTTCCGAACGAAGGGATTTGTCAATTTGTCAATCCAAAAAGTGGTCTGGATTGGTTTTCATTGGGAGATCCAAAATTTGATCCAATCCAATGTAAAAAAAGCTGTTTTTTGGGTTTGGTTTTAGGTTCGGTTTTTGAGGTTTGAATCGGTTTAGATCGGTTGATGAACACCCCCTATTTTCTCTGTATATTCTAGCCAAATTTTACCAAGGTTAAAATTGTCAAATTCCTTAATCTGGTATGATTTTTAGTACTCAAGAGTGCCGAGGTAATTTCCTTTTCCTGTCTGACTTGCTATGAAATTTGGCAAAAAAAATAGAAACAAAATTATATATTATGGACCACATGGTTAATTTCTTGTTCATGCCCGACTTGCTCCAAAATTTGGCTACAAAATAGAAAGAAATCATACATTAGAGCCACAAGTTTCAAATTGAGAAACCCCTTCATCTGAAAGTTTCCTGTCCCTATACGACTTGCTCTGAAGTTTGGCTAGAATATAGATTTTTTTGTTTAAATAAGTTTTTGGTCCTTGCAAAATTCACAAATTTTGGTTTTAGTCCCTGTAAATTTTGTCTTAGGATTTTGTCCCTGTATTTTAAAAAATTATGGAAATGATCCCTGCTGACGTGGCATTTCGTTTGCCACGTCAGCAGTTAACGGAGAGAGATGACGGTAGGGACTATTTCCAAAATTTTTAAAAGTATAGGGACGAAATCCTAAGAAAAATTTTTGCAATGACTAAAACCAAAATTGTTATATTTTGCAGGGACCAAAAACTTATTTAAACCAACTATATTTGATTGATTGAACGTGTAATAATGGAACATGTGAAATCACTTTGCAATGAGAAATTGCTCTTTTCCTTAAAAAGGGTGACTTGCATATCATAATTAAATTGTGTTAGGGTCAAACCACAGTGGCAAAATTGAAATCAGAATTAAATGAATGATAAAAACAAGGGAGAGATTGCACATGTATATGATTAAGATAGTTAGCAAAGATTTAAATTTGGCATTTGAAATTGAGTGTTCGGACTGATATAAGGTGAAAAATCGAAAAATTACATGTTATGCCAAAAATGTTCATGTGATATATGGAAGATGCAGATATATCAATTAAAAAGGAGTAGAATATATGATCGATATGGAAAAGATGACCTTTCTAATTTTTATGACCTGTGTAACCTAAGGAAGATTATTAATGTACACATATCCTTGTCAAAACTTCTTTGACCCTGTCAAACAAGAAGACTCTTGTCTCTTGCAATACTAAGCGTGTTTTTCTCCCCCGGCCCACTCCGCGAAATTATTGTAGCCGGAGGGTGACTTGTGGCGGTGACGGGTGAAGTCGACGGGGATAGAGGCGTGTCACTGTGGCCTTTGAACAGAAGTAGTTTACCTGATTTTGGTTCTGGATTTCTCTTTCTGATCTCTTTATTATTTACAGTGATTTTTTGTTCAAAGACCAAATCCAACAACAAATGAATATTTATCAAACAATTAAGGGACTCTCAAGTTATATGGTAATCTCGCTATTGTATTCAATGCTGTGTTAATGGTGAAAGAAATGTAAGGACTTGAAGTTGGAAAAGGTTTTAATGCAACTTAAGGAATAAAAAGTTTTAATGCAGAAAAGTAAAGATAAACATGTAAATGGCATGAAAATACACATAACTTGTAAATAACAAGTAAAAGAAAGCATGTAAATTCCACAAGAAATTAAGGTGCAAAAGAAAGTAAATGAACAATAAATAAACTACAAGAATTTAAAAGACTAAAAGTAAATGAAACTTGTAAAGCAAGGAAAATTAAGAACTGATAATGTAAAAGTGTAAAGAATTAAAGACTGGAAATTTAAATGGCAGGAATTAAATGTACTGGAAATGTAAAGGGCGAAATGGAAACACACTTCAGTTCAAAGTCAATCCGTGAATATCAAAATGATATATATATATATATATATATATATATATAAAAGATTTTATTTCAAGTATCCAACCCTTTATCGTGATACATACAAGCCTATTTATATGCAAAATAAGAAAATAACTACCTATTCTATTATATGCCAAGTGTATTTGGCAGCTATAATTACTAACACTAATATACTAATATATAAGTACAATTTACTCGACAAAATTGTGGAAGCTTCCATGTCTTGTATATCTTCCTTCAGTCGAATCATAACTCAAGAACCATTATTCTGATTTATTCCTCTTGATTGATCATCGACAATTTCTGATAGTCTTCTCAATTCCTTCATAATTCTTCTTCTTCATATCGATCCAACATTGTCGAGTTAATCATCATTATTCCGTTCTTATCATCAAATCACCGACATGTCCCTTGTACTCATTCATATATTCATTTTGCTTATCACAAAAAAAAAAAAAAAAATTGGCATCTCTCTATGTTTTGTGGAACTTCCAAAATTACAATTTTGGCCGCAACACTTATTTAGATGGAAAGGCTGCCATGGGCGATGCAGAGGCCGTTCCTGTTTTGGTAGAGGTTATTGGGAATATCTATTGTAGCTGCAAAACATTTTTGGTTGGGAACTTTGTTTCAACCTCAAGTTTTGACACAAAATATATATATAGCATCATGCACGAGTACCTCTAAATTTATATATGTTTCTTAATTGTTTTTTATTTTAATTTTTGTAAACATATGGTGTCAATGTTCAAGAACCATTGTTATTTACATGGTGTTTGATTGGAGGGGTTTGGAGGGAAGGGGAGGGGTTTTTTTAAAACTTATATGTTTGGTTTAATTTTAAGAGGAGAGGGAAGGGAGGGGAGGGAAGCAAAATCCCTCCTTAAATGAGTTTTGTCTCCCGTCCAATAATGGGGGGATTTGAAGGGGAGGGGAGGGATTTTAAAACATAACCTATGTATTGACTAAAATATCCCTACTTATGTATTTTAAAATAAATAATTATAATGGTTTAAGAATAAATTTGTTTTAAAATCTCTCCCCTCCCCTCATGAACCAAACATGAAAGTGTTACCTCCCCTCCCTTCCATTAAAATCCCTCCCCTCCCCTCCCTTAACCAAACACACCCTTAGAGAAACATGACTCATAATAACAAGTAAACCTACAAAGTATATATTTCCAGTTTGGAGTACAAACCGTTTTCTAAAGATAACTAAGAAGAAGAAAAGCTTGAATAAGGACAAAAGGTTACAACATAATCAGCACCCTTACAATCAAAAGTGTCTCCAATATCTTCATCATAGACATAGCTATAGGATCTAGGACACGCAGCGTCGAACATTTCGCTATAAACATTTGGCCCACACATTTCCGGTAAACCATATGCACCCTCGCAACAATACTTACCAAGAGCTTCACACGGCGACCTGCAACCCTTACCGTCTCCGGTTGCCAACTCAACCGGACACAACCGGTTCAAATCCACCGTGCACCCTGCTGAACCGCAATAACCGGAACCCCCTACGGCTTCCAAATTTAACGGAACGTTGAAACCGTCGACGAGGCTCACGCCGTAACGGTCTCCCCCGTCACCGCCGAGCCCGATTGTGACGTCCACCAGAGTAACCGGGTTGGATGGTCCTGAACCGTTGCATTCCACCTGGCCGAAGTTGCAGTCGCCGGTTTGACATAATAGGGACCCGGTCCGATAGAGTTTGCAACCGGTCCGAGCCCATATACTTCCGGACCAGCCGGTTGGAACTTGGAATGACCGGGAGGAGTGTGTAGGGAGCTCGAATCCGGTGGTGGGGAACCTTGGGTTACCGTAATATTCGAGAATGCCGGGCCACACTGTGTAGTTGCATCTGTTTACTAATGTGAGCGTAGTAGTGGCTGTAGTGCTACTGGTACCTGAGAGAGAGAAAGTAAGAAACTTTTAGTTTAAAAAGAGAAGAAAGGTGTGAAAAACTGAAGATGCAAAACGAAAAGAAGATGCGATTATTTTTATTATTATTTTTATATTTTTTAAGTTTTAACCTTGGAGAGTGGTGACTAGGAGGGCAAAGCTGAGAATGAGAGTGGAGGAGCACCACCATGGGAAGAGATTCATGTGGGTATGCATCAGATGCATGTTTTGGTTTTCTGGGTCCTCTTTGATCTCAATCGTGTGTAGTTGTTGGTGAGTCATTCATTTCTACTCTTCTTTGGACAGATGGGCTTTTGAGAATGAAATTTTTTTAGTTTAATTTGGAAACACTATAAGCAAAGTTTTTTAAACTATTCATTAATAATAAATCATTCTATAGTTAATTTGGTCTCTTTAAACGAAGTTTCCAATTCGAGTCTTCTAGATAAAAAAAATAGGTATTGGTTGATCTTTGCTTCGTATAATAGGTTTTCACATCTCAACTGAAATTAGCCGGAGTCTTATGTGATTTTCGAATATCGAGAATTTCAGATAAAAAAAAGTAAGCATATTAATATAAAGGCCGAGCCTTTATTTTTATTGTATATTACACGTGTCGGCACCACGTTTTTTCTTTTTTTTAAAAAATAAAATAAAATTGTTTTTCAATTTCTTTTATAATTACATTTTTTTTTCGATTTTTTTTCTATTTTACTTTTTTTTTTAAATGTTCTTTTTATAATTAGTTTTTTTAAAATTTTTTTGCTAATTAATTTTATTTTTAAAATTTTTTATAATTATTTTTTCCTAAATTATTTTAATTTTTTTTTCAAATTATTTTTTTTTCTAATTTACCTTTTTTTTTTTCTTTACAACTTTTTTTATAATTAATTTTATTTTTCTCATTTTTAAAATATATTTTTTTCTAATTATTTTAAATAATTTGTTTATAATGAATTTTAAATTTTAAATTTTTTTTAAATCTATTTTTCCTAATTTGTTTAAATATATTTTTCCTAATTTTTTTTTCTAATTTGTTTTAGAATTAATTTTTTTTCAAATTTACTTTTTATTTTTCCTTTTAAAATATTTTTTATAATTAAATTTTTTCTAAAAATTTTTCCAAATTAAAAAAAATTAGAAAAACATTATTATAAAATTTATTTAAAATAATTAGAAAAATTATATTTTAAAAATTTAATTATAAAAATTAATATTTAAAAAATAAATTCGAAAAAAATTTTTTAATTATATTTTTATAATTTTTTAAAAATATTTATTTTTTCTAATTATTTTTTCCTGATCTTTTTTTATTTTTTAAAATATATTTTTCTAATTATTTTAAATATTTTTTTATAATTACTTTTTTCCCGAATTATTTTTAAATATATTTTTCTAATTACTATTTTTCCTAATTTATGTAAAAAAAAAATTAAATATATATTTTTTCTACTTTTTTCCTAATTTTTTTTGCTACATCCTTTGTTTTTTTTCTATTTTAAATAATAAATCTATATCTATATTAATTAATAAGGGGAAATCCTGATTTTAGTGTAGTACAATAGTGCAAGTCAAATGTCAAGTTATAGAATTTTTTTATTATTATTTTTAAATAATTATAAAAAATATATTTTAACATAATTTTAAAAAATTAATTATAAAAATAAATATTTAAAAAAATTAAATTAGAAAAAATTGTTAATTTTATTTTTCTAATTTTTGTTAAATATATTTTTTCCTTATTATTTTTTTTTTTAAATATATTTTTTCTAATTATTTTAAATATTTTTAGAATTACTTTTTTTCCCTAAATTTTGTAATTTGTTGTTGCTAATTTTTTTAAAATATTTTTTCTCTACTTTTTTTTCTTATTTTTTTTTGTTAATACTTTTTTTTTGCTGCATCCTTGCCTTTGTTTTTTTATTTTAAATAATAAATCTATATCTATACTAATTAATAAGGGGAAATTTTTATTTTAATGTCGCACAATAGTGCAAGCCACATGTCAAGTTATGAATTTTTTTATTTTCTAAAATTTATATATATATTTTTTAAATATTTACAAACCGGTAAAGGTACAATGTTTTGGGAGTCAAACACGTCAATCTCTAAATTGACATAAATAGAGACAGAGCTATTCATATTTTCTAATATATTTTTTGGCTACATCCTTGCCTTTTTTTTCTATTTTAAATAATAAATCTATATCTATACTAATTAATAAGGGGAATTGCTGATTTTCTAATAAAGGGACACGTGTCAGCACCACATGATTTAAGAGGATTAGTTGATCATTAGTAATAATCAAATTATAGATAAGATTGTTTCAAGGTTTTTGCTAATCACTTCTGTCTATAAATAAAAAGCCTTGGAGATGAATGAGTACCACCATTATAGGTGGGAATGAAAGATTGAAGGCAAAGTGTGAAATAAGTAAAGAAAAGGTTTGACATAGTGGATTTAATTTGGAATAAAGGAAAGAAAAGGTTTGGTAGATATAGAGGCACAATTTAAGTTATTAATGATAACAATGCTATCAATAATAATAGTAATTGATGACCCGTGCATCGCATGGGTGCAAAAATACTAGTTTAAATAAGAGCCAAATATTTTTAATGAATACCATATATTGATAATTAATGTAAAAAAAATCTTAGTGAGAATGTATGCTAATTAAATCCAAATTTTTATATACTTGAAATACAACATCTGTCTAGATATTGTGTATAAATAATATGAACTTGGATGGATATTAGTATATCTCATACAAGATAAAATACTTGTTCACCAGGAACATATATCTTTTTTTTTTTATTAAAAAAGATATTCATTCATTCAAATTGGTAAAATATATTAAAAATAACACAAATTCAACATTGCTAATGACTAAAAATGATATTCATTCTATTTGTTTTTTTGTTTTTTTGTTTTTACTAGAAACTGATGTCTTTGTAGATACAGTGTATAATATGAACTAATATGAATGTACTTTTATACAGATAATGGTTCTTCAAAAAATGTTGGAGCCTCACATCCAAACTTTACTTGATGGTTTCTCGTGATGCTTTGTTTGGTTTGGGAAAGAAAACAAGAAGAGAGAAGATGGGGAGAGAGAAGATGGTGAGGAAAAAAGTGGATTCTATAGGTTGTTTCGTATAAGAGAAATATGAGAGAAAATGAAGAGAAAGAAATTGATTTTATATTGAATAGACAACTTTACCCCTATTCTAGTTTATTATATTTGTTTTAAAACAGTAAAGTTATACATGTCACTTCACACAATAACATCACCTCATCCCATTTTCTTCTCATTCATGAAGAGAAAACTTTTTTAGGTGGGACCCACCATTTTTCTTCTCTCCTCCACCAAACTGATAAAAAGTGTGTTTTCTCCTCTAACTCTCTCTTCTTGTTTTCTCTCTTCTCATTTTCTACTCCACCAAACAAACCAGTACGAGATCATTTCTAGTTGGAGTAACATCAAATGTCTCACTTTTTCTATTATTGCCTTATTATTGATATTGAATTATCAATTAATTAAATCAGAAATGTTACTCTAACAACCCAAATGTACAACTATATGGTAACAACCGTATATATGAATAATAATTCGTCTTTTTTCTTTTAAAAAAAATATTTAGCTTTTTTGAGCACTAACATTTTTTGTCACAAATATATAAATATATGGTTAATCACGTGTAAGTATTTGGTTAATTCAGTTCATTATATAGTTAATGAGTTACCCTAAAGCTTATAATAGTTTTCCACAACTATGTAAGGTGAAAATATTTGCACGTGATTAACCAAATATTTAAATGTTTGTGAAAAATGATTGTAAGTTTCAGGATGACCCATTAACCATATAATGAACTGAATTAACAAAATATTTGCACGTAATTAACCAAATATTTATATGGTTATGAAAAATGTTTGTAAGCTTCAGGATGACCCATTAAATATATAATAAACTGAATTAACCAAATATTTGTACGTGATTAACCAAAAATGTTAGTACTCAAAAAACCTAATTTTTTTTTAAAAAAAGGTTTTTTTTATAAAAAAAAATGGTATGTTTCAGAAGGAAAAAAAAGTCAAAATTATGAAAATGCTACTGTACAGTGAAGTTGCCGCTGGAGTTGTCAATTTGGGTTGTTAGAATAATATTTCTGAAGTTTAAAGTTGGTGTTTGAGAGTGTGAACTTCGGATGTTAGAGTAGAAAATAATAAGAGAGAAAATAATAAGAGAGATTTTGAGAAGAAAATGTTATTTTCATTTGTTTGGTGGATAAGAGAAAGAGAGAAGAGATAATAGAATTGGTGGGTCCCACCCCAATTTTTCTTCTCGTGCGGAGAAAACCAGAGACAGGGGGTGTTTCGTTTAAAATTATGGGGTTTTTACCAAACTAACCCATTTTTAGAAACTATTTACCAAAATAACCTACTTTTGAAACTATTTACCAAACTAACCTACTTTTAAATAAAATAATATTTTTTTTGGGTTGACTTTTAGTGGCGCCGGTCCTACCGGTGCCATTGACTTTGACCCGCCACGTGGCGGGTCCCTATTGGCCAGAAAAAAGAAAAACGAAAAAGAAAAAAAAAACAAGAGTGGCGCCACTTATATATATAATTATTATATTATATATATATAATTATTATATTATATATATATATATAAATAATTAAATATATATATAATTTAATAATTTCATATAGTTATTATATATAAATAATTTAATAATATTAATATAATTATATTAATTAGTAACTAATTAATAAATATTTATTATTAATATTAATAATATTAATAATTAATAATATATATTAATATGATTTTATATATATATATATAAATTAATAATTTAATATAATTATTATATATAAATAATTTAATAATATTAATATATTTATTAATTAGTAATTAATTAATATAATGATAATATTTATTAGTAGAATTTAATTAATTAATTAATTAATTAATATTTATTATTAATTAATAGTTAATAATATAAATTTGTGTTGTCTTATGTCTGTAATGTAATTTGTTAAGCTCGTTTCCTTTGACCGATGACTTGGTTGCTCGTCACATTCACATCATATGCATGTTCACTGATCACAATACTATCACACTAGTGGACTGTTTGACAAAGGAAACGAGCTTAACAAATTACATTACAGATAAAAAAAACCACAAACCGAACACTTTTATAAAAAAAACCGCAAACCGAACACTTTATTATTGTAAACAAATACTGTCATGTGAGAAAAGAAACAATCAATTGAGGTTAGAAGCGTAGCTAGCAAGAAAAAATATAAGGAAAAATACTTTTATAAGAAGATAATTAAAATTATAAATTAATACTATCATTTATATATATAAGTTAATTAAAATTATAAATTAATACTATCATTTATATATATAATAATTAATATTATCATTTATTTATATAATAATTAATTATTATAAACAAATTTGTTGGAGTTGGTTTTTGTGGAGCAAGAATTGTGAAATTGTCAAATAGTCCACTAGTGTGATAGTATTGTGATCAGTGAACATGCATGTGATGTGAATGTGACGAGCAACCAAGTCATCGGTCAAAGGAAACGAGCTTAACAAATTACATTACAAACACAAGACAACACAAATTTATATTATTAACTATTAATTAATAATAAATATTAATTAATTAATTAATTAAATTCTACTAATAAATATTATCATTATATTAATTAATTACTAATTAATATAAATATATTAATATTATTAAATTATTTATATATAATAATTATATTAATTTATATATATATATAAAATTATATTAATATATATTATTAATTATTAATATTAATAATAAATATTTATTAATTAGTTACTAATTAATATAATTATATTAATATTATTAAATTATTTTCACGTGGCGGGTCAAAGTCAATGGCGCCGGTAGGACCGACGCCACTAAAAGTCAACAAAATTTTTTTTTTATTTTATTTAAAAGTAGGTTAGTTTGGTAAATAGTTTCAAAAGTAGGTTATTTTGGTAAATAGTTTCTAAAAATGGGTTAGTTTGGTCAAAACCCCTAAAATTATTGTTGTACCCTTCCCTTTCAACACTTTGAGCAGCTCCACGTTCACGCGCCATATTATTTCTGCCATTCAACTTTGTCCTATTCTTCCATTGTTCAAAATCCAGTTCATCTCTGCTTGTGAGTTTTTTTCCTATTTTTTTTTCTTTTCGTTTTTGTATTGCTATCTAATCACTCCTTCAAGTTTTGTATCTACTGTCTAGAAATTTAAATTAACATAGAATTTTGATAGAGATTTAAATTTAAATTTAATTAGCTACGTTGATATTATTTCTCTTTCGTGGGAAGACTTTTTACTAAATCTCTATTTTTATTAAAGTGATTATATTAAACTAATAAATTTTATTAGTTAAAATAAATTTAATAAATTAAAATTATTAGATTATTTAAATTAGATTAATTAATGAAATTAAATATTTGTATATTCGTTTTTGTTAAAGGTATTTTTGTCTTTTTAAAAATAATTATACATTTTTTTCTCCTCTATTTCTCTTCTGCCAGATAACACATCAAATCTACTCTATTTCTCACCTCTTTTTCTCTTCTCATACTTTTTCTCACATCTTTCTCTCTTCTCATTTTCTTCTCACCACCAAACAAAGCCTAAAAGGAGAGAAAAAGAAAATAAAAAATTACACAACTTGCCAAAAAGTTTGTGGTAGAAGGAACAGTTGTCAGTTAAAAGTAAACAAAGCAAAATAGAGTAGAAGATATGATCAGATTGCAAAAGAAATAGAAGGATCTTTTCATGACTTGTGTACACAATAAAGATGAATATCCAATGTGTGTGGTTTCACATTGAAAATCCCCAAAATTGATTTTATCTCTCTTCGAACATGATTTTAGTGAAAATGAGGTATTCACGTATATCCTGGTCATGTTAATCTATTTCATGATTTAACAAGCAAATTATCTATAGAAAGAAAAAAGGAAGATGAGGAGAAAATTCACACATTAATAGTATGTTCCATGTATATTTAAGCTGACTCCATAGACATCATGCAGCAGCAACCATGAACTGATGTTTCCTGATCTAGTTTACTAGTCTCACTCATGCCCTTCTGAATGTTCTCTCTCATAATCAACTTCAAAATGAGAAATTACATAGTGTTATGGCTTTCCTTCATGCTATATTGCTCAATTAGCTTCAGCATTATTAACCTTGTGGTAACTGGATACTGTCTTGATCATCAGAAAACCTTGTTGCTCCATTTGAAGAACAATCTCACCTTAAGTGATACTACAGAATATTCTAAACTGGTGCAATGGAATCAAAGTGTAGATTGCTGTGAATGGAAGGGAGTAACATGCAATGAGGGACTCATCACTGGTCTAGACCTCAGCCAAGCATCAATTTCCGGAGGAATTGACAACTCAAGTAGTCTTTTCAGTCTCCAATACCTGCAGAGTTTGAATTTGGCCTATAATAACATCAGGAGTGCGATTCCATCTGAGTTTGGAAAGCTCACAAATTTGATACATTTGAATTTGTCAAATGCTGGGTTTAAGGGGCAGGTTCCTATTGAAATCTCCCAGCTAACAAGTTTGTTGACTCTTGACCTGTCAGCTTCTGAGTTAGACCTGAAACTTGAGAACCCAAATCTCCAAATCCTTGTTCAGAACCTTAATAAGCTCACAAAAATCTATCTTGATGGCGTAAACATAGCAGCACCTGGAAATGAATGGAGCTATGCTTTATCATCATCAATGCCTAATCTGCAAGAGATGAGCTTGTCACGCTGCAACCTTCGAGGTCCCTTTGATTTTTCCTTGGCAAAGCTTGAATCTCTCAAAATAATTCGATTGTCCTGGAACACTTTGTCATCACCTGTGCCAGAATTCTTTGCTAACTTTGAAAATTTGGCCATGTTAGACCTTAGTGGTTGCAGGCTGCAAGGGAGATTTCCTGAAAAGATTTTCAAGATAGAAAGGTTAGAACATCTTGATCTCTCTTACAATATTGATCTTCATGGTTCTTTGCTAGATTTTTCAGAAAATGGGTCTCTCCAAACCATGACACTAAAGTGGACAAAATTCTCTGGGCCACTACCAAATTCTATTAGTAATTTGAGGCAGCTGTCCACTTTAGATCTTCTTCACTGCCAATTTAATGGTACTCTTCCCAGTTCCATGTCAAAACTTACCAAACTTAATTATCTGAGGTTGTCATCTAACACTTTCACTGGTCCCATCCCATCTTTTAGTTTGTCCAAGAACCTCACCCATTTAGATCTATCTGGTAATGTTTTCAACAATTCAATACCATCCACTCACTTCCAAGGTCTCTTGAATCTAGTTGACATCAACTTGGAAAATAATTCCTTCAGTGGGAAGGTCCCCTCTTCTATGTTCCAGCTACCATCAGTTCAGCTTATTATACTTCAAAAAAACCAATTTGATGGCCAACTTGATGACTATCCAAACGGTTCCTCTGCAATACGAGAGATTTATTTGAGCAACAATCATTTACAAGGGCCTATTCCCAAGTCTCTCTTTCAACTCACTGGACTCTTCCTTCTTGACCTTTCATACAATAATCTATCCATTGTTGATGATACCACTTCTTCAGACTCTTCCTTTCCAACTTTTCCCAGCTTAAGTAGCTTGAGTTTGGCTTCTTGTGGGTTGAGAACATTTCCACAATTTTTGGAAAACCATTCAAGCCTAAATTACCTTGACCTCTCAAAGAACCATTTTTATGGAACAATACCTCAGTGGATTTGGGATCAGACTTTCGTAAATCTGTCCCAAAACTATCTTACAGATTGGGAAGAACCTATTAATATTTCTTCTGCTTCTTTATTTGTCCTTGACCTGCAGTCCAACCAACTCCAAAGGATACTACTTCCAGTTCCCCCACTGGCTCTAAGTTTTTTAGACTTTTCCAACAACAACATGAATAGTAGTATACCAGAATCAATATGCAATGCTCAAGACCTTCGTGTTCTTAACCTTGCAAATAATTCCCTTACTGGCAAGATTCCCAAATGTTTGATTGCAATGAATGGAAGTATGACTATATTAAATCTAAGAGGAAACAAGCTTAGTGGAAGTATTGATACATTTCCTGGTTCATGTGGCTTAAGAACTCTAGATCTCAATGGCAACTTCTTAGAGGGAAAGCTGCCAACATATCTCGTTAATTGCACCTCACTAGAGGTTTTAGACCTTGGGAACAACCGGATTGATGATAAGTTTCCCTGCTGGTTGAAGAGTATATCCACTTTACGTGTTCTTATTCTGAGATCAAACAAATTGCATGGTTCCATTGAATGTCCAACACCAAAAGCAGCAGCATGGCCAAATATTCAGATTGTTGACCTTGCTTCTAATAATTTCATTGGCAAAATTCCATCTTCATTTCTTGAAACTTGGAAGGCAATGAAAGTTGATCAAAAAGATATGCTGAAGCTTGATCTTCATGTTGAGATCTCTGATCCGGAGGATACTATTAAGTACCAAGTCAAAGTGACAGTGGTGAGCAAAGGGAACCAGGTGGAGTTAGTGAAGATCTTAACTATCTTCACTTCAATTGATTTCTCATGTAACAAGTTCAAAGGACCAATACCAGATGAGATTGGACAATTGAAAGCATTGTACATTTTGAACTTGTCACATAATGCTTTACAAGGCAACATACCATCATCTTTGGGTAATCTCAAGTCCCTTGAGTCTTTAGACTTATCAAACAACTCTTTGGGTGGAAATATTCCCACACAGCTTGCAAGCCTAAATTTCCTTTCATTTTTGAACCTCTCATTCAATCATCTGGTGGGAAGAATCCCAACAAGTACTCAGATTCAGTCTTTTGAAGCATCATCCTTCAAAGGCAATGATGGGTTATGTGGGCCTCCATTGACTCCTAACTGCAGTGGTGATAGTGATGAAGGGCAACCATCTGAGAAATCTGGTTCCCATAAAGAGAGTTCAATTGATTGGAATTTCATAAGTGCTGAAATGGGATTTAGTTTTGGCATTGGAATGGTTATTCTTCCACTCATATTTTGGAAAAGGTGGAGGCAGTGGTATTGGAAACAGGTAGAAGATATTCTTTATCGCGTATTTCCTCAGCTAGATTTTGTTTATGAATACCGTGGTGGGAGACATTACAGAACTCTAAGGTGGATGCGTCATTGAGTTCAATTGCATGATCCATGTAGTAAGTACAATATAGCATCAATATTAAAGCTGTAGTACCAACCAAAATACTTTGCATTGTAATTTTGCTTTTGAGTAGAAGGACAAGTATATAAGAGCATTTGGCAGTGCATGCCCTACCTGCGTACAACCATGCTCAGAAATAACATGCAAGAAACACAATTTCATTTCACAAAACATTGTTTGATCTTCCAGCAAAATTATCCCAGATTAACAAAAAGCAGAATGACCACAAGCCAACCTTGTTAAATAATTAAAATCAGTCAAACAGCCACTACTTAATAGATGAAATATTTAGCAGCAAGAATTTTCAAGAACATGACCAACGACCCTTCAGTCCTTCACTAACACTGTTGAGTTAAATCTATATAAAGCACAGTCAAAATCTTCAGTTTAGATAAAAATGGAAAAATCAGTTCACATTTTATACATCTTCTCACAAAATCACAATAGTTAGGTACAAATCATTTCATACAAAAAATAAAAAGCAAAAAATAAAAATCAATAAGCATAAATGATCAACCAAAAAAAAAAGGCAGAGCATCCTACTTTCAACCAAAATTAACCTGAATTTAGAATTTTTATCATTTCTATTCCTCTACAAGTGCTTCCTAATAGATACAGATCTTTCGGTGAGGCTCCACTCTCCTGGCCGTTCTCCATTTCAATTTTTTAAATACTGTATTTAATGTTATTAAGCATAAATGAACAATTCATAATTATGTACAGTTTATTGACACTTCGAACCATGACCAATGCCGTCTCAATCTTGTAAAAGTTGTTATTATGTCTTAAGAGTTAAGAATTATCTGATCCATTCTTCCTGCAACTAATTTTATTCTAAATCAATAATTTAATAAATTGACTAGGAACATTTACATGTTGGTACTGGAAAAGTTTAGCCTACTCTTAGAGTTTTGGTTTTTTAACTTAGTGCTATGTAATGTCAGTGGCTTATAGTCTTCTGTTTCTTAGGAATAACTATCATACTTAGAAGTTATAACCTCTTTTATTTGGAAATCCTAGTTAAACATTACTTATATTTGCTTTTATTTAGCCATTGATATAAAGAGTTTGTGGTAATGTCTATTTCATTTTCATTTGAACAAACTGAAGAAAACATTTTATTCTAAATTATCTCATGGTTACTCTCAGCCTGTTAAAAAGGATAATAAACATTTTAATAAACATTTCTTCGGCCTCATAGAAAAGAACAAGGAGTTACTAATACGTGCAAACAAAGGCCACACAATAATTTTCGTCGAGTGTTGACACATACAATTTTCAAAGCTTTGAAGCAATAGTTGAACTTTAAGTAATTGGCAATTGGGTTTGTACTCTTACATGATTTCAAGTGGCAATGCACCTAATTGTCCGAAGTTTTCCCTAGCCATTGTCATGTTCAGATGCCATTAAAGAGAAACTAGATCTAATGCTTAATGTTATGCTTTCTTAACCTCTGTTTCCTACTACATCATGTTATGGTATTGAATATTTTCACAGTAATACGAAGTCAGATCTCTAAATCTGTAAATCAATGCATAAGTTTCTGTTTTCTTTATAAGAACTTCCAATATGACTTTATGAATATTGTTTTGAGAAGTGTTACAATATTAACTTCGTGCTTTCATGGTTAATTTTGGTGCAAGTCGAATTATCGAAAGCACTTTAGCTATGATATTCAGAAAACAACTTATATTTGTTACATAAGTGACATGAACTATTTTTCCTTATCTTTTTGCCCTTGGACTGTTCAGGCTAATGGAGTTAGAAACCAAATGGTTATAAACAAAACCAAGCACTGGCTGAAATTATGACTGAAGTATCTCATAGTCAATCTTTGGAAAGCTAAAATTATTTATATAGGCATCAGTTGTTTCTTGTATGAATGAGCTACACCTTATTGTACATTGGCTGTATATTACTCTTTCAAGAAGATCCCAATCTTTAAAATTCTCTCAGTCAAATGGAAATGTTATGCTAGTAATATTCTCCATTGCCTTGCCTTGATCTGGGTAGCTTTTACTATTAATCAGATTTGTCATATATTCTTTTGTTTGCAACAAATCATATTTTTTTTGATATAAATCATAATATAAGGACAAAAATGCATTCCATTGTACTAACTAGTAGAAAAGAAATCATTTTTCTGAGATGAAAACAAGAAATGACATTCATATGTTGTGTTGGTTTTTAGAGGAATATGAAATGTTGAAAAAGTGTAAAACAGAGAAGAACAATTTTTAATTTTAGGAGGATATTTTTATTGATCCATCATCATCTAATTTATCTAGCAAATAACATCTACTGATAAGCAACTAACAACTAGAAGATAAAATATTTTATCCTATCAGTCAAATTTGACTGTTATTTTTCAAACCAATAGCATAACAAACTAATATTCAAACTCCTAAAACTAACTTATCATTCTAAACTGCAGATATTTAGGCATATTTTCCAACAAGTTGGAGGAAGCAATCTCATTAGAGAAGATAGTCACATTCTTCTAATTTTTACCTATTGCATATATTTCTTGATACAACAACTGGTGAAGTGAAATGTCATAAAAAGGGAAATGCATTGGTGTCTTGGAAACTGAAAGCTCATTAGCCACTTCCTGCATCGATGGTCTGGAATTTGGTTCAGGGCATAGGCATGCTAATGCTAATGTTAAAACAAGCACAACATCTTGTTTATCTTTCCGAAGAGTAGGGAGTTGACAACGTGAATCCAACAAATCTTTCACCATCATGTTTTGAGTAGTTGGTTTTGATAAAGAGGAAATCAATTCTCCTGGATGACTCCCCATCATAGTTTCTAAAGCAACTACTCCAAAGCTATAAACATCACATTTTGTAGTCACAGTCATGGTGTAAGCCAATTCTACAATACACCGATACATTACATAAGATATCAATATAATATAACTACATACATACATATATATATATATATATATATATATATATATATATATATATATATATATATATATTACCTTTCATATAAAGTAAATTTAATATTAAAAAAGAGAGAGAAAGCAAAACTTCACCTGGAGCAATGTATCCATAAGTACCAACTACTAGTGTTTGATTAGATGAATCAGGATCAAGAAGTCTAGCAGTACCAAAGTCAGAAACAAAAGCCTGTAACTCTGAATTTAACAAAATGTTGTTACTGGATATGTCTCTATGAAGAATAGGTGGGACACAATGATGATGCATATAAGCTAGAGCATATGCTGCCTCTTTGATGATAGTGACTCTCTTGCTCCAATTTAGCTCTTGAGCTTCAACGTCATTGACCAAGTTATAGAACAAGCTTCCTCTTTCCAAATACTCATACACCAAAAACATGCACTTGTTGTGCAAACAAAAGCCATATAGCTTAATGATGTTACGATGACGGATCTCTGTCAACATCTTGACTTCATTGCAAAAACTCTTGTAAAATGATGCATTTTCTGATTCTGTTTTGTGAAGTTTCTTCAATGCAACACACCTACCACTTGGAAGCTGTGCTTTATAGACACTGCCATAAGCACCTGTTCCTATGCAATATCTGATATCAAAGTCTTCGGTTGCTTGAATGATATCCTCAAATGCAATTTTACCATCATAGTTCCAAATTGAGAATAAGTCACCATTCTTTCTACTTATACCCTTATTTCTGAACTCACCATATCGGGCTCGGAAAGCACAAAAAATATAAATTCCGCAACTTGCACAAATGAGACAGCCGGCTACACTGGAAAGGGCAATTATCTTTGCCCTAGTAAAAAAGCGAGGAGGAGAAGGAGATGGAGGAGGAGGAATTGAAGGAGGGGAGCAAGAGTGACTTGGTATCTTATTAATATTACCAACTAACATTTCTTTTTTAGAAGCACAAAAACTGCAACATGAATCATCTAGAAAGTTGTATGACAAATTGATGTGTGGTACATTATATAGACTCTCAGGTATTCTACCAATGAGGTTATTATGAGTAAGATCTAGAGTATTAAGATTGTTGGTTATAGAAGGAATGGTTCCATTTAAAAAGTTGTGGCTAAGTTGCACCCAACTGCAGCGAAAAAGAATACCAAGTGGAATGGACCCCTCAAGCCTGTTGTAGGAAATATATAAACCTCGAAGTTTGTAGAGTTGTCCAATCCAAGAGGGGATGAAACCAGTTATATTATTATAAGAAAGGTCAAGATTTTCTAATTTGGTGAGGCTTGTAACTGAAGATGGGCTGAAACCAGTAATTTTATTATGGGAAAGGTCAAGATTTTGTAATTGGATGAGGTTTGACAGTGAAGATAGGATGAAACCGGTTATTTTATTATGAGAAAGGTCAAGATTTTGCAACTGGGTGAGGTTTGACAGTGAAGATGGGATGAAACCAATTATTTTATTATAGGAAAGGTCAAGATTTTGTAACTGGGTGAGGTTTGACAGTGAAGATGGGATGAAACCAGTTATTTTATTATAGGAAAGGTCAAGATTTTGTAACTGGGTGAGGTTTGACAGTGAAGATGGGATGAAACCAGTAATTTTATTATGGGAAAGGTCAAGATTTTGTAACTGGGTGAGGTTTGAAAGTGAAGATGGGATGAAACCAGTAATTTTATTATGGGAAAGGTCAAGATTTTGTAATTGGGTGAAACCGGTTATTTTATTATAATAAAGGTCAAGATTTTGTAATTGGGTGAGGTTTGCAAGTGAAGATGGGATGAAACCGGTTATCTTATTATTAGAAAGAACAAGATTTTGTAATTGGGCGAGGTTTGCAAGTGAAGATGGGATGAAACCGGTTATCTTATTATGAGAAAGAACAAGATTTTGTAATTGGGTGAGGTTTGCAAGTGAAGATGGGATGAAACCGGTTATGTTATTATTAGAAAGAAAAAGATTTTGTAATTGGGCGAGGTTTGCAAGTGAAGATGGGATGAAACCGGTTATTTTATTATAAGAAAGGTCAAGATATTTTAATTGGGTGAGGTTATCAAATGTAGAAGAAATGGATCCACTAAAACTATTTCCGCTCAAGTCTAATGTGACAAGGTTCTTCAAATTATCAAGCTCGTGAGGAATCACACCACTATAAGAGTTGTCAGAAATATCAAGCATCACAAGTCTAGTGAGATTTGCAAGTGTTGAAGGAAGCTCACCAGAAAGTCGATTAGAAGCAAGACTCAGATGAGTGAGACTTGTCATATGACCCAAGCTTGAAGGAATGCTTCCAGTAAAGTTATTGACACTCAAGTGCAGTGTGACAAGTTTATTCAAAATGCTGAATTCTGGTGGAATTTCTCCACTGAGCAAATTATTGTAAGAAATGTCAAACATGACAAGTTGGGAGAGGTTTGCAATTGTAACAGGTATCTCACCTGAAAGATAATTATAGGAGAGGTCGAGATGGATGAGCTTCTTAATAGCACCTATATCAGCAGGGAAATTCCCCTCCAGCCCCATGTTGCTGAGATCTAGACGGACCAGATTTGGCAAGGCAGTCACATTGATATCCCATAACCGGCATCCATACAGAGAGCAGTTGAATGGAGTGGAAATGGCAGTAATGCTTCCAGCCTCATTGCATGCAATACCATACCATTTGCAACGGTTTGATATATTCCTTTTGCCACTCCACCAACTACTTGAAAGCAAAGCATTTGCTTCTTCATCTAAGGGTGACACTGACGAATTGGATGCTGTCAAAGCAACAGCAGCAGTGGCACTAAAGAGAACCGCAATTAATATGAAAATGGAAGTGGACATTGCCATGCTAACTACAAATATTCAATCACGATGAGTTAATATGCAGTGGAAATGAGGAAAGCTGTTCAGTGTTCACATATATATAACCTCAATCAATTGTGTATTAGCTAGAAAAATCAATCATTAGTATTTCTTTTGTTTTAATCTAGTCAGAACCTCTCTTTATGACCTGGGTCAATGGCTTGCCGACATGCTGAACAGGGCCATGTGGAAATTATGACTCACTGAGAATTTTCCTTTCAACTTTTTGTCATCAATGTCACAATCCATTAGCCTTTTAAGAAACGGCAAAGTTATTGCTGTGTATGCCCTTTTCCAATGAGTGTAATTTCAACATACTCTGAGTCTAATATTTTTAACTTTATAATTTCTTTTCATTTTTATTGCTGACCGATTGAAGTTAATTGGCATTTGAGATATGTATACATATTTATATTTGATTGATTGAACGTGTAATAATGGAACATGTGAAATCACTTTGATATCAGAATTCAGAAGTTGCTCGGTTCCTGCAGCAAGACTTTAGAGGTTGACTAGCATACTTCCCTTTCCTTTAAGTTCTTAGTCTATCTTTTGGGGATAACTTACATGCCACGGGAACCAAAAGTTGATTCAAGTTATCATTATCAACTATTAATTTGGTCCTGCACTTCGGGACCATTTGGAAATGGTCCAAGAGTATGATGTTGCAAATTTTAACGTTCTCTTGCTGCAGTTAAATCATTTCTAGTTTGAAATGCTGGAGTAATCTCTTTTGTGTCTTGATTTTAATAGTGATCTGTAATAAATTCAGATTTATTAGTCTGTTTCAAAGCAAAAGCTGCATCAACTATAAGGCATAAGCTTAAAACAAAGTCGATTAAGCAAAAACTAGAGATATCAAGTGGGGGAAAAATTGCACTTCCCATATAATAACTAAATTGTATTAGGACCTAATGGAAACGAGGATAGTAAAGTGAATATAAAGTTTAGAGTGCACAAATTTAAGATGTTTTAGACAATTGGGACAAAGTAATAACTGTGAATTACAATTTACATGATATAGTTGATAAACGGTGATTTTGTATACTTTATTGTTGGGAAATTGAGTATAATTTAGTGTGTAAAAATAAATATCTGATTAATGTTCTCACTTATTTTATGTGCAATTTAGTGTGTAAAAATAAATATCCGATTGTAAATATTTTTTTCAGATTCTGAAGACGAACTATAATTTAAAACTATTTCTTCATTTTCATCTTTTTCTTTAGTTATCTGATCTATCGGATCTATTTTTTGTACTTGATCATGTTTTTCTTCAATTATTTTTAATTGTTCTAATAATTGTTGAATTTCTTCTAAATCATTTGATTTCTTTAACGTTTCCATATATTCATCTTTTATCCTCTCCATGAAGTTACTAGTAGAGATAATTTTGACGGTTCTAGGCTTGTTTCTTGTTTTACTATTATATTTTCTAATTCTCTTGATTTTAATAATTCTTCTAATTCTTTTATTGTTATATATTTATTCTTTTTTTCTTCTTCTAAAAGATTTTCTAGTTGCTCAAGAAAACCTTTCTAATTTTTTTGATATCTTTATTTTCTTCTACCTCTTTGCCTTTACTTATATTATTTAGTGTATCTCTTATATTATTTATTTCACTTTATCCTTTTTGCATTCTATTATAAGTATAATTTGCAATTTTATTGGCATTTTCTATGAGTTGAATAATATTTTTATTAGTTTCTTCCATTATTTTTTCCATTTCATCAAATTTTATTACAATTTCTTTAGATAAACCCACTTCTATTTTATTAATATTTTATTTGGAGGGCTTGGTACCCGCATGGTTCGTGAGAAACCTCCGTAACTTATAGGCCACGGTAACCAAAAGTTGATTCTTATTCTAGTCTTTGCCCTGCTGCTAGGGCAAAAGAAAAACTAAAAACTAGTAGCCAATAGCCAATAATAGAAAAAATAAACGTAGATTAATCTGTTTGAGAAACTTTCATTTTGTTCACAAACTTGAGCATGGTTTTTGAGAAGCCTTGTAGCATCTTTTCATAGTTCCGTTGATAAAATGATAAGCAAGAAGAATTTTGATGGGAGAAGTTGCTCGGTTCCTACAGCAAGACTTTAGAGGTTGACTACTGACTAGCATACTTCCCTTTCCTTCAAGCTATCATTATCAACTATTAATCTGGCCCTGCACTTCGGGTCCATTTGGAAATGGTCCAAGTATGATGTTGCAAAGTTTAACGTTCTCATGTTGCAGTTAAATCATTTCTAGTTTGATAATATATATAATTCCGATAAAACAAAACTGAAGACATCTATAATTCTATATCCATTAAAGCAAAGGCTATTAGACAAATGGATGGCAGAGACTGTCTTTTTTATAGGTTGTAAGGAGTTATTGATTTAAATATATTGGAGGATAAAATTTAAAATACGTATATTTGATGACAATTCGAAACAAGTTTGTTATCATAGTTGGTATCATACCAACTATGCTGTTATTAGAAAGGATAAGTAGCAGTGCTTCGGCCTCATAGAAGAGAATGGGAAGTTACTAATACGTGCAAACAAAGGCCATACAATACTTTTCTCCAAGTGTTGACACATACAATTTTCAAAGCTTTGAGGCAATAGTCGAACTTAAAGTAATTGGGTCCATACTCTTACATGATTCCAAGTGGCAATGCACCATTGTCTGAATTTTCCCCAGCCACTACCATGTTCAGATGCTGTTAAAGAGAAAATAGATCTAATAGTAATTACTAATAATGTTATGCTTTCTTCTCCCCTGTTTCCTACTGTATCTTGTTATGGTATTGAATAATTTCACAGCAATATGAAGTTAGATCTCTGAGTCTCTAAACCACTGCATAAGTTTCTGTTTTTTTTTTAATAAGAACTTTTAATATGACTTCAAGATATATTATTTCGAGAACTGTTACAATATTAAATTCGTGCTTTCATGCTACTGTTGGCTAGGGGTTTCTGTGGTTCAGCCACAACATAGTGCTGATCATTTTTACCAACATATCGGACTGTTTAAAGGGGAAAAGAGGGGACAAAGAGGTAGCTTCATTTGGCATGCTGTCATATGGTCCATCTGGTTAGAGAGGAATGCAGCTATTTTCAACAATCAGGTGCCGGACATTACTAGAAGTTTTGACTTAATCATTTGTAGGTCTTGGAGCTGGTTTCGTGCCACAAGTAAGGGTGGTCTGTCATTCTCAGATTGGTGTGTAAATCCGTTGGAATGTGTCAAAATCAGTTCATAATGGCTGTGCATTTCTGCTGGAATTATATGGAAGGACTCAAACTGCAATTTTGGATGAATTTTCGGGTGCTGTCCTGCATTTCCTGCTGCGGTATAGGTGGATTATGGAGTGTGCTGTCTGCTGTGTGTGTTCTGCCTAGTCGTCTAGTTTGGGTTGGAATTGTTGGTGGTATCTGAGACTATGGAAGTCCACTTTCAGCTCAGTTACTGTAACTTGTAACTTAATGCCCCTGCATACAGGTGGTTGGGGGTGGGGTTTTCATTTTGGGTTGTTGGCTGGTGCTAGTGTATAGGATCTGGCCTGCTGTTTAGGCTTATATATAGATAGATATACTTTAATTTCGGGTCCTCTTTGGGAATTCACTACGTAGTGTTACTGATGTTTCTAATTTTTTGGGCTGTAAATGGTTGAGTATACCTTATACTCCTTTTAATAGACTTTTGATTTATCAAAAAAAAAAAAAATGGTTAATTTTGATGAAAGTTCCAAATTGTCCAAAGCACTTTTGCTATGATATTCATAAAGCAATTTATACTCTTTCTGGTCCACAATATAAGAAACAAAACCCTAAAATACACAGACCAAGGAAATATATTGGAATGAGTTAATTATAAGTAATACTCATATAAATTCCCAAAAATACCCCTTCTAATTTTAATTAATATTCTGATGGCCTATAATTAATGACAGCAATTAATATGAGTAACATAGTAAATTCACATTTAATAAGTGTGAAAATTGTTGTATGTTTCTTATATTTTGGACCAAAAAAATAAATCAATTTGTTTCTTATATTATGGACTGGAGGGAGTATGTGGAAAGTGCATGATCTGCTCTCGTAGAAACCAAAAAGGTTTAAACAAAACCAACCATGAGTTGAAATTGTGAGTGCAGTAGCCCGTAGTCTAAGCTTTGGAAATTAAAAGTTTTGACATAGGCATCAGCGGCTTCTTTTATGAATGAGCTAAACCATTTCGTAAATTGGCTGCTTATAGACCTTTCTAGAAGATCTCAATCTTTGAAATTCTCTCAGTCAAATGAAATTGTTATGCTAGTAACATTCTCCACTGCCTTGCCTCGTTCTATGTAACTTTTACTCTTTATAAAAATTGTCACAAATTCTTTTCTGTTTGCAAATGGATCATAAATTCTTTGACATAAATCATAATCCAAGGGCCAAAATGAATTCCATTGTACCAAATAGTAAAAAAGAAAATACATTGTAAATAAATAAATAAAATACATTTATGGGACAAAAAAAGAAAAAGAAAAAGAAAAAGAAATGACTTACATATGGTAGAGAAAGCAATCCCATTAGAGAATACAATCAAATTTGTCGTAATTTTTTACATATTGCATATATTTCTTAATTCATCAACTGGTGAAGTGAAATATCATAAAAAGGAGAATGCATTGGCATCTTGGAAACTGAAAGCTCATTAGCCACTTCCTGCATTGACGGTTTGGATTTTGGTTCAGGGCATAAACATGCTAATGCTAGTGTTAAAACAAGCACAACATCTTGCTCATCTTTTCGAAGAGAAGGAAGTGGACAACGTGAATCCAACAAATCTTTCACCATCATGTTTTTGAGTAGTTGGTTTTGACAAAGAGGAAATCAATTCTCCTGGGTGACTCCCCATCATCGTTTCTAAGGCAACTACTCCAAAGCTATAAACATCACATTTTGTACTCACCGTCATGGTGTAAGCCAATTCTACAATATACCCCAAGCATTACATAAGATATCAATATCATAAATCATTTCCTATATAAAGTCATTAATATAAAAATCAGAGAGAAAGCAAAACATTACCTGGAGCAATGTATCCATAAGTTCCAACTACTAGAGTTTGGTTAGATGAGTCAGGATCAAAGTCTAGCAGTACCAAAGTCAGAAACAAAAGCTTGTAACTCCGAATTCAACAAAATGTTGTTACTGGATATGTCTCGATGAAGAATAGGCGGAGCACAATGATGATGCATATATGCTAGAGCATAAGCTATCTCTTTGATAATTGTGACTCTCTTTCTCCAATTTAGCTCTGGAGCTTCATTGTCATTGACCAAGTTATAGAACAAGCTTCCCCTTTCCATATACTCATATACCAAAAACATGCACCTGTTGTGCAAACAAAAGCCGTAAAGCTTAATGATGTTACGATGACGTATCTCCGTCAACATCTTGACTTCATTGCAAAAACTCTTGTAAAATGATGCATTTTCTAATTCTCTTTTGTGAAGTTTCTTCAATGCAACACACCTACCACTTGGAAGCTGTGCTTTATAAACACTACCATAAGCACCTGTTCCTATGCAATATCTGAGATCAAAGTCCTCAGTTGCTTGAATGATGTCCTCAAATGCAATTTTTCCATCATAATTCCAAATTGAGAATAAGTCACCATTCTTTCTTCTTTTACCCTTATTTGTGAGCTTATCATGTCGAGCACGGAAAGAACGGAAAATATAAATTCCACAACTTACACAAATGAGGCAGCAAGCTACGCTGGAAATGACAATTATCTTTGTTCGAGTAAAAAATGGAGGAGGATGAGGAGGAGGAAGGCAAAAGTGACTTGGTATCTTATTAATATTACCAATTAACATGTCTTTTTTAGAAGCACAAAAAACTGCAACATGTATAATCAAACGCGTTGTATGACAAATTGATGTCTTTTACATAATATAGACTCTCGGGTATTCTACCGGTGAGGTTATTATGACTAAGATCTAGAGTGTCAAGATTGCCAATTTGAGAAGGAATGCTTCCATTTAGAAAGTTGTGGCTGAGTCACACCCAACTACAATGAAAAAGAATATCAGGTGGGATAGATCCCTCAAGGCTGTTGTAAGAAATATCAAAACCTTCAAGTCTGTAGAGTTGTCCAATCCAAGAGGGGATGAAACCAGTTATATTATTATGAGAAAGGTAAAGATTTTGTAATTGAGTGAGGTTTATGACTGAATATGGTGAGAAACCAATTATATTATTATGAGAAAGGTCAAGATTCTGTAATTTGATGAGTTTTGTAACCGAAGATGTGATGAAACCAGATATTTTGTTATGAGAAAGGTCAAGGTTTTGTAATTGGTTAATGTTCATAAACAAATATGGAATGGAACCAGATATTTTATTATAAGAAATGTCAAGATTTTGTAATTGGGTGAGGTTTGCAAAGGAAGGTGGGATGAAACCAGTTATTTTATTACCAGAAAGGTCAAGATTTTTTAATTGGGAACGTTCTGCAAGTGAAATTGGGATTAAACCAGATATTTTATTATAAGAAAGGTCAAGATTTTGCAATTGGGTAAGGTTTGCAAGTGAAACGGGGATGAAACCAGTTATTTTATTATAAGAAAGGTCAAGAGCAAGTAATTGGATGAGATTTGGAAATGAAGAAAGGATAGATCCATTGAATTTGTTTCCTCTCAAGTTTAACGTGACAAGGTTCTGCAAATTGCCTAATTGGAGATAAGGAATCACACCACTAAAAGAATTGTAAGAAATATCAAGTATCACAAGTCGACTGAGATTTGCAAGTGTGGGAGGAAGCTCACCAGAAAGTAGATTAGAAGAAAGGCTCAATAGAGTAAGACTTGTCATTTGACCCAAGCTTGAAGGAATGGTTCCATTAATGTTATTGCGACTTAGGTCCAGTGTGACAAGTTTATTTAAAGCGTTAAATTCTCGCGGAATTCCTCCACCGAGCAAATTCTGAGAAATATCAAACATGACAAGTTGAGAGAGGTTTGCAATTGTAACGGGTATCTCACCTGAAAGAAAATTAAGGGAGAGGTTGAGATGGGTGAGCTTCTTAATAGCACCTATATCGGCGGGGAGATTTCCATGCAGCCCCATGTAACTAAGATCTAGACGGACCAGATTTGGCAAGGCAGTCAGATTGATATCCCATAAATGGCATTCAAAGCAGTACTTTGGAGTGGAAATGGCTGTAATGCTTCCAGCCTCATTGCAAGCAATACCAGACCAATTGCAACGGTTTGATATATCTTGGCCACTCCACCAACTACTCGAAAACAGAGCATTTGCTTCTTCATCTAAGCTTGACGAATTGGATGCTGTTATAGCAAAAGCAGCAGTGACACTAAAGAGAACTACAATTAACATCAAAATGGAAGTGGATATTGCCATGCTAACTACAAATATTCCCGATATGCAATCACGCGGGTCTCTAAATTGCTAAATATGCAACAAAGGCTAGCTTTTTTGGCTTCCAACCACCAATCCAACATGACCGGCCAAGTGGACATTATGACTTAATGAGTCCGAAATTTCCTTTGAAGTCTTTGTCGTAAGGTTCACATTCCCCATTACCTTTTTAAGAAAGAATAAATAATGTTGTTGCCTTGTATGACCTATTCCAATGAGAGTGACCTTAGATTATTCTGGACGTTACGTTCAAAGATTAATTTTTCTATAATGGGATTCTCAAATTATGGTTGAAAGTTGTGGAAGATAGAAACATGTGAGATGGCCGGACATATGAAATCAACAAAATTTTATTTAAAATAAGGTGCTGGCCAAATCCTGGAGAAAAAACTTTTCAAGATGATTGGTACGTACACTACCTTTTTCTGTACGTTCTTAGTCAGTTAATATTGATAATTTAATACGTACGGCAAATCTTTATGACTTGAGAAAGTATTAGGTTAGATTAAAGTAATAATGTGGTCTTTAGGTAAGTCATAACAATTATCGTTGAGAGTTGAGTTATGGAAAAAGATTATCTATAGACTGGATTAAGGTATAATATACCGAATACTAATAGGTGAGTGAAGCCATGCATCAAAGGGGAAAGGGCTACCATCAAGTCAATGTCTATAGAGTGAAGCCGTGGTGGGTGCCCGTTCTTAAAGGAAGTGGCAATGTTACGAGTCCCATAAAAAGTAACTAAGGAAACTCAATGTGATACTTAAGTCATGAGATGTTCTATATGAACTCCAAGTAGCCTCTTTGTAAAATTTAACTAGCAACTCAACTTGATATAACGTGCGTTTGAATCTCATCCTTTTGCTTTCTTTAGTGATTATCCAAATGTTCTATGCGTTTGTATATGTTCCCTTATTGAGGACATTATAGTCCTTATTCAATTGTATACCTAGTGAGAATTTCTTTTAATCAAGTGGTTGCAAATTTGAGTGCCAACATTTTGATAAGATCCTAAATAGATAAAAAGAAAATTCCTAAATAGGACCTCAGAGGTGCGACTCTATAAAAATATATGTGGCTTTATTTAGGCTGCCATTATCTCTCTTCACATAACCGTATCATGTGAAAAGTGAAAACTAACTCATGATTCTATGCGCAGCTCTTAATTTTACTTTGAGATTCTTAACCCTTTAGAAGAACTCAATAGTCGTTGTTATGCATCTCTCCTTCTATTTCTATTTAATTTCAGCGTGATCATTAACCTTTTTTTTTTTTTTTTTAAATGATACATATAGGCTCTGTTTGGTAAAACTTGCGAATAAGCTAGCTGATAGCGGATTAGCTAGCGAATTGGATTTGAAATGTTTAGTAAAACTAACGGTTGGACTAGCTGATAAATGTAAAATTATATAATAGGACATGTTTGCATTTTTTTATATAAATTATATGTATACATATATATTATTTATTTTAAAATAATTATCACTTTTAACACTCTAATTTATTTTAAATTATTTATTGTTAAAAAAATTAAAATATTAATTTTAAATTTTAAATTTAAATTTATTTTAGTTTTAATTATTTTTAATAAATAAAATGGAATAATAAAACTAAAATTATATACTGATATGATTTTTATATAAATTTTATTTTGTATAGATAAAAACTTATTTTCTATTTTTTATCTTAAATATAAATCTTAATAGTGAAATTAATTCTTATTTATATACTATGTTAAATGATTAGTATTTTATTTTATTAGCTAAGGATAAGTGAGAAATTTAATCAAGACAGTAGGGATAAAAATAGAAGAAAAAAAATGATAAGCTTTACACTATAAGCTCAAACATCTGAAAAAAACGTTATATGCTAGTGAAAAAATGTTATACGCTAATTTTAAAAATGGTTACCAAAGGGAGCTACTTTTCCATCTGCTACAAGTTATTCGCCGTACGCTACCGGATTTGACAAACCAAATAGACTTGTAATATTGTCAAGTTTTTTAATAACACAATAAACAAAAGTATTTGGAGCATTGAATAAACTTGTTCATGTATTAAAAAAAAACAAATAGTTAAAAGTTAATTAGGAAGGAGAAAACAAACATTTATTATTAACTTATTAATTTGAGTTGTATGAGTGAGCAAACTTTTAAGGAGGTCCTTTTACGTATAGTAATTCTGTAAATCATACTATAGGGACAAAAATGCATTCCATTGGACCAACTAGTAGAAAAGAAATCATTTTTGAGATGAAAACAAGAAATGTCATTCATAAGTTGGAGAAAGCAATCACAATAAAAAAGACAGTTACGTGTCAAACTCCTGCACTTTTACCATTTTATTTATTTTTTTAAATTAAATAAAATTAAAAAATGATGAGCCATTCACCTCACAACACAAAATGAAAAGGCCTCATTTTTAGAGACAGACCAAAACAAAACAAACGATAGGTCCCTACTAAACATGCAGAAACAATGTTTAAGAATGCGACAGAAAACGTTCAACGACGACACGACGGTGCAAAGGAATGACGACGCCTAGCGGTGCGAGTGGTAGGCCAAGGCTTTTCCGATGGCGTCGGTGGCTCCAGTGACCAGAGCCCTAAGACGGGAATTTGGATTTTAGGGAGTAATCCGGTAAAATCCAATTCTCAAGAGTAGGGAATCCACCAATTTAGAATGGAACCCGATGCAAAAGAGAGAATGTGTGCAGGGAGAATTGGAGTTTTAGAGAGAAGATAGTATTTCAGAAAATGATGGATGATGATTTCATTGGACACCTTGGTCACGATATAAGCATGAGCAATTACAACCCTTAGCAAGGGAATATTCTAACAGACATACTTGCCAACTCAGCAAATTCCAAAACAGAAAACTAAATGGAAATGCTAATACTAACAGTATGTAAATACTGTAACAATACTCTTCCCTTCAAGACATCCTTGTCCTCAAGGATGAGCATTCCCAAGTGCCATGTTTAGGAGGTAAAGCCTTCCATTTGATCATAACTTTAACAGCTTGAACACTTCCCCTGTGGATCATTTCCCTATGCCAAACAGCCACATACTTTTCTCTTTTACGGTCTAGCGGAAATCTAAGGGCAGTAGCAAACTTTGAAATGCCATATGCATTATCAAGAAGTGTTCTACCCTTAAGAAGATTTGCCTTGCCCTTAACTGGTGTATCCTTAGTAGGATTCTGCAGTAAATAATCTACTAAACTGGTTGCACAAGTTTGAATGGAAAGTACAGGTGCATGAGTGCAGTAGACCTTGAATTGTGGCCGATTGGTGTACAACAACATGGTACGAACTACCACACGTTTAAGTTTCAATCTCTTTATTTTTGCCTCATATTTTTCTTTTTCAGGACCTTTACCAGTAATGATGAATAACAATCTGGGATATAAACATTATTTTCCATTTGATATTTCTTTCCAAATGACCTCCTCATCTAGTGAATCATCTTCACCTAATGTAGCAGCAACACATCTCTCATACATTAAAGCAGCTTCCAAGAGAGTGCCAAAATCTTCATCAGGTGCCCAACTTGTGCTGCTTATAACAAGTGTAGGCTGGTTTGGCTTCAAAGATATGGTTGAATCAACCTCAGTTGTAAACAGAGTCTCATTCTGGAGAAGGTTGCTCATCAATGAAGTTCCATTACTAACACAGTCTCTAACACTAAGAGGCTACAAATGTCTTCGTTTAATATGCAAAGCAACTTATGCCTCTCCTCCAGTGAGGTTGGATGAAAGAAGTCAAGAGGCTGATCATACAAAACCATAGCATTAATTTCCCAGTTTTGATCCAATTCATGATGCATTGCTTTTGTTACACAGAGAGAAACATCTGTTATTTTTTCATAATGCTTTTCAAACCATTTGTATAAAGAAGCAACACCTTCATGCTCATTATCCATGCACCCAGTAATGATGGCATTCCAAACATCTACATGACACTTTAGCATTTGATCAAACACTTGGAGGGCAGTTAGCAGCGTTGTATAGGAATAAGCATCTGGGTGTTGGATTGCTGCAAGTCCCTTTGTGGTGGTCACCGAAAGAGATGGCTTGAGTGATGGTGCCGGAACGACACCCCCGTCTGGTGGATCCGGTGGCAGAGAAAACGTGGGTGGATTCCAATTGACTTGGACTTCCATAGTCGTTTTCTGGAACTTTCTATTTGGAGGATTCGGCGGCAGTGGCGGGTGCTCGTTCATGTTGCTCGGAGACTGGAACAACCGACTACTTGAAGACCCGTCTCTTTCCGCAGAAGGAACATAACTTGACAAGGATTTGATGACTGGCATTAACGGCGACGTCACTGTGGAAAATATGGCACCGCTTGCAATTTCGAAGCAGGGAAGAGAAATTTCAGAACGAGACGATACCGAAATGGGCGGTGGCACCATATATATCCATTTGTTCATCAACAATATCAGGGACTAGATCTGAAATGGGGTCGTCTTTGAGGGTTTGATGGTAGCCGATCTCCTCGAACAAATATTCCTCGGTGGCGTCTGCAGCTGCTTTCGGCGGATCCTCAGGTGTATCGTTCCCAAATCGCTTTCTCACCATAGTTTTGATTTCTTCCAAGTCTGCCAAGAGTTGATTGAGCCTTGCCTGTGTTCTTGCATTGTATTCCGTGAACTTCCAGGTCAGACACTCCACCTCTTGAATTTCTATTTGGTCGTACAACTCGTCCTCCATGGGTATGCACCAGGCCAATGCTTTGATACCAATTGAGATGAGAATTTGGATTTTATGGAGTAATCCGATAAAACCCAGTTCTCAAGAGCAGGGATCCAACAATTTAGAATGGAACCCGATGTAAAAGAGAGAATGTGTGTAGAGAGAATCAGAGTTTTAGAGAGAAGATAGCATTTTAGAAAATGATGGATGATGATTTCATTGGACACCTTGGTCACAGTATAAACATGAGCAATTACAACCCTCCGCAAGGGTATATTCTAACAGACATACTTGCCAACTCAGCAAATCCCAAAACAGAAAACTAAAAGGAAATGCTAATACTAACAGTATGTAAATACTGTAACAAGCCCAAAAACCATAGTTTCTGATTAGGTCTTTCTCAGATCTGAAAAATGTGTTGAAAATCCACGTAGCAACTGAGATGAAATGTTTGAGTGTGACAAATAGATCGAGGCAAGGGGTGATGAAAACTGCAAGGTGCGGGTAGTAGTCATTACTGTTGCATGCTAGATGGAGCATCTCTCTCTTGAGTGTCTTATTTCCTAATTTCGGTGTCATCTTGTTTTGGCTTGGCAGCAACATAAGGCCTTGGATGGCGCTAATGTGCTATTGTCGTGACAGGTGCCTATGTCCCAGTCATATGCTAACTATTTGTCAGAGTCATTGTTTTGCTTCTTTACAACTATTTACAAATGAATAATGCTAAGTGAACACAAAAATTTGACACAGATACGGCGACACCGTATAGTGTGGTACTGGTGAATGGGTTTTTTTTGAGAAATAAAATTTTTGGTTAAGTATGTGTAAATATCTGGTGAATCAGGTTCAAATATCTGATGAATTCAGTTCATTATCTGGTGAATGGATTTATTTGAGAAGTAAAATTTTTATTTTTTTAAAAAATTCAAAAAAAAAAAAGTGCTGCTACAGTAGCACTACAATGCGCTACTGTAGCTTTGATGTCGCGTATGTTGTCGCAAAAAGTGTGTCAAGTTAGCAGCACTCTTTACAAATCATCTTTTCCTTCTTTTTATATGGTTAAATGTCTGTATGGGATGTTCTAATCTGGTGTTTATGTTGATCTGGACCCAAAGTTAAGATGGGAGTGTTTCACTCAGACCAAAAACTTAGGTTTGTAACTTTGCTTTGTGGTAAAAAATTATGGGCCACTCTAAAATTACTGTTATTACTACTATTGCACAAAACTAGCGGTGATGTGGAATATATCATAACAGTTTATAAGAATTCCTCCTTTCATGATCGAGTCTCAACAAGTTTTAATGGATAAGAAGATTTTGTCATGGAGCTGGAATAACAGGTGATAGGCCATGTGGTAGTGCAAGAGGAATCATAAACCTTTAGGTGTACTTTGCCACTGTTAAATCCTTTTTCTCAAGCTTTTGTATCTGTCAAATGGGCACCATTTCTTATCCCCACTTCTATCCTTATCCCTGAACACACATGTTTGATTCTCCTATCTTCATCTTAGTTGAAATCATGACAAGCCAACACAAATTCATTCTCGAACACATTAACTTAACTCTTCCCCCAATTTAGTACTTCATCATCAACTACAAAGCTACAAAAAGGAAAATCAATAGGGAGCAAGTGGCTTAGTCTTGGGGGAGAATTTTTTTGTGAAAACAAAAAAAAAATTGAAGTTGCAGGTTAATAGAAATAAAAAATTTCATCACCGATGGCATTAAAAATTAGAAAATGCTAACTACTGCCCTTAGCGTACTTCGTTAAGGAATCAAGAAAAGAAAATTTACATATAGAATTGATGTATTTAATATTTTAAAAAAATGAAATACTTAGTTTTCCAATGAAAATTTGTTTTTCTTGATTTCTTAAAGAGTGCACTAAAGACACTCGTTAGCATGACCCTTAAAAATTTTAGGCATTTAAGATTGAAAGTTGGTAATTTCCAAGAGGATACAATGTCATGTGAGTAACTTGCTATGGATGATGGTGGGACTCGGAATGTCTTACTCATGTGAAATAACCTCGAATTACAGTTGTACTGATTAGATAATTGAAGCAATTTTTTGGGACACTATAATCATGGGTGTCAGAAACATTGATGGATTGCGGTATAGTTCATCAATAGATAGTGTAGTGACATACCTATCTTTATGTTCATATATATAAAGATATCTTGATGAGTGAAAATAATATTAAAGGCAAATAATGGAAATTCAAAATGTCAAAAGCTGAGGCAGGCTTTGGATGCATCTATACATTCTTTCCTTTTTTGTTTGGTCTGATGTGACTAAGAAAAAGCAGAATTGAAAGAATGAAGTTTGGAGAAATTTTCTTTCACTTGCACATGCACAGTCAACAAGTTATGGAGCCATCCAAGGATGATTTGAAACCATTGGAGCCAAAATCTCTTCAACAGAATGGTGCTGCTTCCAAGCAGTTTGACCCTACTTGCAAACAACATGTTTCTAAGATTGATCACACTTCCAAAATCAAAATTTGAAGAGAAAAAATAGAGACACTGAGGACTCTGAGTGCCAAAGTGAGGTTAGTGTCTTAGAATTACACGGTGTTGTATGTTTAATTATTTTCTTACTAATTTAATTGTGTTGCTCTAAATAAATATATATTCTGAAACTTGCAGGATGTTGAGGAAGAATAGTAGGAGTTAAAAAGGCATCTCCTGCATGAGGTGCTATGGGATCCAAGAGGAGCCATTCTGCTGAAGTGCATAATCTATGAAAGGGTGAACAAGACCTGCTACTAAACATGCACTACAAAATTTCCCTCTTAATTGTATGTTATGTTTCCCTCTAATGTGCCAAAGTGAAGTTAGTGTCTTAGAATTACACTGTCTTGTATGTTTAATTTAATTATTTTCTTACTAATTTGATAGTGTTCCTCTAAATAAATATATATTCTGAAACTTGCAGGATGTTGACGAAGAATCGGTGGGATTTAAAAGGCAGCTCCCGCACAAGGTGTTGTGGGTTCCAAGAAGCCACTCTGCTGAAGTGCATAATCTATTTGAAAGGGTGAGTAAGACCATATTCTAAATATGTAACAATAAAATTTCCCTCTTAAGTGTATGTTATGTTTCTGATTTATATGATTATCATTGGTGATTTTTGGGATTAATTCATAGAGGCGAAGAGATAGGATTAATGAGAAGATGCGTCAAGAATTCATACCAAATTGTAATAAGGTTGACTTTTTATTTTTTATTTTTTATTTTAGATAGTACACCTGAGGAACTTTATAAGATTATAGTTGGTTATCACTAAGAATTTAAACTTCAATCAGATATAGGTCATGTTTGGATAAACAACTTAATTAAGAGCTTATCACATAAGACCTTGACCGTGTTTGGGTAAACAACTTAAGTAAGAGCTTATCACATAAGACCTTATCGCATGAGAGTTTATGCCATAAGAGCTTATGAAAAAAGGGGCAGGAGAGGATTCCAAAGGGGAAAACATGGAGGGGTCATAAGCACTTGTTAAAATTCCATAAACTTGTTCCAGTGACTTATGAAAATAAGTCAAAAACTCCTTATGGGATGGCATAAGTTACTTTTATAAGCTTTGCCAAACACGCTGCATAAGAGCTTATGTCATCAAATAAGTCAAAAGGAGCTTAAATAAGCTCTTCCAAACACCACCCTTATCGCATGAGAGCTTACGCCGTAAGAGCTTATGAAGAAAGGGGCAGGAGAGGATTTGAAAGGGGGAAACACGAAGGGGTCATAAGCACTTGTTAAAATTCCATAAGCTTGTTCCAGTGACATATGAAAATAAGTCAAAAACTCCTTATGGAATGGCATAAGTTACTTTTATAAGCTCTGCCAAACATACTGCATAAGAGCTTATATCATCAGATAAGTCAAAAAGAATTTAAATAAGCTCTTCCAAACATTACCATATTTTGTTTTGGAGGAATGTGAATGGATTTGTCAAAACAAAGCTTTTTGTCTTTGCAGGATTTCAGTCCTCAACTTGAATATGAAACATGATCTCTCACTAAAATTCATAATAAAATAGACAAACTTCAATACCTTGAACATAAACTATTTTTTACTTTCATTTTGATCCATTGTCAGTATAAATAGGAAAGTGCTACATCTTTGTGTAACTAAGATTTTTCACTTACAGTAGAAGCTTTTAATTATCTTTTTTAGGTAGCACCATATGGTTAAATAATAGTTTAAAACTCTTTAAACTATTAATGGATCAAAATTAAAACCTAGTTAAATACTTGATTCCTCAATTATTTGTGGTTTTTCTGACTTTATATACAATAGGTGGTTTACCTGGAATCTGCAGTTAACACCTTGCAGACTGCAGGCTCTATACTTGCATTTTCTTTTTATAAGCAACTTATGTGTTTAATTACAAAAATTCAATTTTGTTTTGAAATTCACTATATATTATATCTTGCCAAATTAAGCCATATAAAATGCATTGTGTCGTTTGTCCTTTTATTTATTTTTTTGGAATTTAACATAAGCATGTATTGTCTTTCTAAATAATACGAAATTATATCCCCACACATTGTTCACTCGTGCATCACACGGATCCATCGTCTAGTTTTGAAGAACTTGATGTTTGATTTGCCGATGAAGATGGATGAATTGAATTGCCACTTTTAGTATATGATGTGTAATTGATGCCATGAGGCTCATAAAACAATGATGGATATGGTTGAGTCTATTGAAAATCTATAAAAGCCGAAGCGCAGGCTATGGAACCGCCAATCAGCTATTTCTATTTCTCTAAATTTGTCATTATAGCAATTTGTAAGATTCTTGACTCCTCATTGAAGGTTTTTTCAGTTTCTCATACTAATGTCGTCTACTCCTTTTTGTCCTTTTAATCTTCAATAGTCACTCAACATTTTTGCTTCCACATCTGAGTGACTTGACAATCAAGACGTTGTCTACATATTCATCGATAACTCACACAGTATAAGGTTTCATTATGCCTATTCATCCAAGGATGTTTTCTTTCCTAAATTCTAGACCTTCAAAAGATGGAACAACGGAGACACTCCCATGATGATATAAAAGATAATTATTCAGTGAAAAGTAAATAGTAAATTTTAAATTATGATAGTTTCCATGGTATAATCTCCACACAACTATATGAAATGATTATTATCAAAGAAATAAAAAGAGAATGTGTAACACCCTGTTTTTCCGTTAAGTACTTTGGTATGCTTGTTTGGTTGGTTAAGCCTTAAGACTTAGCTTGAGGGCTAAGTGGGACTTCTAGGCTAGAAATCCCTTCTCTTAGGCTTGTGTCTTGTGACTTTTTAAGTCGCAAGCATGGCCGTGCTTGTTAAGGAGCACGACCGTGCTCGTTGTTAGTGAGCATCTCGCTGACGCTGTGTTGAGCACACCCATGCTCAACAGTGAGCACGCCCGTGCTAAAGTGCTAGTCGCGCCTCGTAGACGCTAAGTTGAGCACGCCCATGCTCAAGGAGGAGCACGCCCGTGCTTAAGCCTGCGTCTTTATAAGCGGAGCGTGACCGAGGGTTAAGCCTAGCGGCTTCCCCAGTGCGGCTGCAACCCTTTCGTTCCCTATTTTCTCTAAACTCCTTCCGTTCTTGAAGTAGTGGAGACCCTTGGGAGCGTCTAGTTAGTCGGTGCCAATCGTTGTAAGGTAACGATCCCTTCCCTCTTGGTTTCCTTTCCCTGATTGATCTGGAAACTGATGGTTTGTCCCTGTTGTTTGGCCAAGGCTTGGAAGCCGTTCGAGCCGGTTGAGGGAACGAGTCCAGTTTGTCGTGGTTGTGTTACAGTTGATTCTTCATACCAGGTATGGGATAAGAATAGTGTATACACTAGGCTAGGGAGTAGCGTAAGATGAGGGGTTCCCATAGCCCCGTTTTATTGTTGTTATAACTGTTACGTTTAACTATTGTTGATGCCATGATCTGTTTGGGTTGCATGAATTAATTACTATAATTGCTAGTTGGTTAATGGTATGCCTATGGTTTCTAATTACATGTTATCTGCCAATGATATATAAATAGTTGAATCTGTTTATGATATGAATATGACTGTTATGTTGATGTTGTTATGAGATTGTTGTTGACTGTTGTTATCGACGATGTTGATTGGCTGATGTTGCTAATGCGTTGAAAACGTTAATAAGACTCTAATTGGTTTAATTAGGACTCTTAGTTAACATAAGAATTAATGGACTAATCCCCTAATGTTTCATAAGACATGAACTGTTAGTGAGAGGTGAGGTTGATGCCAACTGAATTAGTCCAAGGACCCTAGGATCTGATTTGAGAGCGTTAGGGAGCCAAGAACTCTAAGAACACGTTGAAATCTATCCAGAACAGTACGACCTACTCCAGGAGCACGGTCGTACTGAACAGGGAGCACGACCGTGCTCCCAGTTGAATTTTGGAAAGCAGGCCGCGTGTTTAGCACGGCCGTGCAGGACAGTGAGCACGATTGTGCTTCACTTAAGTGACAGCACGACCGTGCTGGGGTGAGCACGCCCGTGCTCCCTTTACTAGTCAGAACCCGAGATTAAAGGAACTAAGGGGTGTTTCACCCCAAATGTCCCCAATAATACGATAAAACACCAATCGAACAATGGTGAGTTAGATACTTAATTAAAGGAAAATTAAGATGACAAAAAGTAATAAGCTGGTTAGGCCGGTACCTGATGGGTTACCGCACGTTATTACGCTTTGGTGCTTTTGGGCTAAAGTAACCTCGATGATTTTTGGTCGAGGTATTGTTAAGTTGGACCTTGGTGCTTTTTGGCCAAGGGGACCTTGACCCCGTGGTTTGGGTTTAAGGTGTTGATGTTGATGTTGATATTGGTGATAAGTCTTGGGTGCTTTTTGGCCCAAGCAAAGGAGGTGGTTGACTTGTGTGTTGTTGTGCTCACACATTCATACGTTGAAGTTGATTAGTGGGGGATGTTCAACATATGGGAGATCGTCCTATTATGATGATCTGGCCCAAGTCTCGGGTGGGTCACCCAAGGTTTGGTGAACTGTGCGCCCCTGAGGTGGCGTATCCAGTTATGATACGTCAGCTATCCAAGGGGTTCCTCCATGGTTTGGGGAACTGTCGATGTTGGTGCTTTTTGGTCAATACGGATATGTAACTCCGAAGTTGACTTCCTGAGATAGTTGGCTCCTCATGCATAACGGAGTAGCGGAGTAATGTTGCACTGCATAGCATCTATTGACTGTTGACTTGTATATGTAAATGATGTGTGTGATGTTGTTGCTATGCCTGATATGATGTATGTTCATCTTATTCCCTATTCCCATGACATTGTGTTTACATGATTTCTTACTCCCTGTTTTCCTGTTTCTGTTGTTGCATGTATCTCTTTATGCAAAGGATGGCGAGCAGCCAGTGGAGGAGTGACTCTGAGGAGCCGCGACTCTAGTTAGAATGCTTAGTTATAATTATTAGTTTTGTTTAGTTATTTCAGTTTGTTTCCGTGATGTATCCGGATTTTGGTTATACCAGCTCTGTCTGTGACACCGGGGTTGGGTTTTTCTTTATCCGTCTTGTTTATGTTTTATGGTTTAGCGTTGTTTTGTTTCATGTAAAACCTTTTTATCCAAGTTTTTATTTCATCAAATAAATACATGTTTTTATATTACCTCTTTTAAGTAAATGTTCTATAATAACATGCGGGGTAGAAGGGTGTCACAGAATGAGAAAGCTATATGTATTGTTTTTATCATGAAAAATCCAAAACTATTCAATTCGTCTAGAAAAATGATTTTTAAAAAAACTGTAAACTAAGAAATAGGTGTATTTGCTATTTAATCACTAAGGAGTCTGCAAAAGTATGTTATTCAAGCACATTGTTTTAGTAAATAAAATATTAAACCAAATTTCCTTTATTCACCCGTGTAGGGCACAGGTTTATATCTAGTTTCTCCTAATTTTTACCTATTGCATATATTTCTTGATACAACAGCTGGTGAAGTGAAATTTCATAAAAAGGGAAATGCATTGGAGTCTTGGAAACTGAAAGCTCATTAGTCACTTCCTGCATCGACGGTCTGGATTTTGGTTCAGGGCATAGGCATGCTAATGCTATTGTTAAAACAAGCATGACATCTTGCTTATCTTTCCGAAGAGAAGGGAGTGGACAACGTGAATCCAACAAATCTTTCACCATCATGTTTTGAGTAGTTGGTTTTGACAAAGAGGAAATAAAATCTCCTGGGTGACTCCCCATCATTGTTTCTAAAGCAACTACTCCAAAGCTATAAACATCACATTTTGTAGTCGCGGTCATGGTGTAAGCCATTTCTACTAAAACAGAGATGCATTGCATAAGATATCAATATAATATAACTATCATACATACACACATATTATACATATAAATTTTTAGATAAAGTAAATTTAATATTAAAAAATAGAAAGAAAGCAAAACTTTACCTGGAGCAATGTATCCATAAGTACCAACTACTAGAGTTTGGTTAGATGAATCAACATCAATAAGTCTAGCAGTACCAAAGTCAGAAACGAAAGCCTGTAACTCTGAATTCAACAAAATGTTGTTACTAGATATGTCTCGATGAAGAATAGGTGGAGTACAATGATGGTGCAAATAAGCTAGAGCATAAGCTGTCTCTTTGATAATACTGACTCTATTTCTCCAATTCAACTCTTGAGCTTCAATGTCATTGACCAAGTTATAGAACAAGCTTCCCTTTTCCATATATTCATACACCAAAAACATGCACTTGTTGTGCAAACAAAAGCCATAAAGCTTAATGATGTTACGATGACGGATCTCCGTCAACATCTTGACTTCATTGCAAAAACTCTTGTAAAAAGATGCATTTTCTGATTCTGTTTTGTGAAGTTTCTTCAATGCAACACACCTACCATTTGGAAGTTGTGCTTTATAGACACTGCCATAAGCACCTGTTCCTATGCAATATCTTAGATCAAAGTCCTCTGTTGCTTCAATGATGTCCTCAAATGCAATTTTACCATCATAGTTCCAAATCGAGAACAAGTCTCCATTCTTTGTACCTATAACCTTATTTTTTAACTCACCATGCCAGGATCGTAAAGCCCAAAGCATATAAATTCCGCAACTTGCACAAATGAGACAGCCGACTATGCTGGAAAGGGCAATTATCTTCGTCCGGGTAAAGAAGGAAGACGAGGAGCAAGAATGACTTTGTATCTTATTAATATTACCAATCAACATGTCTTTACGGGAAACACAAATTTTGCAACATGTAACATCAAAAAAATTGTATGACAAATAGAGGCGTGGAACAAAATATAGACTCTCCGGTATTCTGCCGGTGAGGTTATTATGACTAAGATCTAGACTAACAAGATTGCCGATTTGAGAAGGAATGCCTCCATTTAAAAAGTTGTGGCTGAGTTGCACCCAACTACAGTGAAAAAGAATATCAGGTGGGATAGATCCCTCAAGCTTGTTGTAAGAAATATCTAAATTTTCAAGTCTGTAGAGTTGTCCAATCCCAGAGGGGATGAAACCAGTTATATTATTATGAGATAGATCAAGATTTGTTAATTGGGTGAGGTTTGCAACTGAAGATGGAATAAAACCAGTTATATTACAATAAGAAAGGTCAAGTTTTTGTAATTGGGTGAGGTTTCCAACCGAAGAAATGATGGACCCCCTAAAATTGTTGCCTCTCAAGTCCAATGTGACAAGGTTCTTCAAATTTCCAAGTTCGCTAGGAATCACACCACTAAATGAATTGTAAGAAATATCTAATGTGACAAGTTGAGAGAGGTTTGCAATTGTAACAGGTATCTCACCTGAAAGACGATTAAGGAAGAGGTTGAGATTGGTGAGCTTCTTGATAGCACCTATATCAGCTGGGAAATTCCCGGTTAGCCCCATCTTACTGAGATCTAGACTTTCCAAATTTGGCAAGGCAGTCACATTGATATCCCATAAGTGGCATCCATGCCAAGAACAGTTCAATGGAGTGGAAATGGCTGTAATGCTTCCAGCCTCATTGCACTCAATACCAAACCTATTGCATCTAGGAATGGCAACGGGCACGGGCGGGCACGGATAGCATCCTACCCGCGCCCGCCCGCGATGGGCAAATCCGAGCCCGTCCCCGCCCGCCACCCCGCGGGTATTTGGCGGGCGGGTATTTGACGGGTTTCACGGGTATCTGCGGGTTTCGCGGGTACCCATGGGTACTATCAGCAACTATGTTTTTTTTGGAAAAATACATTAATTCCTTAAAAAATTATAAAAAAAATTACAAAAATTGCAAAATGTCAAATAAAATAAAGATTAACATACTCAAGATACATCAATATCCAACAAACTATAAAAATCAAACCACACTTAAATAATAAACGAGAATCATCAACCCATATTACAATTTAACCAAAACAAGTTACAAAAAAATACAAACACACAACCATCACGACATCATCACCCTCGTCCCTCTATTACAATTAACCATAAATCAGTTACAAAAACCATCACGTTACATTCTGTTAGAGACTGAAAGTATAGGTTCTTGGAGTCTCCATGTCTTTTGTTACATGGTGGGAAAATATATTAGCTTTTAGAACTATTAGGAATGGAAGTCTGGTTTTGATGGATATTCAAGACCTTGTATAGCTGGCATCCTTCGTATATCTTCTTCTGAATAAGAAGGGATGAACCAGTATCTCTTGTCCATCCCAAAAACCTGATACCAAAGCAACATAAATCATAATGTAACTTCAAAATCCTATATTATTGAATAATAATGATCATAACAGAATGAGGGAACCCTAGCTACATGTTAATCCAGAGAATAAAAAAGAAAAACACCACAAGATCTACAAACACATTTACTTGTAGAATATAACACAATTGATATAAGATTAACATTAAAAACTCAAATCCTAAGGATGTATGTAAGATAGAATAAATCCTAACACAAGCATCTGCATCTAAAATGCAACCATTACTGCATAACTAGTCCTACTTCCTAGCACAGATCTAACTCCATAAACCTCACTCGTACTGGTTAACAAGAACCTCGCCCCCACTCTTTTAGCCAGCCCCAACATGTTCAATGTCCCCACCACATTCGTCTTGTTAACACCCCCTTTCCAGTTAAGGATTTCAATTTCCTAAACATTCAGTCCAATTCCAATGCAATAACAATCATAATAATCTAAAAAATAGTGTATATATATATAGAAAGAAAAGAGAAAATTAGAAAAGGATATGATAGTCTTGACAGGGTTGAACTTATAATGAACAGGGGAAGCAGGGCACGCAAGATGGTAGATCTGATCCACCTCCAACAACAGAGGCTCAACGACGTCGTGTCGTATGAGCTCGAACCTTGGGTTCCCAAAATGATGCATCACGTTCTCCTTCCTCCCCGTGAAGAAATTATCCACCACGATCACGCTGTCCCCTCTCGCAATCAACCGATCCACCAGGTGCGACCCGACGAAACCCGCCCCGCCCGTCACCACGATCCGGAGCCCCTTCCTCTTAATGCCCAACGGCACCTTCCCAACGGAATGCACCGTCGCCACCGACTTCGCCTTGTGGACCCACTGGCTCGAATCACGCTCGAAGTAAGAGATCGGAAGCGGCTCGTAGGAAGAGATTGAGCCTGAGCGTGAGGATGAGGATGAGGGAACGAGCATGAAGAACAAGGTGGCTATGGCGACGCCGATGAGGATGAAGAGGAGGCGCTGTTCGCGGAGGAGGTAGCGAATCGGGTTTGTGAGGGAGAGCCATGGCTTGTTGGGCTTGGGGGAGTACTCGTCGTTAACGGGTTGGGTCTCGTGGCCTCTGAATATCAGGAACTTGCGTGCGGTCGGAACGGAGGACCACTGCAGAACTGCGAGAATCGCAGAGCAGTGAAGCAGAACGGTGACGCTTCAAACCGGAAAGGGTTGATGGGAGGTGATGGTGAGAACCACTGGAGGACGCGGGCTTAGGAGGAGAAATGGCGGTCTCTGACTGGTAGTCTTGATGCAGAGGGGCAGCGCAAGTCGCAACAGTGGTGAGAGTGAGAAATGAGTGAGTGTCTGATTGAGTGATATATATACCTAGGGTTTATTTTAGGGTATTTAGGTAATATCCCTACGGGTGCGGGTATCCGCGGGCACGGGTAGCATCATACCCGCACCCGCCCGTTTAGTAACGGGTAATTAAAAAAATCTGCCAAAGCCACCCGCGGGTACCCATTTAGCTACCCGCCCGGTACCCGTTGCGGATTTTACCCGCGGGTACCCGCGGATGCGGGTAAAATTGCCATCCCTAATTGCATCGGTTTGATATATTTTTTTGGCCACTCCACCAACTACTTGAAAGCAAAGCATTTGCCTCTTCATCTAAGGCTGCCGTTGTGGTTGTCAAAGCAACAGCAGCCTGAAGGAAAAAGCCATTGGTAACAGTGGCACTAAAGAGAACCACGATTAATATCAAAATGGAAATGGACATTGCCATGAATTCAGATATTCAATTCAATGATCAAGGAAAGCTGTTCAATGTTCACATATATATAACCTCAATCAATTGGGTATAAGTGGGTTTTGGGGGAGGGACATAACATTTGGAGTGATAAGGAGGTCATGAGTTCAACTCCCTCCAATAACATAACACACTAATTACTAACAAAAAAAATAAAAAATAAATTGGGTATTGGGTATAATTAGAAAATCAATCATTAGTATTTACCTTGTTTAATAGAGTACTAGATTTTTCTAACTTGTGCAACTTTGTACATGTTAAAAAATCAAAAATAAAAATATAGTATTGAAAGTTGTGTATTCAATTCCTTGAAAATTAAAAAACCACTCTTTTATGCTTCCTTGACATAGGTAAAAATTTGTTAGAAAAATCCTTAATACTATAGTTACTTAGTTAGAAGCACTCTTGATGACCTCGGTCAATGGCATGCCGACATCTCCATGTGGAAATTATGACTCACTTTGACATTTCCTTTCAACTTTTTGTCGCTTCATCACCATTAGCCTTTTAAGAATTTATTTGAGAGGTTGCCTTGCATACTTTTTGGATGGGGGAAGTTGCTCGGTTCCTGCAGCAAGACTTTAAGATGTTGACTTGCATACTTCTTAGTCTATCTTTTGGGCCCTGTTGCTAGAGGAGAAGAAAATGTAAAAACTAGTAGTCACATTCGATAGGCGTGTATTCTAAGTTGATAGATTCTACAATTATTTATTTGGGACATGCTTCTAGTTCTGTCGAAAATAATAGCCAATATAAAAAAGAAACATAAATTAATCTGTTTGAGAAACTTTCATTTTGGTCACAGACCTTGAGCATGCCTTTTAGGATTGAAATATTTTGAACTCTGCATATTTTTGTTGCATGATTTGTTGTGGGTAAGATTAAGGAAGGACCTAACCCAACAGATTTATCCTAATTCGATTTATCCTAATACACATATTACTAAACGAGATAGATGAGCAATAGAAAAATGAAAATGATGAAGGAAAGGCAGAGAGAAAAAATATGATTAGTGACAGTACTCCCTCCGGTTCACAATGTAAGCAAAAATTTCCACATTTTTTGGTCCAAAATATAAGCAAATTTCAACTACTTCCATCTTATTTAATAAAGTTATTATCAAAATACCCTTCATTTAATACAAATTTTGTTTTCCAATGACTCCTTTTATTCTCAACAACACAAGCTTAATAAATAAGAGGAAGGGTAATTTAGGTAACAAACTTAATTTTTTATTCCCAATGACTTTTTTAAATGAGATCAACTAACTTCCTTAATATGTGTGTTTTATTCAATTTTTGCTTATAATAGAGACCGGAGGGAGTACTTTATTAAATTACTTGAGGAACTGTACATATATGAAGTGTTGATATCGCTATAGAGTACTATAGTCAAATTAAATAAATTTAAAAGCAAATTGGTTTTTTTTTTGGCAAGCCAAATGTATATTGCAAAGAGTACAAGGGGTACTCAAAAACCCATTACATTGAGAAAAGGAAAGAATTCCCACCTACAAAGATACAACCACCACTCATGAATCAAGAAAAGAAGAAATCCCACCCACAAAGCTACCACCAGCCTTACTGAATATAAGAAGATCCTAGCTGATAACCAAAAACAGAAGACTATAACAAAGTTTTTATAGGATATATGACTTCCAAAGACATATCCAGCAGGTACAAAAGCAAATTGGTTTGATTATATATATATATATATATATATATATATATATATATATATATATATATAACGGAATGAGGTAAATAATAATAATATTATTATTATTATTAGGAAGCTTCCATGACTGACCGTGTGAAGTTAATTAGCATTTGCATTAGATGCAGGGATGCTGCCACTCCATTTGGTTGTATCAAATTCAAATTCGTATGTTATGGGATAACTTATATGCCATGGGCACCAAAAGTTGATTCAAGCTATCATTATATTAATTTGGTCCTGTCCTTCGGGTCCATTTGGAAATGGTCCAAGTGTACACCATTCTGCAGTTTGTCCTACTATTAATGCGATGTTGCAAAGTATAACGTTCTCATGCTGAAGTTAAACCATTTCTAGTTTGAAATGCTGGGGTAATCTCTGTGTCTTGATTTTGACAGTGATATGTAATAAATTTAGATTTATTTGTCCGTTTCCAAGAAAAAACTCCATCAACTATAGCTTAAACCAAAGTCCATAATGCAGAGATACCGAGTGGGGGGAAAAACTGCATTTACCATATCTTTATATATAAAAGGAAGGTTGTGGTTGGGGGTATTTATGTAAAATCACTTGGATCAAAAGGAAGGTTGTCATTGGGGGTATTTATGTAAAATCACTTGGATCAATGAATCTTTATAGGGGTAAATCTGTAAAATTACATGTTAAATATTATCAATTTGTGCCAACTTTTATATATAAAAGGAAGGTTGTGGTTGGGGGTATTTATGTAAAATCACTTGGATCAAAAGGAAGGTTGTCATTGGGGGTATTTATGTAAAATCACTTGGATCAATGAATCTTTATAGGGGTAAATCTATAAAATTACATGTTAAATATTATCAATTTGTGCCAACTCAACCGGAAAGGATGTTGTAATTTATGGAAATTAATATTGTGATTAAAGCATAACCTCTTTGCCACCACTATCTTTTCTTCGTTCCTTTCACATTCCTCATTCCAAAATTAATGGTTCGATGAGGGAGGATGGGAGAAGCAGTCTGGTGGCTGGAGAAAGGAGAGTGAGTAGGCGGTGGCCCCCTTGGCCAACGATAGGGTAGTCGCCGCATGCAGTGGCAATGGGCCGAGTAGTTTATTATTGTGATGTGAAAGGATGGGCAAGCCACGAATTCTATCAGGTTATACAGGGTAAGTGATCATATTACTTAAATTAGAAGAAGAACGTACAGCTTGGTGGTTTCCACTATGAAGTTTATCTTAAATCTTAAATTAAATAAATTAAAATAATCTAAAGATATGAATTAATTTCTGGCTGTAAACTCTACTATAATTAATTTCTTATTTTTTTATTTAGTTGAAAAATATATGCAAGTTCGATGCCCCTTTGCACATTCATGTTGTATATTGATGCAGAGTCTAAGAGTCTGCTATCCAAACTTCATTGTTGTTTAGTCAGCATTTCAAGTTTTTATGTTCTCTTTTATGTTCTTATATTGTCTTTTAAGATCCCTTTGTGTAAGCATACCTGACTTCCAGCAAACTAACTTGGTTACTAGGAGCTTTTAATTACGTACTTTTAATAAATATTAGTGTCTTTTTTTAATTCAAAATTTTAATTAGAAATATGTTTCCTTTTTTGCAAACAGGTAAGTTTCTCTGAAGAGAAATTCATTCCATAAGTTGGGACTGCAGTAATAGAGAATAAACTACTTTCATAGACTGTTATGAAGTCACTCAATGATAGGTAAGCATGGTGTTTTACCTGCAGCAAAACATAATTTTTTAGAAATCCTTAAGTAGTCCTTATTTTGTTGCGAGAAATGATATTTGCACACCCAAAGTTGACACCTTGGTTAATCAGTACAAATATTTGGTTAATTCAGTTCATTATATGGTTAATCACGTGTAAATATTTGGTTAATTCATGATGACCCATTAATCATATAAAGAACTAAATTAACCAGATATTTGTATGTGATTAACCAAATATTTACATGATTATGGAAAATAAGCTTCATATAACCCATTAACCATATAATGAACTGAATTAACCAAAAATTTATACATGATTAACCAAGGTGTCCACCTGAGGTGTCAAACCCAGGTGTGTAAATATCATAACTGTTTTGTTGCCATGTTTAGAAAATAAATTAATAAATTAATAAATAAATTAATAAATTAATAGAAGGTTGTAAGGTAGGGGGTAAAAAATCTAGGTAGTTTTTTTAATAATAAAAAAACATTTTACATAACTGCAGCTCACCATATGTTTCCATTCTCCCAAATTTTCAGTCCAATAATTTTCACGGCACCTCACCTTAATTGTTGGCTATGACTTCAATTTATTCTTTCATATACCCTCTTCACTGTATTACCCAAAGGGTCATTAGTGGTTAGCAATGCCAAATTAGAAATATGTTTTCTTTTTTGCAAACAGGTAAGTTTCTCTAAGAGGAATGGATTCCATAAGTTGGGACTGCTATTATAGACAATAAACTACTTTCACAGACTGTGCTGAAGTCACTCAATGATATGTAAGCATGGTGTTTCCCCTGCAGTAAAACAATTTTTTTTTTAGAAATTCTTAAGTAGTCCTTATTACTTCCAGCAAATTAACTTGGTTATTAGGAACTGCATTACATAAGTTGGGACTACTATTATATAGAGAATAAACTACTTTCAGACTGCTGAAGTCACTCAATGATAGATAAGCATGATGTTCCTCTGCAGGAAAACAGAATTTTCTAGAAATTCTTAAGTAGCCCTTATTTTATTGCCATGTTTAGAAAATAAATTAATATAAGGTAGTAAGATACAGGGGTAAAAAATATAAGATTTTAGAAAAAAAAAATCATTGTAGATAACTGCACATCAACATATCTTTCCCGTCTCCTTAATTTTCAGTTCAATAAGTGAAAATTGGCAGACATATTAGTTAATTAATGTTCCTACAAGCAGATATGCTACCAGATCAACTTGCACCATCAACTTGCACCATTTTTTAATAAGTTGTTTGCTTGCTTCTCTCTTGTGTTTCTTTTACACACTTTTCTTTCTCATTACATGTGGACAAAAACCATATTTGGTAGTTGTGAGATTTTACTCTGCTAATAGAGAAGTGAAATGGCATAAATGATGCTCAAAGAAGTTAAAAAATGCCCCATATACAAACAAAAGATGCTGAAGCATAATGAAAGGATATTGTTGAAAGAATGAATAATAAATACTAATATAGAATTGAGTTAATCTATTTAAACATATGCCATTCTAGAAAATTTTGTTGACCGCTAATACCAACCTGCACAAATTCCGTGTAACCAATTTGATAGGCCTGATCACCACACAAACATGTTACTATTTGAAGCCAAAGTTTAGTAGGACAAGAGAGAGCTTACTCAACTAGACTATTATTTATGCTATATGGTGTGCTTACTGTTTGTGCTAAAAGAAAAATACAAAAGTAAAGTTGTTTTGCTGTTCATTTTCAGGAAGATCTACCTCCTTTGCTGACATTGTCTCTTCTATTAGAAGTTCATGCTTACTCTGCAATGCTTAATTGGCAGTAGAAGATTATCAATTGTCTGGTTATTTCTTTTGTTATTTTTTAAAACAATTTATTAGCACATGTTTATCAAAATATTTATTCCCTATCACATACTGGTGTAAAAAGTCGAAGGGCTTCAAAGTGCTACCACTCTTCAAGAACATATACCACAATCAAGATAACTTCAAAGTTCAAAGAGCATGAAAAGTTTGTTACCTCGACACTTGAACTAATTTTTGTCCATTTTGTATATACTTTCCATTCCATTACCTAGATTTCTTTTCTTATTCATGTATGATACCCATTCCAGACTTTGATATTTCTAATTATTAGATAGTCTGCCATCTTCACATGACCCTATATTAATGTGGTACAATGGTACATAAAACTTGGATGGCTGGTAGGATGATTTAAGATGCTACCAACGGCCTATATTTTGATTTGTCTCATTTACCTATTTGAAGTTCCTTATAAATCATCAAAATGTAACCATCAATCTACTATTGACAAATAATACTTGCAGCAAGCAAGCATGATTTTAACCACAAATGGGAATTATTTTTTTTTTTTTTTTTACAGCTAGCATTATATTATCTAAGTTGGCAAAAAACATTTGAATACCAAACCATATATATAGATTGATCGAAGGCTGCTTAGAGAATGCAATTGCTAGAAGGTTTTAGGGTTCAATTAACTTGATGAAAATAATTACAGATATGATGTTGCTAACCCTCTTCATATTCGTGTTTTGGTCTATGTATTTCAACTCATCAGTTTTATATGTTTTACGTTTTCTCAAACTTTATTATTGTAAATAGTGATAACTAAAACAATATATTAATATTACCTTTAGTTTTACTTCATTCAAATTAGTGATATTTAAGTATATTTCCATATTCATTCAAGTAAGTAAAACTAATATTACACTAATATATAAATGTTGACTTAATGTTATCACCATTTAATTCATTGGTATGCTTCCTTACTGATCAACTAACAAAACAACTAAAAATTATTTTGATAATAAAATGCAGCAAAATAAAAATGCTGCTCAAATCCAATCATTATTTGATCATCCAATTAACATAAAGTTAAGGATGTTAATAGCAAAGAAATATTTGTAAATAAATAATGAGGCATATTTTGGTTTTGTTTTAATTTATTTCTGCATTTTGTGTACGTTTAAATTTATATACAACATAATATTCTTAGTGTATTAATTTGTATGTGGTTACACTAACCAATCAAGCGTACATATCATATCAATATAACATCACATTAATAATCAATCAAACATACAATGTCTTACTCAAACCACCAATATAGCAAATAAAATAACCAACATAAAATGCATTAAAAAAGAAAAAGAAAAAATGCAGATAAACCAGCAGAAACCTCAATATTACAAGAGGTATCTATACAAAGAATTTTTTTATATTGAAGTTTGTTTTGTAGCAATCAACTATTCTATAATGAAAATAGGCGTCAGTATGACAGCATTCAGTTATATGTTTCAAATAAATGATATTTTCAATAGCATATCTGGTCAACAACAAATTGGTGTTGTAACTCAAAATACCCACTTTTGTTTTTTTATCGTTAATTTTCCATATCGAGATGCTTGAATGGTAGTCACGATATTAAATTTTAACTTTTTGCATTATATCAATGTTTTAAAATTAGAAAGTCCCAAATACAAAACAACTCTTTTAAATTGTTATTTTCTACATTTAAATAAAAAAATCCTCTCAAAAGAAAAGACTATCCTCCTCAAACATAATATTCCGTGCATCGCACGGGTATAAGATCTAGTCATAATTAAATTGTGTTAGGGTCAAACCACAGTGGCAATTGGCAAAGTTGAAATCAGAGTTAAATGAATGCCAAAAACAAGGGAGAGATTGCACATATATATGATTAAGATAGTTAGCAAAGATTTAAATTTGACATTTGTAATTGAGTGTTCGAAGTTCGAGCTAATATAAGGTGAAAAATCGGAAATTACATGTTATGCCAAAAATGTTCATGTGATATTTGGAAGATGCATATATCAATTAAAGAGGAGTAGAATATATGATCAGTATGACAGTATGGAAAAGAGGACCTTTCTAACCTTTATGACTTGTGTAGCTAAGGAAGATTAATGTCCACATATCCTTGTCAAATCTTCTTTGACCGTGTCAAACAAGAACACTCTTGCAATGCTAAACGTGTTTTTGGTGCTGATCCACAGCTTTTGTGGTTGGGAACTTTTGTTTCAAGACCTCTATATTTATATATATTTTGTTGGAATCCACCGTCCAAAGGTTCATGAACTGCCATTAAGAGTTTAGGAAATAACTATTGTAATTAATTAAGTTCATGTATTCTCTAGTTCATGAACTTAGGAAATGTTTATACCTTAGGGAATAGGTGTCTCATTTATTTGTCTTGTAATTATCAGTTGTATTTAATTCTTCTAGCATATAAATACAATACCTCTATGCTGTGTGGAATTAACACAAGCAATTCAGAAAATCTGTGTTCCTTCTTTCAATTTGGTATCAGAGCTCCCGACCCTGAGAGTCTCTGTTTCTTCTTTTTCTGCTGCATTAGCCTTCATTGCTAAGCTTCATTAGGTGACTTGCTTTCATTGCAGGACCTTATTCTTCTCTTGTGCCTTCATTGCACGTGCATCCCTTATCACAGAGCCTTCATTGCTCTATTTTTGAGTCCATCTTCTCAGTTTTATCATAGAGCCTTCATTGCTCTGTTTTTCAGTCCATTTTTGCTGTTCAGACTTGCAGAATCATCGTTGACCGCCGCACTCCGTCGTTGACCATCGCCGTTTAGACCAGAGACCCTACCACCAGAACCGCTATAACATCCCTGGCTGTTTTTTGGATTGACAACTGTCCCCACAAACCAACACGAGTCTTTTTAGCGTGCTTTGTCCTCACTCACACGCTTCCTAGGAAAACTTCCCAGGAGGTGACCCATCCCAGAATTGCTCCAAGTCAAGCACGCTTAACTGTGAAGTTCTTAAGTGATTGGCTACCGAAAAGAAGATGCATCTTGTTAGTATAGGCAGTACCAATCAATTCATATAAGTCATCCTCAACTGTATAGTCCCATACCTACACAGTCCTAGGATCCCTCTCACTTCGGTGTGTAATCGGTTCATTCATATGTCCCTCCGCCTAGAAGTCTGCCAGGAGTCGCTCCTTGTCCGTGCCTTCTTGCACCGGCTACCACTCCCCGCCCTCGTCAGCACCGGTGTCACAACCGCCGCCATTATACCAATCAGAACCCGGAAGGACGTTGTCAAAAACCACCGCACGCGCTCTCATGCGCCTCCTCAACTCCCTACACGTGGTCTCACGCGCCTCCTGTCTCTGGCGCGTCCATCAATTTTTCCCATTGATTCTTCCACCGACCAACTCGCCGGCATCTCCTCTATCCAGTAGCAACCATCACTTTCCCAAACAGGTGAAACCATAAGATCACCACCCTTGATAAGGAAGAATTGGAGTGTTTAAACACTCATTTATTCCCTTAGTTATCCTATTCCTGATCTCTAGCCATGAATGGTAAGAATTTAAGTTCTTTATTCTCTCATGCTTCTGGTATTGTTCATGAGGATTCTTCGGTTATTGACTCTAGTGCCACTAATCACATGACCTTTTGCTATTCCCATTTTTCATCATATCAAATCTTCATGGGTAATCATCACATAACTGTAGCTGATGGCTCTCATACATCAATTGCAGGATTTGGTAACGTTAAACTTAGTCCTTTCCTAAATTTACAAAATGTGTTTCATGTTCCTAAATTGTCATCTAACCTTCTTTATATACATAAACTTACCAAAGACCTTAATTGCGTTGTAACCTTTTTCCCTCTCGCTGTGTGTTCCAGGACATTACTACGGGGAAGACGATTGGAGTTGCCAAGGAACAGGGAGGGTTGTACTACCTTGAGATGGAAACTTTAGGTGGATGTGGTGTGAAGTTGCAACATTCCTGCCATCAATCCAAGCCTAGTTCCCCCATTCACTCTGCTTAAGTTCATGTTTCCTTCTTTGTTTTTGAAGGAATCAGTTGAGTCGGTGTGATGGGTAAGTTTTCCTTCAAGTGCTAAGCAAAGTGATGAACCTTTTTCTCTTATTCATACTGATGTTTGGGGGTCCTGCTACCATTCCTAATATTTCTGGTGCAAAATGGTTTGTGTCTTTCATTAATGATTGTACTCGTGTCACTTGGATATTCCTGATGAAAGATAAATCTGAAGTGTACAAATTATTCACTCAATTTTATGATATGATTTATACTCAGTTTGGAAAAACTATTAAGCCTCTGAGGTCTGATAATGGTAGAGAGTATGTGAATCAAAGTCTTTCTACCTTTCTTAAAGAACGAGGTATTATTCAGGAATTCACATGTGTTGATATTCCCCAACAAAATGGGGTTGCTGAAAGGAAAAACAGACACTTGCTTGAAATGACCAGGGCATTGTTATTCCAAATGTCGGTTCCAAAGTCCTACTAGGGGGAAGCTGTTTTAACTGCTGCTTATATAATAAATAGAATACCTTCTAGAGTTCTTGGGAGAGTTAGTCCTGTCCATGTCATGAAATCTATTTTTCCCTTTGTTCCTATTATGCAACATCTTGAATCTCGTGTCTTTGGTTGTTCTGTATTTATTCATATTCATTGTCAGCATTGAGGCAAACTTAACCCTCATGCCATCAAATGCATTTTCATTGGATATGCTCCTGATAAGAAGAGACATAAATGTTATGACCCTTCAAGTTGTCGCTTTTTTGTCTCCGTGGATGTAACTTTTCTGGAAAATCAACCATTCTTCACTACCTCTCAGCTTCAGGGGGGAACAATAATGATGTTTTGGAAGCTGAGATTTTTTTCTCAAGATAGCGACATACTCTTGCTTCCATCCATTGATATGCCTTCTGAAAAACAGGAATTAGCACCTTCTGCTAGCCATCCACCGAAAGTGATTGCTCGAACTAGAGCCAGATCACCTAAAAAGGTGTATCGATGGAAAAAACAACCTGAACTAATCCAACCTCAACTCCAAGAGTCTGAACTAGTGGTAAGTAATGGTAATACTGAGTTTCATTCTTCTGAACCTGATTCTTTACATATTCCATTAAATACCTGTGAACCTAACCCTGAAAATGATGACTTGCCCATTGCATTGAGAAAAAGGAAAAGGTTTTGTGCTAAGCACACTATTTCTCAATTTGTCTCCTCTAAAAACCTTTCCATGCAGCACCAGAGTTTTATTGCAGCCATTGACTCTATCAGAATCCCTAATACAGTTCAAGAAGCATTGAAGGATACGAATTTGGTTCAAGCTATGGATGAGGAGATGAAAGCACTTGAAAGGAATGGAACTTGGGAGATTGTTGATAGGCCAGGGGGTAAGAAACTCGTTGGATCTATACGGTCAAGCACAAAGCAGATGCCACTCTTGATAGATACAAGGCAAGACTAGCGGCAAAGGGATACACTCAGACCTATGGCATTGATTATGAGGAGACATTTGCTCCAGTGGAAAAGATTAACACTATTCGTATTTTACTCTCTTTTGCTGCCCACTCTGGGTGGGAACTACACCAGTTTGATGTCAAAAATGCTTTCTTCCATGGAGACTTAGAGGAAGAGGTGTACATGCAGGGACGGACCCAGAAATTCTGGCCAGTGGGGGCGAGATCATACACTATAAATACCTTTATAAATAAATATAAATAGATAAACAATAAATAAGGACATCATTATCATTAAGCCAAAAATTGGAGATTACAAAAACTATATCATTGTATACCAAAAAAAAATAGTAGTTAATCAGCTTTCACAAACTATAGCTGCTCTCTACGTGTCTTCATATTTTGAAATTGTTGTATGATTTTTTCATCTTCAACACTATAAAAAATATCCCTTTCTATGTATGTGACTAAACAATCATTCAATAACTCATCTCCCATACGATTGCGCACTTCATTCTTCACAAGTTTCATTGCAGAGAAACTCCTTTCAACTGTTGCAGTGGCCACAGGCAAAATCAAAGCTAACTTCACAAGTAAATATACCATTGGATATGCAATATGCTTTCTAGTTTTCACCAACATTTCTGAAAGATCACTAATCCCATTCAAATTAGAAAATTGTTCACTAGAACGAACATCCATGATATAATTTTCAAGTTGGCTATCAAGCCCCATAAGCTCCATCGAGGAAAATTCTAATGGATAAAGTCGAGCCAAACAAATCAACTTCTTCTTGTCAAATGCAAAAAATGAATCTCTTGGATTTAAGCTTGCCACACAAATAAGCAAATCAGTGCTCACCTCTGTAAATCTATTATTAAGCTCTTGAAGTTGCCTGTCAATCACCTGATAAAATACCTCAACTTGAAAGTGATGCAAGTTTGAAACCTTTTCAGGTTTACGTCTTGATCTTCCTTGTGCCATGAATGAATCATCCATATTCGGAATCACAATATTTTTCTTCTCACAAAACAATGATGCTTCATTGAGTAAATTATGCCAACCATCTTCTCTCATACTTTGCAGCCTTTCCTTTGACACTCTAACCAATGACATAGCATTTACAATATCTTGATCACTTCTTTGCAATGCTTGAGACAATTCATTAGTAATTCCCAATATATTCTTCATCAAATGCAAGTTAAAAATAAATTCAAAAGACTGCAAAGTTCTCAATAAATTATATGCATCAGCTTTTTGGTCTGAGTCCTTGCTATCTTCCATTATAGTATGAAGCACATCAATCACGGAAGGAAACAAAGAAATCAATCTAAGTAATGTACCATAATGTGAGCCCCATCTAGTATCTCCGGCCCTTGTCAATGAAATTTCTTGATTCAAGCCACGACCACTAGAAATTTCTCCACTCTCTAATGCTTCATTTAGTTTAAGAGTTTGACTTTCTCTAAGAATCTCTCTGCGCTTACATGAAGCTCCAACAATATTAGATAAATTGTTAACTACAATAAAAAATGAAGCAATATCAACTTGCCTTTTTGCAACCGTCACAAGTGCCAATTGGAGCTGGTGAGCAAAGCAATGAACATAGAATGCACACTTGTTTTCTTTCAGGATCAAACTTTTGAGGCCATTAAATTCACCTTGCATATTACTAGCCCCATCATATCCTTGTCCACGCACTCTTGACAAGCTCAAACTATATTTTGCAAACAATGACTCCAATGCTAATTTTAAAGATATAGCACTTGTATTTACAACATGAACAATACCAAGAAACCGCTCAACCACATGTCCTTTGTTATCTACATAACGTAAAACAACAGCCATTTGCTCCTTAACTGATATGTCCCGAGATTCATCAATTAAAATGGCAAAGAAATCATCTCTAAGATCTTCGATAATAACTTTTGTGGTCTCACAAGCAGCAACTCTAACAATATCTTTTTGAATCTTAGGTGACACTAGCTTGAGATTCCCACGACATTTTTTCACGACATTACCAATTTCTTCATTATGTTTGGCAAGAAAATGATGAAGCTCAAGAAAATTACCTTGATGATTTGAATGCATCGACTCATCATTGCCACGAAGTGCCAACCCCAACCTCAATAGAAATCGAATACATTCAAGTGTTGCAGTCAATTGAATCCGATATTCCCTTTTGACCAAGTCGGATTGTCTACTAATAGCAACTTCAATATGTTGTTTTTGATTCATTAATGCATCACATTTTCTCCAAGCTTGATTGTGAGCACTATTAGGGCCTCCAACATGGGTGTTAAGCCTTGCTTTTTTTTTTCCAGTTTGAAAATCCCTCTGTCAAAAATGCATCTGAACTTTTTTGTTCTCCATTGTCAGATCTCATAAGATAACAACATAAACAAAATATAGCATCTTTTGATATACTATATTCCAACCAATTGCCATATTCAAGAAACCAATCAGGATTAAACTTACGAAAAGAAGTCCCAAATTGTCGTTGTGGGAAATCGTGCTCTCTTGGTTGACAAGGGCCTTTTTGCAAATAAGCTCTCCGGATTTCATCTCGATCATTAGGATGATAACATGATAGTTTCTTCCTCTCTCCAGGATCAGCTGGAAGATTTTCCAAATCAGCTTCTATGAATCTTTTTTTCATGGAGGACTCAGCAGTGGGTTGACATGGTGTTGATGTATTTTCTGCTCTAATAACTTCTTGAGGCTCTAATGTTGATTTTCTTTTAAAATATTTTTCCATTTCTAGCAGCACACTAAAATCATGATGCGAATTAGTAATTAGTTACTTAATTAACATTTAAATAAAATACCACATCATCACACAGTACAATATAAGACAATCAGAAATTGCATTTGGGGTAAAAAAAATTTTAAAAAAAGTGCAAAGGTAAAGGTAAGAGAAGGGTCACCACTCACCTCAGGGGACCACAAGCAGCAGCTCTCACAAAACAATCCACTCACAATATTTTAAACAGAGCAATTTGTTGTTTCCTATATACAACAATCATAGCATAGAGTTAAAATCAAAAGAGATTTTGAAAAGGTAGTAAGTTACTGAGAGTGCAAACCACAAATAAAATGGAACAAAGGATGAAACTTCTCACCATTAGTCCATTACGATTTACGTCGCACGCCCTCACACAAGGAACACAAGGAATATTTGATTTTTGCATAAGACTCATCCAAGCCTCCAAGCGAGTGAGTGAGCGACCAGCCCTACAAGAGTCTGAGAGATGGAAATAGGAATAGGAAGAGGCAAAGAGCAAGAGACAAAAAAAGGTTGTACCGTGGTAAATGATAATTGGCCATAAAACAAAAGGTTTCAAAAGGCATTTATTGACTTCAGACTTCTTGTACGGTGGTGTTGGCCTTTCTACCATATTTTCATTACTTCTAATTTAATTTATAATTTTTGTAGTGTAAAATAAAAGTGTTATGTAGAGTAGAATTGTAACACAATAAGAAAATATTTTGTAGTGTTATGTGAAGTAGGATTGTAGGATAGTGGGGGCAATATTTATTTTTTAGTGGGGGCAAAAAAAATATTTATTTTATAGGTAATAAAAAAAAAAAATTGGTGGGGGCAGCTGCCCCCATACCAATACACGTGGGTCTGTCCCTATGTACATGGAGATTCCCTGGGATTCACAAGTGGAACAAACAAAGTGTGCAGATTGAGGAAGGCTTTATATGGGCTAAAACAGTCTCCCCGAGCATGGTTTGGAAGATTTGCAATAGCAATGGTGTATCTAGGCTACAAGCAAAGTTAAGGAGATTATACACTTTTCTTCAAACATTCACAGGGAGGAAAATTGACTGTACTTCTTGTTTATGTTAATGATATTATTATTACAGGAGATGAGACAGTTGAAAGATAACTGCTTAAGGAAAAATTATTTGCAGAATTTGAGATTGAAGGACCTTGGGAAACTAAAGTATTTCTTGGGGATTGAAGTGGCCTACTCAAAACAAGGCATTTTCATCTCTCAAAGGAAGTATGTGCTTGATCTTTTGAAGGAAACAGGGAAACATATATGTAAACCTGCAGGTGTTCCCATCGAGCAAAATCACAGGATGAGCACTGAAGAGGAGAGTGCCAAGGTTGACAAGGTCTAATATCAGAGACTCGTGGGGAAGTTGATTTACTTGGCACACACTAGACCTAATCTAGCATATGCAGTCAGTGTTGTCAGTCAGTTCATGCATACTTCGAGGGAGAGACACTTACAGGCTGTAGAACGTAACTACAGTATGTGACGCCTAGTTTTAATTAATACTAATTATAATGATTAAAATAGGGATTTTCACAAATCATTTTCGAAATATCCCCTCTGAAAAACAGAGATTTGTTTAAAATCGAAAAACCTGATAAACAGTTTATAACGTCAAAACTTAATTCAAACCAATTTCTTGGTCTCTGGTCTTACATCAACTGCCAGGGGGAAAATTAAATGAAAAGACTTCATTCATAAATAAAGACTTATAAAATTATAGATACAGTAATCCAAAATTGATTTTCATACGTATGCGGAAATTTTCATTAGTAAAATAAAATAAACATAAAGTCATAAAAACAAGAAACTGCCATCACGACTGATACATCAAAGTTTCCCTTAATATATATACAACACAAAATAAAAGAGGGTGCTCAACATATCCCTCAAACACAGACCTCCAAAAAGAAACCAAAGCCCACGTGATGGATCGTCAACCATCAGTCATCTCGATCCCACGTACAATGCGGCCATCAGAATCAGCTACTCACATACACAAGAAGAAAGAAGAAACACATATGGAGGTAAGATTCTATGTCAAGCTCATAACGTAGATATGGGTATGCGGCGACAAACAACAATCAAGTGGATACATATAATTAAGGAAATTTTTATAAAATACAAATATACGATTTCAGAAAAAGCTGAGATTCGAATGCATGCCTAAGACATCGACATAACTTTGCTCCATGGAGACTATTGTTGTCCTAGTGTTCTGTCGAGATAGCATTCAGGTAAAATGCGTAACAACTCGGTGCATAAGTCCCGATTAGAGTACGCTAATAGCCATCTCCGCAGTCCTTTCACACGAGAGTACATAACATCTGAATAATATTTAGTTCAGTGGAGTTTCAAGATAGTCCTGCTGTCCAAGTCTCCACCGGCACCGGTGATGCATACACCGAACCATTGGCAGGATCCACGCCTGACTATCCCTGAGGTCTCCGTGGCCCCCACACAGTCCTCTAATATCCTATAAATAGGTGTCTATGCCTCCGGAACGATAACGACTATGATTAGGTTGGAATATTGCCCGAAGGCAAATAAAGCAGGAACTAAAAGTTCCAAAGCGCCCTGACAGCCTGCACTCAAAAAAATTCATATCTTTCTTTATAAAATTCGGATTGAGATGAAACTTGTTGCGTTTGAAAACTGAAATATAGAAGTATATTATGGTAAAATTTCGTAATTTAAGAATACCTACGGAAGTCCCAGTTTAATTTTAAAAAGAGAGTATTGTATGTCTCGGATGTACTCGAATAGGTTTTATTTCAAAATTTATATTTGGAGTTGTGGACCTTCTTTTTAAGTGAAACTAGTGGCATTTGAAAGTAGACATGTAACTATTGTTGTGGTTAGAATTTCAGAATTTTTAGACCTCTATAGCATTCCCAGATTTTGTTTGAAGTTGGTCTAGGCTTGTTGGTCGAACATGATTTTAGTAAAAATGAGTTCTTCGCATATTTCATGATTTAACAAGCAAATTATCTACAGAAAGAAAAAAGGAAGATGGGGAGAAAATTCACACGTCAGATAGTATGTTCCATGTATTAAGCTGACTCCACAGACATCATGCAGCAGCATACATGAACTGATCCGTTTCCTCTAGTTTACTAGTATCTTGCCCTTCTGAATGGGAGACATTACAGAACTCTAAGGTGGATGCGTCATTGAAATCAATTGCATGAACCATGTAGTAAGTACAATATAGCATCAATATTAAAGCTGTAGTACCAACCAAAATACTTTGCATTGTAATTTTGTTTTTGAGTAGAAAGACAAGTATATAAGAGCATTTGGCAGTGCATGCCCTACCTGCGTACAACCATTATCAGAAATAACATGCAAGAAACACAATAATCAAGTAACACAATTTCATTTCACAAAACATTGTTTGATCTTCCAGCAAAATTATCCTAGATTAACAAAAAGCGGAATGACCACAAGCCAACCTTGTTAAATAATTAAAATCATTCAAATAGCCACTACTTACATAGATGAAATATTTAGCAGCTAGAATTTTCAAGAACATGACCAACCACGCTTCAGTCCTTCACTAACACTGTTTGAGTTAAATCTATATAAAGCACAGTCAAAATCTATACAAACAAAGGCCACACAATAATTTTCATCAAGTGTTGACACATACAATTTTCAAAGCTTTGAAGCAATAGTTGAACTTTAAGTAATTGGCAATTGGGTTTGTACTCTTACATGATTTCAAGTGGCAATGCACCTAATTGTCTGAAGTTTTCCCTAGCATTGTCATGTTCGGATGCCATTAAAGAGAAACTAGATCTAATACTTAATGTTATGCTATCTTAACCTCTGTTTCCTACTACATTATGTAATGGTATTGAATATTTTCATAGTAATATGAAGTCAGATCTCTAAATCTGTAAATCACTGCATAAGTTTCTGTTTTCTTTATAAGAACTTCCAATATGACTTTATGATATATTGTTTTGAGAAGTGTTACAATATTAAATTCGTGCTTTCATGGTTAATTGTGGTGCAAGTCCAATTATCCAAAGCACTTTAGCTATGATATTCAGAAAACAACTTATATTTGTTACATAAGTGACACGAACTATTTTCCCTTATCTTTTTGCTTTTGGACTGTTAAGGCTAATGGAATTAGAAACCAAAAGGTTATAAACAAAACCAAGCACTAGTTGAAACTGTGACTGAAGTATCTCATAGTCAAGCTTTGGAAAGCTAAAATTATTTATATAGGCATCAGTTGTTTCTTGTATCAATGAGCTAGACCTTTTTGTACATTGGCTGCATATAGCTCTTTCTAGAAGATCCCAATCTTTAAAATTCTCTCAGTCAAATGGAAATGTTATGCTAGTAATATTCTCCATTCCCTTGCTTTGATCTGTGTAGGTTTTACTATTAATCAGATTTGTCATATATTCTTTTTTGTTTGCAATGAATCATAAATTCTTTGATATAAATCATAATATAAGGAAAAAAATGCATTCCATTGTACCAACTAGTAGAAAAGAAATCATTTCTCTGAGATGAAAACAAGAAATGACATTCATAATTTGAAGGAAGCAATCACATTAGAGAAGACAGTCACATTTCTTCTAATTTTTACCTATTGCATATATTTCTTGATACAACAACTTGTGAAGTGAAATATCATAAAAAGGGAAATGCATTGGTGTCTTGGAAACTGAAAGCTCATTAGCCACTTCCTGCATCGACGGTCTGGATTTTGGTTCATGGCATAGGCATGCTAATGCTAGTGTTAAAACAAGTACAACATCTTGTTTATCTTTCCAAAGAGAAGGGAGTGGACAACGTGAATCCAACAAATCTTTCACCATCATGTTTTGAGTAGTTGGTTTTGATAAAGAGGAAATCAATTCTCCTGGGTGACTCCCCATCATTGTTTCTAAAGCAACTACTCCAAAGCTATAAACATCACATTTTGTAGTCACACTCATTGTGTAAGCCAGTTCTACAATACACCGATGCATTGCATAAGATACCAATATAATCTAACTATATATATATATATATATATATATATATATATATATATATATAAAGTCAATTTAATATAAAAATCGAGAGAAAGCAAAAATTTACCTGGAGCAATGTATCCACAAGTACCAACCACTAGAGTTTGATTAGATGAATCGGGATCAAGAAGTCTAGCAGTACCAAAGTCAGAAACAAAAGCCTGTAATTCTGAATTCAACAAAATGTTGTTACTAGATATGTCTCGATGAAGAATAGGTGGAGTACAATGATGATGCATATAAGCTAGAGCATATGCTGTATCTTTGATGATAGTGACTCTTTTGCTCCAATTTAGCTCTTGAGCTTCAACATCATTGACCAAGTTATAGAATAAGCTTCCTCTTTCCAAATACTCATACACCAAAAACATGCACTTGTTGTGCAAACAAAAGCCATAAAGCTTAATGATGTTACGATGACGGATCTCTGTCAACATCTTGACTTCATTGCAAAAACTCTTGTAAAATGATGCATTTTCTGATTCTGTTTTGTGAAGTTTCTTCAATGCAACACACCTACCACTTGGAAGCTGTGCTTTATAGACACTGCCATAAGCACCCGTTCCTATGCAATATCTGATATCAAAGTCTTCGGTTGCTTGAATGATATCCTCAAATGCAATTTTACCATCATAGTTCCAAATTGAGAATAAGTCACCATTCTTTCTACTTATACCCTTATATCTGAACTCACCATATCGGGCTCGGAAAGCATGAAAAAAATAAATTCCGCAACTTGCACAAATGAGACAGCCGGCTACACTGGAAAGGGCAATTATCTTTGCTCGAGTAAAAAAGCGAGGAGGATAAGGAGGAGGAGGAGGATGAACTGAAGAAGGGGAGCAGGAATGACTTGGTAACTTATTAATATTACCAATTAACATGTCTTTTTTAGAAACACAAAAACTGCAACATGTATCATCAAGAAAGTTGTATGACAAATTGATGTGTGGTACATTATATAGACTATCAGGTATTCTATCAGCGAGGTTATTATGAGTAAGATCTAAAGTATCAAGACTGTTGATTATAGAAGGAATGGTTCCATTTAAAAAGTTGTGGCTGAGTTGCACCCAACTGCAGCCAGAAAGAATACCAGGTGGAATGGATCCCTCAAGCCTGTTGTAGGAAATATTTAAAACGTTGAAGTTTGTAGAGTTGTCCAATCCAAGAGGGGATGAAACCAGTTATATTATTATAAGAAAGGTCAAGATTTTCTAATTGGGTGAGGTTTGTAACTAAAGATGGGATGAAACCAGCTATTTTATTATTGGAAATGTCAAGATTTAGTAATTGGGTGAGGTCTGTAACTGAAGATGGGATGAAACCAGTTATTTTATTATATGAAAGGTCAAGATTTTGTAATTGGGTGAGGTTTGATAGTGAAGATGGAATGAAACCGATTATTTTATTATTAGAAAGAACAAGATTTTGTAATTGGGTGAGGTTTGCAAGTGAAGATGGGATGAAACCGGTTATCTTATTATGAGAAAGAAAAAGATTTTGTAATTGGGCGAGGTTTGCAAGTGAAGATGGGATGAAACCGGTTATCTTATTATAGGAAAGGTCAAGATTTTGTAATTGGGTGAGGTTTGACAGTGAAGATGGGATGAAACCGGTTATTTTATTCTGAGAAAGGTCAAGATATTTTAATTGGGCGAGGTTATCAAATGTAGAAGATGGATCCACTAAAACTATTTCTGCTCAAGTCTAATTTGACAAGGTTCTTCAAATTATCAAGCTCGTGAGGAATCACACCACTAAAAGAGTTGTCAGAAATATCAAGCATCACAAGTCTAGTGAGATTTGCAAGTGTTGAAGGAAGCTCACCAGAAAGTCGATTAGAAGTAAGACTCAGATGAGTGAGACTTGTCATATGACCCAAGATTGAAGGAATGCTTCCATTAAATTTATTGACACTCAAGTCCAGTGTGACAAGTTTATTCAAAATGCTGAATTCTGGTGGAATTCCTCCACTGAGCAAATTATTGTAAGAAATGTCAAAGATGACAATTGGGCGAGGTTTGCAAGTGCGGATGGAAGCTTACCGGTTAGTTTATTAACAGAAAGGTTTAGAAGAGTGAGATTTGTCATTTGACCCAAGCTTGAAGAAATGGATCCAGTAAAACTATTTCCGCTCAAGTCCAATGTGACAAGTTTCTTCAAAATTATCAATCTCGTGAGGAATTCCACCACTGAAAATGTTGTAAGAAATATCAAGCATCACAAGTTGAGTGAGATTTGCAAGTGTTGAAGGAAGCTCACCAGAAAGTCGATTAGAAGAAAGGCTCAAACGAGTGATACTCGTCATTTGACCCAAGCTTGAAGGAATGCTTCCGGTAAAGTTATTGCCACTTAAGTCCAGTGTGACAAGTTTATTCAAAATGCTGAATTCTGGTGGAATTTCTCCACTGAGCAAATTATTGTAAGAAATGTCAAACATGACAAGTTGGGAGAGGTTTGCAATTGTAACAGGTATCTCACCTGAAAATGCATTAAAGGAGAGTTTGAGATGGGTGAGCTTCTTAATAGCACCTATATCAGCAGGGAAATTCCCCTCCAGCCCCATGTTGCTGAGATCTAGACGGACCAGATTTGGCAAGGCAGTCACATTGATATCCCACGATAACCGGCATCCATACGGATTGAGATAGCAGTGTTTTGGAGTGGAAATGGCAGTAATGCTTCCAGCCTCATTGCAGGCAATACCAGACCAGTTGCAACGGTTTGATATATTCCATTGGCCACTCCACCAACTACTTGAAAGCAAAGCATTTGCTTCTTCATCTAAGGGTGACACTGACGAATTGGATGCTGTCAAAGCAACAGCAGCAGTGGCACTAAAGAGAACCACAATTAATATCAAAATGGAAGTGGACATTCCCATGCTAACTTCTAATTCAGATATTCAATCACGCGGTTCTGTAAATTGCTAACTATGCAACAAGGCTTTATATGGCTTTGCACCATGAGTAAAGCTGTTCCAGTGTTCACATATATATAACCTCAATCAATTGTGTATAGTTAGAAAATCAATCATTACTATTTCTCTTTAACACCTTGGTCAATGACATGCCGACATGCTAACAGGGTAATGTGAAAATTATGACTCACTTTGAAATTTCCTTTCCACTTTTTATCATCAACGCGTCAGAATCCATTAGCCTTTTTAAGAAACAACAAAGATATTGTTGTGTATGTATGCCCTTTTGCAATGAGAGTGAAATTTCCTCATAATTTGAGTCTAATACTTTAACTTTATAATTTGTGTGATATCGGTTGGACGTTAAAGCTCACACGCACAGCACAGGTATATACAAGAGAGAGGGAGAGAGGAATAGACTTTCTATTTCACTCAATAATTTACATTCATCAATCTCCTACAAGGACGAGCCTTATATAAGCAAATTGTCACATTAAATTAAAATAATAGAATTATATAATAATAAAAACTTAATAAGGAAGAAAGTTAACAATGAAGGATGCTATTAATGATCCAGGCAGTGCAATTTTCGGCTTCCTTCCAGACCAATTTGCAAGTGTACAGAGCAACGACGCCTACCATTCCATGTTTATCTAGCTTGAATATTTTTTGAACAGCTTGATTTAGGGTTTATTTTTACTAAAATGTAGCAATGTGTTGTGTATTTTACCGAAATGGTGCACACAAAAAATATTTTACCCATTTAGAATGTGTTTGATAAAGCTGGAAAAAAAGTTTATACAGATAATCGATTTTTATATAATCGATTATTGTGGTAATCGATTATAATCAGAATCTGTTTTTGTTTGGGTCTTTTTGCTGAAAAGCGATTTTAAGATAATCTATTTCGTTTGGGTAGTGCACAAAAAATCACTTTTACATAGTAAATTACGAAAAAGGGTATGAAGTTATTTGTTTATAATATTTAATGAATAGTGAATAAAATTTGATTTTTTTTATAATCAAATTTATTCACTATTAATATTATTTTTCTTTGTTTAACTTATTTTTTATATACTTTTTGATCAAGTTTATATATATATATATATATATCAAGGCCAAAACATGAGTTTCACTCCTCAAATGGGTCCTCAATTAGGCAACATGGGTATCGGCATTGGCCCGCAATATCCCCCACACAGCAAGGAGGAAAATTTGCTGCTTCCTCGTAAAACCACTACTGTCAAGATAACTCATCATGAGACCCATGAAGAGGAGTGAAACTCATCATGTCATTGGGAATGGGAAAGGGGGTATAAGGGTCATTGAGGCTTCAAATTGTCAAACAATCTTTTTAAAACAATCAAACTATCCAATTTTGGAGATGGTTGAAAATCATCCATTTCAGCTTTTTTTCCAAAAAAAAAAATGCTTTTTCAAAATTTAAGCAAAATACCCAAACATAAAAATTTTGTATGAAACAACTTTTTTTAGTGAAAAGCAACTGAATTGGGTGTTCCCAGACAAGCGCTGAGGACAAGTAGTGCATGTCAATCATGACTTACCTTTTTTTTCTAAATATCAATATGGACTTGCCATTCTTTTTAAAAAGTAGTACATACTACCAACCACCTCCATTTTACAATCTTTTTAAAAAAGTAAAAGTCATGTTTGTTAACAACCACTTGCCATTTTATAAATATGAGAATTAAACAGAAGGCCAAAATAATAAAAAGGAGAAAAAGAAGGTTTACATGAATGAGAAGGATATCAATCAAAAGGTCAGGGAGGGACCGTGGGGACAACTCTTTCGTGCCCCATTCCTTCGTTCGTTCATATATGATTAAACTAAAGATTTGTAATCCTCATTGCTTTAAACTAATTAACTCTTTATAAGAGGAATCTGAAAATAAAATAATAAGAAGAGGGGGAGGTGTGTAATTTTCTTCGGCTTGGCTAATTTGCCATCTATTCTTTTTCATTGTAGTCCCGATGTTTCATTCTTGTCATTCTGATGAGGTGGCCAAGCCTGCTTTGATTACTCTTTAGAATCTAAGGACCTGTTTGTTTTTTCAACAGTTTTTTGTTTTCAAAATCAATTATAAAATTGTCATCTTTTCATCTTTCCTATTTTTAGATATTTATATATGAAACAATAAAAATGCTTTTGTTTTCATTATTTACTTTACAAATCTTTAGAAACAAGAAATAAATTGAAAGTTTTATAATTATTTTTTTGACCCGTTGTAATAAGTGATTTTGGGACTTTTTGGGAAATATAACCAGTTGAGTAGTTTATTTGCAAATACTATATAAGGGGTTTTAGCAAATTAAATTGAGCTGATCTCCTTCAAATTAAATTGCAAATACATCCCCTTCATCCTTACCTCCCCTTCATCTCCACTTAGCACCTTCTACATTTTTTTCGGATCTCCACGCAGGAGGGCAAGGCGAGAATTGAAATTATTGAACTTGAAAGGGGCAGCCAATAAAGATCATTACCACAGATAAATTTTGAGCTTAGTTGGATTTTAGGTCAAATAGCACTTTGTTTCAACTTTCTCCTTCGCCTCTTTTTGAAGTATGCTATGTATAAGGAGTGTAAACCAAATATTGTGTCGTGCCGGTGCTGGACATTTCGGAGAAGCTAATTGAGGTTGTACAATTATTTTTATTTAATTTTTTAGTAATTGATTTTGTTTGTGATGTAGCACATAAATCGGTTCACCTAGCAAACATTACGATGGTTAGACTAGATCCCAGATTCAAGTGTATGGTGATGAACTAGCTGGCCAACTCGGTCTTTGTCTCTTTGAAATTTAAGCAGATCACCACACCTAGTTTGCTATATTTAAAGAAAAACATATTGACCTATTTCTAATCCATTATCTTTTTAACTTTTTTAAAAAAAAAAAAAATTTAAGCAAACCGTAATAGGATGACTTGAACCAGGAACTTATATATAAATATTCTTTTAAAAAATTATAAAATGGAATTATAAAAATATTATTTTTTATTGATAACCTATTTGACAAGTTTTAGGTAAATGAATAGTTACCATTCACTTCATTTACATCAAATAAAATGGTAACCACAAAGGACATCACCAGTGTGGCCCAAATTTTGGGGTGCACCATAAAAGCACCCATTTGGTATACGTACTAACGGGTGGCTTCTAACATGAAGCACCTTGCAATGTGGTACATCAATATACCATTGAATTAACCTAGGTTTTCCAGTTCTTTTATTTTATTTTATTTTATTTTTAAAATTTTGAAAATTCCATTTTACCCTTCCTTCACCACCACCCCATCCTCACCCATTTGCCCCATTTCCACCACTAACAACCGGACTCCCACCCCTGTACCTTCAACAATCCTTAGATCCAACGCCAGTAGATACCAAATCAAAGAGAGACTTTCCTTTGCCTAATCAAATTAAATTACCCACCTCACCCAATTTGTTTGTAAAGTTACTTTTTAATGTTTCTCATTGTAGCTTGGGCTTTGGGAGATCTTGAATCAAAATTGTTGACATGGGAGATCTTGCAAAACCTACGTGCAGTTGGCAGCAACTTGCTGAGTTCATTGTTTTTTTTTTTTTTTTTTTTGGTAACAAGTTCCTATTTGTTGTTTACATAAATTGTCATCCGACCTTAACCCCTCACCGACATTGACAGCTGACAGTTCAAGCTTTGCACGCACTTGGTTGACAAAAAATATTAATGCAACTTGAGGTAAACCAAATACCGAAAAACATGAAAAGGAAAAGAGATGAATTGATCCCTAAAACCCTCGCCCCAAAGAATAAAGATGAACCAGTGGTTTCCATCCCTTCCCATCTGCGAGTTCTTTCAGAAAAGAACTCCGACCTCAACACCGCCACCATGCACCACCAGTTGGAGTCATCAGATAGGTGTAGGATCAGATCTGTGGTGGGTGGATGGGTAGGAGGGAAGCAACTTGTCGGGGAGAAAGAAGGGCAAAATTGTCATTCTAAATTTTTATTGTTACCAGTATTATCAAGTCGAGGTTAATTTTTTTTTTCTTTTTTTGGATCGCCAAATCTAAATCATTAATTATTTTAATATAATATCCAATGGTGAAAATTGATGCTTCATGCATATACCACTTTATATTATACTTCATGCTACAAGTCATCGTACCATCAGTGTATTATAGGTTTGCTCTATGATTCTAAGACATGTAAAGTAGTTTAACTTATCAATGTAAAGATATTGTCTAAAGTACACCATCCATTAAAGTGATGCATAAATAAACCACTCAAATGCCCAAATCTAGACTGCCCAAACTACCACTTGAGCAATTTGACTTTTCAACATTTTTTTCCTTTGGTCAAAGGATCAATGTATTAGAAATAAAAGATGTATTTTTCATATTTGAATAAACACCCTTTTTATAATTATTCAATATAAAAAAGTGAAAACACTTTTTTTTTAGAAAAGTGTTTGGATGCATTTATTTTATTATTATTTAATATTTAATATTAAAAAAAATGTAAAACCACTTTTCTAGTATGCATTACAAAAGTAGTGCAAGAATAAATAATTTAAGGTATGTTTGATACACATTAATACACAGGATAGTATAAGACAACCAGGATAGAATAGTACAACCCCTTAAGTCAAAGGACAACTTACAACCCCTCGAGTCAGAGAACAATATTTTGTCATATACATTGTTTGATAGATAATGAACAACACAAATAAAATAATATTAATTTTACTATTATATACTTTGTAACATATAATATTATATATATATATAAGTATTAGGCAATATATAATATTTTTTGTAATATATAATATATAAGATAATATGTTACTACCACCATAATATAATATTATATATATTATTAATGTGTTAAATAACATTAATGACCTATCTATATATATATATATAACTTTTACGACTTGGAAAAATTCGAGAGGGGGGAGGTGGAGAGAGAGAGAGAGGGAGGGGGGAGAGAGGGATGGGGGAGAGGGATGGGGAGGAAGGGAGAGAGAGAGAGATGTAAGGATAATTTTGTCTTTTTTGAGAGAGCTGGAAGTATAATTGTCTTTTTTTGGTAGTCCATCCATGAGACAAAAAGTTGTCCCATGGTTTGGTGGGGGACAAAAATTTGGGTTTTTGTCATGTCCCTTGCTCTCTTTTTTGTCCTGTCCCCTGACCACTTTTCAAATCAAACAGGAAACAAAAATTTTTGTGTTGTTCAGTCCTCTGCATTTTTGTAAATCAAACGCACCCTTAGCGAAGACAAACTATCAGCAAGAAATCAGTCTCCTAGCTGAATCAAGCTTAGGCACATTCTACATCAGAGTTTAAATTAAGCAATAACTAAGGGAGATGGACTTGCCAATATTGAATTGTAGCACTCAAAATCCAAGACAATAGTTGAATGACAATTCCAAAAACAACATCACTCAGATAGACATAGTAAACTTAAAAATTGAAGACAACATGTAAGTACCAAAGGACTAAGTTTGCTTATCAAAAAGTACACTGATGGAAGAACTTGATATTATCACCGAACATCTTGCTCTAAGCCACAAGAGTGCTGGCCGTTGTTGATTCACTGCAATTGTGAATCACCAAACAATTATAAGAATTTTCATATGTTCTAAACAAGTTTAAAAAAAAAGGTAGATATTAATAGGAACAGAATCCATCATCGAAACTACCATGCAAGAACATAGTTATATCTTGGATTTTCATATTAATAATATTTGAAGACCTGGAAGTACCAGAGGACTAAGTTTGCTCATCTAAAAGTACATAACAAGGCAAAGGAAAGTAAACAACATAAAACTAGTCAAGCCATGCAGTAGCTAAAAAAATGTCAAAAATAGCAGTGCTTCAGAAATGACACGAAAGACAGAATCCCAAAACCTAAAACATGGACTTGTCCGGTGATCTGAGAATAAAACACAAGAAACACAATAATCAAGCAACCCAGTTTCAGTGCAGAAAACATAGATTTATCTTCCAGCAAAATTAGCCTAGGTTAACAAAAAGCAGAATGACAACAAGCCAGCCTTGTTAGATAATTTAAAATCAATCAAACAGCCAATATATTACATAGATGAAAAATTTAGCAGCAAAAAATTTAAAGAATATGTCCAACCACCCTTCACTAACACTTTGCGCTAAATCTATATAACACCGTCATATTCTTCTTTTTAGCTAAAAATGGAAAAATCAGTTCACATCTTATACATACTGCTCACAAAATAACAATAGGTAGGTACAAATCATTTCATAAAATAAAAAGCAAAAAGTTAAAATCAATAATAACAAATATGAAAGATCAAGAAGCTAAAGACATTGAAGAAAAACCATTTACAACATATGGAAGACAAACCATAACAGTCACCAAAATAGACCTCCTAAGGATATGAAAAATAAAGGAATTCTTTGTGTGCATGTTTGTGCTCATTCATCTTCCCTGGTGTCTAATCATGTAAAAATGATGTAGAAACCCGATCAACTTTTACAAATCTCGAAAAAATATTATATTATGTAAATTCTAAAGGAAGATGAAGCACGAATACTTACTATTTCCAGACTGGGGGTAGTTTCTTTGTCTTCTTATAGTAACGTGCAAGGCGGTGGATCCTACTCTCAACCAAAATTAACCTGAATTTAGAATCTTTATCCTTCCTATTCCTCTCCAAGTGCTTCCTAATCGAGACTGCCTTCTTGATCAGGTGATACAGATCTTCAGGAATTTCAGGAGCAAGACCTAAGAAAGGACAGAACGCAGGAATCAGGAAAATTATATTTTAGTTGCCAAAATTAAAAAAAAAACCTGAAAAATATTGACCAGCAACATCATAAAAAACATACCATGGGCCTTCAAAATACGCAAAATCTTGCTTCCAGTGACACTCTTCACCTGAGCAATTCCATGAGAATCACGAAGAATAACACCAATTTGAGACGGAGTCAGACCTTTCTTGGCAAACTTGCAGATGTTCTCCTCAACCTGGGAAATTCAAAACATAAGGCAACAAAGTAATCAGACTTCAGACCCCATGTTTTCCAATATTCACAATATAACAATAACAATAGATCACAATTAAAAACCCATGTTTTCTAAAATCAGTTATGATGAATACACAAAGAGTACATTACTATTTGACATATGCTTAAACTAAAATTAGTTTTACATCAAAATATAAAACATAAAACATGTCTTACAAAGGAAGCAAGAAATGGTCTGCTATTGACAATACAAAATGACTAAGCATTACAAGCCTAGATGTATACAACCTTAGTAGTACGGATAGAACACGGGATACATGGACACAACCATGACACAAAATATAAATCAATACAAGGTTAACACAAAAACATAAATCTTAAACTAACAGAGAGAAATGATGTTTTGCAAAGTTAATATTAGTCATCGTAAACATAATAAAATACTAAGATTCATCAAATTAATGTGATATTTTGGTACAGTGTCCGAGCTTCATAATGAACAACTATACGAGTATAAATACAAAGGGTGTACACAAATACAGTATAAAATACCCATCAATGAATCTCACATTATAAAACATCTAGAAACAAAAACTTGTATAAATAATGTACCCAACGTAAAAAACTTAAATAGATAAACAGGAAAACAAAACGAACCTAACAATCACAATGTTCCAGCATGAGAACAGAACCCCAAATATAATGAAAATAAACGCAGAATAAACAAAAATAAAAGGGTTTAAGATTGTCTCACATCCTGAGAAGAGATCTTGAGCCAACTGGGTGGGGTCCTCTTGTAAGGAAGAGCTGAACTTGAAATACCCTTACTGCAAACACATTATTCAACGAAACAACAGAAGAAGAAAAAACAACGTCAAACAAAAATAGAAGAAGAAGAAGCTCGAAGAGGGTTTCACGAAGCTTAGCGTGGACACGAGAGCATGAGAACTAACCCGCGACTGTGCATTCGCCCCATTGTGACCGCTTGAGAAAGATAACACTCTGCTGCGCCGGCGCCAAGTGAAGAAGAGAGACGAGACCCTGTGAATATGAAGGTGGAGGAAGTTAGGGTATGCCTGGGTGTTCCTTTTGTTTGTTAAGGATTCGGGTTGTTTGACGAAGCCCATAATAATCACTTGTTGGGTTTGGCCCTGTTTGGATGGGTTTTATCCATGATGCTCAGAAATAATGCTCCGTTCAATCATCTTTAGGCCCAAATCAAAAATTGGTATGTTTTATTGGTATAATAATGGTTTTTTAAGCAATATTTTAAAATTTGGACTAATAATTGAATCATTGAATCAATAAAGATACATATCTAAGCATCCTAGTTCTATGTTTATAGATCTGTCAATAAAACAATCCCTATATTTATAGAGGAACCCGGATACTATTCATCTAGATTCCCTCCCCATCCTCTCTTTAATTGGAAGATCTCTCATGTTAGTTGTTTGATATTTGATGTAGAGATCTCACATCTTTAAGCTCTTTATTGGGTTATAACACGGTGGGTGAACGATTGGAAAGTTTCTTCCCATTCCTCTAATTTCAAATTATTTCCGATTCAAAATATTCTTCAATGATGAAGATGCTTATACATACAGTAATAATGACATATATGATGTCAACGTTTATGGTTATTTTTTAAAATACAAAAGATTCACTTTATATAAGTTCTCTTTCATATTTTTCATTCATTCACATTAGGCTATTTGGTTCACAATTTCATCTTTTCATTCTAGATAAATTCATCTTTCTTCATTTTATTTTTTTTGGTGAAACAGCGTGGCTTAAAGCCCAAGAAAAAGAGGAAAATAAACAAATAAAACTAACGGAGGGCAATAACACGGGATATGAACGTCCCAAAAACATCACTAAAAAAAGAGAAACCAATTCGCATGGAGGAGAAGCCATCATATGAAAGCTAAGTTGTTGGGATATACTCCAATTAGCAAACCAATCTACACACATGTTCCCCTTCCTATATGTATGGGAGAATTTAACGTGCCAACCCTTGCGTAGCTTCTTTCGTATTCTAACAAAAAAAATTCCTTCAACTACCCTTGTATGAACCATCCTCAAGCAACTCAACAATGGTAGGCTGGTAGCTGAATCCGACTCAACTATGAGGTTCCTTACACCATTCTCCTAAGCAATCAGAAATCATGACAATTTCAATTCACAAGAATAATAAATAAATAAAAAGACCCAATTTATAAGACCTTTTTTTTTCCTTCAAGTCACCAAGGCCTTGTTGGTACGGTAAGACGTTTTCTTGCAATCCCAGGCTAACCCTTTTGGCTTTTGCCCATATCCTCCTCCAAATACTATTTTTCTTGAATGTTCCTTCACTTCAACCTTACTCACATCACCCCACACTCTCTCACTTCCTTGTTACTCCACTTCATATTTGAGTGTAGCAAAAGCATGAACTAGAAGGAAGCCCAGACCAGAAAAAACATCATTGGAGACAGAGAGAGAGTTGAACGTTAGGAATAGATGTAAAGAAACATCATTCAAGGCAATTTATAAGGGGTTTTGGATCAAAATACCATAAAAATCATTACTTTTTATTGATTATTACATCACAAGTTGATTTGATTGTCTCTCTTACTCACTCTTTCTCCGAGTCAGGGGAGAATAACAGATACATAAATGCAAAAAACAGAGTGCAAGGTAGAATGGGTGTTGAGTATGAGTAAGGGTGTAAGACACACTCAATCTAGCTTTTCAGTTCCTATGAAGGGCCATTGAGGGTGCTGCTAAATTTTTTCTTACATTGGTTAATAGATCTTTGGGGGAGCCGTTGCTCCTCCCGGCTCCCACCAAGATCCACCACTGGTCGTGACAATGGCTGCAGTGGTGGCAATCAAGGGTGGCAAATGGATAGATTTGATAAATTTTTATTCAGATTATAATGGATGGATTGAAAACAATCCGTTAACCTATTATGATCCATTAAAAATTCATGAAAAAAAAATTCAATCCATTCATGATCCATTTAATAAAATCCATCCAATCCATCCATTAACAACTTTTTACGGATGGATATCCAATCCATCCATAAAAATATTTTTAAAACTTAAAAAAATATTTATCATTATTTTAAAATAATTTCTCTCTCATTCATCTATAAAATATTTTTTAAAATTATTAAAAATTAAATACTTTTAAATCTCATTCTCTCAATCATAGTCCTAAAGAGTTAGTGCCTGTTTGTTTGATGATCCAAACTCCGTTTGGAGTTGCGTTTCGCAAACGCAGGAGAATTGAGCTTTGGGGAAACGTTGGATTTCTTGCCTCAGAACGCGTGAATGCTGAACGCAACGGAGAATCGGCGGAAAACAAACAGGCCTTTAATCTTTGTTTTCGTTTACCTCCAAGCCGTTATCAAGGAAACGTTTTGTCCACACGTGCCCATGGTTGTTACAGTTACGTTCTAAACATTTGTTAGAGCGTGGTCAAGGGGATTCCATCTATGTAAGGGGCCATTTTCAATTTCTACCATTTGGGTTTGGACTGGGGGGTAAGAATGAGTGAGTGAGTGAGTGAGTGAGTGAGAGAGAGATTTAAAAGTCATAAAATTAATTTTTAATAATTTTTAAAAATATTTTATAGATGATATTTTTTTTTGGAATGGATAAAAAATGATCCATTACTATTTTGAGTTTAATTTCTATATACTATCAATGTAAAGATTTTGACATTGACAACCAATCAGAAATTATGAAATTGATGACTTTTAATATAGTTAGATAGAGAACCAAACATTTTTAATGGTGTGTCAAATTCTTGTTGGTTGACACATGTTGGTCCAATGGATTTCAAAAAAAGATTGATGAATGATTAACCATCCATTTAAAAAACAGTCCAATCCAATTCAATCCATTTTTTTTTCTTTTTTATAAATAGATGGATTGGATGGATTTTCTCATGGATGGATTAGATGGATGATGGATTGATGGATCCTCTTCCCAGCCCTAGTGGCAAAGTAGATAGTGGTGAAAGAAGTGGTGAGGGTGGAGATGACAGCAGTGACAGTAGTGATATTGGCAATGGCAACGATAAACAAATATAGAGATCGTTAGAGTAAGAAGATAGAAAAAGGACTTTTGTGCCTTTATTAATATACTATCAGTGTAAAGATTTTGACATTGACAACCAATCAGAAATTATGAAATTGATGACTTTTAATATAATTAGATAGAGAACCAAACATTTTTAATGGTGTGTCAAATTCTTGTTGGTTGACACATGTTGGTCCAATGGATTTCAAAAAAAGATTGATGAATGATTAACCATCCATTTAAAAAACAGTCCAATCCAATTCAATCCTTTTTTTTTCTTTTTTATAAATAGATGGATTGGATGGATTTTCTCATGGATAGATGGATGATGGATTGATGGATCCTCTTCCCAGCCCTAGTGGCAATGTAGACAGTGGTGAAAGAAGTGGTGAGGGTGGAGATGACAGCAGTGACAGTAGTGATATTGGCAATGGCAACGGTAAACAAATATAGAGATCGTTAGAGTAAGAAGATAGAAAAAGGACTTTTGTGCCTTTATTAAGGTGGTGTTTGGAAGAGCTTATTTAAGCTCCTTTTGATTTATCTGATGACATAAGCTCTTATGCAGTGTGTTTGACAGAGCTTATAAAAGTAACTTATGTCATCCCATAAGGAGTTTTTGACTTATTTTCATAAGTCACTAGAACAAGCTTATGGAATTTTAACAAGTGCTTATGACCCTCCATGTTTTCCCCCTTCGAATCCTCTCCTGCCCCTTTCTTCATAAGCTCTTATGGCATAAGCTCTCATACGATAAGATCTTATGTGATAAGCTTTTAATTAAGCTGTTTACCCAAATGCGGCCTAAATATAAATGTGTATAAAGGAATAGCATAATCTATTTATTATGTGAACGTAAAACTTGTTACTTAAAAATGTTTCCCCATTGTAGGTGTTCCGAAATTGGACGCTTATAGTCCTATATATAGATTATAGAGCACAAGATTTGCATTTCATTACATTTGTATTTAGATAGGAGACTCGTGCTAAACTTATTACATGGGTAAAAAATAAGGTAATCCAAGACAGATTGAGATCCTCTACCTTTTTTGTGGGAAAAGGTAGGTGATTTTAGTGTATTTTGGGAGAGAAAGATGTGAGAGAAAAATGGGAAATAAGATGAGAGAAAGTAATATATAAGAGAGATAGAGAGAAAGTCACCTACCATTTCCCACCACAAAGGTGGAGGATTCAAATTCAAATCCAATCGGAGACTCATGCCAAACTTGTTAACATGGGTAAAAGAGTAAAGTTTTGCACAACGTAAGCATGTTAAGGCATTAAGCCCTCGATTCAATTTTGATTTGAAGCTAACAATTGGTAACATCGACCACTTATCTACATAGCTAGGCTAGGCTAACAAGAAATACACTTGTGATCCACAAAGCAGAAGTCATTCCCAAGTCATAAAAATCCAAGATGGGATAAGCTTCACATTAGGAATTTACAAACTACTTAACAAAGAATAAATCTCAGTAACCTGAGGATGTGTCCTATCCTGTACAGAGAACTTATGAACAATTCCCTCCAATTCAATCCAACTACAACCTTGAATTTTCTTTAAATTTTTTACTTTCATCTCTGTCCTAACCCTTTTAACGTTGTCCCACATGCCCAAACTGGCATAAATATTAGACAGTAGAACATAGGAACTTGGGCTACATGAATTTAGCTGAATCATTTGTTGAGCTATAGGCTCTCCTATTGAGAAGTTTTCATAAATTTGGCAAGCACTAAGCAAAGTCTTCCAAATCACATCATTGGCTTCAAAAGGCATCTCCTCAATGAGTTTCTTGGCCTCTTCAACATGCCCTGCTCGGCTAAGCATGTCCACCATGCATCCATAGTGTTGCACCTTAGGTTCTAGCTTGTATACATTTTGCATGAGCTTAAAGCATAAAAGTCCCTCCTTCAACATGCCAGCATGCCCACAAGCACTCAACACTCCAATGAATGTGATATCATCAGGCACAATAGAAAGCCTTTGCATCTCCATGAGAAAATCAAAAGCCGTTTCACCCATTCCATGAACAGCTAAGCCGCCGATCACCGCATTCCAATGATCAACACATTTGTGTTCAATATTCTCAAACACTGAGATAGCATTCTCTATGCTACCACACTTGGAATACATGTCAATTAGAGCAACACCAAGTTTACCACTCAGACAGTACCCATTGTCCATTAAATAACGGTGTATCCCAACTCCAACTCCAACATGTCCCAATTGGGCAATTGCTGTAAGAACAATCAACAAAGTCGTTTCATCAGGTAACAGATTCATTGCCCTTCTCATATCATGAAATAGTTTCAAAGCCTCATTGCAATAACAGTTCAGAACATAGCCAGCCATCATGGAGTTGCAAGAAATGACATCTCTCCTAGGCATTTCATCAAACAAACTCCTCGCAGCGACAACATTACCCGATTTAGCATAACCATCTATCATAGTAACCCAACTGACCAAATCCCTCTCTGGCATCTCATCAAACAATGCTTGAGCATCCTCCATCTTCCCATGCTTTACACACCCATCAATCATTGTGTTCCAAGTAACCAAGTCTTTCTCAGGCATTTTAAGAAACAAACTCCAAGCAAAATTCAGCCCATTTTTAGACCTCACATACCCTCCGATCATCGAATTCCAAGTAATCAAATTCTTCTCCTCCTCAGGCAGCATACCAACAAACAACGCGCGCGCTCTTTCCACCGCTCCATATTTCACATACCCATCAATCATTGAGTTATGAGAAACAGTGTCACGGTCAGGCATTCTGTCAAACAGTTGCTGTGCAAGCTCAATACACCCACATCTTATAAACAACCCCAACAAGCAATTCTGCAAAAATACAACAGACCCAATATTTGTTTTACACAACAAACCATGAACCTGCATTCCTTCCTTCAAAAAACCCACGTGAGAACAAGCCTTCAAAACAAGGGAAAATGAGTACTTATCCAAACAAACCCCATTTTCAAGCATCAAGCAGAGTATAACAAGAGCCCCTTTTGGGTCACTACCATGAGAGTAGGACCTTATTATTGCATTCCAAAGAAAAGGGTCATCTTGCTTTTGGGGAACACCATGGGCATGGTGTTTGAAGAAGACATAACGTGCAAACTCAACAAGAGGCTCATGAGGTGAAGAAATGAAACTGAGAACTAGTCTTGTGGTGAGGGCAGTGTTTTTTATGAACCCTGTTGTTATCATGCGTGCATGGATTTGGTTCACGTGTTCTGTGGTTGTGCATTTTGGAAGCGTGATTAGAGTGGGAATGGGTGAGGCCCATGGTTGGTGTGATGAATTAGTAGCACACACAAGCATCAATGACTCAAAATTTGTTATGGTTTGGCAAGAAAAAATGGTTTAGAAATTAGAGGTTCCTTAATGAGAAGCTTCCCTTGTTGTTGGTTCATCAATTGGGCAAAGGGAAGCTTAGGCATTAGCATTCTCATTTCAAGTATCAAGGGTGTGTCTTTGCCTCTCATTTGGATAAGCCTTGATAAGGTTATCTTTGGTTTGAGGGATGAGGAATGGTGTCCTTATCAGTGTAATAATAATGGCTTGGTGCTGGTGCCTTTATGTGTTGATTGTTTTGCTTCCCATTTTCATATTTTAACAGGCCAAAAAGGAACCGAACTAAGTGTAAGTCCCTTTAAATTTTGACAATTTAAGGATGGTTATTAATTAAGTAGGAATTTTTGGGGTGTGGGGTAATGGGATGGGAATAATCTGTCCGAAAACGATGTCTCATTCTCTGTCTCATTCACTTAGATTGTTTCGATTAAAAAATTAATTACATTATTTATTATAAATATATCATTTTTAAATGACATGACACAATTTAAGTGGATGAATACACTATTTTAGGACATATGATCTCCATCCAGGGTAATATACTCTTTCAATCAGGATGTCCGGCCTCTTCGATGTTCTTTAGGTGGTCCTATGTATTTGGTTGAAACTTTACCTTACTCTACTCTCATTGTAGTTATATTTGCTCTTTGTATATGGGTTTGTGGGTTTGAGTATCTCTCATATTCATTTTAATACATACTTTTTCTTATAAAAAAAAAAGGTAGGAGAGAGTAGAGACAGTATGACTGTATTCATATTTTCCTAAGAAACATCAGTGAAAAGAAGAGGAAAAAATATACAATAAAGCCTATAATTGAAACTAGCCTGAAGTCTGGTTTCAACCGGTTACTGTGTCAAGTTGGGAGCTATGTTTCGTATATATGATAATATGCAGGATTGGAGCACAACAATTGGCCGAGCTAACTAGTATGGTTAATTTAATTTGCAGAGAAATCTCACATATGTGATCTGAAATAAAAATGATCAACTATAATTAAGTTAAACTTCAAAAAAAACATTAATATAATTTATCCATTATTAAATGGACAACTCTAACTTGGAAGTTCCAACCCCAGGATGTGCAAATTGGAGTTTACATTGCAACCAGAAAGACTTGACTCTCTAACAGTCAAACAATCACATAGCTAGATATTTTCTCTTGTAAAAAACAACACATTACTTTTACTTTGTTTTTCAATTTGATATTTAGGAAAAGTTATTGGTCGAAACTCGAAAGTATAAATGGGATTTTATAGCAGCAAGTAGCTTTAAGTATTACGACATTCCTTGGAATCATTGGTAGTATGACACAGATGCTCCCTATGGGTCCCCGATTTTCTTCTTTGTAAATTGTTATATAAATAATTATGTTAAAATATAAAAATATAGTGTTGGTATTTAAAAATTTGTACAAATAATACAAGTCAATTATTTTAGCTAATCAAAACAAAGACTGAGATTGTCAAAAAAAAAAAAAACAAAGACTGAGGAATCTAAACTAAGAACTTATTACTCATGCGAACGTCATTCACTGGTTAGATTATTTGATCCTTATGGACGTTGCTTGCTCACTAGGGAGTTTATCATTAACTAATGAAGAACAAGCAATTTTACATTGTGATGTATTGGATGAGATTAAGAATTATATAAATAATTATGTTAAAATATAAAAATATAGTGTTGGTATTTAAAAATTTGTACAAATAATACAAGTCAATTATTTTAGCTAATCAAAACAAAGACTGAGATTGTCAAAAAAAAAAAAAAAAAACAAAGACTGAGGAATCTAAACTAAGAACTTATTACTCATGCGAACATCATTCACTGGTTAGATTATTTGATCCTATGGACGTTGCTTGCTCACTAGGGAGTTTATCATTAACTAATGAAGAACAAGCAATTTTACATCAAATTATTAAAAAGCCTCCCAAGTTGCCGATCTTAATATATCTATGTGCTTTTAAGAATATTACATGCTGACTTCTGTAGTTTTTTATTATGTTGTAATGAAGAATAAGCAATTTGCATTAAATTAAAATACCGATCTAAAAAGCCTCACAACTTGTTGACCTTATGATAAGCAAGAACCCACTAGTGTGCAGCAGTCTGTTAAAGAACCAAGACCCACTCGTGAGATTAGGAGGCCCAAGTTCTGGAAGGATTACGTGACTTAAGGGCCGAATGTGCAAGGGAATATTTGAAGGGATCCACCTTGTCAGTAATGTTAAGTCACAAAGCATCTGACTCTGTCATGTGTCTGACTCACACTCCAGTTAGCCCGTGTGTGTTTTAATGAACCCAAACATTAAGTAACTGATTTTAATTGAACTGTCTGAGTATTACTAATCATCTACTTGAGATGTGCAGAAAGAGAACATAATCTTAACAGATCAACTCAACTAAAGGATCAGAGCATAGTGTATGCGTCTGATCTTTGGAAGCTTAGTGCACGATGTAGAATATTGTATCTGAAGCGAGATCCAACCTCTGAAGCGCTAAGGTCAACTTCATATCTCAGACTCCATATCAATGAAGAATGTAACTAGGAGCAAGAAAACAAAATGTTACTTTTAATCAAGCATCTTGAAGATTGAAGGATGAAGACAGTGCAATCAGTTGTTCATAAGAAGACTATGTCAAAGAATGAAGAGTGATCTATTCAAAGATCTCTATCTCGTCTCTCAGTTGAAAGATCAAAGAAAATATCTAAAGCTATACACTGATCAAATACTCTTCAAAACAACAAAGAGTACAAATAAAATCTTCTGAAGAAAGTTGAAAGAAGATAGATCAAGATTACAGACTGGATCTTCAATAAAGACTCACATCAAGAAGCATCTGGTTATTTATAGGATGCGTATGGACTTCTGACAGATTCAAGAAATATATTCAGCTCATGTCAGAATTATTCAAAGGACCTGGAGTTTGTTCAAAGTTCATATCTCTAGCTTGGAAAACTCGAAGTATTAAAATATGAAGTTACATTTTCTCTCGTAATCGAAGCAACGTTCAAATGGAGAAAATGCTTTTGGAAGAAATTACTTAGATCCTGGATGGAAGTATTTCATTGAAGAAAGGAATTAAAATAATCACAAAAGTATATTACTTTATTCCTTGTCTTCTATCGAGTATAGAAAAGAAGAAAAGACAAAGGGCAATGTTGCAAAACGTCTCTTATGCAATAAAGAGAAAAGCACCTTTACCTAAGCTTTTCTAAGTGTTGCACAAATAAGGAAAGAAATGTTGCCCGAGTAAAGAAAGCATATCTGCTATGCTTTGTGGTCAACAAAGGACTTCCAACCTTCTCAAACATTTAATGCCAAGTCAGAAAGGCTATTGTTTGTCCAAAGGATAAAGAAGAACTCTGACCATACCCCAACGAATCTATTATGGTCAAGTATAAATAGAAGAAGTCGAAGACCTGAAGAAGTATGAGATATAGAGAAAACCGAAAAGCTGAGACACAATATTCAAGTGACATACACTCTCTCAAGAGAAAGAGCATTGGTACTGAGAATACTAAATAACTTCAAAAGCTCTCATCATCTTCTCTCCCAATTACAAATCATATTGAGAAGAACTCGTCTGCAACTCACCAGATCTTAAATTTGTATTCACTCTCTGAAGTGTTATTTGACTGAATTGCTACTGTAATTTTGAAGCTGTGCTTCAAGCAAACCATCAATCTCCTTGAGCCTGAAGAGGCTAGGTGTGCAAACAATACTTGTGTTTGAGCCTGGAGAGGCTAAGTGTGCAAATAATACTCATCTGTAACCTTGACCAGTTATAGAGTTAAAACTTGGTGAAGCCAAGGACTGGATGTAACCCAAACGTTGTGAGTGAACCAGGATAAATCTCCGAGTACTCTCTACCCTAAACTCTTTACTTTACTTGCAAGTTATTTATCTGTTGTTACTAATTATCTGGGGAGTGTTTATAATTAAACCTTTTTAAATTCAGCTTGCTGAAACAGGCATTTGTATCAAAGCGTCTTCTCTGCACTGATTTTGTTTTGTGCTTAAAAAACTCTGATTTGAGAAAACACTATTCAACCCCCCTTCTAGTTTTGTTTTGTGCCATTTCAAGTAGGCTAAGGATATCTATTACCGTTATGCATTGTATTTCTGTTTTTTAATATTGCTTTTCGTTTCCTAGATTCCCGGAATCTGTTATAGGAATTGCTATATGTATTACGTGAATTGAAGCTAATAGAATTATCCATAAAGTTATTATCAAAATTCTCTTCCCTCTGGAGGCTTTGGTTCCTCAATGTCGCAACCACATCGCGACAGGAGCGACGAACAAAAATTAATTATTTTACAAAACATGGAGTCGCCACCAAAGTTTATTTATTAGGGAAACATTGGAAAAACCTTTTTTTATTGAATAGTCTTCAAAAGCAGACTTAGGGTTCGTGAGTCAATTATGCGTAGGGAAGGTATTAGCACCCTACGACATCCATTGAAAAATGGTTACATCTAGTTAATCGTGCAAAATTATGTTAACTTCAAAAATATTTATTTCACCCTTTTTATTAAAACAATAATTAAAAATATAATTACAAATGATAAATAAACCATAAAAGATTTTATTTTATTATTTTTCAAGAGAAGAAAATGAATATTGATGAGAAATTAAAAAGGATTTTATGAAAATTTATTTTTGGACTTGACAGGATTAAATCCTGCTCCTACGTATCCCTGGGTGCAATAAGAAATTCAAAGCTACGTAGTTCTTTTTACAGAATGTTTGTTGGTTTGGTTGATTTTAATTATTTTTAAAATAAACTTTGATTGAGAAATTTCAGGATCACCAAGCTGTCACAACTCAGGTGTCCTAAAACCAAGGGTTCACAAAATGTCGCATCTCAGTTTACCATTTTAATTGTTAATTATTATTTTTTGTGAAATTCAGGGATTTAGGCTATTACGATAACCAGACAGGAAGAAGATCCAAAATGGTCATCACCAACAACCTATTTTAATTAATTATTTTGAAATACAATATGGCAACTATAATCAAATAGGATGGAGATCCAAAGTGACTATCATTAGCAACTTAAATCTTATTTTTGAAATTAAAGGTGCTTGTGATAACCAAATAGGAAGAAGATCCAAAGTGGTCGTCACCAACTACCTATTTTTTATTTTAGAATTAAAAGGCGCTATGATAACCAAATAGGAAGAAGATTCAAAGTGACTATCACTATAAACCTAATTTTAATTTTATAAAGGTGTTCATGATAACCAAATAGGGAGTAGATCCAAAGTGGCTACCACTAACAACCAATTTTTTATTTTTAGAATTGAAAGGATGTTCATGATAACCAAACAGGAAGAAAATCCAAAGTGGCTATCACCAACAACCTATCATTAGTTTTTGAAGTGGAATATGCTCATGATAATCAAATAGGAAGAAGATCCAAAGTGACTATCACTAGCAACCTTTTTCAATTAATTTAATGTTATGAAGTATTCGATAGGAAGAAATATTTATATAATAAATAAACATATGTGATCAAATAATAGTTATAACAAATTTAAATAAACACTTTAATCTCAACAAATCACATTTTATCTATGCATATGTTCTATAGCCTCCATTTCTTTTTTCATATTCTATTAGTAAAGTTCATCTTTTTATTTTTATATTTTTATATTTTATTTCTTTATGTAAAGAAAAAAAAATTACTATCAATCTAGCATTCATGCTTTCATAAAAAGCCTATTTTGATCAACTCCTATAAACCCCCCAAGGTCATTGTGCTTGAACTTTGGCCCAATCAACAACTTATTTAAACATGTAAACAAAACAAAGCACCAGACTGCAAAAAGACATGATTAAAGGTCCAACCAAGGAAAAAAAAAACAAAAACAAATAACATAAGTAGCTTCTTTACCAACAGAAAGCAAATGGAAAGTTGCGCAGAGGGAGGACAACAACACACGGAGGAAGAACAAGAAGTTCACGGCCCTGGGCAGCACGCAGCGGTGGTTACTTGATATGGGGAAGATGGTGCAGGTGCAGTGAACAGTAGCGGGTCTGCTATGCGTGGGGAACGGCGGAGCGAGAACATGCCTGGTTTGTGGTGGCGACACGACTGTGATGGATGGCAGAGTGGGTGGCCTCTGCGTTTACGGTGTGAGGCGGCGGATTTGTTGCGGGTGGAGGATGACGATGTCGTGGATAGCGGCGTGCGACTAGTGCTGGTGTTTACGCTGGCAGAATTGGTGGTTGGTGGAATGGCGGCGGATGGCGAAATTGGTTTTATTTGCTACTGTTGTTGAAGAGGAAGAAAAGAAGGAGCCTAATGGATTATTGTCTTGAAAAGAAATGAAAATGGAGGTGGCAAAAACATGATCTCCTCCCCCCTACGTTGCTACTACCATTCCTTTTATATTGATCATCCTTGAAAATGAACAACCATCTGCTTCCTTGTAACTGATAGAACCCCTTTTATTCAAGATTTATTGGCATTTAAAGAGTCAATTATTGCCATTTGTTTTTATTTTTCTTCAGTTACAATTTGGTTAAAGTTGTGAATTTATGAGACTCTCAATCTCTGATGACTGATACAAAAGCTCAAAAGCCAACCATTTATTTTTCATTTGATTATTTTTTTTTTTTATTTGCTTTTTTGTTATTTTATAATAATATAGAAAAGGGAGGACAAAATATGGTGTTCACACTCAAAAACCAGAAAAATTCTTACTCCCATCATTTGATTCTTTCATTGAGAGACGAAGATGACCAAAAATGCTTCTCAATCCAGCTCACAGAATGAACAAATTCTACAGATGATGGCCATCATGAATGCTAGACTAGAAGCCTTGTCCTCGGAATTTGCATCATTCAAAGCCACTTCAGCTTCTGAAAGTGAGAAATCTCCTACATCATCTCACTCTCCCACCAAGAATGTTCCTAAGCACCAACTTGACTGCCCTTGTTTTGATGGTACTGAAGCACTAGACTGGATTTATGCTGTGAACAGGTATTTTGAGTATCACCAGACCCCTGAACCCGATCGCCTCCAGATAGGGTCGTTCTACATGACGACCCAGCCCTATGTTGGTTTCAGTGGTTGGAAAGGAATGTACAGTTGACTTCATGGCAAGAATTTCTCCGAGCACTCGAATGGTGGTTTGCCCCTTCTCAATTCCGCAACAGCAAGCGGATTTTTTGCATGAGTTCGAATCACTTGCAAACAGAATCATCGACGTCCCTCCTTCCTTCCTCCTCGAATGCTTCATATCGAGGTTAAAGCCGGAGATACAAAGGGAGGTTTTGGCGCTCCAACCGATGTCCTTGCCTGAAGCTGCGGAGCTGGCCAAGCTGCAAGAGGATAAACATGTAGAGATCCGTCATCCACCTCATTTCTGTCCTGGGACGGGCCAAGGTACCTCTTTTCCCCTGGTCACTCTTCAAAATCTACTACCACCGCCCCTCCCCTCATTTTGAATACACCCCAAAGTTGCCATTTAAGAAACTCACAGCAGTCGAGATGCAGGTAAGAAGGGATAAGGGTTTATGTTACAATTGTGATGAGAAGTTTGGGCCAAATCATCGATGCAAAAGTCGTTTCTTACTATTGATAGCAGAGAACAATGATGATGACTTTTATGAGACGACTGCTGCAAGTACAGGTGGGACGATAGTGACACTTCTCAAGAGGGGAAAGAGGACAACTCAGGTCAACTGAGTCTACATGCTTTTGTGGGCCATTATAACCCATAAACATTCAGAGGTACGACCCATATTGCAGAGAGCCCAATCCAAGTGTTAATTGACAGTGGCAGCTCACACAACTTCCTTCAATCTCAAGTGGCGAAATCATTGGGCCTATCCACTGTGCCCACGAGGTCCCTTTTAGTTTTAGTGGGAAACAGGGAGGTCCTAACATGCTCCAAAGTGGCATGCCGAGTCCTCATTAAAATCCAAGGCCACTCTTTTGATGTGGATTTCCATCTAATAGATCTGAGTAGGGCTGATGCAGTGTTGGGGGTCCAATGGTTACGTCGCCTCGACCCAGTTGTTACGGATTATGACCAGCTAACAATGAAGTTTATGTGGGCTGGGTCCATGGTCTAATTATATGGCAATCCGGATCCCCAACCCATGGTAGCCTCTGTGAATCAAATACGTCGATTACTCACTTCAGGGCAGATAATGGCTCTCTTTAGCCTAACCTTACATGAACATGAACCTGAAAACCTAGCTGACCAGAATATTCCCCCCGAATTATAGAAACTCCTTGAGATATACCACCACCTTTTTCAAGTTCCGGCGAGCTTACCTCCACCGCAGCCCACGGATTATGCCATCGCCCTTATACCCAACTCTGCCCCTGTCAAAGTTAAACAATATCGTTACCCGCATTTCCAAAGAAAGAAATCGATAATCAAGTAGCCAAGATGTTACAAACTGGAGAGATCGAACCGAGTACCAGTGCCTTCTCATCTCCAGTTTTACTTGTTAAAAAGAAAGATGGTCCGTGGCGTTTTTGTGTTGATTACAGGGCACTCAATGCGATTACTGTCAAGGACAATTATCCTATTCCTACAATCGATGAATTGTTGGATGAGCTAGGGGGTGCTCTGTGGTTCTCGAAATTGGATCTTCTCAGTGGGTATCACCAAATTCGGATGAAACCAGAAGATATGTATAAGACAGCGTTTCTCACACAAGACGACCACTACGAGTTTCAGGTTCTTCTATTTGGCCTGTGTAAGACTAAGCCCTTTTGAGGTTTTGATGTATGACAAGAAATTTATATGAGTTTTTCAATTTGATTATACACTAATAAAGTGTTAAAGTGTTTGCAAGTTTACTCATGAAGGAGAAAGTTAAAGGATCAAAGGATGAAATGATAAAGTTTAAAGAAGATCATGGGTTTCAAAGATCCAAAGGAGATAAACAGGAACAAAGCATGAAGACAAAGTTGATTGAAGATCTTAAGTTCTTATATGCTATTGTAAGAATAGCACACTTGATCTCTTAGTGAAGCTCTTGGGAAACAAAGGAAAAACTAAGTTTTCAAATGAATAATCAAATAAGTTTTTCATGAAAAGGATTTTCAATATATGTTAAATGAAAAAGGAAATTAAATGGAGTAATACACCTGTGTTTTACACATGTGTATATTCAGTTATTTTGCTAAGAACAAGTGAGAATCCTGCAGTACACCCTGTGAACACCCAATTTTGACCGGGATCTTTTTTTAATTTTCACTAAATATAAAAATAAAAAATACAACAAAAAAATTCCAAAAAAAGAAAAGTTTCAAAAATGTTTAATTCTGATGTTTGTTCTTTTAAAGACTAAGAAAATCAAGAATATTTTGCTTTGTTTCTTTTATCCTAAAATTCAAAAAAAATTATAAAAGACAAAAACCCAAAAAAGATTTTAATTTTTGTTTTATGTTACACTTTTTGGTTTGTTTTATTTCATTATTGGGTCAAACCAACCAAAGCCCACAATCCTTGCTCCATATACAAGACCCTTTCTAACCCATGACCCGGATTCACTCCACCCTCCTCCAGCAAACCCTAGCAGCCACCATTTGCCTCTCTCTTCACATTGATTTCAAATCAGATTTTTTGTTTCCTTTTTTCAGTCAAGCTTAATCACAGGTAAGTATTATTATGTTCCATTTACGTTCAAATCAAATTTTTTAATTCATATCTTTACTGATTTGCAGGGGAATTAAGAGGTGAATGTGAAGTTACTCTATAAAAGGAAGAAAAAAAGAGGGGGAAAGGGGAGAACAATTTCTGGAGTTGAAAAGGAAATACGGTATATACATTGAGAGGAAATCTGAATTTCAGGAGAGAAGAGAGAAAAGCAAAAAAGAAAAAAAGGAAGAGAGGAGAAGCAGTGGTTCTGCCCTTGACTGTCTCGCCGCCGGCGCGCCGCCACCACCAGTCGCGTTCCGTCGTGTTGCACCGCGCCACCACTACGCGACGTGGAAGCTCCTCCGCACCGCTACACGACCAGAGCAGCGACGAACGCTGCACGTCCCAGCCAGAGCCTCCGCTGCATCCTGCCTCCGACCCAGCCACGCTCGGATCTGTCCTGCTCCGCCGCGTGAGAGAGCTGGGCTGTCTCAGCCACGCACCGCATTCCTCTGCCGCGATCTCCACCAGAGGTTGCTGTTCCGACCAGTCACCATTCGCCCTCTGCAATTTGTGAACGCAGGTGAAGGGTCATCTGTTTGGTTTTGTCTTGGTCTGTAACAATTGATACACTGCAGAAAAGTCATCTTAACTTATCATATTTCATCATTTTCATTTTCATTTCATTTGCTTTCTTTTATTTTTATTTTACTGACTTCTTCTCAGCTAGGTTGATTGGATTATAGATGATATGGGTTGCTGGTTGGCCCAAACCAAATGGGCTCCATTTGAATAAAAGGCGTCTAGTTAACAATGATAAAAAAACATAAAGTTGGGTCCTTTTAACAAAAAATGAATAGGAAGGTAAAAATAAATACCCTTAAATTTATTAAATATTTGCACGATTAATTTGGGTAACCGTGTTAACGGGTGTATTGGGGTGTTGTGGGGTTAAGTCCCCATCCTTCCCTATGCACAAATGATTCCCGAACTCGACTTGGTTTCAAAGATCAAATTTTAAAGGATTTTCCAATTTTTACCTAAATTAAATAAAATTGGTGGCGACTCTACCCTTTTTTTAAAAAAAAAAACTTCTTTTTTTTTCACCGCCCCCTTCGCGATTTTCGGTTGCGACAGATGGCGACTCCACTGGGGACTATTTTTAGAGAGTCAAGCCCATTAAAATTAGTTGTGCAAATTTTTAATAGATTTTAATATATTTGTTTTACCCTTTTATCTTCTTTTTTTTTTTTTTTTTTTTTTTTTTTTTTTTTTTATATATTGTATTTGTCTTATCTTGTTTGGGCTTTTTGACCTTTTCCTTATATATTTTTTTTCTTTGTTCTTGTTATTTATTTATTTTTATTCTTTTTGTTTTTTTGTTTTTTCTTGTATATGTTTCACTAACGATTTTTCTGTTTTTTTTTTCCTTTCCCCTTCTTTCTGACCTTTTTGTTTCTTATATATACATGTGTTGTTGTTTTGCAGGTTTTTTAGGTGTTACAGGTTGGTAGGCTCCCTCCACACACCTCACGGTCACTTACCTCACACACATTATGGGCTCTATACCCGAGCCTGAGTGACGCCTAGGACTTAGAAGGGGCTTTAGCGATGTTATTGTGTAGCTTTATGCTTCCTTGACTTGCGCTAATTCTCCCGCTCAGATTGTGCCTAGTTTCATGGGTTGATCATATTGTGAGGGTTTATCCCTCCTTGTGATTAATTCATGGGACTAGATCCTTATCTCCTTGATAAGGGCAATCTGGGGACCTTTTCCTCTAGGGTTTAGAACTATCCTTGAAAACCATGCACTAGTAGACGGAACCTAGTCAGCTTGATCGTTAGGTTTCACCCTATTAGGACACAAAGGGGGCGTACTTACCCTTTTTATTTATTTCATTTATTTACTTTTATCTTCTCAATATTCTTTTAATTTTTTTTATTTCCTCTTGTAGGGTTGGATTTGACACGCAAGGAAAGATTTTGGTGAATCAATAGCAAGGTATGGAAGGCCCCCATAATGCAGATAACATTAGCAAGGTCATCAGTGGAAAGAATTTCAAAGTATCAGTGATCGTCAGCCCGCTTGGAAGCCTGCAAGAAATAAGCCACGGGATGCCCATAGAAGCCCGAAAAGATTTCGTGAGTCAATACGGGAGGATATTAGATTTGTTGCTCATTCCGGTCCAGATTTCTGTATTGAGTTCCTTGGCCCAATTTTGGAACTCCGCACTAAGATGTTTTGAACTACCCCACTTGGACATAACCCCTACCATTGAAGAGTATGCTTACATGTTAAGGTTACCCCTTGGGCGAGACACCCAAGTCTATACATATGGAGGTCATTATCTGTCGATAGGGAAGATAGCTGCTTTATTGGAAATGCCATTTGCGGAGGTCAAATTGACAGGAAGTGGGTCCATACGAGCACTGACAAGAACATACTTAGAATCTCACTTGCAAGAGTTAGCACGACAAGGAAACTGGAAGGCTTTTAATAGGGTGCTAGCCATGACTATCTACGGACTGGTGTTGTTTCCATCTTCTATTGACATGGTGGACCAAACAGCTATGGATGTATTCATCTGGTTTGAAAAGCATAAGCGAAACCCTGTACCTGCGATCTTGGCGGAGACATTCCTATCTTTGGAAATTTGTAAAAGGAAAGGTGAAGGCAAATTCCGAGGTTGCACTCAATTGTTATATGTTTGGATCATGACACATGGGTGCGTCGGGAAACATATAAATCACTTGGATGATCCGTTGAGGTCCTTTAAAAAGACTCCGATTAAGAAACAGACGTCCTACGAATGGAAAGAGGAGTTTGCCCAGATGAATCCGACATCATTTGAATGGGTTTGTCCGTGGTATGATGGTGATGAAGTCATCCTAAGTTGTGGAGATATTAACAATGTACCTCTGATGGGGCCGAGGGGATGCATATCATATACACCTGCCTTGGTGATCAGACAACTTAAGTGGACTCAGGATATACCACGAGAAGAACAACTTGGAGGATATTGTTTCTGGTTTGATGGGAACCCTAATGGCAATGAACAAATAGCCAAAATCATAGCGGCTTGGAAAGACATTCATATGGCAGGAAAAAAGGAGTTGGGACGACGATTCAAAGCTTGCACTGATCGTTACCAAAAATGGAGAGAAGCCAGGAGGAAACATTGTCGTATGCCCGAATTTATGCCAAGAAGCGACTGCAACTTTCAAAAGGAGTCTCTAGTAGAGTCTCAGGTTGAAATCCTCAAAGCACAGATGGACTCCCTGAGGCAAGAAAAGGAAGCAATTGAAATTCAAAAAATGACCCTCCAAAGTAAGTGTGAAAAGATGAACAAGAAGATAGAGCAGTTGGAAAATGAATGTGCGGATGCTTGGGAAGCTTCAAGACAATCAAAGAAAGCAAGAAGATGGAAAGAGAAGGAGCCCGAAGAAGTCCCAGAGTTAAAGGCAAGAATTGAATTCCAAGAGGAGTTTATACTAAAGATCTTGAAAGAAAAAGAAGAGTTAGAGGCAAATGCCAAAGTGCAGGATCAAGTAGTGGAGGTACTAAGAGAAAGGATAGAATCTTTATGCGAAACTCTGACTCAAGTACAAAGCCACTCAGATCGAGGATGGAAATTGGTGAAAGAATATCATGATGCACTGGGAAAAATAAGCAAGACAGAAGAACGGTTGTGTTTGAGGATTCAGAAGCTGGAGCTAGAGAAGGAGCAATGGAGACAAGAAGCCCAAAGACATGAGAAAGAGAAGAACGAATGGGTGGATGGATGGATTGCGGTAGCTTGGGATCAGAAAAGAATGAGAGAAAAATGGCAAGAGGAATATGAATACATATGCCGCACCATCCAGTATCATGCTTCAAATTTCATTGATCATCTTGAGGAAGCAAATGCTCATATTCGCATAGATCCTTGGGTAAAGCTACCTCCAGGAATAAGAGAATTTATGAAATATTGTGGAGAGGTTATTAAGGGCTTTAAGAAAAGAAAGACAAAGTTGTTGATGTAATCCATTTATGCTTCTTTTATCTAGATATGAACTTTGTATTCCTTCCGTTCAATAAATGAAGATGAGACTTTGACTCGATTATGCCTTATAAAAGTCCTTTCTGATCGTCACTAATTACTAGCTGATGTGCTGCAAATGATAGATGTGGAGTAAGGTGCCAACCTAGTTGGGATGTTTCTCCTCGTTGTGATGCCTTTGCACATTAAAAAAAAAAAAAAAATAATTAAATCGTCTTAATGCCAAAGGACTTTTGTATTGAGTTTGATGATGCCATGGTAGTATCTATTGTGGAGTGTATACTTCCTTGGATACTATGTTTAAGTGAGAGTGCCTGTCACATTTAGCATGCAAAATGAAGAGCCTTGCTAATGTTACACTTTTGTCCATTGTGGAATGGGATATCAACAATCTCTGCTAATGGGGTACACACGACACGGGAATTGTTACCTTGCTATTGGATCAACCAATCATTTCTTGCGCGTCGAATCTCCTCACCCCTATAAGGTAAACACTAACTCTTTCGTTGTCTTGGTACTTGCACAGGTTTGGACCTATTCAAGAACCATTGCGCGACCCAGGAAAGGCGACACCAATCAAACCCGGGTTCACAACACTAGATCTCGGACCAGAATGGCTGCCGACAACTCTGAAACAGGAAGGAACTTGAGTTTAGAAGTAGACGAAGTGAGGGGAAGGGTAACAGAAATCTCTGAAACTCAAGCAAGGTTAGAGGCTATACTTCAGGATATGAGGGAATCTCTTAACAGGCTTGGTGCAAATAGAATTGGAAATGAAGATGGCCCACACATGAGCATACAACCGGCCCTCTCCATGGTAACGGCACCAATTAACAATAGTCTCACTCAGGGAATGTCAAGTTACACAGAGCCCATAATAATCCCCATCGGGGAAGGATATCGCCCCATCGAGAATGTGTATCATGAGGCTGCTGGTTATGCAGGGCTCACTTGGGAAAAACCTCATGTATCCATTCCCGAACAATCCAGGGGAGCTCAGGTCAGACACGATAAGATGAAGGAAGAGTGGATGGAGAAAGTAGAGGAACAAATAAAGGAGATCAAGGGTTCAAATACTTATGGCCCTCTCAAAATAGAAGAACTTTTTCCTGCCACGAACGTCTTGATTCCTAAGGATTTCAAGATTCCTGATTTTTCCAAATATGACGGAAGTGGTAACCCACGATTCCATCTGATTAGTTATGCCACTAAAATGGCCATTTGGTCTAAAGATGACAAGTTCCTCATTAGCTTTTTCCATGAAAGTTTGACCGGGCTCGCGCTGGAGTGGTACCTTCAGTTAGACCATTCTAAGATCTCACGGTGGACAGAGTTAGCTGATTTGTTCATGGATCAATATAAATTCAATTTGGACGTAGCTCCAACCCGTGAACAGTTGACTGCGATGCAGAAGAAGAGTGATGAGTCCTTCAAACAGTATGCACAAAGATGGAGGAGTTTGGCTACACAGGTTCAACCACCGTTGATGTTGTCTGAAATGTGCTCATACTTCTTGGGAACCCTGGGAGCCCCCTTTATTGGGGCAATGGCAGGAGCAGCTTATAGGGATTTCTCCGACTTGATTGCTGCAGGAGAAAGAATTGAAATCTTAGCCAGAGCTGGGAAGCTGTCAGTTGATGCGGAGGGTAGTGCACCCAAGAAAGGGTTCCAGCCAAAGAAGAAGGAAGCCGAAGCAAATTATGTGCAATACCAACAAAACTTCGGACCTCGTCATGTCCCTTCATACCCAAGGTACCAAGCACCATACCAAACACAAACACCATTTTACCCACCTCAACAGGCCTCGCCAACAATCACCCAGCCACAGAACCAAGTAAATAACATCCCTACCCCTCAGCCATACAACCCCACTCGCCCAACATATACTCATTACCCACCTGCACCTCAACAAAACCGTCCAAGCTACCCTCGACCTCGCCCAACTTTTCAAAATCAGGGACGCTTCCAATCTCAAAACCTGCCACCCTTCCCAAGACTGTCCATTTCCAACGCAGATTTGTTCAAACAATTGTTTGACCGTCACCTAATTGCTGGAAACCCTGTACGACCCATGGAACCACCTTTTCCTGCTTGGTACAATCCTAACTTGACTTGCAAGTATCACATGGATGCCCTAGGGCATTCCATTGAAGAATGTGAGGCCTTTAAGACTGCGATAAGAAAGTTGATTGCTTGTGGACGATTGGGTTTTGAGGAAGATTCTGGGCCTAGCATTGTCAATAACCCAATCCCAAACCATAATTCGGAAAACAGGGTGAATAACTTGGAAGTGAAGCGGTCTCAAGTCAAGAAGGTCTTGGAATTGCGAACACCGATGCAAGAATTGTTTGAGGGGCTCAAGAAAGCAGGATATGATATTGTTGCACCGGTGAAGCCGATCGAAAATGAAGTGAGGTGTGATGGTGATTTGAGTTGCGACTATCATCATGGGCAGGTAGGGCATGATATTGAAACTTGCTGGGACTTTAAGGTCCGAGTCCAAGGATTGCTCACCTTAGGGGTGATCCAAGCCAGGCGAGGTGCGATTGAAGAAGTCAATGTGGTTGAAAAGGTTGTGCTCCGGATACCACCTGTGAATGATGCACCGGCGCCAGAAAAAGTGATTGTAAGGGTAAAAAGGCCAACTCCTTTTGCTTATGATGATACACATGCTGTACCATGGAATTATGAACAGAAGGTTGAGCTAGTAGGAGGAGCAGGAGAGTCTTCGAAGGCCCAAGTTACCAATGTTGTGAGAATTGGAGGTATTACGAGGAGTGGGCGATACTATGGCCCTGTGGAAGAAGAAGCAAGGAAGAATGCCAAAGATAAGGAGATCATGGATGAAGGAAAGGAGAAGGAAGAAGAAGAAGAGTTTCTGAAAATTATGAAGCAAAGTGAATACGATGTGATGGAGCAGTTAAAGAAAACACCGGCAAGAATTTCCCTCCTGTCGCTTGTCCTGACATCGGAGATGCATCGTAAGGCACTATTGAAGGTGTTAAATGAAGCTTATGTCAAGCCTGACGTCACTCCAGAGAATGTAGTAAACATGGTAGATCCGATAAGGCGAGTCAACATGATCACCTTCTCGGAAGATGAGGTAGCTCTGAAATCACAAGGTAATCCCAAAGCCTTACACATTACCCTAAGGTGCAAAGGATTTGTTGTTGCAAAGGTGCTCATCGACGGTGGCTCGGCATTGAATGTGATCCCGATGTCCACTCTAGAGCAATTGAACATAGGCTTGGCAGATTTAACACCGCAGGAAATGATTGTGCGAGCTTTTGATGGGACAGCGAGAGGAATCCTTGGGGAAATAACTTTGTCCCTTGAAATAGGGCCTAGTTGTTTTCCAGTCCTCTTTCAAGTCATGGAGATTCAACCAGCATATACTATGCTTCTAGGAAGACCTTGGATTCATGAAGCTGGTGTTGTTCCGTCAACATTGCATCAGCGTTTGAAGTACATTCAAAATGGGGCTGTAATTACCATCCGTGGTGAAGAAGAAATCATGCTGTCAAAGCCTGTCTCAGTACCTTATGTAGAAAGTGCAGAGCAAGTTGAAGATGATTCCCTGCGTAGTTTTGAAGTCCTGAAGCCAGAGAACAAGAGGAAGGAGCTGTCATTGCAGAATGTAAATGAAGTGGCAGTGCGTATTATGGAAAGGAATGGGTATCAGAAAGGAAGAGGCCTGGGGGCAAATCTCCAAGGGATCCCTCAACCGATTGAAGCAGCTGCAAGAGATGGAAGACATGGACTGGGGTATGAGCCTTCTTTAGCAGAAAAGATGAAGTACTTAGCTCTCGGAAGCAAGAATGGAGAAGGCGAAGAAGTTGATTATGTCCCCCACTTGAAGGAGACTTTCTCGGCATCAACTGAAGTGATCTGGCTAGAAAAGTTGACTTCCCCTCATTTCACTATCAGTGCACTTGAAGAAAAGCAAGAAAGAAACCCTGTTATTTATCTCTCTACTGACAATGAAGTCCTTGGCAATTGGCAGTCTGAACCATTTGTTGATGTTATTTCCATGAAGTAATTATCTTTTTGTATCTCGAATAAACTAATGTTTACTTTGGTTGAGACATGAATAAAATGTGTTAGCATGATTTCTCAATATCTTTTTTTTGGTGTTTCCCTTTCTCTACCCTTTATCTTATATCAATTGCATTTTATTTCTTGAATAATATCCTTGCCTATATTGCTCTTGTTGCAAACATCTTATTTCAGGAACCTCTCCCCTGCTGAAGATTTGTCTCACAAGAGGAACCCTGAAACCTCATTTACTGATTCCCTTGCGGCTCTTGACGAAGATGATCCTGGGATTAGTGAGGAAGAAGAAGCCATTGAGGAATTCACAAAGCTGATGGAGCGCTCAGAAAATGAGTTCACTTCGAATGACGAAGTTATAGAAGTAATTAATATGGGGACCGAGGAAGAAAAGAAGGAGCTGAAAATAGTGGATAATCCAGAGCGTGCAGAGATGGTCGCGCTATTTAAGGAGTACCTCGATGTGTTTGCGTGGTCCTACAAAGATATGCCAGGTTTGGATCCAGAGATAGCATCACATAAAATCCCGTTATACCCAGATATGGTGGCGAAGAAACAAAGGTTGAGGAGGATGCATCCGGAGATGTCACTAAAGATCAAAGAAGAGGTAACTAAGCAGCTAGAAGCTGGGTTTGTGGAAGTATCGAGACACCCAGAGTGGGTAGCTAATATTGTACCAGTGCCGAAGAAGGATGGGAAAGTAAGAATGTGTGTGGATTACAGAGATCTAAATAAGGCCAGTCCAAAGGATGACTTCCCATTGCCTCATATTGACGTCCTTGTAGACAGCACAGCCAGGAACCACAGGTTCTCCTTCATGGATGGGTATTCAGGATACAATCAGATCCTCATGGACGTCGATGACAAAGAAAAGACGACTTTCATCACCCCTTGGGGAACTTTTTGTTACAGAGTAATGCCTTTTGGGTTGAAGAATGCCGGAGCTACCTACCAGCGTGCTATGGTAGCATTATTCCATGATATGATGCACAAGGAGATAGAGGTATATGTGGATGACATAGTGGCTAAGTATAAGGAGGGGGAAAGCCATGTAGCAGTTTTGCAGAAGTTATTTGAGAGATTGAGGAAGTACAACTTGAGGCTCAATCCCACGAAATGTGTTTTTGGAGCATCAACTGGGAAATTGCTTGGTTTTGTGGTCAATAGAGAAGGAATACAGGTGCAGCCAGAAAAAGCAAAGGCGATCAGAGACATGCCGACCCCCAAAAATGAACGAGAAGTAAGGGGTTTTCTAGGGAGATTAAATTACATTGCCCGATTCATCGCTAACTTGACTAGCACGTGTGAGCCAATTTTCAGACTATTAAGGAAGAATAATCCGGGAAGATGGAATGAGGAATGTCAAGAAGCCTTTGACAAAATAAAGGCATACCTATTAAGCCCACCAGTGTTGGTGCCGCCCACTCGAGGTCGTCCCTTGCTATTGTATCTCACTATCTTACCAACCTCAATGGGGGCAATGTTGGGACAACATGATGAGTCTGGCAAGAAAGAACAGGCAATTTACTACCTGAGCAAGAAGTTTAATGATTGCGAAGCTCGATACATGGCAATTGAGAAGACTTGTTGTGCACTGGTGTGGACTTCCAAAAGACTCAGGCAATACATGTTATATCACACCACTTGGTTAATCTCTCGAATGGACCCTCTGAAGTATATCTTTGAAAGTCCCCACATATCCTTAAGGGTTTCAAAGTGGCAAGTAATATTATCAGAGTTCGATATTAAGTATATGACTCGGAAATCCATCAAGGGAAGTGCAATTGCCGATCATTTAGCTGAAAATCCTCTCAAGGATGGACAGCCGATTACATCTGAGTTCCCTGATGGGGAGATACTATCATTGGAGGAAGATGAAGTAGAAAAGGAAAGTGTGTGGAAGATGTATTTCGATGGTGCAGTTAATATGCACGGTTCTGGCATAGGAGCAGTGGTTATTTCTCCGGATGGCAAGCAATACCCAGTGGCCGTTAAGCTTGAATTTGAATGCACCAATAATATTGCCGAATATGAAGCATGTGCTAGTGGATTACAAGCAGCGATTGATCTTGGAGTAAAACAGTTACAGGTCTTTGGAGATGCAGCCCTAATTATTTATCAGGTCAATGGCGAATGGCAAACAAAAGATCCCAAGCTTATCCCGTATCAGAAATACTTGACTCAGTTAGTTGCGGAGTTTGATGAGATTACTTTCTCGCACTTAACTCGAGACAAGAATCAATTTGCAGATGCTTTAGCCACATTAGCCGCCATGACCAAGTTGGACCTCCATACCACCGTCCAGCCTATTCAAGTGAAGGTACAAGATGAGCCAACATACTGTGCACATGTGGAAGAAGAGCACGATGGTAATCCTTGGTATCACGACATCAAGCAGTATATTCAGAGCAGAACGTACCCAGCAGGAGCAAATGAAGTGAATAAGAGGACGATTCGTAGATTATCAATGTCCTTTTACTTAGATGGTAAAGTTTTGTATAAGAGGAACTATGATGGGGTCCTCCTAAGGTGTGTTGATGCTCGTGAAGCCCGGACTATCATGATAGAAGTGCATGAAGGGATATGTGGAACACACGCTAATGGTCACATGATGGCACGCAAGATCTTACGAGATGGTTACTATTGGTCAACCATGGAAGCTGATTGCTTGGAGTACGTCCGAAGATGCCATAAATGCCAAACATATGCAGATCAGATCAAAGCTCCACCATTTCAACTGCACAGTATGGTGTCCCCTTGGCCCTTTTCTATGTGGGGAACAGACGTCATTGGGCCTATCAATCCCAAGGCTTCAAACGGACATCGCTTCATTCTGGTTGCAATAGATTACTTCACTAAGTGGGTGGAAGCAGCATCATATGCCAGTATAACTCAAAAGGTGTTTACCAAGTTTCTGAAAAGGGATATTATCTGTCGCTATGGAATACCAGAAAGAATCATTACAGATAATGCTGCCAATCTTAATGGGGCGGAGGTAAAAAAGCTATTTGAGACCTTCAAAATCAAGCATCATAATTCTGCCCCATATAGACCTCAGATGAACGGGGCGGTAGAAGCGGCCAACAAGAATATCAAGAAAATTGTTGCTAAAATGGTCGTAAATTACAAGGATTGGCATGAAATGTTGCCATATGCTTTGCATGCGTATCGTACCAATATACGATCAAGTACTGGGGCAACACCTTTCTCCTTGGTTTATGGGATGGAAGCTGTTTCTCCCATAGAAGTTGAAATCCCTTCATTAAGAGTGTTGATGGAAGCTGACTTGGAAGAATCTGAATGGGTAAAAGCTCGATATGATCAGTTAAACATGATTGAGGAAAAAAGACTGGTGGCCCTTTGTCATGGACAACTATATCAGAGAAGGATGGCTAAAGCCTTTAATAAGAAAGTCCATCCTAGGGAGTTTCAACCAGGTGATTTGGTGTTAAAGAAGATACTTCCCAATCAAGAAGATGCTCGAGGGAAAATGGGCACCCAATTATGAAGGGCCATACATAGTAAAGCAGGCATACTCAGGCGGGGCCTTAATCCTAGTAGATGAAAATGGACGAGAACTACCGAGACCTGTAAACTCTGATGCTGTGAAAAAATTCTATGCCTGAAAAAAAAAAAAAAAAAAAAAAAAGCCCGTTAGGTTGAAAACCCGCAAGGGCGACCTAAGCAAAAGTTAGGGCATTGAAAAATAAAAAGCCCGTTAGGTTGACAACCCACAAGGGCGACCTAAGCAAAAGTTAGGGCATTGAAAAATAAAAAGCCCGTTAGGTTGAAAACCCGCAAGGGCGACCTAAGCAAAAGTTAGGGCATAATTAAAAAAAAAAAAAAAAAAAAAAGGGGTTCGTTAGGTTGAAAACCCGAAAGGGCAACCTAAGCAAAAGTTAGGACAAAGAAACTGAATCTTAGGCTGAAAACCCGCAAGGGCAGCTTAAGCGATGACTTAAATGTTGACCACACTGGGGCAATTTTTGCTTGTGACTTGCTACACTGGGGCAATTTTGTTCGTCGTTGGCTACAATGGGGCAAGGATGAATCATTGAAGTGTTAATGGAAGAATGTATGTGGAAGCTGAGACCAGGACTGACGTCAAATAGTTGTTGGGAATCAGTAATGAGGATCAAGGAACCAATACTGGGGCAAATTTTTATGCGGTTTTCTTTTATTCCATTATCCCTTTTCATACAATTCCCATGTACCCCCTTTGTATCTCCCCTCATTTTTTCCAAATTCCTTGTGTGCAATGTAGATTCTCATATTAAGGCAAGGATTTTATTCATCCATTTTCCATTATTATGCTCAAATCATGTTTTTGCATTGAAATCATGTCTCAATTTAAGTAGATTTAAGTTTAATAGTATGATTTGATAATTCTAATGGTTACTTCAATAAATGGTTTGAACCAAAGAAAGCCCAGTATTTCAAAGTCAATAAGGGAGATAACAGTGCACAATGGGGAAAAAAGCAAAGCAACGACGAAAGTCTCCACAAGTCCAAGTCTTGAAGAAGCAAGCACTCCACATGTGTCCACCTCTTGCAAGAAGAAGTCCCTCTGCCGGAACGTACAAGACCCTGACTCAGAGTTGTCGGTAAACAAAGGTTTGATTGGTCGAAGTCTTTCCAGGGAGCGTATGGTTCAGCTTTAATTGAAACAAAGGTAAGGAAATAAAAGGAAGTAATAAAAAAATAAAAAATTAGTTAATTACAAAAAGAAAAAAAAAAGAAAAAGAGAGAGAGAGAGAGAGTGAGAGAAAAGAGAAAGCAAGTTACCAGCATTTTATTTTTGGGATCTGAGGCCCACTGCAATTTAATTTTTTCGAGCTCGGAGGCTCATCGCATTTTATTTTTCGAGCTCTGAGGCTCACTGCATTTTATTTTTGGGATCTGAAGCCCACTGCAAATTAATTCTTCGAGCTCTGTGGCTCACTGCTAATTTTATTCTCGGGATCTGAGGCCCGCTATCTTTTTTACTTTTCGAGCTCTGAGGCTCACTCCATTTTATTTTTGGGATCTGAGGCCCATTGCAATTTAATTTTTTCGAGCTCTGAGGCTCATCGCATTTTATTTTTCGAGCTCTGAGGCTCACTGCATTTTATTTTTGGGATCTGAGGCCCACTGCAATTTAATTTTTCGAGCTCTGTGGCTCACTGCTAATTTTATTTTTGGGATCTGAGGCCCACTGCAATTTAATTTTTCGAGCTCTGAGGCTCATCGCATTTTATTTCTCGAGCTCTGAGGCTCACTGCATTTTATTTTTGGGATCTGAGGCCCACTGCAATTTAATTTTTTGAGCTCTGAGGCTCACTGCATTTTATTTTTGGGATCTGAGGCCCACTGTAATTTAACTTTTCGAGCTCTGAGGCTCACTGCATTTTATTTTTGGGATCTGAGGCCCACTGCAATTTAATTTTTCGAGCTCTGAGGCTCACTGCATTTTATTTTTGGGAGCTGAGGCCCACTGCAATTTAATTTTTTCGAGCTCTGAGGCTCATCGCATTCTATTTTTCGAGCTCTGAGGCTCACTACATTTTATTTTTGGGATCTGAGGCCAGCTGTCTTTTTATTTTTCGAGCTCTGAAGCTTATTGTTCTGAATTTTCTCCAGCCTATTTCCCATCCCAGCCAAAATGTGAGTTCATTTTCTTTACTAGTTCCTTACCACTATCACATGAAAAATTGTTCATTCTTCATGTATTCTAGTAATGAACAAGTAAAGAGGGGCAACTGTGAACACCCAATTTTGACCGGGATCTTTTTTTAATTTTCACTAAATATAAAAATAAAAAATACAACAAAAAAATTCCAAAAAAAGAAAAGTTTCAAAAATGTTTAATTCTGATGTTTGTTCTTTTAAAGACTAAGAAAATCAAGAATATTTTGCTTTGTTTCTTTTATCCTAAAATTCAAAAAAAATTATAAAAGACAAAAACCCAAAAAAGATTTTAATTTTTGTTTTATGTTACACTTTTTGGTTTGTTTTATTTCATTATTGGGTCAAACCAACCAAAGCCCACAATCCTTGCTCCATATACAAGACCCTTTCTAACCCATGACCCGGATTCACTCCACCCTCCTCCAGCAAACCCTAGCAGCCACCATTTGCCTCTCTCTTCACATTGATTTCAAATCAGATTTTTTGTTTCCTTTTTCAGTCAAGCTTAATCACAGGTAAGTATTATTATGTTCCATTTACGTTCAAATCAAATTTTTTAATTCATATCTTTACTGATTTGCAGGGGAATTAAGAGGTGAATGTGAAGTTACTCTATAAAAGGAAGAAAAAAAGAGGGGGAAAGGGGGAGAACAATTTCTGGAGTTGAAAAGGAAATACGGTATATACATTGAGAGGAAATCTGAATTTCAGGAGAGAAGAGAGAAAAGCAAAAAAGAAAAAAAGGAAGAGAGGAGAAGCAGTGGTTCTGCCCTTGACTGTCTCGCCGCCGGCGCGCCGCCACCACCAGTCGCGTTCCGTCGTGTTGCACCGCGCCACCACTACGCGACGTGGAAGCTCCTCCGCACCGCTACACGACCAGAGCAGCGACGAACGCTGCACGTCCCAGCCAGAGCCTCCGCTGCATCCTGCCTCCGACCCAGCCACGCCCGGATCTGTCCTGCTCCGCCGCGTGAGAGAGCTGGGCTGTCTCAGCCACGCACCGCATTCCTCTGCCGCGATCTCCACCAGAGGTTGCTGTTCCGACCAGTCACCATTCGCCCTCTGCAATTTGTGAACGCAGGTGAAGGGTCATCTGTTTGGTTTTGTCTTGGTCTGTAACAATTGATACACTGCAGAAAAGTCATCTTAACTTATCATATTTCATCATTTTCATTTTCATTTCATTTGCTTTCTTTTATTTTTATTTTACTGACTTCTTCTCAGCTAGGTTGATTGGATTATAGATGATATGGGTTGCTGGTTGGCCCAAACCAAATGGGCTCCATTTAAATAAAAGGGGTCTAGTTAACAATGATAAAAAAACATAAAGTTGGGTCCTTTTAACAAAAAATGAATAGGAAGGTAAAAATAAATACCCTTAAATTTATTAAATATTTGCACGATTAATTTGGGTAACCGTGTTAACGGGTGTATTGGGGTGTTGTGGGGTTAAGTCCCCATCCTTCCCTATGCACAAATGATTCCCGAACTCGACTTGGTTTCAAAGATCAAATTTTAAAGGATTTTCCAATTTTTACCTAAATTAAATAAAATTGGTGGCGACTCTACCCTTTTTTTAAAAAAAAAAACTTCTTTTTTTTCACCGCCCCCTTCGCGATTTTCGGTTGCGACACACCCGTGTACGCGAGTTGTACATTTGTGTATTAAAGCTGATTCTTGAGAAAACCGAAGTATACATCGATGTACAAAATCATATACCTATATATAGCTTAAATCAGAAGCTTCAGGATTTGAGTTTGTGAACTCAATTGATGTACACAGCCTGTGTATGAGGTTCTGGGTTGAATGTTCTAATATACACCAATGTATAAAGATGATAATCTGTGTACTCAAGAACAAAGCAACAGATACACACATGTACAAAGAACGTAATCTGTGTATACATGTACAAAAGTTCAAAAACAGTTTAATATACAGATATACTACACAGATTATGTCGTGACAGTTTTTCAGAAACTGATTTTGTTTCACTTGTAACTGAATCTATAATTTGTCCAACGGATCTATTTCTTCAAATTACTATAAAAGGACATTATAGAAACACTTTTCAACAACTATTCATTCATAAATCATAATCATGAATTCTCAGTTTCCTATTGAGCTTTATCTTTGAGAGAAGAGTGTGATATTCACTAAGTGCTTCAATTTGTAATATCTGACTTCTAGAGTCATATTCTTTTATTCAAGTTTCGATTTCTTAATTAGAGAGAGGGTATCTCAAGGGTTTTTGACAAGGATAGAAGGGATCCTTGGGTAGAAAAGCTAGTGTGCTTTTTGGTGAGTTTTGTGCAAGGTAGTGAAGCCTTGTGTTGTTTGTAATTGGATATTGTAATTTTTTATTATAGTGGAGGAAATCACAGAGGAGTGGGACTGGATGTAGGTTACCAGAGGAGGTAGCTGAACCAGGATAAGTCGGTTTACATATTCTTCTTACCCTTAAACTTGATATATTTGTCATATACATGTTTACTTGGTTGGTATGATTGAATGCATGTTGTAGTTGAATCTTTAAGCTGAAATCATTTGTTAAACATTGTTAGAACAATTTGTGTATTACTCTTATAATCATTAAACAAGTTGCAAATTGAATCTTGAAACATTAAATATGAAATTTGTGAAAACCACTTTTTGCAAGAAAACACTGTTTTTGCACTAACTGCTGGAAAAGTTTTAAATACTCAATTCACCCCATCTTGAGTGTGTAGCCACAACCAACATCTGGCACATCTCGAACAGGTTTTCCTACTCTTGCTCAATGCTAAGTTTTACTCGAAGGCTGAAAAGTGTTGTTTCGGGTTGCATCAAATTGAATACTTGGGACACATTGTTAAGGCTGGAGCAGTCGGTCCTGATCCCTCTAAAATTCAAGCCATGCTGAATTGGCCGACACTCGCTTCGGTTAAGGATTTAAAAGGATTTTTGGGGCTAACAGGGTTCTACAGGAAGTTTATCAAGGGATATGCAATGATAGCGAGTCCCCTAACAACTTTTCTTAAGAAGAATTCTTTTCAATGATCGTCGGAGGCTTACATGTTGGCTCTTCCTGATTTTAGCAAGCCTTTTCTACCGTAGACAGATGCCTCAGGGACCGAAATAGGGGTGGTTTTGTCTCAAGGAGAACGTCCAGTAGCATTTTTCATTAAGATGTTTGCCCCTCGAATGCTCAGTGCGTCAACATATCTGAAGGAACTCCATGGCATCACTACCGCAGTGAAGAAGTGACGTCAATATTTACTTTGGTATTTTTCGTCATTCAAATTGATCATAAGCCTCTGCGCGAACTTATGTCCCAAGATATTCAGATGCCGGAACAACAAGTTTATCTCTCTAAGCTATTGGGGTTCCACTATGAAATTCAATATCACCCTGGGTCATCCAATGTAGTGACGGATGCACTATCTAGAGTGGAGGAGGTGTTGCTCCACACTGCATGATACTTTCGGTGCCTCAGCCTGTTCTGTTGCACAACTACGAACTGAGCTACAATCAATTCCAAATTTCTGGAATTAAAGGCTAAGTTACTAACTGCACCTGCTACAGTTTCAGAATACAGGTTTGATCAGGAGTTGATTTTCTATCAGAGTCGTATTTGGCTGCCTAAAGATTGCTCATTTAAGGATTTAATTTTGTCTGAGTTTCATGAAACCGACATTGGTGGTCTTATGGGAGTGAAGAAGACTCTAGCTCGCATTCAAGAAAATTTTCATTGGGAGGACATCTATACATATGTGGTTGTGTTTGTTAAAAGGTGTGTGGTCAATCAATAGGTTAAATATGTCACAAAGAAATCTGGTGGTCTTCTGCAACCTATTCCACCCCCTGAACAGTTATGGGAAGATCTGTCTCTAGACTTTGTTAGTGGCCTACATAATTCAAAAGGATACTCGATGGTGTTAGTGGTTTTGGACTGTTTTTCGAAAGAAGTGTTAGGTTTTGGGCTCCCTTCCTATGTGGAGAAAGGCCCAAATGTGTAAGCCCATGTTGTCTCACTTGTCTAAGTGGAGAGAGGTCAGATTAGGGTTAGAGAGAGGTCTCATTTTAGTAAGAACATAGCAGCCAACAAGAGAGAAGAGAAGAGAGAAAGCCAACCCACATACCCACCAGACAGTCACCGTAAAATAGCTACAGAGGATTTGTTCACTGTTGGATCGGGCTGAAATTTGTACAGCAGGTTCAGGACGTGCGGTTCTTCATTCTCACCGTTCGGATTTTCAAGACGAGGTCTGAAGTGAGAGATATTAGCTTCGCACAGTGGCTCTATTTTTGGGGTATTTTCATCTTCTTGTTTCTCATTTGTAAGCATTGGTGCTTGGTTGTTTTGGTTGATTGTTAGCACAGTTTATGCACTTGTTGGAGACCCTTTTGTACCCTTATTTGATCATAGCGGAGTTGTTTCTTTGGTCTGGACGACCCGTGGTTTTTACCCTTGCTTTGAGGGGTTTTCCACGTTAAAATCTTGGTGTCTCTTGTGTGTTTGTGTTGTTCTATTTACTGTCATATATTTGTTGTTGCTCCTCACAGATTCTTGCAAGTTGGGGGGAATTTATTTCCGCTGCGTATTATTTTGTTATTGTGTTACACTGTTGCATTGTTGTTGCCCCCCCATCAGAGTGGCATCAGAGCTACTTGGTTTGGGGCAATTTGACTTGCTTGAATGATGGAGGCAAATTCAAAGATGGTCTGTTTGAATGGCACTAATTATCATTTGTGGAAGGGCAAGATGAAGGATTTGTTATTTGTGAAGAATATGCATCTTCCTGTTTTTGCTACTCAGAAGCCGGATGCCAAGTTGGATGAAGAATGGGATTTTGAACATCAACAGGTGTGTGGTTTTATTAGGCAATATGTAGAAGATAATGTTTATAATCATATTGCAAATGAGACAAATGCAAAATCTCTGTGGGCGAAGATAGAGTCCTTGTATGCCTCTAAATCTGGGAATAATAAATTATACTTGCTGAAGAGCTTTACTAGTTTGAGGTACAAGGAGGGGACTTCCATTTCAAATCACTTGAATGAATTTCAAGGGCTCCTTGATCAAATGTCAGGAATGGGTATCAAGTTTGATGATGAGCTTTTGGGACTATTTCTATTATTATCTCTACCAAAGTCTTGGGAGACATTTTGGGTTTCTATCACGAGTTCAGCCCTTGATGGTGTTGTTTCTTTGGAAACGGCAAAGGGTGGTGTTCTTAATGAGGAGATGAGAAGGAAGGTACAGGGTACTTCATCTCAGTCTGAGGTGCTTGTCACTGAAAATAGGGGAAGAAGTCAAAGAAAAGAACCGAAGGGTAGTAGAGAGAAGAGCAGGAGCAAGTTTAGGTCTCGATACAAGAATGTGGAGTGTCATTATTGTCACAAAACAGGGCACATACAGAAGAATTGTTTTATATGGAAAGAACAAAGGCAAGAAGGGTAAGCAGAAAGAGAGGGATCATGATGATGATGATCATGTCACTACTGCTACTGGTGATGATCTTGTTATTCTCCGTGACCATGAGTCAGTCAATCTTGTATCAAATGAGAGCATGTGGATAATTGATAGTGGTGCTACATTGCATGTTACACCGAGGATGGAGTTCTTCACATCTTATACTTCAGGTGACTTTGGAGTGTTGAAGATGGGTAATGATGGTGTGTCTAAGGTGATTGGTGTTGGTGATGTTTGCTTGCAAACCAACATGGGAATGCAGTTGTTGCTTAAAGGAGTCAAACATGCTCCGGATGTCCGCTTTAATTTGATCTCTATGCAATTGCTTGATGAGAGTGGTTATGATAATCACTTTGGTTCTGGAAAGTGGAAACTCAGTAAAGGCAACTTGGTTGTGGCTAGAGGGGGGAAAATTTCTAAATTGTATTGGACAAAAGCTTTGGTTGCTAAAGACAGTGTGAATGCTATGGATATGGAGGCATCTTTGTGGCACCGAAGGCTTAGTCATATCAGTGAAAAAGGGTTAAATTGCTTAGCCAAATAGAATATGCTTCTGGGATTGAAGAGTTCAGAGTTGGAGAAGTGTTCTCATTGCATGGCTGGTAAACAGACCAGAGTATCCTTCAAGAAGCATCCTCCCTCAAGGAAGTCAGAGTTGCTTCAGTTGGTGCATTCTTATGTGTGTGGCCCATTGAAGGTAAAATCCTTTAGTGGTGCACTCTACTTTGTTACCTTCATTGATGATTGTTCCAGGAAACTATGGGTCGATGTTTTGAAGACAAAAGACCAAGTGCTGGAGAAGTTCAAACAGTTTCAGGCTTTGGTTGAGAGACAGTCAGGCAAGAAGCTGAAATGCATTCGTACTGACAATGGTGGTGAGTATTGTGGACCCTTTGATGTCTATTGCAAGCAGCAAGGTATTGCACATGAAAAGACTCCTCCTAAAACTCCTCAGCTGAATGGTTTAGTAGAGAGGATGAACAAGACATTGATTGAGAGAGTGAGATGTATGCTTTCTGAAGCTAAGTTGCCAAAACATTACTGGGGTGAGGCATTGTACACGGCGGGGCATGTTATTAATCTCAGTCCTGCAGTTGCTTTGAACAGCGAGGTGCCAGACCAAATTTGGTTTGGTAAGAATGTCAGGTATGATCACTTGAGAGTCTTTGGTTGCATGGCTTTTGTGCATGTTCCAAAGGATGAAAGATCGAAGTTGGATGCAAAGACAAAGCAGTGCATCTTCATCGGTTATGGCCAGGATGAATTTGGTTACAGGTTGTATGATCCTGTTGAGAAAAAGCTTGTCAGAAGCCGTGATGTAGAGTTCATGGAAGATCAGACCATTGAAGACATTGATAAGGTGGAGAAGACTACACCCAAGAAAGATAGCAACTTGTTTGATGTTGATCCAGTTCGGTTGCCTGTTCATAATCCGGATGTTGTTGATGGTAATGTTCAGAATGGTGAGCCACATGATTATGTTAATGATCAGCAGCTTGGAGATGAGTTAGATGTTCTAGGTGATGATGATGAAGAGGAACATGAGATGTTACAGGATGAGAATCTTGGTGATGCTCCCGAACCACCTCAAGTCCAACTCAGGAGATCTAACAGGCAGAGACAACCATCTACAAGGTATCGTTCTGATGAGCATGTAACCTTGACAGATGAGGGAGAACCTGAGTGTTTTGAAGAGGCCATGGAGAGTGAAGAAAAACAAAAGTGGTTGGATGCAATGCAAGATGAGATGAAATCCTTGTATGATAATCACACTTATGATTTGGTGAAGTTGCCTAAAGGCAAAAGGGCCTCCGAAAATAGGTGGATTTATAAGGTGAAACATGAGAGTAACTCTACGTCTCCGAGGTATAAAGCCAGATTAGTGGTGAAAGGCTTCCGTCAAAGAAAGGGTGTTGATTTAATGAGATTTTCTCGCCTGTGGTAAAGATGTCATCCATTAGAACTGTGTTGAGTTTGGCTGCTACTCTTGATTTGGAGGTAGAGCAAATGGATGTGAAAACAGCTTTCCTTCATGGAAATTTGGAGGAAGAGATTTACATGAAGCAACCTGATGGTTTTCAAGTTGAAGGCAAGGAAGACTATGTGTGTAGGCTGAGAAAAAGCCTATACGGTTTGAAGCAGGCTCCGAGGCAGTGGTATAAGAAGTTTGAGTCTGTTATGTGTGACCAAGGATATAAGAAGACTACTTCTGACCATTGTGTCTTTGTTAGAAGTTTTTCTAATGATGACTTCATTATCCTGTTATTATATGTCGATGACATGCTTATTGTTGGGAAAAATATTTCCATGATTGACAGGTTAAAGAAGCAATTGGGCGAGTCATTTGCCATGAAAGACATGGGAGCTGCTAAACAGATTCTTGGTATAAGAATCATGCGTGACAGAAAGGAGAAGCTATGGCTATCACAAGAACACTATATTAAAAGAGTGTTGCAGAGATTCCAGATGGAAAATGCCAAGGCAGTAAGCATTCCTCTTGCTACTCATTTCAAGCCGAGTGCTAAACAAAGTCCTTCAAATGAAGCTGAGAAATTAGATATGGAGCGGGTTCCTTATGCATCTGCTGTGGGTAGTTTGATGTATGCAATGGTATGCACAAGACCAGATATAGCACATGCTGTTGGTACAGTTAGTAGATTTTTGTCAAATCCAGGTAGAGAGCATTGGAATGCTGTGAAATGGATTTTGAGATATCTCTATGGTACCGCTGGTATGAGCCTTTGATTTGGAGGTGATAAGCCTACTTTGGTGGGGTACTCAGACTCGGATATGGCTGGAGACATTGATTCCAGGAAGTCCACTTCTGGCTATATGATTAGATTTGCAGGGGGAGCTGTGGCTTGGCAGTCTAAGTTGCAGAAGTGTGTCGCATTGTCCACTACTGAGGCAGAGCTCATTGCCATTACCGAAGCATGCAAGGAGTTGCTATGGTTGAAGAAATTCTTGCAGGAGCTTGGTTTTGTTCAAGACAAATATTTGTTGTTTGTTGATAGTCAAAGTGCTATTCATCTTGGTAAGAACCCAACTTTCCATTCAAGGTCCAAACATATTGATGTGAGGTATCATTGGATACGTGATGCTTTGGATGCTAAGCTATTGGAGTTGGCTAAAGTTCATACTGATGATAATGGGGCTGATATGATGACTAAAGCACTACCAAGAGGGAAGTTTGAAACTTGTTGTGATATCGCCGGTTTGGCGGTCATCTCCACATAGTTGTGAGGGGGAGATTTGTTGGGTTTTGGGCTCCCTTCCTATGTGGAGAAAGGCCCAAATGTGTAAGCCCATGTTGTCTCACTTGCCTAAGTGGAGAGAGGTCAGATTAGGGTTAGAGAGAGGTCTCATTTTAGTAAGAACATAGCAGCCAACAAGAGAGAAGAGAAAAGAGAAAAGAGAAAGCCAACCCGCATACCCACCAGACAGTCACCGTAAAATAGCTATAGAGGATTCGTTCACCGTTGGATCGGGCTGAAATTTGTGCAGCAGGTTCAGGACGTGTGGTTCTTCATTATCACCGTTCGGATTTACAATACGAGGTCTGAAGTGAGAGCTATTAGCTTCACACAGTGGCTATGTTTTTGGGGTATTTTCATCTTCTTGTTTCTCATTTGTAAGCATTGGTGCTTGGTTGTTTTGGTTGATTGTTAGCACAGTTTGTGCATTTGTTGGAGACTCTTTCGTACCCTTATTTGATCATAGTGGAGCTGTTTCTTTGGTTTGGACGACCCGTGGTTTTTACCCTTGCTTTGAGGGGTTTTCCACGTTAAAATCTTGGTGTCTCTTGTGTGTTTGTATTGTTCTATTTGTTGCCATATATTTGTTGTTGCTCCTCACAGATTCTTGCAAGTTGGGGGGAATTTATTTCCGCTACGTATTATTTTGTTATTGTGTTACACTGTTGCATTGATGTTCCCCCCCCCCCCCCCCATCAAGAAGCACATTTGGGGTCCCTGCCAAGGTCATACACAGCTTACAAAGTCGCCCAATTGTTTATCACCTTTGTAGCCAAGTTACACAGTATGCCACAAAGTCTTATTTCTGATCGTGACCTGATTTTTCTGAGCAAATTCTGGCAAGAGCTTTTTAAAGCCTGGGGAACTCGACTAAGGGTGTCTACTACCTATCACCAAGAGAGTGATGGACAGACCGAGGTTGTTAATAGAGTCCTGACAGTACTTGAGGGCCTTTGCTCACTCTAAACCTACAACTTGGCATTCTTTCCTCCCTTGGGCAGCATGGTGTTACAATACTTCAGTTCATTCTAGTATTGGGTTTACACCATTTGAGATCATGTATGGTAGACCTCCACCTGCAATACCAGATTATGTCCCAGGCAACTCTCAGGTGGAAGCTGTTGATCATTGGTTAAGTTGCGTAGGAATTTGACCAAAGCTCAATCTCAAATGAAGAAGGCGGCTGATATCAAAAGCAGAAATGTGGAGTTTGAGGTTGGGTCTTGGGTCTATGTGCAACTGCGACCATATCGTCAGGTATCTCTTGCTGGTCGTACCCCACACAAGCTTGCCAAAAAGTTCTTTGCTCCATTCCAGATTGTGGAGCGTATCAGGAAGGTCGCGTACAAATTGGAGCTTCCTCCCCAATCTAAAATTCATCATGGTTCACCTCCAACTATTCCAGCAGCCTTACATGAACATGCTTTTGGGGATAATCTTGTGGTTCGACCAGTGGCATACCTTGCAGAAATTGGTAAAGTTAGTACTTGTGTAGTGGGAAGGGCTCTCACCTGAGGATGCTACCTGTGTGCCCCAAAACGAATTCAACATGCTTGGGTCCTTGAGGACAAGGACAATTCCCAAGGGGGCAGGGATGATAGGCAAGAGCCCACTAGTGTGTAGCAGCCTGTGAAAGAACCAAGTGACTTAGCGCTGAATGTGCAAGGGAATATTTGAAGGGATCCACGTGGTCAGTAGGCTAAGGATATATATTACTGTTATGCATTGTATTTATATTTTTCAATATTGCTTTTCGTTTCCTAGATTCCCGGAATCTGTTATTGGAATTGCTATATGTATTACGAGAATTGAAGCTAATGGAATTATCCAGAAAGTTATTAACAAAATTCTAATCTTGTGGTTCGACCAGTGGCATACCTTGCAGAAATTGGTAACACTACCGACCCTCCAACTAAGTTAATACTTGTGCAGTGGGAAGGGCTCTCACCTGAGGATGCTACCTGTGTGCCCCAAAACGAATTCAACATGCACCAAATCGATAACTGTAGTATAAAATATCGTCCTCAGGGATTGAACCGTTAACTACTAACTTACCAACTCAACTTCGTTTGAGCGACCAGAATATTTGGAATTGGCTTTCCCCAATAAGCAAAAAACAGAAAATTAACAATGAACAGAACAATATTTTGGGTATTTTCAATTGAGAAAATAAAGCAACAGAAAATTGGTTTGAAAACAGTCAAGGAGAAATTGTTAGATGATCAATTTCCCTGCTTTTCCTACTTGTTCAATCCTGTAAATTGACTCGAACAGTTTATTCAATTTCAAGAAGCTGAGTTTTTATTATTTACCCCCTAATTCCTTAGGTTGATAAACCTTCCTGCCTAAATTACTAACTCAATTTCTTGAGTATTAGCAAATTAACAAGAGCAATGAGAATGGTTACAACTCAATAATGCTAATCTGATTGTGTTCTTATTCCTAACACAGTAGATAAACATGAAAATAGTGAATAAACTCTTGAAATTAAACAAATCAGAACAAGTCATTATCCAGAATCAAAACAAGTTATCCAGGCAGTTCCATCTACCTCTAACAAAAGGAAATTAGCTAGACATAATAGAAATAGAACAAACAGATGAAGAAGATGAAGATAAGGTAGTCATCATGAGTCTCTACTCGTCAGCTTTAACTCTCTTGATTGCTCCCTTTTCTCCTCCTCAAAACTGTGTAGCTCTCTGTGTAAGAATCTCTCTCTAAAGCTCTCTGTAACTGTATGTCAAAATGTCCTTTCCCCAAACTGTCTTCAGCTGCGCTTTATTATTTTCCAAAGCATAACCACCACGCTCAAGCGCTGTAACATTGGCGCTCACACGTTCCCGGCGCTCGGACGCTGCACAACTAGAGCTTGAGCGCTGGCCTCCAGACATAAATCTTCCAACTTCTCACCTACTCCTTTATTCCCACTTAAAACACCATAAAAACTAATCAAAGCCAACATGAAACCAGCTATGAAATTAATAGGAATAAAACAGAAATAAAACAAAAAAATAACCTACAACTAATAAAAACTAATCCAAAACTAACTACAGTTAATCACTTAATTATCAACAAATTAAGAATCATCACACCCCACACTTAAGTGTTTGCTTGTCCCCAAGCAAAATAGCAAAGACCAAACCCAACTTATCAAGCAAAGCAATGCACCACCTAACCATGTAAAAGATCCTACAACAAAAGAATCACCTTATGACAAGTTCATATCCAAGAATGTTCAAAAGAAGAAATCATAACAATGATGCACCAATATTTTCACACTTGAAAAAGTAAAGAACATGGCTAATTCAATTAAGGAAGAATGATTGGACACCCAACTTCTCACAGGAATTGCAAAGTCACTCAATCACTCAAATTTATGTAGGTAAATGTATCACTCAAATTCACACATCATAACCATGCAACTTCATGTTTGATTTTCATTTCAATCATTCATCCACAATTCACAGCATGCATAAATCGAAGGGACTTTATTTAGGATGCAACGTGGCCAAGGCAGATAGGAAGGATAAGGAAGGATAAACAAGCTAGCACCAATGGAAATAGGAGAGCAACAATTATTTTTAAACAAACATGCTTTGCATGCAACCCTTTTCCCACTTCTTTCTTTGTGACTTCCTTCACCTCCTTTATTCAAATCACCACTTTTTTTCTCAAGTATTTCATACCATTTTTCAGATTTTTTTTCATTTTTTTCATTTCTGTTTTCTCTTTTTTTTTTCTTCATTTTTTTATTTTCTTTTGATAACCATTCCTTCCTTTCACCAACAATTATGCATAAAATATTCTCCCCCACACTTATGTCAAACCCACACACAATATTACAATGCTCTCCTATCCACTAAGGTTGGGTAGAAACATTGTTTTTCAAGTTAAGGCTCATGGGTAAAACAAACAAAGATATACATTTAAAGCTCAAATGGGTTAAGCAAAGAGAAAAATTTAAGCTTGGCTATTTGGTCAAAGTGGTTATGAAAAACGGCCCAAATCATTTTATAACATGCATGTGAATCATGAACTTCAAACAAGAACCAAGCAAACTCAAGAGCATGGATTTCAATGGTGCACTCACAAGAAAGAATTTAACAATTATAGGCCCAAATGACTCACAAGGGTAAAGTTAAGCAATCAAATTAATTCTCACCAAAATTTTGTAGCCATGAACTTTAATCAACAAGGTTTAACATAATGCACCAACGTTATGAAATCCAGTCAAGAACAAATTCAAATGACAAATTAAACCACAAGTGTCATATTCACATCATAGGAAAACAAACATGGTGGATGCATAGTACAATGAAATTGCCAAGAATGAGATTCCACACAAGGATGCTTATTAGTTTTTTCAAAAAGGGACAATGATCTTAACTTGCAAACACTAAAAACACTCAAAAATAAAACAACACACAACCAGAAAACCTAAAAACAAAATAAAACAAAAGAAAAGAAAACTCCCCTATCTTGTGCTTCCAAAATTTGGTCCAACTTGAGGTCACCATTAGTAGTGCCTCCTATCCTTCCACTTTGTTATGAGATAACCTGAAGCACATGACTAAATATATATCTCAAAAAAAGAAAAATATTAGCACAAGATAGGTAAGTCATAAACAAACTAAAATAAAATAAAAAACTAAACTACAAAAGAAAATAAAACATCTCCAAAATCACTCCTCCTCTTCTTCCTCTCCATCCTCTTCTTGATCCTCTTGAACTACCTCATCCTGATCTTGCAGATCTAACTGCATAAATTTCCTGTGCAGGTCATCTTCTGGTATCAGAGGCACAAAATTTTCCTAAGGCACACCCACATGTTCGGCCACAACAGCAATAAAAACATGCATCTGATCTATATTGTGACACAATCTTTGGGTGGCATGAGTGGTCAATTGATGCCTACGAGCCTGAGATACCCGAGGGCCTATGCTCGCTCTTGCTGGAGATCGGTGCAGCGGTGAAATTTCTCCCCAATTGTCATCAATATACCCAACATCTATGGGTTTTTCAGCTTTAGTAGGCTCGATGATTGGGTCCTCCACACCTGCAAGCCTGATTAAGTGGGTAATGAGCTGAGGGTAGCCCAATTTTTTCTTTGGATCCTGGGCTAGCTGATAAATATTGAATGCAATAACTCTTCCTACATCCACAAATCTGTTAGTCAAAATTGAATACATCAACAAAGCACGAGTCACAGTAATTTCATATTTGTTGGATGCAGGAAGAAGTTCAGCCATCACAAACGTGGCCCAAATCCTAGGAAATAACTTCAAAGTTGTTCTCCACAACAGTTTTCAGACCCTCTCATAGTTTCCCACCAACCCTCAGGAATACACAACTCTCTTAAGACCTCCTAGGCATCCCACTCAGACTTTTCTAATTCTTCATAAGTACCCACACTGCCCTCATGGGATCCTTCTAGACCATAAACAGAATTAATTAGGGCAGGGGAATAGTCAACCACTTTTCCTCTTACCCAGCTTTTGAACCTGATAACGCCTGACCTATCCTCACAATAGGCATTAGCATAAAATTCACGCACCAGCATCTTACAACTATCATCTGGGGTACATACCAAATCTCTCCATCCTTTCTTTTCAATTTCATCCTGAATCTCGCGATATTCATTCCTCTTCAAGTAAATTCCGTTCTCCCTTACAAAATCTCTTCCCATCAAGTTATATCTAAATCGTTGCTCATGAATGGGAGAAAGGAATTGATTAGCATTGGGAGGAGGTGGAACAATAGAGGTTGATGCTCCTCCTCTTGTACTTGCTCTCCTAAGCACTGTGTCAGTGGCCTTTTGCTTTTTCTTTGGAGGCATCTGCAAAATAAATTAAAAAAAATTCCCAGCCATAGTACACAGTAAAATCTGCACCTTAACAGTCAAAAATTCAATATTGCAACCAACACTTTTTCACATTAATTCTCTTCCCATTTCAGTAACATGCTCATTCAGTGCTACATTCAATCACATTGCACGAACAGTTAAAATATCGAAAGATGCAACAACTCAACCCATAATTATAGCAATAACATTCTCACTCCCCTCAGAACATGTCATCCCACTAATCCTTCTTGTCTCAAAACACAACAACACAAATCAGATTCAGATTCACAAAGCCCAAATCCCCATTTCAGATTTCAACATGCAAAATCAAGTACTTTCATCTCACATTCCAACAATCCCAGAATATAGCATCAACAAGCAAAGTAAAAGAATGGAGAGGAAATTCTTACCTTGAACGTACACTAACAGCGCAGTGCTTGCATGCAAAATGAAGAACAGTGCGCGTGTGTGGGAAGAGTGAAGAGCAGCATGTTTATCGTGAGGGTGAGTGATGTGAAGAGCGTGACACCCTTCTACCCCGCACGTTAATATAAAACATTTACTTAAAAGAGGTAATATAAAAACATGCATTTATTTGATAAAAATAAAAACTTGGGTAAAAAGTACCACATTGTAACACTTAACGCGGAAAGAAACATAGTTTTAAAACAATAACACATAAAACAACGTATAGCATAAACATAACCCAACCCTAATGTCACATACAGAGCTGATATAACCGTTCCGGAATAAAATCCTCGGAATACATCTGAAACAACTAAACAAAACTAACAACTATAACTAAGCATCCTAACTAGAGTCGCGGCTCCTCAGAGTCACTCCTCCACTGGCTACTCACCGTCCTCTGCATAAAGAGATACATGCAACAACAGAAACAAAGAAAATAGGGAGTAAGAAATCATGTAAACACATCGGCATGAAATTAGTTAAGCAAGATGAACATACATCATTGCATGGCATAGCAATACAACATAACATCAACATTTAAATAACACAACAACATATCATCTCAACCAACATATGTTATGCGGTGCAACACTACTCTGCTACTCCTTTATGCATGTGGATCCAAATTATCTCAGGAAGGCAACTTCGGAGTTACATATCCACATTGACCAAAAAGCACCAATACCGGCAGTTCACCAAACCATGGGTGAACCCCTTAGATAGCCAACGCACCATAACGAGGGCACACCACCGCGGGAGCGTACGGCTTACCAAACCTTGGGTAAACGTCCCGAGACTTAGCCAGATCATCGTACTCTAGGACGACCTCCTCTATGTTGAACTTCCTCCACTAACAACTTCAACATATGAATGTATGAGCACAACAACAAACAAGGCAACCACCTCTTTTGCTTGAGCCAATAAGCACCCAAGACTTATCACCATTATCAACAACATCAACATCAACATCAACGCCTTGGCCAAAAAGCACCAAGGTTCAACTTATCAATGCCTCAACCAAAAAGCATCGAGGGTACTTTGGCCAAAAAGCACCAAAGTATATCAACGTGCGGTAAACCAAGGGTATAGACTTAACCAACTTATTATCCTTTGTTATCTTAATTAATCTTTTAATTAAGTTATCTAACTCTTCTTCATTCAATTGGTGTGTTATTACATTATTGGGGACAATTGGGGTGAAACACCCCTTTATTCCTTTAATTTCAGATTCTGACCAGTAAGGGGAGCATGGGCGTGCTCACCCCAGCACTGTCGTGCTGCCACTTAAGTGGAGTACGGTCGTGCTCACTGTCCTGTACGGTCGTGCTCAATGTGCGGCCTGCCTTCCAGAATGCAATTGGGAGCACGGGCGTGCTCCTTGTTCAGCACGGCCATGCTCCTGTGCATGGCCATATTGTTCTGGGTAGATTCATACGTATTCATAGAGTCAAAGCTCCCTAACACTCTCAAATCAGATCCTAGGGTCCTTTGACTAACCCAGTTGACATAAAACCTCATCTCTCACTGACAGTTCATGTTTTATGAAACATTGGGGAATTAATCCCTTAATTCCTATGTTAACTAAGAGTCCTAATTAAATCTGATCAGGGTCTTATTAACGTGTTCATCATAACAACAACATCACTCAAACAACATCATATTCAGCCAACATGATCAACATAATCCATATCATAACAACAACATTCATAACATAGGTATTCATACCAATCCAACCAAAACTCATGGCATAAGACAATTTAATAGGCATACCACATCATGAACAACTCAACGATTATAACAAATAGGCATACCAATTAATCCAACTCGATATATAAACAATTAACTCATATAACTAGGCAGATCATGGCATTAACAACAATTAAACAACATATAACAGGGTTATGGGAACCCCTCATCTTACGCTACCCTTTGCCTAATGTTCACACTATCCTTCTCCCCATACCTGGTATGAAGATTCCACAACAAAACTCTAAACAGCAAACCGGTCACGTTCCCTCAAGCGGCTCAGTCTGCTTCAAAGCCTTGGTCAAACAAGAACATTAACCAAATCAATTCCCAAGTCTAAATAATAGAAAGGAAACCAACAGAGAAGAAAATGTTACCTATACCGATTTGGTACAACCGAACTAGACGTTCCCAAGAGTCTCTAACACTCCAACAAAGCAATGGGTTTAGAGAAAATAGGGAGGAAAGGGGTTGATGCCGCACCAGGGTGGCTGCTGTTGCCAAAATAGGGTTTATAACGTAAACCCTCGATCACTGTTCTGCTTATAAAGGCATAGACCTGCGCACTGTTGTGCTCCTCCTTGAGCACTGGCGTGCTCAACTTAGCGCTTACGAGGCGCGGTCTGCCACTTGAGCACGGGCGTGCTCACTGTTGAGCACGGACATGCTCAACTTAACGTCACCGAGACACGCTTGCCCAAAGAGCACGGTCGTGCTCCCTGTTGAGCACGACCATGCTTGTGACTCAGAAAGTCACAAGACACAAGCCTAAGGAAAGATATTTTCCACCTAAAACCCCACTTAGCTTATTCTACACTTTCCTAATAAACAAAGCATACAAAAGCACTTAACGAAAAGCGAGGTGTTACAAAGAGAGTGAGGGGAAAGTGATGAGTAGTGAGTGTGTGGGATGAGAGTGGGTAGAGAGGGTGAATGAAGAAGAGAAGAAAAGAGGGGACTTCTATTTTTCAGAAGAATGCAGCCGTTGCTGTTTAAGAAAGAAGAAGAAGGGTTTTGTAACCCTTGGCCAAAACGACTCGGTTTTGCGTCTTACTTCATTTTTTCCCCCTCAAAATAACGCTCGGGTGCTGCTATAACCACGCTCAAGCGTTGGCAACCAGAGAGCTCCACTTATCAACCCTGTCAGCGCTCAAACGCTGATAAGACCACGCCCCAGCGCTAAACACCAGCACTCAAGTGCTACAACTCCCATGTCCAAGTGCTGGACGACAGAAACCACACTCTTCTACGACTGATAACGATCAAGCGTTCTAAGGTCACGCCCAAGCATGCCAAAACTGACCTAAATTTTCATTTCACAGAAAACGCTTGAACGTCCCACTTCCAGCGCTTTAGCGCTCAGTTTTTTTTCAAAATTGCCAATTTTTTTTAACATATAAATTATAAACGAACAAAGCTAAAAACACAAAAAAAAAAAAATTCTTTTTGAATTTTTCTTGTATAAACAAACTCATAAACAAAAAAATTAACAAAGAAAAGAGAAGAAACTAAACTAAACTACCACTTGGGATGTCTCCCAAGAAAACCATGTTATAGGACTAGTGAGACTTCTCACCCTCATCAGAAGGTGAGTGTAGGGTAATGTTAACCCTGTTTCTGTTCAAATCTCCCCCAAGGTACAATTTCAACCTTTGGCCATTGACTTTAAAACTTTTTCCAAAATTTGGCTCTGCAATCTCAATTGCCCCATAGGGACTCACTTCCTTAACAACAAAAGGACCTGACCATCTAGACTTTAACTTTCCAGGAAAAAGTCTTAGTCTAGAATTATATAATAACACATGTTGTCCTGGTTCAAATTATTTCACAATTATTTTTTTATCATGCCATCTTTTGGTTCTTTCTTTGTAGATTTTAGAACTCTCATAGGCCTGCAACCGAAACTCTTCCAGTTCATCTAACTACAGTAACCTTTTCTCACCCGCAGCTTTGAAATCAAAATTGAGCAGCTTCACTACCCAATAAGCTTTATGTTCCAACTCAACTGGAAGATGGCATGATTTGCCATACACTAACTGATATGGGGACATTCCAATTGGATTTTTAAAAGCTGTCCTATATGCCCAAAGCACATCATCCAATTTTCTAGCCCAATCTTTTCTTGAGGAACCCACCACTTTTTCTAGGATCCTTTTCAACTCTCTATTTGAGATTTCCACCTGTCCACTAGTTTGTGGATGGTAGGGGGTAGCTATCCTATGTTTCACACCATATTTACTCAACAATGATTCAAACTGTTTGTTGCAAAAGTGTGACCCCCCATCACTTATCACAGCTCTAGGCACACCAAACCTTGTAAAAATGTGTTTCTTAAGGAAAGAAACCATAACCTTGGCATCATTGGTTGGTAATGCCACAACCTCTACCCACTTGGAGACATAGTCTACAGCAACCAAAATATATTAATTATAGAAAGATGCTGGGAATGGTCCAATATAAAGTCAATCCCCCAAACATAAAAAATTTCAACCTCCAAGATGGATTTTAGAGGCATTTAATTCCTCTTAGAAATGTTCCCTACTCTTTGACATCTATCACATTTTTCAACAAAATTGCGGGCATCTTTAAACAAAGTAGGCCAATAGAAGCCACATTGCAAGACCTTAGCGGTAGTTCTTTTGCCACTATAATGCCCACCATATTCAGACCCATGACAGTACCACAAATTTTTTTCAAATTCATCATCAGGGACACATCTCCTAACGATTCCATCACCACATCTTTTAAACAACAAAGGTTCATCCCACTCATAAAATTTAGCATCATGAAAAAACTTTTTCTTTTGCTCCCAACTAAGATCAATAGCGACAATACATGCAGCTTTATAATTTGCAAAATCAGCAAACCAAGGGAAAGAATTTACCATCATCAGTTTTTCATCAGGAAACTCCTCCGAAATGGAAGGAATGTCCTTGTCCCCCTCAATTTGGACAAGCCTAGAGAGATGATCAGCCACAACATTTTGCTTTCCTTGCTTGTCTCTTATCTCCAAATCAAATTCTTGGAGAAGCAATATCCACCTAATCAATCATGGCTTAGCATCCTACTTAGCAAACAAATAGCTCAAGGCAGAGTGATCAGTGTAAACAATGACTTTAGACCAAATTAGATAGGATCTAAATTTGTCTAAAGCAAACACAATAGCAAGTAACTCTTTTTCAATCGTGGCATAATTTTTCTGAGCATCATTCAACACACGACTTGCATAATAAATCACATGCAGAATTTTATTTTTCCTTTGTCCTAACACTGCACCTACAGCACACTCACTAGCATCAAACATAATCTCAAAGGGTAAACTCCAATCATGAGCAACCATCACAGGTGCAGAAATTAGTTTTTCTTTGATTTTATTAAAAGCATCCAGACATGTATCATCAAACATAAAAGTAGCATCTTTTTCCAAAAGGTTTGTCAAGGGCTTAGCAATTTTAGAAAAATCTTCTATAAACCGCCTATAAAAACCAGCACGCCCAAGAAAACTTCTTATACCTTTCACATTAACTGGTGGCGGTAACTTTTCAGTTACCTCCACCTTTGCTCTATCCACCTCAATTCCTTTTTCAGAAATTTGATGACCAAGAACTATACCTTCTCTTACCATAAAATGACATTTTTCCCAGTTAAGAACAATGTTAGTTTCTTGGCATCTTTTTAAAACCAAAACTAGGTTGGATAGGCAAGTATCAAATGAAGATCCAAACACAGAAAAATCATCCATAAAAATTTCTATGCATTTTTCAATTAAATCAGAAAAGATTGAGAACATGCGCCTTTGAAATGTGGCTGGTGCATTACACAACCCGAAAGGCATACGCCTATTGGCAAAGACCCCAAAAGGACAAGTAAAGGCCTTTTTTTCCTGATCTTCCGGGGCTAACGCAATTTGATTGTAGCCCAAATATCCATCCAGAAAACAGTAATATTCATGCCCCACCAACCTTTCGATCATCTGGATAATGAACGGAAGCGAAAAATGATATTTCCTTGTAGCTTGATTAAGCTTCCAGTAGTCAATACACATCCTCCAACCAGTGACTTGCCTTGTAGGAATCAACTCATTATTTTCATTCATCACCACAGTCATACCACCTTTCTTGGGAACCACCTGAACCGAGCTCACCCACTCACTGTCAGAAATGGGATAAATTATACCTGCATCAAGCAACTTTACCACTTTTTTCCTCACTACTTCCTTCATAGTTGGATTGACCCTCCTTTGATGTTGAACCACTGGTTTAAAGTCCTCCTCCATAAATATTTTGTGCATGCAGAAGGTAGGACTTATCCCCTTTAAATCACTGATGTTCCAACCAATGGCTGACTTGTGATCCCTCAATACTCTCAGTAATTTTTCTTCCTCACTTTATGACAACTCCACATTCATAATAATTGGATTCTTCTTTTCCTCATCCAGAAAAGCATATTTCAGATTCGAAGGTAATGGTTTCAGCTCCATGGGTGGCTCCTCTTTCACTACCACTTCCTCTTTTTCCAATTCTTGTAATTTTTTATTTAAAGAAGAGCTAGATTCCAATGCCTCAAATTGGTAGATACACTCCACTACTTCAGAATTGACTTCCTCATGCACCTCCTTAATCTCTTTTCCCTTCATCAAAGTTGCTTCCAAGGGACTTTCTGCAGCACTTTTTTCAAATTCCTCTAAGACCAAGGAATCTAAAACTTCAACCCGGAAACAACAATCACAATCACTGCATCTTTGATTGAGAAGACCACTTTTTCATCTTCTACTCTCAAAATCAGTTCACCTTTCTGCACATCAATTAAAGCACGACCTGTAGTCAAAAATTGCCTACCAAGAATAAGAGGAACTTTAGCATCCTTTTCCATATCCTTTTCATCTTGATTTGGCCATTGTCTCAGTCATGAAACTTGAAGATTGCTCCACAAAATTAGAAGTATTAACAGACAATTTCTCCAATGTAATCTCCAAAGATGACATTCTGTTTTGAGGTTGTGATTATCCTTGGAATGAACAATTCCCTTGTTGTTGTTGTTGTTGTTGGGGCTTGAATTGATTCTGACCTTGTCCACCCCATGAGAAATTAGGACGGTTCCTCCAACCTGGATTGTAAGTGTTTGAATAGGGGTTAATTTGCTGCCCCAATGCATTCACTTGCTCTCTAAGTTGATTTGTACCACAATCACCATTACTATCCACGACATTCACCCCTAAGACTTTTCTGTTTTGTCTATCATTTTGAATATTAGTACTGCTGGCAGCCATGGTCGCTAGTATTTCCAAAGCCTCTTCTGGACTCTTCAAATCAAAAGCTCCTCCACATGTAGCATCCATCATCTGTCTTGCATTCGGATCCAATCCATTATAGAAAGTTTGAGCTAACAACCAATTGGGCAAAGAATGATGGGGACATTTTCTGAGTAGCTCCTTGAATCTCTCCCAAGCATTATACAAATTTTCTGACTCTAGTTGCACAAATGAGGTAATTTCACTCCTCAACTTTGCTGACCTTCATGCTGGAAAATATTTTTGCACAAACTTGGACTCCAAATCATCCCATGTTGAGATACTGCCCTGTTGCTGTGACTGAAGCCAACTTCTAGCTTTATCCTTCAATGAGAAAGGGAAAAGCCTCAATCTGATAGCATCATCAGTAGCTCCATTGACCTTCACTGTATCACAAATCTGCAAGAAATTCTCCAAATGATGATTGGTATCCTCCTGAGTTCCTCCACCAAACTGGTTCTGATGCATCAATTGAAGGAGTGCAGGCTTGATTTCAAAGTTGTTAGCCTGCACAGGAGGTCTCACAATAGAACCTCGAACACCTTCAGTATTGGGCTTGGAATAATCCCTCAATGTCCTCCTAGCAGGTTGCTCGGCCATGATTGTTTCAGCTTCAACCACCTGTTGTTGTAAAAGTGCTTGTTCCCTTTCTTGTTGCTTGTGTAGCTTGGCTGCCTTTCGGTTACTCTTAGCTGTCTTTTCAATTTCAGGATCAAACAGCAAAGAATTCTTGTCAACAGTACCTCGCATACACAACTTGAAAGAAAATCAGTGCACACTGATAATATAAAATAAAAATAAAATTGCAACAATTATAATAACATAAAATAAAATGCTCAAATCGAGATTTCCTTGGCACAACTAATATTAAGAGAAATCAATCGCCGACAACGGCGCCAAAAACTTGTTGTGCAAAATTGGTAAGTGCACTAATCGCTATCTATAGTATAAAATATTGTCCTCAGGGATTGAACCGTTAACTACTAACGTACCAACTCAACTTCGTTTGAGCGATTTGGAATTAGCTTTCGCCAACAAGCAAAACAGAAAATTAACAAAGAACAGAAAAATGTTTTTGGTATTTTCATTTGAGAAAATAAAGCAACAGAAAATTGGTTTGAAAACAGTTAAGGAGAAATTGTTAGAGGATCGATTTCCCTGCCTTTCCTACTTGTTTAATCCTATAAATTAACTCGAACAGTTTATTCAATTTCAAGAAGCTGGGTTTTTATTATTTACCCCCTAATTCCTTAAGTTGATAAACCTTCTTGCCTAAATTACTAATTCAATTCCTTGAGTATTAGCAAATTAACAAGAGCAATGAGAATGGTTACAACTCAATAATGCTAATCTGATTGTTTTCTTATTCCTAAGTAATATGCACAAACCGTTCATTCACAAACAGCAACTATGAATTCGTATTTCCCAATTGCAAATCCACACAGTAGATAAACATGAAAACAGTGAATAAATTCTTGAAATTAAACAATTTAGAACAAGTCATTATCCAGAATCAAAACAAGTTATCTAGGCAGTTCCATCTACCTCTAACAAAAGGAAATTAGCTAGACATAATAGAAATAGAACAAACAAATGAAGAAGATGAAGATAAGGTGGTCATCATGAGTCTCTACTTGTCAGCTTCAACTCTCTTGATTGCTCCCTTTTCTCCTCCTCAAAACTGTGTAGCTCTCTGTGTAAGAATCTCTCTCTAAAGCTCTCTGTAACTATCTGTCAAAACGTCATCTCCCCAAACTGTCTTTAGCTGCGTTCTATTATTTTCCAAAGCATAACCGCCATGCTCAAGAGCCGTAACATTGGCGCTCAAACGTTCCCAGCGCTCGGACGCTGCACAACTAGCGCTTGAGCGCTGGCCTCCAGACAGAAATCTTCCAACTTCTCACTGCTCCTTTATTCCCACTTAAAACACCGTAAAAACTCATCAAAGCCAACATGAAACCAGCTACAAAATTAATAGGAATAAAACAGAAAAATAACATAAAAATAACCTATAACTAATAAAAACTAATCCAAAACTAAACTACAATTAACCACCTAATTATCAACAAATTAAGAATCATCATATGTCGTGCTACCAATATCATCATGTAATTACACATTTATATATTTTGATGAATGACAAACACTGATAAAAGACAAAAGAATATTTCTTATAGCATGCAGGTACTACAAGCAAAATTCAAATTATTTTAGAGTACCAAGAATGCAAGTATCAAGACAACAAGATCAAATGGGTAAATTATTAGGTCTTAGATGCTTTTGTAAGAGATTGATTTAATTAGGTATTTATTTTGGCTCAAGGTTTTTAATGATAAAAAGAAAAACATTTTTTTTAAATCTAGCTAAAAATGTTTTATCAAAACAATTTCTGAAATTTTTATTATCATCAAAAGATCTCACTCAAGTTTTATTGTTTCAAATCTTTTCAAAAATGATATTAAGATTTTGATCAAAAATATTATAAAGAGTTTTTGAGTTTTATATTGCATTAAATGTAAAGTTAAGGTTGTGCACAGTGTTACCTGTCCAACTCTCATGCTGCATCGTTCATATTTCTTATCTAAAAGCAAAATCAATTTGATGTGCTTTATACAATTTTTAATGGGATTTAATTCTCTTAAAATGGCAAATAAATTTGCATTAAATGAAAATATTATCTCTGCACATTCAAGTTCCCTCAACGTTCATTTTGCTAGAAAATTCAAAAATAAGATCTTGCAGATTTTCAATGTTAAAATTGCTATTAAAATTGCTCCAATTCAATTGCTGTTTACACAGTCATTTTAATGGGAATTGGCAAACAGATTTTCTAAATATTAATTGAAGACACTAGAATATAGAGCATTCATATGGTTTTCTAATTTCCCATTTCATACTTAACAATCACGTGATTTTTTTTATGGCAATCAATAATATTTTAATTGCAAATTAAATCATTTGAATTATATGGCCAACCTTGCAACGTTCATATTCCTGTTTAAAACAAATTCTTAGATCAGATTATGTGTCACAATTCTTTATAGGAATTAATGCTTTTTAATAGCAAAAAAACTTTGCATTGAATGAAAATCTACAGATTGCCAATTTCATAGTTCAACGGTCAAAATTCTTTTTTGGTCTGAACAATTTTGCAAGGGACAGCACATGGTTCATCATATAAATATATATTCCTATGTTACAGAATTTGCAAGAGAAATACGTGAATTTTTTTTCTATCACAAAAATCAAGAGCTTTTGCATAAATATTCTGAAAATACTTTGAGCCATCACTAGTACCTCTTGATCAATCTCATAGGACTTCAATTTGTAATATCTGCACTAGTTAGAGTGCTTCAAATTTCTTCTACTTCTTGTGTCAACTCTGAGATAGGGTGAGGTATCCCTAGGTTGAGGGTGAGGTATCCCTCTGGTTAGAAGGTGAGGTATCCTTCTCTTGTAAAGGGTGGTGCATTCCTTTGGTGTGTGACTTTAGGCTCAGAAGCGCGGGTGAGGTATCCCAGAGGCGCGAGGGAGAGTGCTAGAGTTTGAGGCTCTTACACGTGGTGGGTGAGGTATCCCAAGAGGCGTGGTTAGAGTGCTCTGTTTTGTACAAAGGTTGCAAGCACCAGTTTATAAGCTTGTTTATTAGTGGAAGAAAATCCCACAGGTGGAGTGGGGACTGGACGTAGGTCACTGGCGGTGGGTGGCTGAACCAGGATAAAATCAGCGTGCAAGTACTCTCTTCCCTTGTCTTTTAAATTATTGATTTATATATTTGTTATGTGATTAATTTTGTTAAAGAAAATAATTTTTGAGAAATCCAAAAGAAATTTTTAGACTCAATTCACCCCTCCCCTCTTGAGTCGAAGCCACCTATTCCAACAAGTGGCATCAGAGCTAGACTCTTGCATAAAGAGCTTAGCAGCTTCAAGAGAAATGGCTTCGAATGACTTCCTGCCGGAAGGAGCTTCCCTTGGCAGACCCCCTGCCTTTAATGGTGAAGAATATGCTTACTGGAAAGAACGTATGATTATTTTTATTCAAGCACAAGATTTAGACATTTGGGATTGTATAGAAAATGGACCATTTGTCCCTATGAAAGAAGTAGATGGTAAATTTGTTATTAAACCCAGGAGTGAACAAACAAATGATGAGAAAAAGAAAGTCCAATTTAATTTGAGTGCTAAAAACATATTAACATCTGCTTTGAGTAGGGGAGAATTTTTCAGGGTCTCAAATTGCAAGACGGCCAAAGAAATGTGGGATACGCTTCAAGTCACTCATGAAGGAACGAGTGAAGTCAAGCGCGCAAGGACAAACACTCTGATAAGAGAATACGAGTTGTTCATGATGAAGCAAGGAGAATCCATTCAAGACATGCAGAAACGCTTCACTCACATTGTGAACCAGCTTGCTGGTCTAGGTAAGAATATTGATAATGAAGATTTGATTAATAAAGTTCTACGTTGTTTGAGCAGGGAATGGCAACCGAAGGTGACGGCAATTGCTGAATCTAGAGATCTCACCACAATGAACTTGGCGACACTATTTGGCAAATTACAAGAGCATGAATTAGAACTAAGTCGCCTATCAGAACATGAAGAAAAAGATAAGAAAAATAAAAGCCTAGCATTAAAGGCATCTTATTCAAGAATCGAGGAAGAAAGCGAAAAAGATGATGATGTTGATGAAGAGGAAAATTCAGAGGTAGAAATGGAACTAATGGTTAAAAAATTCAAGAAATTCTTGAAGAAGAAAGGCTACCAACGAAAGAGCACATCATCGGCACCTACATGTTATGAGTGCGGAAAACAAGGTCACATCAAATATGAGTGCCCTAAACGCCAGAAGAAGGAGAGAAAGCCTAGGAGAGCATACATCGCTTGGGATGAAAATGACAAGGAATCATCGGATGATTCAGAAAGTGAGAAAGCGAACTTCTGTCTTATGGCAGGTCATGAAAGTGACGATGAGGTAAGTTCTAAGTCATCATCTGATTGCTCATATGATGCCTTGCATGATGCTTTTCTTGAATTGCATAATGACTCTATGAGATTGGCTAAGGCATTAGAAAAATCTAAGAAAATGGTTAAATTTTTGCAAAATCAAGTAATCGCCTTAACCAAAGAAAGCCTAGAGCAAAAGGAAGAAAATTATAAAATTGGACATATTGAAAGAAATCTTGCATGCAAGAAATGTCATGAGCATGAAAAACAAATTAATGATTTGGAAAATACCCTTGCAAAATTTACCAATGGTAGAGATAATTTAAATATTATTTTGGGTAATCAAAAGGGTGTATATGACAAGGCTGGCTTAGGATATAAACCTAAGGATCATGAAAAATTATTTTTGAAGAAAACTTTTATGCATGCTCATACATCAGTTAGTCCTTTTATTAAATGTTATTATTGTGCCAGAAAAGGGCATAGTGCATCTACTTGCAACATGAGAAAGGCAATTGATAAGAAAGTATGGGTTCCTAAGGGAACACTTGATGAAACTAACACTAAAGGACCCAAGAAAATTTGGGTACCAAGAAACCATGTTTAAATTTTGTGATTGCAGGTGTGCCTGAAAAACATAAATTGTCAAAAAATAAGTAACGGGCACTGAAAGGAATGATCAAGATCAATTGAATGACTAGGATTGCTCCTATGGTATTACTCTTGTGATTATAATTACTCTTACATGTCAAATTACTTTTTTAAATAAAAATAAAATTATTTCATAAATCTGCTCGCATGTTAATTTGTGATGGTGCGTGTAATTTTTCATTTAACACTATCTGGCAATAATTTTCCAAATTGCAACAATTGATTTTGAGAATGCTCTTTGCTTTTTGAAATAAAATCACTTCCTTAGTTCACGTGGTCAAAGTTTTATTTTAAAAAATAAAAATAAAAAATTCATTGTTACTAAATCCTGTTAAGCTTATATTTTGATGAATGCAATTTAATCTTTTGATTCTTATTTAATTTCTCTTCTCTATGCATTTCCTTTTTGATCATGCCAAAAGGGGGAGAAGAAATGATAGTTTACAATTGGCATAAAATTAAATTATTAAGGGGGAGCATGGTTAAATAAATTTGAATTTCCTTATAATTTGAATTTATACCTTCTGAACTTTACTGATGCAACTTTTGAGTAATGTATATTAGAAAGGGGGAGATTTATCCCATGCTTATAGCTGCACATATGACTCTGACACTACATTACTCAGGTAAGAAGGTAAGGTTTGTCATAATCAAAAAGGGGGAGAATGTAATTACACATTTATATATTTTGATGAATGACAAACACTGATAAAAGACAAAAGAATATTTCTTATAGCATGCAGGTACTACAAGCAAAATTCAAATTATTTTAGAGTACCAAGAATGCAAGTATCAAGACAACAAGATCAAATGGGTAAATTATTAGGTCTTAGATGCTTTTGTAAGAGATTGATTTAATTAGGTATTTATTTTGGCTCAAGGTTTTTAATGATAAAAAGAAAAACATTTTTTTTAAATCTAGCTAAAAATGTTTTATCAAAACAATTTCTGAAATTTTTATTATCATCAAAAGATCTCACTCAAGTTTTATTGTTTCAAATCTTTTCAAAAATGATATTAAGATTTTGATCAAAAATATTATAAAGAGTTTTTGAGTTTTATATTGCATTAAATGTAAAGTTAAGGTTGTGCACAGTGTTACCTGTCCAACTCTCATGCTGCATCGTTCATATTTCTTATCTAAAAGCAAAATCAATTTGATGTGCTTTATACAATTTTTAATGGGATTTAATTCTCTTAAAATGGCAAATAAATTTGCATTAAATGAAAATATTATCTCTGCACATTCAAGTTCCCTCAACGTTCATTTTGCTAGAAAATTCAAAAATAAGATCTTGCAGATTTTCAATGTTAAAATTGCTATTAAAATTGCTCCAATTCAATTGCTGTTTACACAGTCATTTTAATGGGAATTGGCAAACAGATTTTCTAAATATTAATTGAAGACACTAGAATATAGAGCATTCATATGGTTTTCTAATTTCCCATTTCATACTTAACAATCACGTGATTTTTTTTATGGCAATCAATAATATTTTAATTGCAAATTAAATCATTTGAATTATATGGCCAACCTTGCAACGTTCATATTCCTGTTTAAAACAAATTCTTAGATCAGATTATGTGTCACAATTCTTTATAGGAATTAATGCTTTTTAATAGCAAAAAACTTTGCATTGAATGAAAATCTACAGATTGCCAATTTCATAGTTCAACGGTCAAAATTCTTTTTTGGTCTGAACAATTTTGCAAGGGACAGCACATGGTTCATCATATAAATATATATTCCTATGTTACAGAATTTGCAAGAGAAATACGTGAATTTTTTTTCTATCACAAAAATCAAGAGCTTTTGCATAAATATTCTGAAAATACTTTGAGCCATCACTAGTACCTCTTGATCAATCTCATAGGACTTCAATTTTGTAATATCTGCACTAGTTAGAGTGCTTCAAATTTCTTCTACTTCTTGTGTCAACTCTGAGATAGGGTGAGGTATCCCTAGGTTAAGGGTGAGGTATCCCTCTGGTTAGAAGGTGAGGTATCCTTCTCTTGTAAAGGGTGGTGCATTCCTTTGGTGTGTGACTTTAGGCTCAGAAGCGCGGGTGAGGTATCCCAGAGGCGCGAGGGAGAGTGCTAGAGTTTGAGGCTCTTACACGTGGTGGGTGAGGTATCCCAAGAGGCGTGGTTAGAGTGCTCTGTTTTGTACAAAGGTTGCAAGCACCAGTTTATAAGCTTGTTTATTAGTGGAAGAAAATCCCACAGGTGGAGTGGGGACTGGACGTAGGTCACTGGCGGTGGGTGGCTGAACCAGGATAAAATCAGCGTGCAAGTACTCTCTTCCCTTGTCTTTTAAATTATTGATTTATATATTTGTTATGTGATTAATTTTGTTAAAGAAAATAATTTTTGAGAAATCCAAAAGAAATTTTTAGACTCAATTCACCCCTCCCCTCTTGAGTCGAAGCCACCTATTCCAACACATCATCTATCTCAATCTCACTCTTGTTAGTCCATTTCTCTCTTGCATTGTAGAGTTTGATAGAACAGAATTAGCTCCAATCCATTCTCTCTTAACTAAAGCTCTTTTCCAGGTTCTAACTCTTTATCTCCTTATCTAATTCCTCAATTTTTGTTTATACGATTTCTAAATTTCAGTTAATTACATTGACCATGTGTATCTAATTCATACACTCAAATTATTTTTTTCCCAATGATTAGAGCTGCTATTTTTGTAATACCCCGTTTTTATTATAAATGTTTATATGAGTTGTATATAGTTGTTTGTTGTGCTAGTTTATTAGAAATGTGTCTTAGGGAAGTTAAAATGGTGTTAAATGGGATTTGCTGGTCAGAAATCCTTTTCTGGCGCATGAGCATGGTCGTGCTTACGTGCAGCATGACCCCGTGCTCATGGACGGGTCTCTGTGACAAGGCGAGTCACAAGCACGGCTGTGTCAGAAAACGAGGGCGAGTGATGGGAATAATGCAGACCTCGTGCTCCATTAAGCACGCTCGTGTTCGGTGATAAGCACGCCCGTGCTCGGGGTTTGATGCTACAAATAAGTGGGTTTTAGAAGGTTATGAGTTACAACCCTCATTTTGACACTTTTTCACAATCCTTGTGCGACAGAAACATTTCCTCTCTCTTCCCTTTAAACCCTTCGAAGTTCTTGGCATTCTTACTTCTGTTTGGGAGGGAGTCATGCGCTAGTGTCAATTAAGGTAAAATAGTTATCCCTTTGTTACTCTTCTTTCTTTTTTTCTTGGATTGGAGATTAATGTCTTTCCTTTGATGTTTTTGCCAGGGCTTGAAGAATCCGTCGAGTCGTTTGAGGGAGCCAAGAGTAGATTCACTTACATCCAATCGTAGCTTAGATCTTCATACCAAGTATAGGGAGAATGGATTAGTGTAAACATGTAGGCCTTGGGGTAGCGTAAGATGAAGGGGTAAACCATGACCCTGTTGTGTGCTAGGTGCCTAATTGATCCTGTTTGTTACATGAATATCTATGTTTCCTATATGTTGGCATGTTTTAATTGTGAAATATTATTGATGAAGATGATGTTATGCCATGATTGAATGCATTGATACTTGATGTTGAGGTTGATGAATGTCGTTGTTGCTATAAATACACTAATTAAAGACATATGAATGTTAGTAACGAAGCAAGAATTAAAGATTAATCCCTAATGTTCATAAGACATGAATCTTAGTAATTAGGGGTGAGATTAATGTTCAATGGTATAGTTAAGACCCTAGGATTGATCTATGAGTGCTTAAGGGATTTTGACGAGGATTCCTAAAATGTTCTGCCCAGTTCCGTACGGTCGTGCTCGATAAACAGCACGACCATGCTCAATGCCAGCACGCCCGTGCTGGGGGTCAGGACGACCGTGATCCCCAAACAGAACATGACATTAAGTGGTAACATGGGGTGGCTTCACCCAAATTGTTCCCCATGATGAAATAAGACACCAATTAAGGTAAAGACAAGATAGATAGTCTAACTAAACCTTAAGAAAGATAATTATGTTGGTGTAAGCCCTAGTGGCCAATCTATTTTTGAATAGATCATCATTTGTATCATGAAATTGATCATATATTTGATATATGAATAAGGCATTCATTTATTATGTTATTAGTTTATAGCATAATAAAGTCCTTAGAATAGGTAGTTCATTCAATGAGATATTAAGTACATGACTTAATCGTGAGACCTCATTGGATAATAGAACGTTATTCTTAAATATCTGTAGTCGAGTATTATTGTTAATTAGGACGACAATAGTACACAGAGACTATTGTGTGAGTATACTGATGACCATGTCTCACGGGTCATGGATATGTGATATCAAGTCTGCACACATGTATAAATAATATTAGGAGTAATATTTATACCGGATGACCCACTATGAGAATACTTCATAATAATTATGTAAGTGGCATAAGTATTCTCATGACGACCATAGTGAAGTAGTCCTTCAACTTGAAGTCACTACGATTCCTACATGAGGAGTTGTAGGCTTTAATGCTATCAAACGTCACGCGTAACAGGGTGATCATAAAGGTAGTTATTGGGTCTGCAATAAATCATGTTGAGGAGTGTGAGTGATGTAGACAGGATTCGTCCCTCCGACATAACAAGGGTAATGTCTTGGGCCTCTCGATAGAGTGAGACATGAAGCATGGCCACGTGGAAGTGGGCCAATATATGATATTGGGCCCGTTTGTGATTATACGTCTACTCCGGGGATCGAGGAACAAATAATTGAGCATAACAAGGATAACACTCGTATGCCTTGTGTTCAATTAAGACATATGGACAAAGGGATCTTTACTGCACGGTAAATTTTAGTGGTGGTAAGGCTAAAATCGGATTACCGATACTCTCGCTAATTGGGTAGTAATGATGCATTGCTAGATGCTGCTCATTATTTATAGTATTTAATATTATAATTAATATTTGATTTTATTATAATATTTAATATTATTTCCAGCTTAGTGGGAGCCTATAGGGTCACACGCATAGAGTAAATGTGGAGCAATTAAATTAATTAAAGGACAATTGGGCTTGTAGTGTACAAAGCCCAATAGGGTAAGTAGTTAGGTCAAAGGAAGCTGAGAGCTTATAAATAGGCCAGTGCTCTCCCCTCTAACCTAGTCTTGCTAACTGTTCTCCCCGTAGCCGTCAGCTAGCACAAGATGCATAGCTCTGACGCCCATTTACTCGAGTGTACTGAGTAGAGGTGCTACCCCTTCGTGGCACTCGTAATCAAGAAAGTAAAAGCACACTTCAAGAGATAAACGCTAAAGCTCTATGTGATTCATATTTGTAATGCGCTATCCATGGGTAAGGTTTTCTTCCGCCTTGAGATTTGATTTTAGAATGGGATAATCTCATGAAAACCCAACAAATTAAACATAAGATGTTGGGATGGTTAAGATAGTAACGATGAGTTACCGCGCGATGTTGAACTTTGATGCTTATTGGTCAAAGTTGCCTTGATGCTTATTGGTCAAGTTGTTGTTGTTGATAAACCTTGATGCTTGATGCGTTTTGGTCAAGGTGTTGATGGTGATAAACTTTGATGCTTATTGGTTAAAGTGGAGGTGGCGGTTGTGATTGTTTGTTGTTTACGGACATACATGCATTCACGCATTGGAGTTGTTAGTGGGGGAAGTTACGACATAGGGAGTTCTCGTCCGAGAGTAAGGCGAACTGGCCGTCCATGGTGATTCATCCGAGAGTTAGGTGAAACGTGCCCCCCTGTGGTGGTGCATCGGCTATCCAAAGGATTTATCCATGGTTTGGTGAACTGTCGGTGTTGGTGCTTATTTGCCAATGTGGGTATGTAACTCTGAAGTTGTCTTCCTGAGATAATTATGGATCCACATGCAAAACAGAGTAGTGGAGTAGCACTGCATCGCACAACATAAGTTGTTGGATATGATATGATGTATTAACATGTTAAGTGTGGTTATTATGTGATATACTTTTATAAATTTTGTATGATCATCTTGCTAACTACCATATTGCCATTATGTTTTACTCCCCATCTTCTGTTGTTTCTTTGCATGTACCTCGTTTTATGCAGAGGATGGTGAGTAGCCTGTTGAGGAGTGACTTCGAGGAGTTCACTCGCTCGTAGTTTAGGACTTTACTTTTACGTAGTATTTTTCAAAGACGTATTTCCGGATTTGGTTACCAGCTCTGATATTTGATATCGAGGTTTGGGGTTACATTATGTTATGTTTTTATTTCCGCAGATGTTATGTTTTTTGTTTATGTGGTACTCGCAACCTTGGTTTATGTTTATTAATGATATGCATATTTTATTTATATTTAATATATTTATATGCGGAGTAGAGGGTGTCACAATTTCCCCCTAATTATGTATTTCATGATTGTTATCTTTGTCCATGGATAACCCTAATTCTGTATTAGAGCTACTATTTTTTTTTACCTTAGCATGGAATGTGCAAAATTGTAGTGATGATTGTTTTGTTTGTTTGTTGTTTTGTTGATTGGTTCTATGCATTGCAGTGATGAAATTCATATAGTATTTGGAAAGTCCAAAATATGACCAATATGGTCTACTTTTCAAGCACGAATGGACATACCAGAGGGCATATGGTGTGGGTCAACAAATTTCTAAAACCACTTGCTCTGAAATTTTATAACTACCTTATAATAGTTTTGAAATTTTATAACTACTCTATGATAAGGGTGGGGGTGGTGAGTAGATGAGCACCAATTTTATGTTAGAACACTATTATGACTTAAGCCCATAAGGAGAGCTCAACCCAAAAGACTAGTCCATTAGGTGGGAAAGCCTCATGGCTTAAGTACCACATTGAACATCATTATCTACTCAATATGGGACTCATAACATTGTCGCCCCCTTTAAGGGCCGACGTCCACGACGACTTTCACTCTATCGGCATTGACCTGATGGTAGCCTTTTCCGATTAGTATTCGTTGCACCTTAATCCAGTCTATAGGTAGCCCTTTCCGTGGCCCAAGTCTCAACAAGAGCACCAAATGTTAAGACTTAAGCCCATGAGGAGAGCCCAACCCAAAAGACTAGTCCATTAGGTGGGAGAGCCTCATGGCTTAAGTACCACATTGAGCATCATTATCTATTCAATGTGGGACTCATAACAAACATAGCAAAATAGAGTGATATTTATGAGATGCAATTATGCAACTAACATTTCTATTGTTTTAAAGAATGAAAATGATATCCATTGTTGGATCAGTTCATATTTTAGCTTCATCCGAGATTGTTTTCTTTTGGTTTTGTTGGTTCAGTTGCTTTTTTTTTTTTTGTCTTGTTTTGGTCTTTTGCCTTTTCTTTCATAGGGCTTGACTCTGTTCTGTGCTCATTGTTTTGTTTTGGCCATCTAAGCTTCTGGTACATATTGTGCTGCTGCTTGGGTGTGAATTTTTTTTTCAATAAATTCTTTTGCTGATCAAAAAATATATTCATTGTTCAGTAAGAACATGAATTGCCTTTACTCCTTGCTTGTTTTAATTTTTTGATCAGGGGGCTTTTCTTTTCCAACTTGCTTTTGGGGGTATGATTTCTTTATGTTTGTTAGAGGGAGTTGTTTTTGTATGTGCATGGGTTGAGGTATCCCTTATACCCATTTAATATATACCTTTTTCGCCTTTAAAAAAAAGTATTATATAAATGCGTTTGTTATAAGCTTGTTTAATCTAACAGCTTTGACTCTTAACTCATGGTTAGTGGTCATCATTTCATACTACCAAAGTTTCTTCACTTGTTTATTTTGTTAACTATATAGCTACTGGGTTGATTTTTGGTGATGAAGTCTTGCTTTATCTTGTGAGCCTGTGACCTGTGAATTCATTTATTTCTTTATGCACATTATTATCTTTTTGGTCCAAGTGAATTCAATATTTGTATGGTGTAGATACAAAAAAAGTAACAATGTATTAATGTTCTAAATTAATTTTAGCAATAATGAGACCTGATCAAAGTTGGAAGCTACGAAGAAAGGATTGTATCGGCCAAGTAACCGACGAATTTAAGAATGGAGTTGATTTTTTCAGTAAAATTGCTAAAAGAGACCCGACAATTGTTGATGCAATAATTCGTATTCTTTGCCCATGTTCAAAATGTAAGAACTATGTTAGGAAAGATACATTTTGGGTTGAGAGACATTTGTATCAATATGAGATAGTAGTTCAGAAGATAAAGAAGTTGAGGTTTGGAATCCATGCGTAAGTATGATTATAGATGTTGCGGATGATAAACTAATTCAAAAGATCAAGATTTAGAAGAGGATCCCAAACAGTCAGCCTTGAAGTTTTATGACTTGCTAAGAGACGCTGACGAGCCTTTATGGGATAGGTGCCATAAGCATACAAAATTGTTAGTTGTAATTCAACTTTTGAATTTGAAGTCTGAGTTCAACATAAGTGAGAGTATTATGATCGGAAGATTGTCACAATTATGAGCATGCTTCTAGAGTCAGAAAAGTTACCCGAAAGTTTTTACAAATCAAAGAAAATGGTTAATGACATTGGATTAGGATATGAGTAAATAGATGCATTTCACTAATCATTGCATGTTGTATGACAAAGAAAATAAGAACCCAAAAGTATTAAGCTTGCTTAGTATGTAGACACCCACGATTCAAACCAAAGGTTGGACGTTCAACGAAGGAAAAGGATGTGTCATACTCAGTGTTGCGATATTTTTCCATTATTCCGAGACTCCAACATTTGTCTATTTCCAAGAGTACTGCACAATATATGCGTTGGCATGCAGATGGAGTGTGTCATGATAAATCAATGATCACACATCCAGCTGTGCCGAGGCTTGGAAACAATTTGACACCACCTATCCAATATTTGCACAAGAGCCTCGAAATGTTAGGCTTCGCCTTTGCACAGATGGTTTTAATACATTTGGTAGTTCATCCACTCCATACTCATGTTGGCTTGTCTTTGTCACGCCATACAATCTTCCTCCAAGTAAGTGTATGAGAAGGGAATACATTTTCTTAGCCTTATGATCCCGGGACCAAAGTCCCCAGTTAAAACTTTAGATGTCTATCTTAGACCTCCAATTGATGAGCTAAAGAAATTATGGTGCTATGGGGTGAAGATCATCTATCTTATGGGCCCGATTTGGGCTCCATTCTTCTTTTTAGAATTATAAGAAAAGATAAAAATTAATAAAATTTAAAAAAACTACTTAAAATCGAAAGAATAGAGAGTTAGAGTAGAGAGTATGAACCAAAATAGAAAAACAAATGGTACAATAGTACGATAATGCATGAATAATAGTTGAAATGAAGATTTTTTTTTGTCCCCTCATGGTTGGCATAACAAACTTTTGATCATTGTTGCTCAAAAAGATGTGATGTGCAAGTATACACAGTCAAACAAGTAATATAATGATAAAAGATCGTTCCCACGAGGATTGGAGGGTAATTTTTAACGTCCTTAAGTAGTTAATCAAGTTAGGTAATCTTGAGGGCAATTATCATCACAAAAGAACTAGCAAAAATAAATGGAATATTCTGAACTTTTTGTGAATTATGAGTGACTGAAGTAAGATGAAGTAAAGAAATCAAATAAAGGATATGTGATTGTATAATAAAAATAAGCTAGGAATAGAATCACTTATAGATCCTGTGATGTCATACATGCTCTTAGATGCTGCAGCAATAGTTCCAGAGAATAAAAGCTAATGTGCTTTCCAGCATTTTTTTAAGATAAACCTCATTAATTGTTCCTTATTCCTAAGCCCAATTTAATTACGCTTATCTGCAGTTCAAATATCTCAGCTAACTTATGAGTTTGAAGAATATTCCTATTCACTTCAAGGTAATTTAATTTCCTAATTAATTACTCAACTCATATTGACTCAAGGGTTCCATTTATTGATGTCTTCCAACATTAATAAACTTGAGCTGTAAAATAAGTTGATCACTCTTATTTTCTAGCAATTAAACATGCAAAGCTCTTGGTCAAATTGCTGCAAACAAATTTCACATGTAATTCATCACATTCATTATAAGATCATCACATTCCTAGCTCAAGGGATTTAGCTCATGATAGAAATGGAAATGAAATAAGACATATTATAAAATAAAGTGAATAATAGATCCATTACAAGCTGGAAGTTCAAAGAGGGGAAGTTAAAAGACTGAAGAATGAGTCACCACGCTCTTCCAAGCTTGGCTCCAAATTCTCATGGTCTTTCTCCTTTTCTCCTGGCTTGGCTTCCTCTAGCAGCTTGTAAGAATTGTACTAGGCTAAAAATCTTCGTGTAAAAACTGCCTCTGGCTGCGTGCATGCTAATTCCTTTTATACTGATTCCTTCTAGGGTAAAAACCTTTGGCTCGTGCACCACCCTCTCATCAGGAGACCAAAAAGTGATAATAAGACAAAACATGTCCCCTTGGCCCAAAAAGGAATATTTACAATACTTAATGCATGGCCCAAAATGTAAAGAAGTACATAAACCACAAAACTTTCTCTAAAACTATGCACGTTGAGTACATTAATGCCATGGGTCCACTTTTTCCTCTAGTCAGCTTAAATTGATGTTGACTTCTTCTTGGTTGACTGCTGAACCTCATTCCAAGCTGCAGCACTCTGCAGCATAGACATCAGCTCTGTTTCTTCCAATCTTCCTTAAGCTCCTGTTTATAACACAAAGCTCACAAGCACCATTAAACACAACTTTTCTGATTCCAACTGTTTTCAAGAAAACTATGCAATTGCTTATTCTAGACACTGAGCTTAACCCAAACTACTCCCTTAAAGACCATTTTAAGGACTCAAAGTAGGCTAGATAACCTCTATTTCTAAAGGTTATCACACCCCCAAACTTGAACTGTTACTTGTCCTCAAGTAATGGAAGGGCTTTCAGAGAAAAGAACATAATGCCACAATCAGCATCAGATAGAAACAAACAGCAGCTATCCTTGCCATGACCTTACTATGCACAAATCCCTTTATTCTCTCTTTTTTTTTTTTAACACTGTAAGGAGTGTGTGATCCAGAAAGAACTTAGGAGAATTGAGTTAACTTAGAGTTCCAGATAGTCTTTCTTATCTGAATTTACTTCACTACCCTCACTTCATCAAACAAGTGAATTTCAGGACCAATCATAGCTCAAGCACTTTAACCTGGGGTAAGGAAAAGCTCTCATTTAGATTCAGAATTTCATTCCCAGCTCTCAAAACTACTCTCAAAACTAATTTTTACAGAATAAGGCTTCACTCTATCATCACCTCACATGCATCCTCTATTATAGGCTTGACCCAATTCTAACTAGTAGAACATGATCAGAATTGCACACTGCAAGAGGGCTTAAATTTGGTTGTAATATGGCTGAGGTGGGGGTGGAAGACAAATTTATGGAAGGGCTCTGACTAGGTGGAAACAACTGTGCCTTTCTTTTCTAATTGATCTTCAATTCTTTGATCCTCAAAATTTCTCTGTTAGCATTAGAGTGCTAGAGTGCTGCCCATTTTTTTTTTTTTTTTTTTTTTTTGGAAATGTGAAATTTTAAGAACTGATACTGCCTTATTTAGCAGTCTTTTTATTCTTAACAACTTACTTTCCAGGCAGCACCCCCAAACTTGTTTTTAGCAGACTTGTTTCTGAAATGCACAGATAGTTTCACCTAGCATGGGTAGTTGTTGTTTTTCTAGGGTATAGGCTTGTACCTTGGCTTTGTTACAGAAGAATAGATTTCAGGCTCAAGTGGGCTTCAAAACAAAGTTTTTACTTTCAGGTAGGCCAATTAAGCTGAACTGGGATGAATTTAAAATGCCTCAAGCAAAAATGTGCACAAAACTGACATGCAAAACAGATCAGAAACAGGGCAAACCTTATAAAGCACACACATGAGTGGGACTGTCAGTTTCAATAATTGTTGAGGTTCAAAATCTCACAGGTTTAATATTCTTCCTACTCTCCTCACACTGCTATCCTATGGTTAGTGCCTTACGTTCATTGTTCACTGAATTTGGGTAGATTAGTGTTCAGAGAATCAGACATCTCTTCCCTCTAGAGTCTTCTCAACTATCCAAGCTCACTGGAATAATGTGTATTGAGTGCAACAAAAATTATTCAGGGATTTCCACAAGGCAAGAATCAAAAACATCAATTATAGCTGCTACTTGCATTAAAAACATCAAGCCAATTCCAAATTCCTCCCCCAAATTTTAGATTACTCTGAAGAGAAAGCTAAAAGTTTAAGGAAAGGAAATGGCTAGCAACATTGCTGATGAGGGCAAACAACCCAACCAAAACCTAGGGCTCCTAACAAAACAGACCAGCAGGGACACACAAAAACAAGAGAAGAAAAACATAAAAACAAACAAAAGACAAGGTTCAGAAATATCAGGGTAATGATGCTGCAGCAGTAAGAAGCATAGCTGCAGGCTATTCCTTCTTCAGCCTAGTGCTGAGCCTCCTGTTCTCAAAGTTGAGCATCTGCTTCAGGGTTCTCTTGCCAGTTCCTTTGACCTCCTTGGTGATGGCCACTTCTCCCTCCTCAGAATTGGGGGTAGTATGCTTTGCAGAGACAGGGCTTGCTTGAGCACCCTTAGCTTTGGCCTTCTTCACAGGCTGATGGGACTGAGTGGATTCAGTATGAGCTTCTGGAGTAGAAGGTGCCACTCCACTACTCCCAGCATCACCTTTTCTTGGTTTCTTAGCAGGTTTAGGCTGCTGAGGCTCTTTGCCTTTTCTGGAAGTGACAGGGGCTTGGGCTTGAGAGGGTGGGGGTGGACACCAATCCAAAGAGTCTTCTTCATTGTCTGGTTCAGCATTGGGTGGAGTGGGTTCAGGGGTTTGAGTGGATTGGGAGTTTGTTCCTTCAAAGGGGAAAGGGGCCAGTAGTTCTCTGGGGAATGGTGGTACAATCATCAATTTGGGATGATCAATTCTGTTGATCTTTTTCTGCCACTGGTACACATTGTTGGCAAAATCATAATACCTTCTCTGCTGTCCCAATTGATACTTGACCAACTCAGTTAATTGATCCACTTTCCTTTCCAAATCTTCACTATTTCTTGAAGGTTGAACCTGGGGCTTGGAAGTGGCAAACCTGTTAATGGCTTTGACATTCAGAATGCCCTTGTTCACCATGATTTCTTCTCCTTCAAAAATCTCAACTCCATTTCTGATACACAGTTCAGTGATAAGAGATGAGAAGAACAGCCTGTTGCTTCCCTTGAATGCGCACTCAGAAATCTGCTTCTCAATTATCAGCCCTACATTCACCTTCTTGCCACTTAAGATACAGCTTAAGAGTACCAACCTATCTTTATCCACAGTTTCTAGATGGGTGGTTGGTAAAAGTCTATGGCGCACAAAGTGATGCCAAACCTTGGCCAAGGGTTTCAGTGATGGTCTTGCAATCTTCCACGTGCTGTCTCCAGCATCATCAAGCCACTGTGTTCCTTCTACAGTCAGCTCCTTCATCATAGCGTTCAGTTCCACTTCAGAAATGTTGTTTAGCAGCACCTGGTATTCATCTTCCTCACTCTCCCATCCCCACCTCAGATTGATAGAGCTTGCAGAAAAACTCACCTTGATACCTCTCACCATTGAGTGTCTCAGGTCAGTGGAAGTGATATTGGCATAGAATTCTCGGACCAGAGGAACAACAGGGGTTCTCGGGTGTGCTGCAAACTTCTTCCAATTGTTGAGAGTGATGACTTGAGCTACATCAGGGGTGAGGCCATAGTTAGGTTCCTTCTTGATAGCAAACCCCAACTCCAAATGAAACTGCCTCTCCTTGATTTCCTTGTCAAAGCGAGCCTTAGCTTCAGCATCCTTGAAAACCCTAGGAGTATCAGACTCTGAATCAGACATTACCACTGGGTTCTTGCCCTTGACACCAATTGACTTTTGCCTCACCATTGAATACTTGAGAGGGTGAAGGGGGGTAAGGGTAGAGGACAGCGAAATTGCGTAGGGTTTGTGGAGAAGGGATGAGTGGTTAAAGCTGGGTGTGGCTTGTCAGAACAGGTGCACGATTATAAGAAGGGGGAAATGAGAGTGGAGAGTGGAGGGATTTATGGGGAAGTGGCAGAGAGGGTGTAAGGAGAGTGGCAGGTGAGGGTTACGTGGGAAAGTGGAGAAAATTTAATGGGAGAATATTGCTTTGAAAGTGTCCAAATTCTCCCCCACTATGCAAATAACCGTTACTTTTAAATCTGCCACATGATATTGGGCCTTGCTATTTTCCATTCTCAGCCCATTAGCTCTGTGAACCTTGGGCCATTTACTACTAACCCCCAATTCTGGTACTTCTCACAACCTGCCAAAACTGCATCATACTAACTAAAAAAATTTATTAACAATTAAAGACTCTAGATTAACGAAATAAGCAAGTAAAATAAATAAAATTCTGGGCTGCCTCCCAGTAGCGCTTGGTTTTAAAGTCCTCAGCCTGACTTTGAAGTCAATTGTCACAAGTCACTTAAGGTGACTGTGGCTTTCATCCTAGCCACTTGATCACCTAAGTATTGCTTCACTCTTTGCCCATTTACTTTGAAAATTCTGCCACTTGAGTCATCTTTGAGATCCACAGCTCCATGGTCATACACTTGGACAATAGTGAATGGGCCTGACCATCTTGATTTTAGTATCCCTGGGAATAATTTAAGTCTAGAATTGAACAACAAAACTTTCTCCCCCATCTTGAGCTCTCTCTTTTTTATTCTCTTGTCATGCCAAATTTTTGTTTTAGCTTTGTAACTTTCAGCATTCTCATATGAAAACCATCTCAATTCATCTAATTCATTCAACTGCAAAAATCTTGCTTTAGCAGCTTGAGACAAATCCAAATTTAATTTCTTTAGAGCCCAATAAGCCTTATGTTCAAGCTCAATGGGGAGATGGCATGCCTTGCCAAAGACTAGTCTGTAAGGAGACATTCCCAGAGGTGTTTTGAAAGCTGTTCTATAAGCCCATAAAGCATCATCCAAGTGTATGGACCAGTCTTTTCTTGAAGGATTTACAACTTTTTCAAGTATCCTCTTAATTTCCCTGTTAGAAACTTCAGCTTGCCCATTAGATTGAGGGTGATAGGCAGTGGCTATTTTATGTTTTATGCCATACTTAGCTAGTAAGTTGGTCATAATCTTGTTGCAAAAGTGAGTGCCTTCATCACTAATTAGAGCTTTAGGTGTGCCAAATCTTGTGAAGATGTTTTTATGTAAGAACTTGACCACCACCTTAGAGTCATTAGTAGATGTAGCCACTGCCTCCACCCATTTTGAAACATAATCAACAGCTACTAACACATATAGATTGCCAAAAGAGGGGGGAAAGGGTCCCATAAAGTCTATGCCCCAAACATCAAATAATTCAACTTCTAGAATATTGGTTAAGGGCATTTCATTTCTGTTGGACAGATTCCCCACTCTTTGGCATTTATCACAATTAAGTGCATAAGTGTGTGCATCTTTGAACAAGGAAGGCCAGAAATAACCTGTTTGCAGGACCTTAGCTGCTGTCCTCATGCCTCCATAATGGCCCCCACAGGGTGAGGTATGACAGTGTTGGAGGATGCCTTTTTGCTCCTCCTCTGTTGCACACTTCCTCAGTATCTGATCTGGGCAGATCTTGTATAAGATGGGGTCATCCCACAGATATTGCCTCACAGTGTGGAGAAACTTCTTCCTCTGTTGATAGTTCAGGTCAGTGGGAATAATTCTGCTTGCTAGGAAGTTTGCCAAATCAGCATACCAAGGGGAGACAGATTCATGTATAGCTAGCAGCTTTTCATCAGGAAAGGAATCTTGTAATATGTGATTGGACCCCAAATCACCTTCTAATTGCAGCCTAGATAAGTGATCAGCCACTTGATTTTCTACCCCCTTTTTATCTCTTATTTCCAGATCAAATTCTTGCAACAGAAGTACCCATCTTATTAGCCTAGGCTTTGCATCCTTTTTGGCAATCAGATACTTGATGGCTGAGTGATCTGTATAAACAATGACCTTTGTTCCCACTAAGTATGACCTGAACTTTTCAAAGGCAAACACCACTGCTAGTAATTCTTTTTCTGTTGTGGTGTAATTCAGCTGAGCATCAATTAAAGTTTTGCTTGCATAATAGATGGAATGAAAGATCTTTCCTTGCCTCTGCCCAAGCACAGCTCTTATTGCATAATCACTGGCATCACACATCAATTCAAAAGGTTTCTCCCAGTCAGGTGCCACAATTACAGGCGCAGTGATTAGGGCCTGCTTCAGAGTTTCAAATGCCCTTAAACAGCTGTCATCAAATTCAAATGCTGCCTCATGCTGCAGCAACTGGCACAGAGGTTTGGAGATTGTTGAAAAATCCTTTATGAATCTTCTGTAAAATCCTGCATGCCCCAAAAAACTTCTCACCCCTTTTACATTTTTGGGAGGGGGTAGTTTTTCAATAACTTCCACCTTGGCTTTGTCAACTTCCATTCCTTTCTTGGAGATCTTATGCCCTAGGACAATACCTTCTTGTACCATGAAATGGCACTTTTCCCAGTTTAGCACTAAGTTGGTTTCTTCACACCTTTCTAATATCTGCTCCAAATTTGTCAGACAATCATGGAATGATTCTCCAAACACTGAGAAATCATCCATGAAAATTTCCACTGATTTTTCTATCAAGTCTGAAAAAATAGCCATCATGCATCTTTGGAATGTGGCAGGGGCATTACACAACCCAAATGGCATCCTTCTAAATGCAAAAGTTCCATAAGGACATGTGAAGGTAGTCTTCTGTTGATCATCAGGGGCTATAGCTATTTGATTGTAACCTGAATATCCATCCAAAAAACAATAGAATTCCTTTCCTGCCAATCTGTCCAGCATCTGATCTATGAAAGGGAGTGGGAAATGGTCCTTTCTAGTAGCCTTGTTTAGCTTTCTATAATCCATGCAGATTCTCCATCCTGTAACTGTTCTTGTTGGAATCAATTCATTCTTGTCATTTGTGACAACAGTGACTCCTCCTTTCTTTGGCACACATTGGATTGGACTAACCCAAACACTGTCTGAAATTGGATAAATGATGCCTGCATCCAACCATTTAATGATCTCCTTCTTCACAACTTCTTTCATGATAGGATTTAATCTCCTTTGACTTTCAATACTGTTTTTGGCCTCATCTTCCAAAAGGATTTTATGCATGCATAATGTGGGGCTAATTCCTTTTATATCTGCTATTTGCCAACCAATAGCTTTTGTATGCTTTTTGAGTACCTCTATCAAGTGTGATTCTTGAGTTGAAGTCAACCCTGCTGAGATGATGACTGGTAAATGGTTGCCTTCAGCCAAATACACATATTTGAGATGTGTAGGAAGCTGTTTCAGTTCCAAGATAGGGGGTTTCATTATTGAAGGAACATTCTCCTTTATATCAGAAGGTTGTACTCCCAAAGGTTCATACTTCCTAAACCATCTAGGATGAGGATTCTGCTCACTGCTCAGTTCAACTCCCTTGTTGGCATCCTCTTCTTTATCATAGAGCATATATGCTTCCTTTGACAACACATCTTTCATATACTTAGCATAATTGGGCATTTGTTGGAGAGCTTCCATCAAGGGAACATTGATGTGCAGCTGCTTCAGTATCTCCAGAAATTTGCCAAATTGCTTGTCTTGGTTTGCCTTTTTCAATCTGTGAGGGAATGGTGGTGGAGGTCTGTCCTGTGTGACTTTAGGGGCATCTTGCTTAGTAGATTCTTGTTCTATCCCTGCCTGCTCTTCATCAACTCTAGGAGAGGCTATCTTCTTAGGTGTACTTGTGGCTTCATCAACTTTCTGTTCTGGTCCAAGTAATTCCTTCCCACTTCTGAGATTTATAACCTTGCATTGCTCCTTTCCCTTGTCAGTAGGAGTTTCAGTTGTGCTGGGCAAGGTTCCTGCTGGCCTTGAGTTTATAGCAGTGGCTAATTGTCCCATCTGAGTTTCTAAATTCCTCATAACAGCTCCTTGATTTTGAAGCTGAGTTTGAGTGTGAGTCATAAATGCCTTCAGTATGGCTTCAAGGGAAGTATCCTGGCTTGCACCTTGAGATTGCTGTTGTTGTTGAACAGGGAATCCTGGTGGTTGAGTTGCTTTGTTAACATTACTAGAGCTTCCAGGTGCTGACTGAGTATTATTCCAAGAGAAATTTGGGTGTTGTTTCCACCCTGCATTATAAGTGTTGGAGTAAGGATTGAAATTTTTGTTGAAGTTACCAACATAATTCACTGAGGCTGGATTGTTGGGGCATTCTTCAAACAGATGGCCTTCTCCACAGTACACACACGAGATTGCATTCACTGTGTCCTTACTCATGTCCACCATACTCTGCTCTGCTCTGGAAGGTTGTGCAGTTGCTGGACTTTGTACAGTAGTGAGGTTCTTCAGCATGTGAGAAATTGCTGACAGTTGAGCTGACAGTGCAGTGACTTCACTTACTTCATGCATTCTCCCTGTTCCTTTTGGAGCATTTACTCTTGCAGTGGGCCATTGGTAGCTGTTTGCAGCTATACTCTCTATCAGTTCATGACATTCATTATAGGATTTGGTCAACAAAGCTCCTCCAGATGAGGCATCAAGCATCACTCTTGTAGCTGGAGTTAATCCATTGTAAAATGTTTCTATCTGAATACAGAAGGGTATCCCATGATGTGGACACTTTCTCAGCAGATCTTTAAACCTTTCCCAAGCTTCATATAAAGGCTCATCATCAAGTTGCCTGAATGAGGTTATGTCATTCCTCATCCTGGCATTTTTGATTGGGGGAAAATATTTTGTCAGAAACTTTTCAGCTAACCTATTCCATGATGTGATGGAATTAGGTTCCAATGAGTTTAACCAAGCCTTGGCCCTATCTTTCAGTGAATATGGAAACAATCTGAGTTTGAAAGCATCTTCACTTACACCAGGATTTTTGAAATTACTTGCTACCTCTAGGAACTGGCTCAAGTGCAGGTGAGGATCTTCAGTTGGTAGGCCACCAAATTGTCCCACAGTTTGTAGCATCTGGAACATCATTGGCTTGAATTCAAAGTGCTGAGTAGTAATCTCAGGCCTTACAATTCCAGTGTTCATGGTGCAAGGATCAAACACAGCATATTCCCTGATAGATCTATCCTTGTCATTTGCCATTTCAATCATATCAGGTTGATCCTCTTCTTCATTAAGTAGATTAGCCATGAAGCCTAGATCTGAGTGTTGGGCTCGAGCCTTGTTTTCTCTGCTTTGCTTTCTTAGTCTTCTAGCTGTCTTCTCAATCTCAGGATCAAGCTGAAATTCAGGTGCTCCTTTTCCACGCATGCAGTACAAAAGCCTACTGTTGAAAAGTACATAACCAGTAGAATTAAAAACACAACTAACTTGATTAACTAGCTTATAAGCTTGTAAAAATTAGCACCATTCAATCCCCGGCAACGGCGCCAAAAACTTGTTGCTCAAAAAGATGTGATGTGCAAGTATACACAGTCAAACAAGTAATATAATGATAAAAGATCGTTCCCACGAGGATTGGAGGGTAATTTTTAACGTCCTTAAGTAGTTAATCAAGTTAGGTAATCTTGAGGGCAATTATCATCACAAAAGAACTAGCAAAAATAAATGGAATATTCTGAACTTTTTGTGAATTATGAGTGACTGAAGTAAGATGAAGTAAAGAAATCAAATAAAGGATATGTGATTGTATAATAAAAATAAGCTAGGAATAGAATCACTTATAGATCCTGTGATGTCATACATGCTCTTAGATGCTGCAGCAATAGTTCCAGAGAATAAAAGCTAATGTGCTTTCCAGCATTTTTTTAAGATAAACCTCATTAATTGTTCCTTATTCCTAAGCCCAATTTAATTACGCTTATCTGCAGTTCAAATATCTCAGCTAACTTATGAGTTTGAAGAATATTCCTATTCACTTCAAGGTAATTTAATTTCCCAATTAATTACTCAACTCATATTGACTCAAGGGTTCCATTTATTGATGTCTTCCAACATTAATAAACTTGAGCTGTAAAATAAGTTGATCACTCTTATTTTCTAGCAATTAAACATGCAAAGCTCTTGGTCAAATTGCTGCAAACAAATTTCATATGTAATTCATCACATTCATTATAAGATCATCACATTCCTAGCTCAAGGGATTTAGCTCATGATAGAAATGGAAATGAAATAAGACATATTATAAAATAAAGTGAATAATAGATCCATTACAAGCTGGAAGTTCAAAGAGGGGAAGTTAAAAGACTGAAGAATGAGTCACCACGCTCTTCCAAGCTTGGCTCCAAATTCTCATGGTCTTTCTCCTTTTCTCCTGGCTTGGCTTCCTCTAGCAGCTTGTAAGAATTGTACTAGGCTAAAAATCTTCGTGTAAAAACTGCCTCTGGCTGCGTGCATGCTAATTCCTTTTATACTGATTCCTTCTAGGGTAAAAACCTTTGGCTCGTGCACCACCCTCTCATCAGGAGACCAAAAAGTGATAATAAGACAAAACATGTCCCCTTGGCCCAAAAAGGAATATTTACAATACTTAATGCATGGCCCAAAATGTAAAGAAGTACATAAACCACAAAACTTTCTCTAAAACTATGCACGTTGAGTACATTAATGCCATGGGTCCACTTTTTCCTCTAGTCAGCTTAAATTGATGTTGACTTCTTCTTGGTTGACTGCTGAACCTCATTCCAAGCTGCAGCACTCTGCAGCATAGACATCAGCTCTGTTTCTTCCAATCTTCCTTAAGCTCCTGTTTATAACACAAAGCTCACAAGCACCATTAAACACAACTTTTCTGATTCCAACTGTTTTCAAGAAAACTATGCAATTGCTTATTCTAGACACTGAGCTTAACCCAAACTACTCCCTTAAAGACCATTTCAAGGACTCAAAGTAGGCTAGATAACCTCTATTTCTAAAGGTTATCAATCATCTTTTATTAGACTTTCTCTCTTTTACAGAAAAGGGAGCAAATAGAGTTTTCTTCAGCAAAGAACGTTTTCTTTCCTGTTGCTTCCGTTTACTTTTTAGTTCTCAAAACTTTTGAACATCTTTTAGGAGACTCTCTCTCTTACAGAAAAAGGGAGAAAATAGAGTTTTCTTCAGCAAAGAACGTTTTCTTTAGCAAATAGAAAAAGATGGGAGGAGATTACCCCAAGCATCTCTGGTATTAAATCATCCCAACTATGAGGATGAGATGCAACTTCAATACCCTTTGCAAAAGAAACATATAGCATGTCAATTCTACATGTCAATTTTTTTCATCTTTTTCACAGAGAAAATTATATTACTACTTTTTTCGTTTGGTTTATATTCCTTATTCACCTTACTACTAAAATTATTATTATTCATCAATAGATTGATTTTTTTTTTACAAAATCAATAGATTGATATATATATATATATATATATATATATGGGAGTTGTTAACGTACACCCACCTATTTTTTAGAAGGAGTGCGTTAAGAAGTTATAACTAAAAAAAGTAGAAAATATACTTGAAGGTGTAGCTTGGTATTGTACACCCACCTATTTTATAGAAGGAGTACGTTAGCAAGTTATATATATTCATCTTTAAGTTTTATTTTCCGTTAAGAATTGCTCCCTATTTTACTCACAAATTGTTTTAAAAAAATTAAAACTTGTTAAAATAATAAAATATTTGATTCTTTAAGAACTTCAAATCAAACTTCTTTTTTAGATTTAAATAATCATATGAAATGAGTGTTATAAAATAAAATTTACAATAAACTATATATATCTATATATTTACTTGCTAACGTATTCCTTCTAAAAAGTGGATGGGTGTACGTTTGTGATCGGATGATTGTCAGAAAAATTAACCGAAAATTTTTATAAATCAAAGAAAATGGTTAATGACTTGGGATTAGGATATGAGAAAATAGATAGATGTCCTAATCATTGCATGTCGTATGACAAAGAAAATAAGGACCCAAAAGTATGCTCAGCTTGCTTAGTGTATTGACACCCACGATTCAAACCAAAGGCTGGGCGTTCAACGAAGGAAAATGATGTGTCATACTTAGTGTTGCGATATTTTCCCATTATTCCGAGACTCCAATGCCTGTATATGTCCAAAAGTACTACACAATATATGCGTTGGCATGCAGATGGAGTATGTCATGATAAATCAATGATCACACATCCAGCTGATGCTGAGGCTTGGAAACAATTTTACGCCACCTATGCAACAATTGTATAAGAGCCTCGAAATATTAGGCTTCGTCTTTGCACAGATGGTTTTAATCCATTTGGTAGTTCATCCACTCCATACTCATGTTGGCCTATCTTTGTCACACCATGCAATCTTCCTCCAAGTATGTGTATGAGAAGGGAATACATTTTTCCTAGCCTTATGATCCCGGGACCAAAGTCATCAGGTAAAAGTTTATAGACCTCCAATTGATGAGCTAATGATATTATGGGGTTATGGGGTGAAGATCATCTATCTTATGGGCCCAATTTGGGTTCCATTCTTCTTTTCAGAATTATAAGAAAAGATAAAAATAATAAAATTTAAAAAAACTAATTAAAAACAAAAGAGTAGAGAGTAAGCATCAAAATAGACAAACAAATGGTACAATAGTACGACAATGCATGAATAATAATGGAAATGAATATTTTTGGCTAAAATGCCATTTTGGTCCCTTAACTTATTTTTTTAGATTCAATTTGGTCCCTTAACTTTTAAAAGTTTCAAATTGGTCCCTTAACTTATCTTTGTTAGGCCATTTTAGTCCTCTATGTATATGACATCAGCAAAAGTAACAGAAGTGTCATACGTGGATATTAACTCCGTTAGATTTGCTTACGTGTCACTGGAAAATTAAAATGAAGTCGTACTGGGTAAATCAAAATGCCATGTTTCGATCGTCTTGAACATCACAAAGAAACCAAATGTTACACTGCTCATTCATGTTGGAGGGAAAATATCACTTTCATATCAGAAGAAACAGAGAACGACGAGGGTTAGGGTTGCACATTCGTGATGAATCTGGGTTCGTGTTCATAGCTCTGTGGAAAACTACTGCTTTAGTCTCGTCTTTGTTCCACATTCCAAGGTTTGGTTGTTTTGTCTTTTGGTTTTGCAGTGCAATTACTATTTTTGTTTGCTATCAATATTTTTGTGAAGTGACTTATATTGTGAAGCCTCGTGTTGTATGAATTTTTTGTTGTTTGGGTATTTGATTGTTGTTTGTGTTTGGACTGACTTTAGTTTTTGGTAGGGTTAAAGTTATGGGGTTTGGTTTTATGGTTCTGTGTGGGTCGCATGGGGTTTCTTTTGCACTATTTTGATCTTCGTTGTTTGTTTGTAGCAAGTATTGTTTTGGGTTTTGGACTTTTGGTTGTTAATCAATAGAAAATAAACAATGAAATGCGTTTACTCATACTCACAATACTAACCTGCACAATTTTAGCCATAGACCACACCACCTATGGAGGAAGAGGAAGAGGAGAATGAAGAGGAGGAGGAGGAGGAGGAAGAGGAGTTTGATGATAACTATTGATGCACATTAATGGACTTTTGTTTTTTTGGTGGGTCCCGTGTTTGAGGGATATTTTGAGCTCTTCTTTTATTTATGATGTATAGATCCTAGGGGGAACTTTGATATTTTTCTGTATCAGCCTAATTGATGGTAGTTCCCTGTTTTTATGAATGATGTATATAAAACCTTTTATCCCGCTATAGGGTTGCCAGTGGGAGCTCTATATGCCCCATCTAACTTATGACGTTATGTATATATTATGTTACTGTTGAAAAACTAGTGTGTATGTGGAAAAATCAATTTGGGATTACTGTATCTATTTTATTTATGAGTCTTCATCGTGGTTGAAACTTTTATTTATTTATTTCTTCCGCTCCTGGCAGTTGATTTAAGACCAGAGACCAAGTTTTGGTTTAGATTAAGTTTTGAAGTTATATAATGTTTATCAGGTGTTTTATGACTTCATTCAAATATCCGTTTTTCAAAGCGGATATTTCGAAATTAATTTATGAAAATCCATGTTTTAATCATCTAAATTAGTAATAATTAAGACTAGGCGTCACAATATGGTATCAGAGCAGTCGAGCCTAACCGGATCTGAGGTTATGACCTGATTGTGTCTTCCTTGTGTGATCTCTGTGTTTATGTGAAATGTTTGTTTGTTTGTAGAATAAAATACATAGATGTTGAAGTTCAGGAGTTCTATCTCGTGATATGAAACTCACTGGTTTCTTCTGTAGGATCATGACGCACTCTGGATTCAGCATTACTACTAACAATCTGCCTGAGGATCCGATGTTGAGGGTTTTCTGAGAAATGGTTGCTGCTATGACTCAGCAGAATCAATAAAATGCTGCTTTTATGCAACAAACTCAGCAGGCTCAGAATGCAATGCAAGCGGAACAAATTGCTTTAAGGACTGAAGCTGCTGCTGCTGCTACGGCTGCGGAGGTTACTGATGGAAATGGACTTGCGGATTTCAAGCGCAACAACCCTAATCAGTTCCATGGAGGACATAATCCTGACGAAGTTGTGTTATGGATTGAAGGAATGGAAAAAATCTTTGCGGCAATGAGATGTGGAGAAGATAGGAAGGTTGAGTATGCAACTTTCATGCTGATCGACGATGCCGAATACTGGTGGAAAGGAACTCGTCAATTGATAGATGCTGAGGGCATAGAGCTGAGCTGGGAAGCTTTCAAAAAGAATTTTCTGGAGAAGTACTTTCCCGAAAGTGTTCGTGATGCGAAGGACACTGAATTTCTACTGCTGACACAAGGAAACATGTCCATGAGAGAGTATGCGGCCAAGTTTGAATCCTTGGCCAAGTACTCTAGATGCTGTGAGATGCTAGCAGATGAAAACTGGAGGTGCAAAAGGTTCAAGGGTGGTCTTCGACAAGAAATCAAGGAAAGCATTATCCAACTGAGGATAAGGTCATTTCCAGAATTAGTGGATCGATGCTCCATGTTGGAAGATGTGAAGAAGCCGAGAGACAACCAACCCAAGAACTTTGGACCAACTAAGTTCACCCCCAATAAAGGCGACAACAGGACTCCTTATAAGCCATACAACCATCCACCTCAACCAGGAAATCATAAGGACAACCGCTACCATTCAGGACTGTCACGTCCTGTGAGGTGCATGAAATACCAGGAATTGCCCTATTAGAGGACCAATCTGCTTCAATTGTAGAGAGCCAGGGCACATTGCAAGGAACTGTAGACAACCAAATGCCAATGCCCAAGTGAACAGTGCTCAAGCTTCTAGAACCAAAGCATCGGGCAGAGTCTACACCATATCTGGCGCCGAAGCATCACAGTCCAACGATTTGATACAAGGTAAGTGTCTCATCTCTGGTAAACTTTTAAAGGTACTGTTTGATTCAGGCGCAACACATTCCTTTATATCTTCTGACTGTGTGAGACAATTAGGATTGGAGACCAACACTTTACCTTTTGATTTAGTAGTTTCTATTCCTACTCATGATTCTGTAACTACTGCCTTAGCCTGTTTAAAATGTCCTATCATTGTTGAGAACAGAAAATTTTATGTTGATTTGATCTGTTTGCCTTTATCACAACTAGATGTGATATTAGGAATGGATTGGTTATCTTCCAACCACATCCTTTTAGATTGCTCAAATAAAGCCTTGATTTTCTCAGGAATTGAGAATTTTAGATTATAACTGCCAATCAGATAACCGGTTCTTTGAAAGAAGAAGCTCAGGGATACCTGATGCTATTTTCTTTGGAAGTCAAAGGAACCTCTGACTTGAGCTCCGTGCCAGTAGTGTTAGAATTTCCTGACGTTTTTCCTGACGATATACCGGGTTTGCCAACTTTTAGAGACATAGAGTTCTCTATTAACTTGATACCACAAGCAGGACCGATCTCGATGGCACCGTATAGAATGGCACCAGCCAAGCTAGCAGAATTGAAGAAGCAACTTGAGGAATTGTTGGAGAAACGGTTCATTAGGCCAAGTGTTTCACCATGGGGAGCTCCAGTGTTGTTGGTAAAGAAAAAGGATGGAAGTGCAAGGCTCTGTGTAGATTACAGGCAGTTGAATAAAGTTACGATCAAGAATAAGTATCAACTGCCGAGGATTGATGATCTCATGGATCAACTTAGAGGAGCTTCAATGTTCTCAAAGATTGATCTCAAATCTGGCTATCACCAGATTCGTGTAAAGGCTGATGATATTCCCAAGACTGCTTTTCGATCGCGCTATGGTCATTACGAGTACCTAGTGATGCCGTTTGGAGTTACGAACGCTCCGGCAGTGTTCATGGACTATATGAACCGGATATTCAGACCTTTTCTGGATAAGTTTGTGGTTGTCTTCATTGATGACATACTTATTTATTCAATAAGTGTCGAGGAGCATCAAGAGCACTTGCGTTTAGTCCTGCAGATCTTAAAGGAAAAGCGACTATATGCTAGATTGTCGAAATGTGAGTTTTGGCTGGAGGAAGTGCAATTTCTTGGGCACGTGATTAGTAAAGACGGAATTGCAGTGGACCCCACAAAGGTCGAAGTCGTTCTTAAGTGTGAGAGTCCGAAGACAGTGTCGGAAGTGAGAAGTTTTCTTGGGCTAGCCGGTTATTATAGAAGGTTCATTGAAGGCTTTTCGAAGATCGCACTGCCGATGACGTAATTGACTCGAAAGGGACAAGCTTTTGCCTGGACCGAGGTATGTGAGAAAAGTTTCCAAGAATTAAAGAGTCGTCCACGACCTCGCCGGTTTTGGTTTTGCCTGATCTAGAACGTCCTTTCGATGTCTACTGCAATGCATCACATCAAGGTTTAGGCTGCGTTCTCATACAAGAGAAGCACGTGGTAGCTTATGCTTCTAGACAGTTGAGAACCCATGAAAGGAATTACCCAACTCATGATTTGGAGTTAGCAGCGGTTGTTTTCGCACTGAAGATATGGAGACATTAGCCTTTCCTGGGTGATAGGTCAGCTCGAAGTCATAATCCTTTAAGAACTTCATCCACCTACGCTGCCTCATATTTAACTCCTTTTGATAAAAAAGATATTTCAAACTCTTATGATCACTAAAAACCTCAAACCTCGCTCCATAAAGGTAATTCCTCCAAATCTTTACGGTAGATACCATAGCTCCTAACTATGAGTGGCGGCTCCTCAGAGTCACTCCTCTCCGGGTTGCTCGTCATCCTCTGCAAGGTGCTAATCAGGCCAACAACAAACGAACAAACAAGTATAGGGAGTAAGAATCATGTAAACATAATAGCAAGGAAGTAGGAAGCAAAGTAAATCATACAGGCATGGCACCCACATAAACATACATCAACAGAATCAACACTCAACATGCTATGAAGTGCAATGCAATCCTACTCCGCTAAACCAACAATGCATGTGGATCCACTAAACTTGGGATGGACAACTTCGGAGTTAAATATCCACATTGAGAATCTACTCAACGCCGGAGAGTATACTCCTTGGATAGCCAACGCATCAAACCAACGAATGCCTCGTCACGGGGGCGCTAGGAGAATCTACTCCAACCGTGGATGGCCAGATCACCGTACTCTAGGACGACCTCCCCTATGTCGAACATCCCTAAACAACATCTCTGATGCAATGCGTATGCAACACAACAACAACGGTAACACCACCTCCATAACTCCAATGGAATCGACCGAAGATAACAGCGGAATCGACCGCACAACTTGCCTCGCGGAATCTACCTGAGGACTTTAGCGGAATCAACTGCAACACTTGGGGCAAACTCTCGGCCACCAAGGTACAACAACAATACCTTATACCCAAACCACGGGGTCAAGGCTCCCTTGGCCAAAAAGCACCAAGGCACAGTTCATCAGCTTGCGGTACCCAGTGGGTACCGACTTATCAACTCGATACCTCACCATCTCATCAACTTAATTATCTTTGGTGAACGTTAGCCAAGTTGTCTAATCTTTATCATTAATCAACTCATCTTTATTGGGGAATGGGGTTTGAAACCCCTTAAGTTCTTTAATTCTGATTCTGTTCGGGAGGGGTAAGCACGGTCGTGCTTAAACCCCAACACGGTCGTGCTGGAACACGTGAAAGGCGTGCTGCCCCTTAAGTGGAGCACGGTCGTGCTTCCTATTAAGCATGGTCGTGCTCAGTAGTACGGTCGTGCTCTTTGTCCTGCACGACCGTGCTAAACAGCGCGGCCATTTTCCAGAATTCAACTGGGAGCACGGTGTGCTCCCTGTTCAGCACGGTCGTGCTTGATGCACGACTGTACTGTTCTGGGCAGAACCTGTGTCCGATTCTTAGCCAATTAATTTGGGATTAAATTCATTAATCTTAGGTCAATTAACAACATATTTTCAAGGTTTAACTCACTTCAACATTTGCACAACCAACCACATCATACATTTATATTCAACAACCAACAGAATAACATCATATTCATCAATTACCAATAATCAACCATGAACATATAACTTATCAATATAGATACTATCAACAAGGTATTCAATATCAAAATAAACAAGTATTCAATCGGGGTTATGGGAACCATTTACTTTACTCTAACCCCAAGCCTATGAGTACATTACCCTTCTCCCCATACCTGGATTGAAGGTAGCTCTAACAGCGGTCCTAACGGCAAACTGGTTCCTTCCCTTTGAGCGGCTCAAGACGAATCCAAGCCTTGGAACAATAAAACGTAAACCATCAGTTTCCTAATTCAAATCATGAAAAGGAAACCATAAAGGGAAAGGGACATTACCTCTATACCAAAACAGATGTGCAGCGCTTCCCAATTGGCTTCCAAAACTCCACTATAGCACTGGGAGAAGAGGAATTAAGGGAAGAATGAGTTCTGGCCGCAACAAGGTAGCAGCAACCGTCACAAATAGGGTTATGACGTTAACCCTCGATTCTGCTCACGTATATAAAACTCGGACCTGAGCATGGTCGTACTCACCCTTGAGCACGGTCGTGCTCAACTTAGCGTCACCGAAACGCGGTCAGAACATTGAGCACGGGCGTGCTCACTGTTGAGCACGGTCGTGCTCAACTTAAAATCAGAAACACGCTTCTGACCTTAAACACGGGCGTGCTGGCTAATGAGCACGGGCGTGCTCATCTACCATAAAGGGACCTTTAAGCCAAAATCCCACTTAGCCCTCAACCAACCACTTAACAACCAAACGAGCCTTAAGGAAAAGCACTTACGAAAAACGGGGTGTTACAAGTTTGGTCAACACCTAGCTCTTGACTTAATCTTAAAGCTTGTCTCTTGTCTTACATTTTTAGAGAAGAAAACCTTAGACTTTTGATAGCTGACCTTCTGCCTTGACTTGGAGTAAAATTCTTCTATGGCATCTTTAATAACCTGCACTTGGTTAGAATTGGCTTCTGCAAACAAAACAATATCATCCGCAAAGAAAATGTAAGATATGGTAGGACTATTCCCTCTTCCGAAATTAAGAGGTTTCCATCTTTCAGAAGAAACTAGATCTTGTATTCTATGTCCCAACCTTTCAAGTGCAATAAAAAAGAGGCGAGGAGATATTGGATCTCCTTGCCTTAAACCTCTTGTACCATTAAAACTAGGTGTGCTATTACCATTCCAATTGATGTTGAGATTGGAGAAAGAAATGCACTGCAATAATAGATTCTTAATAGCAACAAGAATGGATAAAATGTCCAGAGAATCCATTATGAAATTCCATTCAAGGTGATCATAGGCCTTTTCTAAATCAAGCTTAATAATCATGTATGCTTTGTTACCCTTTAGGTTATTGATAGAATGGATAGCTTCCTGCATAATTAAAATGTTATCTACAGTAGATCTACCAGAGATAAAACTACTTTGATTAGGAAAAATTACATAGGGCAAGAAAGATTTAAAGCACTGACTTATAATTTTTGAAATGATTTTGTAGCTAACATTACATAAAGCAATAGGCTTAGTTGGTTTACCTTTGAAGGATCCTCACACTTAGGGATAAGTTAAGAGAGTTTGATTAATGTCCCCAATCTTGTGAGGATCTCTAAAACAATCCCTAACCAAGTTAAAAAAGGATGGACCAATAATGTCCCACTAGCTTTTGAAAAAAATAGGGTGATAACCATCCGGTCCACGAGATTTATAGTTGCTCATACTAAATAGAGCCCTTTTTGCTTCCTTTGTTGAAACTTCAGCTACAAGAGATTTTTTGTCTTCCTCCTTGATACTTGGGAAAGAGGGGATAGTAATAAAACTGTCTTAATTTTGAATAGCAGAAGAATACAGCTTAGAAAATCAAAGGATAATATGATGCTGACATCATAGATCCATTGATCCTCATCATTTTTTAGAGCCATGATTCGATTTGTCTTCTTCTTTTAAGAGTAGATTGATGGAAAAACCGAGAATTAAGGTCTCTCATTGTTATTCATTTACTTTTAGCTTGTTGGAACCAGTAGCATTTGTAACATCCCTAGCTGCTTTATGGATTGACGACTGTCCCCACAAACCAACACGAGTCTTTTCATCATGCTTTGTCCTCACTCACGCTTGCTAGAAAAACTTCCCAGGAGGTCACCCATCCCAGAATTGCTCCAAGTCAAGCACGCTTAACTATGGAGTTATTAAGTGATGGGCTACCGAAAAGAAGATGCATATTGTTAGTATAGGTAGTACCAATCAATTCATATAAGTCATCCTCAACTGTATAGTCTCATACCTACACAATCTCATGATCCCTCTCATTCGAAACATAATTAGCAACCGAATTAATTCGGTCGCAATATTGAAATTCAAATTAGCAACCGAATATATTCGGTCGCTAAATTGTAAATAAAATATTTTTTTTACTATTACATATTAGCGACCAAGTTAGCGACGGACTACCTAGCGATCGAGGAGTCGCGGTCGCTAAATAAAAACAGGTGACCAATATGTATAAACCACATGTTCTGTCGCGAATTCGGTTAATATAGCGACCGACATTGTTCAGTCGCTATTAGCGAATTTCTTGTAGTGGCAACTATATGGTCGATTTGGCTTCATCGAAATGAGCTCATTTTCAATCAAGGATCACCGGACTTCGACAAGGTAATTGATTTGATCAAAGTGAAAGTGTGGTCTTGGTATAATGGGTTGGCGAAGAAGGGATGTTTTTCTTATCCAGATTGGTGCATTAACCCAACATATTGTATTAGATCCATTGAATAGTTTTGTTTGAGGTTATTGTTTTCTGTACTGTCGAATAAAGTTATCCAGGAACCTTAGTTTTTATAGTTTGGATATGTTAAATATCACAAATCCTGTAAAAAGTTTGGGGTCGTGTGCTTAGTGCTTTAGTGCAGGTGTGGCTTACATAGTGGAGGCTGATATTTTTTATTGTAATTCCATTTTAGTCCTTTATGTATATGGGTTTAGAGTACCCCTTGTACTCTCTCTAATACATCATTGTTTATCAAAAAAAAAAAAAAAAAGAACTGCTATACAGATCATGAGTCTTGGTTTTCCACATATATTGATAATTTGTTTACTTTTTTCATATTGGTGTTTATAGCTCCTCTACAAAGTATTCGGGTATTTTCTTTAGTAATATGTTATTTACTTTCTCATAACAAAAGTATGAGATACAAGATTAATTTGACATTAAAAAATGTAACAACCTTTGTAAGAGAAAAGCAAAGTTGATGGATATATTTCATATCGATCTTTCGTTATCTATCATATATTAATCACTAGACAAAACTAAAAGAACATATTTAAGATTAATGTTCATAGTCAAGTGAAAAAAACATCTTGCAGACGATTGTGACAAATATATATGATTTGCCTCCCTTTGCAACTTGCTAAATTGAGTAAAGCTAGTTCTTTGTTTAGAAGGAATGCTAACATTACACTCTTCATCACACTCCTCCTAACATGCCCTCTGTTATTGGGTGGATTTCATGTGGAATCATGTGTTTTGGTGAGTCTCACATGAAATCCACCAAATAATAAAAAGTGTGTTGAAAAAGAGTGTTATAAAGAGTGATCTTAGCATTTTTCTTTATTTATATATTGTAGCGAACTAACCGTGGTTAACTCTGCTAGTTGTTCACTATCAAAAAGTCTTCACATTAAAAAATGTGCAAGAGAAAAGCAAAGTTGATGGATATATTTCGTATCTATCTTTCGCTATCTATCATGTATTAATCACTTGAGAAAACTGAAAGAAACATATTTAAGATTAATATTCATATTCAAGTAAAAAAAAAACTTGTAGACGATTGTGACAAATATATACAATTTGTCACCCTTTGCAACTTGCTAAATTGAGTAAAGCTAGTTCTTTTGTTTATATATTGTAGCGAACCAACCGTGGCTAACTCCGCCAGTTGTTTTTCACTCTCATAAGTCTTACTAGTTACTACTTTTTGGAAACAATGTTTAAAAAACTTTATGTGAAAGTCAAGGTCGTTAGCTTAATTGAGATTAAAATGGTACACTTCTACCTTGATTATTCTTAATTTGGTTTGGAATCTTGAATTAGCTAGTATGCCCTATTACAACGTTCAATACATAGAACAAAAAGTGACGAAATATAACGTCCCCTAAATTCCTGAGTCGGGAGAGAAAAGATTAAGAATTTAATTGGTATATATATATTATCAGTATAAAATAAACTTATACTATTATTAAATCTTAAATTTTTATACCATAATTTATAATTAATTATCACTATACGTGCATACTAATTAAACTAAAGAAAAACTATTTCGTATATGAAATTTGAATTCCATTTCAAACGCATAATGGACAAAGAAATACATTAAGAGTTTAATTGTTATGTATTGTTAGTGTAAAGTTTTTTATACTGTTAATCAATCAGAAATCATGGTTTGAATGACTTTTAATGTAGTTAGGATAAGAGTCAAAGATTTTTAATGATTTGTTAATTTCTAATTGGTTGACAGTATAAAAAATCTTTACACTATCAGTACATATTAATTAAATCCATACATTAAAGCAATTGCCTAATCAGTATCAATATTTTATAACTTGACTTACCAATCTATTAGTGTCAATATATAAACATTTTAAAATTTTAAAACTGACCAATACCTCATATCAATATTTTATAATCAATTAAAACCATATTCATTATCCTTCAAACCAAAAAAAAAAAAAAAATACCCATATTCATTAATTAGACATTGATTCTTTAATTACATTATTATTTTCTTTATTTCATTAAAATTTAAATATAATATTTTTCCTTTATGCATCTTATTCTTATTTACGAGTAAACCTCGTGTCTTTATGATCCTTTTAGAGCTTCATTGGTATACATTATCATTATCAGTATAAAAAAACTTATATTATTAACCAATAATGAATCATTTTTAAGTGATTTTTAAGATAATTATGTTAAAAATCAAATATTTTTAATAATATAACAATTTATAATTTATTGACATTATAAAAAAAAATCTTTTCATTGACGATTCATACCAATTAAATATTTCTTGCTATCATTCTTTTACATGTAAATTAAATTCTATATAAACATTGTTTTCGTATTCAGTACGAAATCAGCTAATTTGTTTTCTTTGGGCTTAATCTACACGTTCGAATTGTGTGGCGAAATGTCAACCCTTATTGGCTTATTCATATCCGACGCCTTTCTCTCTGTCCATTTATATATCTCTCTCGTCATCGCCATTGATAAACACATTATACCTAACGCTTCCCCGTACGTCAATCTGCACTACCTCCATTTTCCCTTCATTATTCAAACCAACAAAAAATCCAATAAGTTGAGACGGAAAAAGTGAAGATAAAAACTATAGAGAAAGAAACAGAGAGAGAGAGAGCATGAAGCTTGTTTGGTCTCCAGAAAATGCCTCAAAAGCTTACATAGACACTGTTAAATCAGTAAGCACCTTTAACCTCAAGAGTCAAGAACCATCAATCAGATAATTTTCTTTCTTTAGGTTCTTATTTCTTTCTTTTCTTCTTTCATTCTTTCTTTCTTTCTTTTTATGACTCTATTTTCTCCATTTTTCCTACTTTTTATTTTCAATTGATATGAATTTTGTGTGCTTTATATATATCCCTTTTGCACCTAAATTAGTCACATGCAATACATAAATAAAATATTAGATCATTAGATTTCATCCTAAAATCAATTGATATTACATGAATTGCCCAACAGGTATATAAACTGATAGAATCAAACACTGATAACTGATGAAATTATTTTTTTTTTGTGGGGTGCAATAACTGATGATTTTTAACTATGTTCCTTTTGCAGTGTGAGAAATTCAAGGAATCAGGTGTAGCTGAGTTCCTCTCAGCCATGGCGGCTGGTTGGAACGCCAAATTCATCGTCGAATTTTGGTATCACGGGGGCCCCATCGCCGCGAGTTTCGGCTTAGCGGTTGCCGCTCGCAACACAGGTGCAAGGCACGTGTGCATAGTCCCGGACGAGAGGTCAAGATTGCAGTACACAAATGCCATGGCGGAGATGGGGGTATCGAGGCTGCCTGAGGTGGTGGCCGGGGCGGCGGAGAAGGTGATAGCAAGGCTTGTTGGGTTGGATTTTCTGGTGGTGGATTGCAAGCAGAGGGAGTTTGCTAGGGTTCTGAGGGTGGCCAAGGTGAGTACCAGAGGTGCAGTTTTGGCATGCAAGAATGCATGGCAAAGAAACGTTTCGGGGTTCAGATGGAACGTAGTGCTTGAGAGGGGCACAAGAGTTGTTAGATCAGTGTTCTTGCCTGTTGGGAAGGGTTTGGATATTGCTTACATAGGGAGCAGCAGTGGGGTAGAAACAACTGCTAGTGTTACTACAAAGGGTCCTACTCCTAGCCGTTGGATCAAGCATATAGATCAACAATCAGGAGAAGAGCATCTTTTCAGAGAGTGATTAGTTGTTGATGAGGTCGAAGATAAATTATTAGGTGCTGCTTAATTATATTATCTTCCTTATAATTTAACTTTTCCAATGGGCTCAGCTGCATATATTATAAGCTATTATATATGGTAGGCTTAGTTATTATATATATTGGCTTATGGTATAGTTTTTAATGAGTTAGAGATAAAGTTTCTGACTGGGTTTGAGGAGATAGAAGCCAAATTGCTTTAAAAATTTGTGGAGGCTTGCAATATGACGTTTTCAGCTTATATTATGCCATGCAAGGAGAGATGTGAAGAGGGGTATGATGTGGTAGGTATTATTATAAAGGTGAAGGATAGTGATGTACCGCCCAAGTGGTCAATTCTGCATTGTCACTTGGCTATTAACTTTTCAACTTAATCTTGGAGGGTCAAATGATCAATAATATGTGTCAAATTGAAGAGTAGCGATTGGTCCACATGGGTGGTATACCAATGCCTTCACTTATTACAAAAGGCTGTAAATTACTAGTTTTGGAGAGTTTTGCACTTTTGCTTTAGTTTAACGTACAGTGGTTTTTAAGATTTTGTAATTCTATAGAAGTTTGACTTTTGTTGAAGCAGTATGTTTTACTTAATTAATTGTTTGTATTGACAATTGATCCATTCGGCGGCATATGGGTTGGTTGTTTAATTTAAGGGATATGGTGGCGATGGCTCGCTATGAGTTGAGGGAAGATCCACAAGGTCGCACTCGAGGCTTTATGACAAAATTGAGCAATTCTTTGACCAAGTCTAGCTTAGGGATTGATCATCAAATGAAGGGAATTATAACAATTTATTATAATAAAATCCTTTCTGTTTAATTTATAAAATTTTCTTTCAAAATCAAAATAATTAATTTCCTAATACTAAACTGTAAATATGTAAATGCTCCTTAATTTCATAGCAGTTTATTGTAAGATTAGACATTGTGATGATGAGCTTTGTCTAATGTAAAAGCCGTGTTCCTCGCACAAGCAAAATCTCTCACACACAGCCTCGATGGCAAACTATTAGTAGGGAGAGATGGAGCTATTGAGAAAATTTATCAAATGGCTTTTTCTTTTTTTTTTTTTTGATGTACAAATGCCTGTTTGTTTAGACTCTTAAAATAAGAAATTACCTTCAAGAATTTCACTGGCCAAAAATTTGTGTTTAGTAGCTTTTGAAAATGGATCTTGTTAAAGAATAAAAAAAAAGAGAGAGAAAATTATATGAGAAAGTTAAGTATAGCACTCTTCTATTTTTTTATTTTTTATAAGCATAACTTTGTTAAAATAGTACTTGGGGTACCCTAACCCATATACAATCATAAGAGAAAACTAGGAGAAGAATGTTAGATATCAACCCGGAGAAAGAAATAGGTCAACCCGGTTGATCCACTAACAACACCTCATGAACTACCTAAGCCACCACAAGAATCATCTAATATTACATACAAGATACAAGATAAGAAATAAACCAACCACCCCAGAAAGCCATGATATAAATCCCCCTAACCCTTCTATGTTAATTAAATAGACCACCCATATATTTTTCCTTGTATAAAATCCTTCATCCTGCAGACCACAAATCACCAAAAGCGCACAAAGCCCTTGAATCGGCCCTTATGCACACAAACAACATCATCAAAGAACCGAGCAAAGAGGTTGATCCATAACAGAGAGTGAGCAACAACTCCAAAAGAAATTGAAACTGATACTCAATAAATTCAACCAGTAATTTTCCTGCACATCAATCTTCAGTAGTAAAAATCATTTAGTACCAAAACCTTCATCTTCAACCCAAGAGAAACCTTTTAAAACATCCCAATATGAAAGCCACCACCAACTTCCCAAAAAGAAAATCACCATCCCCAACCTGTTAAATCAGAGCAGAAAAATAGGACTCTACTCTCCTGCAATCTGAAAGCTTTTTCCAGCAAACCAATAGAGCTAATTTTGTCCAGCTAAATTACACCTTCAGAGAGCAGCAAAGGCAATTCAACCTCGAGAACTTTCACTTTAGAACCACATATCAGTGCCCAATATTTAAGAAATTTGGCTCACTATTACTCAAAATTTAGTCACACATTTGTAGTCTCTCAGCTCAGGAAACTCACCCCCATTTCCCCTTTCCATAAAATTTCACTCACACACCCTTCAAAACCCAACCCAATTGTTACTTGAAAAGCTTCATCCACACAACCCTGTCAAGAAAACAAAAACAGAAGAGCATTAACAGTTGGTTTTATTAAAAACATAGCTCACTTTCACTCATATTTAGTCACACATATGTAGGCTCTCAACTCAAAATTCCCGGCTCCCTTTTCCCTTTTCCAATTGTTTCTCTCGCACTCCCTTCAAACCCAACACAGATGTTACTTGAATAGCTTCAGCCACACAACCCTGTCAAGGAAACTAAAACAGAAGCAACATGAACAGTTAGTTAAAAATCAGTTCCCAAAAAATTAGTGCATGTCCATCATTTTCTCTGCCTCACCAAGCTCACCACTTTCACCAAGATTTTACGCCTCTCATCACCACATATTTTATGAGTCCCTCCCCAGCCCCTGCACCTTTTTAAATATTGTCCAGTAACTTCACACCAATTTTCACACCATTTCCAATCCTCACAACACTCAAAGTCACTTTGTTTCACTCCAAGCCACCAATCTTCTTTGTTGCCAAGGATGGTGAAATGCTCAAATCCATCCACCAACCCTTAAACAAACCCGCATCATCAACACCTTAACTAGGATTTTGTTATATCTAGAGAAAAAACCAATTCAAAAGGATGAAAGACTATAATTTGTATTCTTTTAAAGCCAAAAGCCACAAAAGTACCTAACCCCCCCCCCCCCCCCCCCCCCCCCCACACACCCCCCCTGTACTGCCTAGGAAGTGAACATCAATGATTGGCCGAGCTTAATCAGAGTATACTGTAGGGAGGATGAGCTTGATCCAGGTATGAAGTGGCTTAATCCGAGTATGAAGTAGGAAGGACGAGCTTGATAGGCTTAATCCAAGTATGCTGTAGGGAGAACGAGCTTGATAGGCTTAATCCGAGTATGCTGTAGGGAGGACGAGCTTGATGAGCTTGATCCAGGTATGAAGTAGGGAGGACGAGCTTGATAGGCTTAACCCGAGATACGCATGACAAGATCTTATCATATCAATAAGGATATCAATTAGTATCAAATAATAACTACCCCGAGATATGCGTGACAAGATCTTATCATATCAATAAGGATATCAATTAGTATTAAGTCAATTAGTATCAAATAATAACTACCCGTGAAGTGTGCAACAAGATCTTATCATATCAATAAGGACATCAATTAGTATCAGATAAAGACTTATCAAGATAAATCATTTGTTACAAGTATAAATATAAGACCTCCCCAAAGAGGGAGACGACCTATTTTTTCTAGGAGAACTACGTTAGCTTTGATTCCCACTTGGGATACGTAGGAGCAGGATATCATTCTGTCAAGCTATATTCTAAAAAATCCTTCGAATTCATCATGAGAAATATAGGTCACATCCCGTTCCGGCTAGAATCCGACAAATACGGTTTTTGGCAGGACCAACAACCCCCCCCCCCCCCCCCACCCCCACCCCCACCCCCACCCCCACCCCCACCCCCCAATCTCTAGCCAACTTATTATTAATATTTCAAACATGTCAAAGGATCTATACACCATGCGACATACCAATAATTAAGCTCCTTATTTGCTACCAACCACAACCAAGATATTTTTTTTATCATTTCCAAAATCCTACCCAAATCCAATTGCCCATTGTTGAAGCATATAGCATTTCTTTCTATCCATAATTACCAAATCATCGAATGCCATAAAACCATTCCTTTCTTTCTATTCTTTCTCCCCCATAGCAAGCCTTTATATGTTGTAGGTATAACTCCTTGATATTATTTGGTAACACATCCCTAAGCCCTAACCACTCATACATCTTCATCCATACCCTACTAGCATTGCTACAAAGGAGAAATAGAAGATCAGTAGACTCCACCTCTACCTCACACAATGATTTTCCCATATAAATTAACTTTTTTATTTTGATTTCTTAATTAGTTCCATTAGAATTTCCTTTAAAAAAGTGTCTCGGGAATTAACCTTTGGTTTTTGAAACGTTCCAACTAGATTGTTTCCATCATGATTCGAATTACGTTCTCTTCCTTATGTGGTCAAGATTAGGGCTGGACAAATTTTCACAACCGACCGAGACCCGAAACAACTCGAAGAAAAATTTGAGCATGCGGGCGGTTTTTGCCGAGTCTCAGTTCGTCGGATTGAAAAAACTGGGTTACCACGGTTTCCGGCTGTCGGGCTCGGTCCCAGAAATTTCAGACCGTCGATGACCGAACCCGACCGACTAAGTAGTGAAAACAGAAAGCTAAAAAATCATGTTTCGGAAGAAGAACGATGAGGAAGGAAGGTGAGAGAGGAGAAGAATGGCGATTGGCAACCATGAGAGAGTAGAAGAGAAGAAGGCACGACGGGCATGCGAGAGTGGAGGAGATGAAGGCGAGACCGAAGAAGAATGACACGAGACTGGAGAATAATAACGCGACGCGAAGGGTGGCGGCGACAACTGAAGCTTTGAACACTGAAACTGAAGGGTGAAGGCTGAAATGGTGGGTTGCGGCTAGCTGAAGGTGAGAAACAGAGAAAGTCAGGGTTTTTTAGGGTTAGGGTTGGCCCAAAAACGTTTAAACAGAAAGCTTTTAAAACAAAACAAAATGATTTTCAAAAAACCAAATAGCCCAAAATTGATTGTGGCCCAAAGGCCATATTGTTGCATTTTTTAACTCATTATTCAATGGCCCAAAAGGCCCACACTCATCGCAAAGAAATGATCAGATCTCTACGAAGATCCACGAACCAAGAGGCCAGATCTACGATAAAGGTGTTAGATCTGCGAATAAATAAAGTTTCAAGCTTTATGTTATGGTTGAAGTTTGATGTTTCTTCTCCTCTCTCCTTTCTGGTTTCTGTGAATTTTTTTTTTTTTTAATTGGCCTTCAACCGTCGGTATCCGACCCGTCAACTCGACCCGCTCAAAACCGAAGCTTCAATCGGACGGGAATAGGTCACATTTTTTGATGTTTAAAACGGACCAAAACCCGAAATGTGTCACCCGAAACCGACCGTACCCGACTGTTGTTCACCCCGTAGTCAAGATGCTTATCACTTTAACCGGCCCTTAGTTGGTAGGGATTCCAATTTTAAATGAGATTCAATAAAATCCTAATTAATAAATGAGATCCAATAGCAAATATACAACAAGGGATAGAATTCAAGTCACGTAAATAAATGATAGAGAAATGGTAAATTGGATCAAATTGTGCAATTGCAACCTAGCTATTTCAACCTGGCAATAATGATCTTGTCCTCGTTGACTATTTCCGGATTGCAACCTCACAATATAATAAGCATCAAATTGTGCGATTGCAACCTATTTCAACCTGTGCATTATGGAGAAGGGGAGATTAACAATAACATTATGTCCACATATCACAGCAGTATCAAAATTGAAAGTTGCTCTTAAAAATCTTGTAAACCAAAGATTCATGAGATTATTTTTATAAGGAAAAAATATATCGATAAATAGTACAAGAGATACTTTAACCCATATACAAGAGCAAAGAAAAGGGACCAAATGTAAATAAAAAAATAAATCTTTACAAACAAAGACTAGTTTTGAAAGTCTTCCTTAGCCCACCAAGTGCAGACACTCTTCAAATGCAAGGTTAGCAAAGATAGAAGGAAAACACATGACTTTATACAGCTAGCAAACAGAGCAAATGACAATCCTGGATTGAATAAAAGAATTGAGTAAATACTCTTGGATAGAATTGCGTTAAACTTATTTTACTGCTCATAAAATATACATCACAACTTTATGACTAATGACTTATACGCTAAAATAAATTTTTCTTTTTTTCTTTTTATGTTTTACATTCATGGCTTCTTTGGCCTGTGAAAAAAAATAAAAAATTTAACAGGCCAAATGGCTGCTAAACTCTCTTACATTCTAATGTATACATATATCAACTAAAACACAAGTGAATACAAAGATACAACTGAAGAGCAAATATTTGCTCCTGTTCTACTTGACTACTTTACATTTCTAAGATAATGAGGGAAACCTTTCAAACCTTCACATACCATGATAAAAATTATGCATACTTCAACCCTTCCATCCTTCAAAACCTACCAATTTAATTATTTTTAAGCCTTAAAACGTCAATATGCACTTTCCTATAATTAGGAGAGGTGATCCTAAATATATGTTCCTCTCCAGTGCAGTTATCTACTTGAACAATCCAACGACTCCTCCTTCTTTGATCAATCTTGTCATAAGTACCCTTCACATTTGGATCTATCTTTATCACAAGCAACCCTTCTCCAATGGGTAAAAACGATGCCCTCAGTTGTCTCCATCTTGAGACCCTATGCCTAACATTATATCCAACCACAACTGCCCCATCTTTCTTGGCCCCTTTAAATGCTGCTAGAAAAACCTCTCTAGCATTTGTGATGTCACAATCTACAAGAACAAAATCAGCTCCTTTGTAATCACCTAACAAAAAGGCTTTTTGCATCTCCAACAACAAACTCCACACAATCTCCATCAACTCCTAGAGCTTTTCTTGATGCTTGTGATTCATTTTTGATCACATGAAATGCAAACCACATGTCCACCGGTTTGATGAGCGGCTGCAGCCAGTGCTAGCGTGGTGGAACCGGCCACACCGGCACTGGCTACCACCATGAGTCGTGCATTCTTGCCTGCTGCCAAAGCAGATATGAACTCAGCTACATCAGGTTCTTTGTCCCTTTTGGCCTGCAAAATATAAGACAGCTAATTAAGATTCTTATCTTATGGGACAAAGCAACAGTACTTAAGACAATTTAGACCCAACTTAAGGACAAAACTTAGGTATAATTCCATATGTATATTAGGTGTTGTTTCCAATAGCAATAGGACATGTATAAAAGCTGTTACACATGTTATGTTTTTCATTTATCAACTATTACGCATGTCCTATTGTTATTGGAAAATAACATGTACATATGGAATTGTACCTAAGTATTGTCCCAACATTTAATTGGATAAGGGAATTTTGAAAGTGTAAAAACAGATTCGAAGTATAAAACTTAATAGGTTTGCTGTTTTTTGCTTACCATTTTGAGTGCTTGGAGATAAGCTCTCTTGGCATTTTCAGCTGACCAACCAGACATGCTGTTGATTGTTTTTTGTGAGATTTCTTTGGGTTTAATTTGAAGCTATCTTTGATGAGAAAACTGTGCATCAAGTTGTTGAGCCATCAGCATTATATATAAAAATGTGGTGAGAAAACCATAGCTTATTCTGGGTCTATGGCATTAAATTTTTTAGACCTTAATTTTGGAAGCAACTGAGGGAGGCTGCTATTGTAGATTCTCTGAATTCCTGCCGTCCAAACGGGCACAAATTATGTTGAAAGTCTCGCTAGGAAATAAATATCTATAAATTTGGCATAGTGGATTTCTCCCCAATGTATACAAACAAAAAGCACTCATGCACACGTTTATGGAAGGGAATTTTTCTTTTCCTCTGCTGCTATACGGTGGAATCTGAGATCTGATCTCAATTTTTATACTAGATTGTAACCAATGCTTAAATTAATCAAGTAATCCAACCTAGCTCTTTGAAGACAATACAGTAACGACGCAACTCAACACGTGTTTAGTCACATTGTATTTTTCGTCATTGCAAACACTTATGAAAAAACCTGATCGCAATTACGATCATGATGCAATTTTGGAAACTATAAAAACCACAACATCACAACCTCATTTGCGGTTTTCAGACCTCACTTTAAAACCTTGCTTATATAAAACCTAAAACCTCTAAGATAACTGTAAAGTACAATTTAATCTATCCAATTTTGAAATGATTTAACTTTTTCTTATGGTTCTATTAAATTAAGACATCTCCAACATGAGTAAAAAGTTGAAGGTGAAAACCAAGACCACTCGTAATATATCGGAGAGAGCAAATTTCAGCTCAGTGGCCTGGTTAACATTAGGCTTCTTGAGTTGATCAGTGGTTGCTTGGAGTTTAAGAATAAAATTTTTCTAAAAATTGTCTTAACTAAATTCAACACTAATCTTCTTCTTTTTTGACAAAAAATTCAACACTAATCTTTGTTTTTAGGAATCTCACAATCAATCTCCTTTTAGAATTATATTATCATTATACCTTTATTTCTTCTAAAAGGTGATGATTGAAATTATATGAAACTCTTTAAGAAGGTGGGTGTAACTTTTGAACAATAGGGATGATAATAATAATTAAGTCAAAAGGTTTATATATTTCTCCACTCACATTAGCACAAGACCTGAGTTCAAATTGTCTTACAAGAACATGGAAAAATCCGAGATTAAACTCCTCTATAGCACGTAAAAGTATAAAATGAGAAAGTAAAGATGTATCCACCCTTGATTAGTTAAAGTGAATTGAGTCGTTAAGATCTCAATGTACTTTAACTAATCAAGGGTGAATATACTCTTACTTTTTTATTTTACACTTTTGCTCATGAATTCCACTTTGGCACACTAAATAAAATAAGTCTCACATAAAAATGCATTCAATAATAAAGAATGTATCGGGAGAGTGTTAAAATATATTGATAGCATTGCTCTTATTCTAATAGTGGAAATTTTCAATTAAATTGTCTCGAAGGTGGTGCAGTCTCCTATATCGGAGAATTTGCATACCCGAAAAGCTCACATACTCAGATTCAGAATGTAACCATACTTTCATCACCGTCCAAATATTATCCAAGCCACAAATAATGTAGGTAATACATATTGTCAAATTATGTCCGATATCGGAGAATGTTATTTTATTTCATATTTAATTTTGATATTAGATTTGAACATAAAAACACCTGGACATCCTCAATGCTGGAAGTAAAAGCATTTATCATCGGTCCCGCTAGTATAGCTCAAGTGGTAGAGCTCAGGGATATTTGTGTCAGTGACGTGTGGGTTCGATCCTGTGGTAACTCCAGATTTCCCCCTTTCCTATAAGGCTTAAATATGCCTTTTATGAACCAAAAAAAAGCATTTATCGTCGTTGTTTTATATATAAATTTTCGAGGTTTTTATACTAAATTTTGTGCAATGCCTAATAGATCTCTCATGTTAATTTTATGAATAAATTAAAATTATAACCCAAAAATATTTGAAAAGTCAGGTACTTCTCTGAACCCCAACGTAAGTAAGGAATATCACGATGTTTGCAGGTATAGATACATGCATTGATTCTTACAACCTACCCTTCATTTAATTTGTCTGTGTTTCCCTTTGTCCAAGCTTGATATATTCTGATGATCATCATATGAGTTTGGGAATCTAGGACGGTGGTTTTAAATGGACCATGCAACATATATCTTTGAATTTAGTCATCATCTTATGTACGTACTAGCCATGTATATATTTAGGATTAATTATAATGCACTATGAATGTTTTATATTGTCCATCAATCATATATTGTCATCATCAATACTAACTACTTTAAAAGTCAAAAAAAAGATGATATCTGATTAATTGACGGTACATAGAATTTTGTACATCGACAATGTATCAAAATTAAACTCATATATTTAATTCATTAATTTAAATAATTATAAATATAAAACTAACAATTTTATTTATAGGAATACTTTTTCCTCAAACCAGTTATACATACCAACAAGGACCCACACAACAAAGTATAGATGAGTTTTTCTTAAGTACAATGTCGAAGATTTAATTCATGTTGTGTGTATAAGAAATGCTTTTTTTTTTTTTTTGATAGGTCAAATGGTTAAAAGTTAGTGGGTTAGTTGTTAGAGGGGGTCGGGTGGAGGGGACCAAACCCCAAACCTTGAAACTCCTGATGTCCCTTGGCTACCACTTGAGCCACCTATGCGGGACATAAATGCTTTGTTTGAAAAGGCAAAATCCATTTCGATGATCTTTATATCTTGAAAGGGATTAGTCTCTGACAATTGATTAGGATACCATTGGTGCAACTAAAAAAACAACTACACACAGGCAATTGCTCCTCACTTATGTCATTCCAAGTGAAATTTCTTCCAGCCAAATCATTATTGTAGTTAATAGAGAAATTGCCGAAAAATGTTTTAGAACCTAAACTTGTTTTTTTTTTTTTTTTATAAGTCAAATTGGTATTGAATGAAGCACTAAGAGTACTCAACCCAAATACAAGTAGGATCCGAAAATGCCAAAAGGGGACAAATTAGTTGTTCAACCAAGAATGGCTTATATGCTTTTATCTTCTTCCTTTTTCTTTTTTCTTTTCTTTATGAACTGAAGTGCTCCTTATGCTTAACATAGAAATTAACAAACAAAATTACATTATTACTTTCGAGTAGATAGGTTCACGCTCTAAAACAAAATGTTACAGAAAGGACGATTATTATCCTTTGAAGACATCCACGAGATTGGTCTTTCAACAATGCTTCCAATCACTTGAAATCAGGGTGCTCAAAAAGTATTGAAGAAAGGGATCAAAGCAGATTATAATTGAAGTTGTCCCCCAATTCATTTCCCACTTATACCATGACTGTATAGAAGATTCTAATGTGGTTATTGGTTGTTTATAGCTCAATAAAACAAGAATGATTCAGTGAACATTACCACTAAAACTTGGCTTGGATTTCGGGAGCAGCTTGGATAAATTAGACATGTTAGCTAAACAAAGAGTGGTGTTTGATATAAAGCAGACTGATGCCCAATATATTCCAAATGACAAATTTATGTCTACTCATGCTGGTTGTGGTCCTCTCATTTTCACAAAGCATAGTTTATTTGATGACACAAAATAAAATAAAAACTACTAAGCGTATGTGCAAAGAAACTCTAATTTTCAAGATTTAAAATGTTACAATTAACTACTTTGGAAGAGCACGACCATTTATTCTATAAGTTGTAACACCAAACAACCAAACAAATCATAGGCTCTTCAATTCTATAGGATGAGCTTGTACAGGCCCATGTTCTTCTGTTGCTAACTAAAGACACCAGAGCACACCTCATTCTGCATTTACTCAGAAACAAAATTGGAAGCAATCAAGAACCAAATCCTACCAGGTCTCATGCTTTACTCGATATTGATTCTAACCACTTTCTTTGTTCTCCCACTGGAATTGGATCCTGTTTCATAATTTGATGCAAATCCTCTCGCTCTTCCAGCCTTCTCAAAAGATGGAAGTGCCCAAACCTGGTTTCTGTTCTGTTCGCCACCGCTGGAACCTGCAACATTGTCATGTTCAAAATTCAGGCAATATTTATGTAAAGAGTTCATGCTAAAGACCAGTCCAGAAGAAACTGTGGTTTTGCATAAGTAACAAGCTGTAGGATTAACAGACAAAATAAACCACCATGGTGACAGATTTATGTTGTCTGTCATCAATTAGTAGACAGAAGCATGCCCCATTTATTAGACCATACGTTTACTCATGCAAGCTTGGTTTCCAGGTTAAATGTAGAAAGGGAAAAAAAACTACGGGAAACAAAAAGCATGGAACTGTTCGGAATGATATACACCATAACTTTCCTCGCACAAGTGTAGTAGCAAAGTTATCAAAACATGCTACTCCATTATCACCTTAATACTTACAATGCTATGTCAGTCCCAGTTACATGGATCTCAATCTATGCAGTTAGATACCAGAAGCATTGAACACAGCTAGTGTAATAAATTATATGCCTATAAAAACAGAGAAGATGAATAAAATACTTGCAAGAACATTCCATATAACGTTTTAGCTCAGAAAGTAACTCGGAAACATGACATCACAACTGCAAAATGCTTAAACTATGATATAAAATCAACATAAATGTCAGCCAAGAAGAGGGATATTCAATTGATAACATAACAGCTTAGCATTCTATATTTGCAACATAAACCAAATAAAATTATACAAAAACAATATAACACATACCATGGCAAAGTTTACTTGCCAAAACATTATACCAACTAACCAGGAGCTTGACAACTACTTTACAAAACCTTGAAAGGGTTTCTCCTAGTCCTCCCATGTGGAGAGTATGAAATTTTTGAGGCAATTTGCCTAAAAAGAGACAAAGATCATTAAACCATCTTCATTGTCCTTTAGAGACCTCATCATTTTATCATTCTATTTTGAAAATTGAAATTAAACATGATCTGTAAAAAAGAATATTGCAATAGAAATCTCAACAAGAATAATTCTACAAATGGCCACCTAAGTTTGCCTTATACAGAAAAGCATATGATAACATCTATATAATTGGATAAGCTCATTAAATCATTATCCCCTTTGCATAGCATGATAATTTGCAATCTAAATTAGGTTCACGTTATTTTGCATCACGATTCAAGTCATAGATAGATGGCATTATATCAATAATATTCGACTATAAGCAAACCACAATTCAAAAAAATAATAATAATAATAATAATTTTCTCGTTATGGCAAACCAGCTATTCATCATAAATATCCAAACTTGCACCGAGACTTTTTCTTTGGTTTCTCAGAATATCATCTCATCCAATAGGTGAAGAACTAATCTCTTGGAGTAGGGTCAAGCACCTAAGTTGTGACCCCCTCAACAGGGTCTTTTCCCATAAGCAAGAATCTTGATATCGAACCTAGGACAATACACTTAAGAGACCCTAACCCCTTCCACTTGGATCAACACAGAGTGCTAACTTGCACCATGACTTTGAAACAACAGAGGTTTGTGCTAAAACAAACTTGATTGAGTACAGGTCAGACAGGATACATCATACATTATTGAATTAAAACAGAACAAAGGAAGCTTACCCTCGTTCCTATGCACATCATATCCGCCCTTCCACCCAGGTGACTGCCCTGTATTATTACCTTTCCATGCTTCCTCAAATCCTGCAAGCTCATCTGGAACATTAAAAAAACAAACGAATACATCAATATTGAAGAAAATAAAAATATATACCACTCTTGATATTGTCAAACATATAGAACAAACCTTCATTAAGATTGTGCAGCGTCTGCGTGGTATCAACCTTACCATCTGAGTCAAGCTTCCTCAAAACTGAATGACCCTATATACATAAAAGCATAAGCTTAATTTATATTTAAAGCTAAAAAAGTGCTTCATTTCCTATTAAACTAACACAGAAGTTAAACAACAGGACAAAAGGCTGAGCAATGAGCACCATATAATATATCGATGGTATAGCATAATAACTTCTTTTTTTAACCAGACAGAAGGTTTTGTATCATTCCTGACTGAAGAAAAAAAAAATAGCATAACAATTATATCTGTCCAGTCATCCTGCAACTTTACTGAAAGCACAATATATTTAATGACCCTTTTTCATCTACATCTAACACTATACTGGAGGAGGGCATTCTTAGACCAATCAGATGTTACACCTTATCATGGATTCCTCTGCTGATCCTATGCGTTGCCTGGCCTGTTGATGAGTCAGCTTCTTTGCCTTCCTCTATCACCGCCTGATTCACAAAGATACCATTATAACCCCCCGAAAAAAAACCTCACAAGTCACAACAAATCATACTAAGAGGAAGTTACGTACCCCATCAGCCCCTATCCTTCTGGTTCTTGTAGAAGTATAATAAGCACCATCTACACCACCATATGTTACTCTACTAGTCTGAAAAGAAGAACTGCGACCCTTTGGGGGTTCTACTTTGTGATGATCATTCTTGTAAGTTACATCACTGTTCTTCCTCTCAGCTAGATATCAAAGAAGCAGTATATAAAATTAGTCAAGCAAATAACATAAGCTAAAGTGCTAAACTAAAATCTTGATAAAATGAAACCAAAAATAGAGACAGTATATTACTATATTACCATTAACATCATCATCTGGATGCTCAACAGATGGTTCCACAAGATCCTCCTTGTCTCCAGTCTCAAGGAAATCATTACACCCCTCATCATCAGAACCTAATTCCTCTATGACTATACCCTTTTCTTTACTTGGCTTCTGCATTGTTCCTGATGCAGAACTTGAACCAAACATGCTATGAAATGGTTGAGTGAAAAAAGGATCATCAAATGGATCCCTGCCTCCAAAAAGACTTGGCATCATACTTCTATGGAATCCAAAGCCACCAAAATCACCAAATCCTCTAAATTCCTTGCTTGAATCAAAAATATTGTCCTGAATTTCTCTACCCTTCTGCATGTTCTTTTATCTAATCTTCCCAAAGGGAAAATCCAATGCAAGCAAAACATAAAATGATTCATTTCATCATTTTTTATTCCAAGAAATTGTTTCTATAATGGGTGTAAAGTTGAGAGCCATAGAAATGCAAATGTTTTTTTTTTTTAGAATGAAGATAAAATTTAAGTTACCTGATATAGGATTTGAATTGGAGAAGAACCCAGAAATTGCTCTGAGATTGAAACATAGGAAAGAAATGAAAGCGAGTAATATATGTAGCGGGAGGAATACGACAGTACACGGAGGGAGTGACACGTGGATTTGATTTGATTTCATTTTCGCAAAAACTAGAACCTTCTGGCTCGGTTTGAGCCTTGAAGTTTCGTTTAGATTCTGTAAATAAGACCATTCTTTGTTTGTTGTGATTGTATATTAAATATTAATATATTTATTTATATTTATTATTATTTATTTTAAAATATATAGAATAACATATTTCTTAATTTTCATTTCATTTTTTTTTTTAATTATATGATTTAGACCTTTAGTTATGTATGGACAAGACAATTCTAAATTGAGTTTCTGTAAATCTGAATTAAGTTTATGTTTTGAGTAAATAAAGGTATATCTATTCTTATTTAGTTAAATTGATTTAAAGTGAATAAACCTCATTTTAAAATTTAAATTCAAGGTTACTTTAAAGAGTTTTTAATTTTGTTAAATTGATTTAAAGTGAATAAACCTCTTTTTAAAATTTAAATTCAAGGTGACATGATCAAAATATTGTGTCAAATCGGTGCCAAATTAAATCTTTAGAATGACTAAAGATATATTTATCATTAAAAGTCACTTGTTTAGTTGAAACATCGCATCTCAATCTTAAATAAAAATTCTTAAACTGAATTTATCTTTAGAACATAATTAATTTGATAAAAATATATAAAAATCTAAATCATTTAAGAGTAAATACACATTTACTTGTTGGCTGCACAGAGAGAGAGACACATTTCAACATAATGCCAATTCTAATACCAAATGGCGCCTTTTGTATTATTTCATTTTTAAATTTACTAATTAAATGACTATTTTGGTGACCAAGTAATAAATCTAAAACACTTCATTAATAATAATATCTATATACTATATTACCTTAGTCTAAGATTCAAATTATTAATTTTAAACATAATTTTATTTGAAGTTGTATATACATATCCAAAAATAAATTGAATGTTCAGAAAAAACATTATAATAAAAAAAGAATTTGCAAATAAATACAAGAAAAATTATTTAAATTTTTATTAGTTAAAGTAGTATCCTTCTTTTGGTTGGTTGTTCAATGAAATAATTTAACCGTTTAGCTAAAAAAGCAGACAAAGAAAGGGTTTTACATTTTTGCAAGAGAGATAAAGGCACCTTGCTTAAGAAAGGTTACAAATTGCCACTGGTAAATGACATGAGTTAGGCAGTGGTGAATCCATTACAAATCTTCAAACAATCACTAATAATATCAGTGCATGACCACAATATGAAGGTGAGAGATTGAATAGAAGAAAGTAAGAATTGCATTGCTTGTCAAATAGTTCCAATCCTGATGGATATAAACAAATCAGAAATTTAAACACATTAGCCCCTCAAACCATCATAACACCCTGCCTTCTCATTGCTGCTCCCCTTCATTTCAACTTGACACAAATAACATTTGAATAAAAAAAATCATACTAAGTGCCTATGCAGATGAAATGCCAAGAGCCCACATTTACTTACACGTTACATTCTGTTACTGAAAGTATAGGGTTCTTGGAGTCTCCATGTCTTTTGTTACATGGTGGGAAAATATATTAGCTTTTAGAACTATTGGGAATCGAAGTCTGGTTTTGATGGATAGTCAAGACCTTGTAGAGCTGGCATCCTACGTATATCTTCTTCTGAATAAGCAGGGATGAACCAGTATCTCTTGTCCATGCCAAAAACCTGATACCAAAGCAACATAAATCATAATGTAACTTCAAAATCCTATATTATTGAATAATAATGATAATAATAACGGAATGAGGGAACCCCAGCTACATGTTAATCCAGAGAATCAAAAAGCAAAATACCACAAGATCTACAAACACATTTACTTGTAGAATATAACACAAAATTGATATAAGATTAACATTAAAAACTCAAATCCTAAGGATGTATGTAAGATAGAATAAATCCTAACACAAGCATCTGCATCTAAAATGCAACCATTACTACATAACTATTCCTACTTCCTAGCACAGATCCAAGAGAAAATTAAAATGAAGATATTAATTTTCGAAAGTTAGCATTACTCTATTGTAAACACAATATACCCCGTCTGTATTAATACAAAAAGTCAAGAATTATAAGTAAAAATATAGTAGGATGCAGACTAGACTCTGATGATGTCTAACACCAGTACAACAACCATTTCGAAGTGTCTGTACTTCCTCAACAAGATTAGAGGGGAAAAAATTTCTATTTTTGCTCACAGAAACATAATAAAAAGGTTATACATTAATCATAATATCTACAATATTGCAATGATATCTAACTCTTTTACTAATACAAGAACACAGTAGTGAATATTTGTATTAATTTTTTAAAAACACAAACTGTAATCACATGAAGGTTTAAGTCAATGTTTAAAGAATTGTACTCCAAAAGAAGTTGGCCTAAGAATCTAGGTGAAATTTGTTTACAACATTACATGTAGGCTGGATTATAACTCATTCACTGGAAAAACATGGGTGATAAATGAATTATGTTAAAACTAGTTCATACCAAATGGAGATATCATTGTCTTTCAATTAACCAAATGGCACCTAAGATCATGGAACAGATACTTTGGAGCCTAAATTAGCTGTCAACAAATAAACTACCTTGTGCAATTAATATTGGATGTATAGTCTGTAAAATGTGATATTTTCAACTACAATAGGATAAGAATGTACACAGATCTCTCTCTCTCTCTCTCTCTCTCTCTCTCTCTCTCTCACACACACACACACACACAGAGCATTTGTTTAGCAATTATGCAATGTGTTTTGTTTAATTGCATTGATGAGAAAGAATTAGTGAGATTGTTAATATGAATGGAATTATTTGAGTAATACCATCTACGAAAGAATTTTTATGCAGTAGGTGTAAAATCAACCGTAAAGAACATCTAAAAATAAAATAATATAAACAATGAGTATGATACAGCATGCACAAACCTGTTCAAAGTTTTTTCGACGACCAAGATCATAACGCCATTTTGGAGTAGTTTTCTTCTCATATGCCTGCTCACAACAAGGAACAAATTCCATATTTCCATTAGTATCCACTTCAGATAAGCCATCCTTCATATTCATAGTTCATACAACAAGAAAGTATTAGACAAAAGAATAAGTAATATTACATACATACACACACAAAGCATTCACCTCTGCACTAGGGGGTCCAGTTCATGTATCACAACAGATCAATTTAAATGCAACTAAGTATTTTCATTCAACTAGGACCAGAACAGTTTCTTCAGGAGAAAGACAGATAGAGTATAAAGAATCTACTTTCCCAAATCAAAGGATCAAAAGCATACAAAACAAAAACAGAGTTCTCAAGTTTTTGAAAGAAAAAAAGTTTACCTCAATAGTTGTTGTATTAGCAGCCACCAACGATATGTGCATGATGAGAAATCCCAAGACACTCAGTGCGAAGGCCAGATTCAAAACTGCAGGTAATCGCAAAGGTGTTACAGAAATTCACATATGGCACCAACAACTAGAACTGTGTTTTGAAACCCTACCAAAAGCAAGAAAAGTTGTTGCAAGAGAGCCAGGTGTCCCAGGAATTTCTCCATCACTAAAGAATGCCAAGAAATGTGGCAGTAAGGATGCAGTCACAAGAGTCGTCTCAAGAAAAGTGTAGAACTGCATTAAGATTCAAACAGATAAATATTAATCATAGTAAGTATTTTGTATCGGACCAATTGACAGACACAACTAAAACAAACAAATTCACAACTATTCATGTTATAGTAACTGGAAAAATATAAAGACTATATGTTGATCATATTTCATACACTTCATACTACTGACGTATGTTAAAAAAATCACAGCTTAACATCTTTTGAAGGAACAAATACCCAAAAACAATTAACACTGATTAGCTAGCCTGAACAAAGGTCACTTGCAAAAAACTGAGCAGGTAATGCTAGGACCTACAATGAAGTTCATATTAATCTGTCTACTGGGGGATTAGATTTTAAAAAAATGTGTTCTGGACTACTTTAGACAGAAGAAATTATTTTTCCTTCACCCCTTCAAATTGATGAAAAGTAATGATATGGTATCCACTATAGCACCCGAGTTGACAACTCAAAAGAAACAAACCAACAACACAGTTAGTATTAGATTAGCTCCCCAAAGAAAGTTGCTGACCCCAACTGCATAAACTACAACAGGGATATTATAAAACAGCATCTGCTGGTTGCTCAGTTATTCTAACGGTATATAGCTTAGCCTAAGTCATGAAACATCACTATCAAAACAACCGTCTCTTTTTAAGGCTACCCACTCCGCATTGCGATAAATAAGCTCCACTTTCAATCCACCACTATCAGTCTGACAACATTGCACGTGAACATCACCATGACAGTCCAAAATAAGATCACCCATCCAACTCTAAGAAAAAAAGTTTGATCTGCAATTTCATATTTCAATAGCATGGCTAATAGGCTATATATAAGTAGACAACAAAAAAGGAAATTTTAAACCACAGTAGAAATAAATAACCCCAGTAAGTGTTTCTACTTTCTACTTTCTAACATAAAAAACAACCAAACCCAATGACCAATATAAAATAGTGAACATCACAAGATTTTTAGCACAGCTCTACAGAGAGTCAGAGATATGAAATACAGTCATTGCAGGTCAGAAATAAAAGCAATCCACACGAGTAATAACTCGATAATTGAATAATAACTCCAGCTAAGGTAGATGTCCATACCAAGAAAAGAAGGAAATACTTGTAATTTAGTGCGCCAACACAGTTAACTACCCAGACGCAATGGTGGTCCATCTTCAACACACAACGTCCACCTGGTATCAAACCAATAACGGCCAAACTTATCACAACACGTTCACAATGTAGCCTAGCCATACAAAAATTGAAATTTTGGCATGCCGAAACTCACAAACTGAACAATGATGGCATCGAGGCGGCTTGAGCTGATTGCACTTCCGACAGTAACGGATACGTTGACTAGAAGGATCAGGCGACACAACATTGTTGAATTCTGACCCAACCAATGGGTCAGTCTCTCCTCTCTCCTCATCTATGGCAGGCCTCCAGTTTGGAGGTACACTCCCCGGATCAGTAAAAACAACAGAAAAGTAACTCCACAATAGCATAGCCAACTGCAAAATCATGAGAAAAATTTCAAATTGTCATATCATTTAGTCCACTCAACATGCTAAAGAAACAACACTTCATTAATCTATTGAACTAATCATATATGTTTTAACATAAGCTGAATTCTGAAGCCACATTTCAGAATCTAACAGAAAGCTTAAGATAAATGAGTTCCCAGATAAGGAAACATTATAAAGAAACAAACATTTTGTACCATCCTCTTCCTAGAAAATCCACACTTTCACAAAAGCTAACATTTCCAAAGATCACAACTCAAATTCAAAACCCAAAACATGACCCCAAAAAAAATTTTAAAAAAAAAAACTTAAATTTTTTTTAAAAAAACAGCTTTAGAAGCTTACCAAACTATGAAACAAAATCAACACCGCCAAGGCAGTAACAAAATCAACTCCTCCAGCATACAAAGCAGGGCCATAATTAGTCAAAACGACAGCGTAATAGGTAACACCAACGACCCCAAGAACCAATAGGATCATGATCGAGCCCAATCCTCGCAGAGCAGTGCAGAACTTGAACACGTTCCATGCCATCGTAGCTCCAGATCTATGCATACTCGAGAAAAAACAAATACCGACTACGATTTAACCCTAAAGCTCGTTTCTTTAACTTTTCGATCCCAGAAAAATCATCAATTTCCTCGAAGAAAACACATGTCTGGAACAGCGTTGCTCCGATAACGAACAATCTCGGAGCTGAATCTGTTACTTGCGAGTTGGGTTTCTTGTTTGTTCGGTGGGTATGGTAAATCTAGGGTTTACAGAGAGAATTGGGCATAAAAAGAGGGATTTTGAGTGCGGAAGAAAATCGAAGTGAACATAACAACAAAGAGAAGGATGAAAAAGCTGATTTCATTTCATTATTAATATATTTTTGTGTTTCTTTCTTCTTCTTCTTCTTTTCCTTTTTCTTCTGTTAGTTTTAATGGATTTTTATTATTATTTATTATTATAATAAAAATTAAAGAAGATTTTGGGTTTATGAATACTTCTTGTTACTGTTGGAGTTATTCTTCTAATCTAACTACTACTATTATTATTGCCAGATAAGATAATTATTTAATTAAGTAGTTGTTGATTTTTTATTTTTTATTTTTTATTTTTGAGGCAAATTAAGTAGTTGTTGATTGAAATTTGTTACTAGTGATTAAGAATAAATGGATGGTGGATATCTAACTGCTGCTTTATTTTGGTCAAAAATCTAGAAGGTGAGACATAGGTGATAGGACTTGAACAATTCAAATTATCAGATGGAATTCTTCAATGCAGAATGGGAAATGGACCAAATGGTATATTAGTGAACCGAGAAAACTTAGCTGCAAACATTTCCCTCCATATGTTAATTCTAGGCATAAATTTAAGATATGGGTAACAGCTCATGTATACATGTTATATTTTCATTGATGGGTCATTATGCATGTCATAATCTTATCGAAAAACAACACCAAATAGCTAATGCATCTATGTAATTATACCTAAGTTCCTCTCCTTAAGTGATGTTTGGTTCCTGAAATGTTTTATTCCCAGATAAGCTGCATTCCTGGTAATCACATTTTTGGGGATCTTTTTTTCCCACATTCACATATGGGAATAGAGTTTGCCCAAGTTTCTAAATATCTTCCACTAATTTTATTCTTAAGCATCTTTTATACAGGGGAATAAATTTTTAAAACATTTATCAAATAAGATAAATTTTTATTCTCATATCAACATTCTCATGAATATTTTTTTAAAACTTGTAACAACCAATAGTTAAGAGAATTCACTTTTGTGGCCGAAATGTATCCAACTTCTTAATGTGAGTAATTATGAGTAAGAATATTTTAAAGTGGATTTGTATCTAAAATAAAAAATGTTTCGTCAAATATATTGTAATTATATTTTTGAAAAAAATTAAAATAAACACGTATTTTCTTTAAGTATAATTTACTTTATAATTTTTTTCAGAGTTATAGTGTGCATAATGTCTTTGCCACATTGGTAAAAGAAATATGAAAAAGCTTGTGTGTCCAACAGGTTCTCCAACAGAGATTAGTCACTACTAATGATGGTGGATACTTCGTATCTATGTCATGGTTAAAAAAAATTTGTTCATCCTAACTTCTACCTAAGTGGGGTGAATATGGTGGGGGTTTTTTTTTAAGTTATTATATCATTGGTACAAATTATCCATCGTTATAAATAGTGATTACTCTCTATGGGAGGATTTGGAAGGCATTTAGGATGTGTTTAGTTCAAAGAATAGGAGGGGTGCATTTTTTTTTTTTTTTTTGGTAACAGGGGAGGGATGGATTTTAATTAGTCAATATATTGGAGGAAAATAACATTTTTAATATTTTAGTCAATATATTTAAAATATTTTAACTCTCTTTCCCTTGTTTAAGGGACTCGTGTCCGTTATCATTTCGACCAACCACATATTGGAGTTTTGCTTGTTAATACTCACTAAAATTTTGAGTTTGAATTCGAAAAAATTGGACTTTTTTTTTACATAATATGATAGAACTTGTGAGTCGTGACCCAATTCGACTGGCCCGGCTTAGGCCAAGCAATATTAATGGCCAAGTAATTGGAGTTGTTAATTCTAAACTTTCTAAAGTTTGTATTGTTGGTGTAAAAAAAAATTCATCATCAATCAATCATAAATTGTCACATCAATAGAAATGTTTGACTTTTATCATAAATTCATGCATTGAATGATTTATAATTAATTGACAATATAAAAAAAACCTTATATCGTGGATTAAAGTTGAACTCTAAAAATAAAGCTCTCTATATTAATACCATATGCTCTTATATAAACAAATACTATCCCCATGAATTTCAATAAGCAATGGAAGATAAATTTTATATTTCAACTTTAGCATTTTATTATTGATACTCATCAACAATCAAATTTTAAAAACTATCAACTATATAAAAATTGTGTCCATGTTTGACATAAAAAAAAAAGGTTTAATTATAGTTTTGGTCCTCACACTATTGGTCATGTGTACTTTTGGTCCATATAGTTTTTTTTGGTAGCACATTTGGTCATCATATTTTTTTTTAATATTTGCAAATTCAGCCCTTCTGTTTAGTGTTCGTCAATTTTTTAATGATCAACAGAGAAGAATTACTGTTCTAAGTGCACAAAACCTCATATTTAGTTTCTCTCTCTTCTGCCTCTCAGCTTTAACATGATTTAGTGATTCTTCTATATGATTTACCGGTTTCGTCCCTTCTTTTCGGGACTTTTTTTTTTGTTCTGCCACATGGTCTTTTATCACACAAGCTCAATCAAAGGTTCCATGTGCTTAAAGTTGTGGTTCCTCTTTGTTGATCAATGAAAAATTGATGGATTTTGAATGGAAAGACCGAATTTGCAACATTAAAAAAATAGGTGACCAAATGTGATTAAAAAAAATAGGGAATCAAAATAGTACATGACCAATAGCAAGAGATCCAAAGTGCAATTAAGCCTAAAAAAAAAAACAACAACAAAAGTTTAAAACATGAAAGAATTTGTTTCAGCAATGAAAGCAATAAAAATAAGAATGAGGCATAAAATGAAAAATGAGTATCTAGCTGATACCATGATAATTACCAAAGCTTGTAAAAAAAAAAAATTTAATTTTCACTAGGTTACGTATTCTAGGGTGCACAAGTGTCATGGGTATCCCCACCATGCACAAGTAGATTTAACCGTTAGGATTCCACAAGCCTACAGATTGCAATCTAAACCATCCACATCAAATCATTTCCATCCACTTTTGTCTTCTTCTCCCATCACCATCCTCCTCCACCCCACCCCCTTCTGACAACACCAGCACCTGCGGGTACACGCAGCGGCTCGATGGCTGGAGCATTGACATAATCACCACCATCATCCCCTTCTTCTCCAGAGCCCCTTGCGTCGCCACCACCCGATGCGCCGCCGTCGAGTCCAGCCCGGAGGTAGGCTCGTGTTCACCAGAAAGTAGCAGCAGTGAGGAGAGATATTATACAAGATACATTGAAAGTTCTCTTCCTAAAGGACTCCACTCCCGTAGGTTTCAAGAAATCTATGATCTCCAACAAAAATTTGAGGCTGTTTGTCTTGAAAATGATAGACTCAAGAAGGAGAAGGAGGACCTTGAATCTGAAAAGCTCCACCTGGTTAAAAGAATGAAAGCCCCGATTTGTTTTATCTCACATCGAGAAAGGAAAATGGACAAGAAGTTAACTCCATGCTCCCTTGTCCAAATAAACACTAAACTTGTTGCGGTTGATGGGCCTGTGGAACACCTCGTTGCATTGGGATTCAAGCACGGTTGTTACTGGGCGAGGTGCGGCAAACTGGAGACATGGCGACAACGAGGTGGCTGGTACTGTTCCACGGCGGAGCTAAGTGCAGAAGTTGGACCGTGGGTGGCGGAGGAAGGGAAGAGGGGAGAAGGGAGAAAAATCTGGTGTAGTAAATCTAAAATTAGATCTATAAGCCTTTGTGATCAAACGATCAAGATTAAAAACAATACTTGTTCACCATGGACCACCTATCAAACTTGTGCACGGTAGAATTCGCCACAGTTTCAAATGATTGAAAGTGTGGAAAGCAAAACATTAATTAAAGTTAATTTTTAATCATTTTTAATACTTTCTATGGTGAGTTTTGTAAAAATACTGCATTTTAATTAATAGATACATAGACTCAAAAAAATAATAAAATTAATAGACACATAATATTACATGTTTCATTTATTTACCTATTAAATAATTTTTTTGACTCATCCAAAATTTTGATTTATTCTCCGACGACCACGATCATCGCTCCTGCTGGATAGCACCCTCCACTTGCAACCGCCAGCTCGCAACCTCTGTCTTCTCATATATGTCTTGCCATTATTTTCTTTTGCCATGGTTTGTTGTTTGAGCGTGATTATGGATTAACGGTGATTCTTAAGTATTTTATCCAATGAATATTGTCAACTTGTAGGCTGCTTTTAATCTTTAATATGTCATCTGTTGCTTTATGATTCTGTTTAAGTCTTTCATTATTGCTTCGGTTTTGTTATTGCTGCATTGGTTGCAAAGAATCTCCATTGGGTTTCATTATTAATCTAAATAATTTAAGGTTTCAAGCATATTTTAATTTTTTTTAAATTAAAAAGGTTAACTATGTTTAACTTTAAGTGCGGACCCCATAATTATTTGGAGGACAAAATTTAAGTGGGGTGGGTACAATACAATTATAAATAAATAAATAAATAAATAGTGCTTATAAAAAAAAGTTATAAATAAATAGCACTACTAGACTAGACGCCTGGACCAGATAATTTATCTGGGAAGGCTTTGCATTTGCATATTGTCTCCAGTGGGTCTTGGTTCTGGGCCTCTGTTCGAGAGTGACAGACACACACACAATCATTAGAATGGTTTTGGGCTTGTTTGATAATTTTTTGGTATTTGACTTTTAGGTCAGAATGGTGGTAAGGTGTTTTTCTTAAAGTGACAATTTTGATTAATAATTGCAAATAAATTTTATTTTTGTCTATAAAATAAAAAAAAAGAGACAAGATCATACCATTCCCACTATTTTAATGGTTCAAGTCCAATCTGTAATTTTGTTTAAGCAATGTTTTTAAAAAACAAGAAAAATTAAATTAAATTAAATTTTAAAAGACTTCAATGGAAAAGGCTTTGATTTTATTAATTTATATTTTGAAAATAACTTTAAAATGTATCAAATATAGTGGGAATTAATTTTTTAAAATAAATTTTTTGACAAAAAAAAATATTTAAAAATTGAAATATAGATTTAACAAGGTATATGAAAATTTAAGTAATAAATCATTTTCTTCAAAAACAAAATTAACCACTACTATTAGTATATTGTTGTTGTTGTTATTATTATTATAACAGAATGATTCACTAACTGCTACTATACTGTTTTTGAAAATTATTATATTATTATTGATTAATAATAATAATAATAATAATAATAATAATAATAATAATAATATAAGTGTTATTGTTGTTACTATTTTGTTTGAGAACATATAGTAGAGATCAGAGAAATGAGAGAATTCACAAAAATAATTATTTAGTGAAAAGTTTGGGCATCAAGTTAATTGTGTGACTTATATAGAGCAATAAAAGTAATTATTATTATTACTTAGCTAGCTAATCTAACCAACTTGTTAGGAGTGTAAATCGGTATGGGTTGATTGATTAACCTGAAAAATTGATTCAAATCAAATAAATTGGTTTTGTTTGATTCAGTTCACCACTAATTGGATAAAACTTGATTACAATCGGGCCTCCATTGGCTCGGGATTCAATTTTGGTGTTTCCAAACTCGATGAGTTGACGACCCAAACTAATCACTCGATTATTATTTTTATTTTTATAATTCTTTCATAACATATAACAAAGTTGTGTGTTTTAGAGACCTTGCATATGGTTTAAGGTATTCGTTCATAATTTTTTCTCTCTGTCATCCCTCACATTAACTCACTCTCAACTAGAGGTGGGTATATAGACTCGGGTCCGTGGACAGTCCGTTTAACCCGCAGTCCACGCGGACTTGGACACCCTAAAATACGAGTCCATTTAAATGCAGGCTTTTTGGGTCCGGTCCGTTTAACCTGCGGACTTAGTCCGCGGACAGTTGCAGTTTTTTTTTTTAAAAAAAACATTGTTTCTGTGAGGGATTTTCAGTGTTAGAAATAATTGTTTGTGGGTTTTGGCTTTTTGGGAAAATGAAAAGGATGTGTATAACGATTAAACCGAATCTATTACTCCTGAGTTGTGCTATTATAAACGCTGGTAGTGAACCAGGGTACTAAACTTCCCCTACAGATAATTGGTGATATATAAGTATGTTAGGTGCTCCCTACTTTTTGGTCAAATCTGGACTAATATTGCAAAAATGGAGGTTGACGTGGTTATAAGATGTTGGGTGGTAAATATAGAACTTGCTAAATCAAAGGGAAAGACTAAAGTTGTTATTGATGACTGAAGTCAACATGTAGCTTTAATTTCAAACTTGTAATATTGTTGTTTTTGTTCCTTATTTTGCATTTCAATTTCGTTGGTATTTTGTATCAAACTTGTGGTTTGTGATTCTTGTTAGTTACATTTTAATGGTCCCCGCTGTTGATATCACTTCTTCTAAGGTTATACCAAAGTGTTTGGTTTGGTATAATATCTTTGATTAACATGAATTTGGTTTGGTATGTACTTTGGATTTAATGTTTATTTGGTTTGTTTTTCTACATAAGACATTATTTGTTTTTTATGCTTGATATATATAAAAAAAAAAAGTGTAGAGTCCGCGGACAGTCCCGTTTAAGTCCGTGGACTATGCGGACCGGACGCGGACTCTGTTTTCCAAACCCAAGGCATAGTGATAACAACGTAAATGGGGTTTCATTGTCCAACCCTGGCACAATGAAGAAAATCGTAGCATGAGACACCTGACGCCGCAAGGTACTCACACATAAACCGGGGCAACGTCTGCCAAATGCATGCAGCAAAACACTTTGTTCTTGACACTTTTCTTTGTGTTCAATCTCCTTTTGCCGAAGCGCACAATGGCTTACGACTAACCATAGTTTTAAACATCTTTAAAACTTTATTAATAACACAGGACCTCAAAGTCCGAGTGCTCAATCACGACACCCCTAGACCGATGCACCAGCCATAGGTTTCGTGTAATAGAAAACATCTTAAATGTTTTTAACTCAGTAGACACCAAGTCTACAGTAGACACCAAGTCTACAGGACCTCAAAGTCCAAAGGACACCAAGTCCATAAACACACACGAACCTTAGTACCCCGACGTCTCGGTTACTAAGTTCAAAAACCACTTTTAACACAGTTGAGTTCAACTTGTTTTCGGAAAATCATTTCAAATGGGAAATAAAATCGTAAGTTAAACATTTAACTTTTTATAAAATATGGTCACTTGAGGCTCAGAGTTGTTTAAACTACGTACTGCCGCTTTAGGATTTCTTGCCGTCGGTATTTTTCCAAGTTGCCGTCAAATTAGCCATTTAAGCCAATTTTAGCTTTTCCCACTTAAAACATTTTTCTAAAATCATTATTAAGTTATTTTTGAAAATTAATTTCATAAAATAACTTTTTACAATATTTCGGAATTTCTTACGTAAAAATCAGCAGTACAAAAATATTTTCACGGTTACGTCCTCACAGTGACTCATAAATCACTCTTACAGCGATAAATCATTAAAATAATGATATTTTCCAAAACTCTTTATTTTTTCCCAAATAAATAGTTTTCATTAATATTATATTCCAATATTTTACCTTTAAAACATTGAATACAATTTACGAAGCTTTTCAAAGCTTTTATCTGATTAATTGATTGGGCACTGACCACTGTCAGGCTTCTCAAACAACATCCAAAACATTATCACAATAATATTTCCAGATTGATCATGCATCACAGCATTATAATAAATAACTGCAGATAACCAATTATAAGCAGATAAACAACACGGATAAAAATAACACAACTGAAACACTTAAACAACCACCAACAAATAAATAATTACATACCACACATTAGTCACACATAGGTATTGGGAAAAAATCCCTCAGGTAAGCTCCCCTTACCTCTCGAAGATTTCTCCGCGGTGTAATACGTAACTTGTCGGAAGTCCGGGTTCACGTACACAACGAACTTGCTAAACGTTCATCAACCACAATCAACAAATCACTAATCAAACAATTAAAATCTCCTAATTCTCTATAATAGGTCACGGCCTCCCTTAAGTTTAGTGGCTAAAATTTCTAAAATTGTCTAAGTCATTGGATTAATGATCCTAAGTACTTAAGACAATGGATTAGTGACTAATCAACAAAGTTTAAATAAAAAACTTCTAAACCTTCAAAACCCTAGATTCGGCCTTGAGGAGTTCATGGAGCTAGGGATCTTTGTTTGCTAAAACCAACATGGATTCACCATGAGTACATACTAGAAGGATAGTATATAAGATCATTTTCTAAACATTGAACAAAAGTTCCTCCACCCATTTTTTATAGAAATTAGGTTTTGACAAATTAAATGGGGAGGAAAACTTTGTTTGCAACAAACTCTTGGATTATGATAGTAGAGATGATAATAGGAACATAGAAATTGGTTTCACATTTTTTAGGATTTTTCTATGATTTACTATGATTTTTCAAAGTTATGAACAACTAAGAGGAATAATATGAAAAAGTCTCTAAACAAGAAATGAAATGAAAGAACAATAGCTTAGAGATGATAAGAAACATGAATCACCTCTTGGAATTTGGAAATGGGCAAGGAATCACCAAGCTCCTTCACAAATCAAGCTTATGGAAGCTTAAGAGAAAAAGAGAAATGGAGAAGATGGAGGAATAGTGTAGAAGATTGTAGAATGAGCTAGAGTCACCAAGTGAGCTCTAGAATTGAAGAGCAAGCCTCTAAGGCCATGGGCCTTTCTAAATTTTGGGCCTAGAAAGCCCAAGCCAATTAATTTTGCACTTGAAAATCATTTAAGGCATAATGAAGACATAGGAAAATTTAAGACTAGAATTCCTTCATGGAAATGAATCCTTGGACATGAAATTGAGACTTTTGGGTGCAGCCCATAATGGGTTTGAATGGCAAGAATTTGGCCCACTTCACTTAGGGTATCAAAGAAATTAGTTTAGGGACCAAAATGCAATTAATAGAAAGTTTAAGGATAAAAATACAATTGTTAAAAATTGCTAACATAACCCTAAGCCACATTAAACTCTCACATGGATGACCTATTCCTAAGAGAAGATAGGTTTTGTCCACTTATCGAGTCTCAAAACTCCTGTAATCGGCTCCGTCGTCTACCCGATTGAATATAACGTCCGCAACACGTATATTATTTCACTTGAAGATTCTCGATCATAAAATTTGAGGGCGGATTCCTTGTCTTCTCTACTACATCAACCTCTCCTAATATCTCAGCTCCATAATTGACTCCGTCGTTTGCCCGACTTTCCTCCGACTTACGTTTTACACGTTTTCTTAACGATTACGTCGAATAAAATAATAGTATTTCATTCCTAACGAATTTTTCCGAAATATGGAAAATCGTCTGGGGCGAAATATAAAATCTAATTGTTTCGTTCACGAGTCGAAATTAGGGTTTCTGATCAGTAAAAATTTACTGTCAGTGAAAACGCAGAAAACGCAGACCGGTTTTTGTCTGAATTTTCATCCCAAAACTTTCCCGTAACCTTATAAAAATAAGTATGACAGGGAAATGACTTTAGTTTATCCAAAGTCATTTTCTAAATCTCGGATAAGAATATAATCATTTATATTATTATTACCGATATTAGAAAGCCGAAAAATCGGGATGTTACACACCCACCCCACGCAAGGCCACAACACGTTGCCCCCTCATGGCCTCACCCTTTGTTATCTCTACCAAGATGACATGGTTGCGGATGGTATGGTGGTGCAACCTGCCATGGTTGAGTGACGGTACTGATGTCCGTCTAGTCTCTTGGGAGGGAGAAGCATGTCTATGGTGGGAGAGGGATAGAAATGTAAAAGTGAACTTTTCTTCTGTTCATTGATGGTGTTCTTCGCATGAAGAGAAAAGAAATAAGTGGGCCCCATGTCTATTTTTATCTCTTTCTCCATCTTTTCCTCTGCACCAAACGAAAGAAAATAGGCTTTTCTCTTTAAATTCTCTTTAAATTACATCTTTGCAAAGAGAATGAAGAGAAAGAACTAGGGAGGAGAGAATCAGTGGCAGGTGAAGTTTATAATTCGGCTAATGAATCAGTGGAAGATTCTGATTATGATGACTCCCTTCATCCTGAGTCACCTAATGATTCGAGAAGATTTTCCTGATCATGTTTCTGAGACAGTTATGGACTCTCCAATAACTGAGAATAGAGAAAACTCTATAAGACAGCATTCTGTTACTGCTCATGTTCAGGAAATTGTCCCTCAAGCAATTGAGAATTTTCCAGAGGTAGTGAAAAAGGACATTCGGGTCCTGTCTAAATTTTGGAGTGATGGCACTGAGGATGGTGATGATCAAGATAATGGGGAACTTGTTAATCCAGAAGCAGGATTCACCACAGTTTTTTCAAAGGCTCAGAAAAATAAGCTAATTAAGCAGAAGAATCAAGCTGTTAAACAGGCTGCTCACAAAGCCCGAGCAAGGGCTGGACCACAATATTTTGCATAATGAAAGTTCTATACTGGAATGCAAGGGGAGTAGGAAACCTTGATACCAGGTTGGTCCTTAAGAAGCTTATTGTCTCTCATAAGCCAGATTTCATCTTCATCTCAGAACCTTGGATAAGGCCTGATCAATTCCCTGCCAGATTTTAGGAGACACTGCATCTAAAGGTCTTTGTTGTCAACAACAGGAATCAGCTGAATCCTAACCTTTGTTGTGCTTGTTCTTCTACCCTGAATCCTAATGTTCTTGCTTGTTCATCTCGGTTTGTTGCTTTTTCAATTGATTTGAATAATCAAAGCATTTTCTTTGCTGCTGTCTATGCTTCTGTCACATATGCTGCTAGAAGACAGCTTTGGAATGATTTAAGTTCTTTACAGCAGAATGTCTCAAGTCATTGGTGTTACATAGGGGACTTCAATGTAGTTCTTGGAGCTCATGAGAAAAAAAGGAAAAGGCCTCCCTCTTAGAATTGCTTCTGATGAGTTCAAAGCTTGGACTAAAACTAGGAATCTAACTCATATTCTCACCCGAGGAGCACAATACACTTGGTCTAATGGTAGAAGAGGTAATGCCTTAACTGAAAAAAGGTTAGATAGAGCAATTTGTAATGATGCTTTTATTGATTATTGGAGAAGCATTACATGCTGCACTCTTACAAGATCTAAATCAGATCATTACCCTATTCTGTTAAATCTGCAAAATGATGAAGTGCAGTACAAATCTTCTTTTAAGTTCCTCCGAATGTGGTCCGATCATAATGATTGTTATGCACTGAGTTCTGAATCTTGGAAGCAGCAGGTGGTGGGATGTCCTATGTACATTTTGTCCCAGAAACTTAAAGAAGTGAAACAGGTTCTTAAAGTCTGGAAATGGATAATATTGGCTATTCTGATGAGCTGTTTGTGAAGGAAAAACAGGCTCAGTCCAATCTGCAGATAGCTTTGTACTTCCAAGAGCAGTTTTGGATGGAAAAATCTAGAGTGAATTGGCATTTGAATGGTGATAGAAACACCTCCTTTGTTCACAAAGTCACTAAAGTGAGGAATGCTACAAAGAAGATCTCTATGCTCAGGAAAGGGATATGATTTTGGATAAGATTGCTGATATTGAGGATCATGTTTTGGAGTTCTATAAGGAGTTATTTGCTACAGAAAATAACTGCACAGAAAATGATCTAATTGATCAAGTGATTAGGCCTGCAGTTTCATTGGAAGACAATATCATGCTTACAAATTTGCCATCTATTGAAGAAGTGAAGAATGCTGTTTTTTCAATGAATGCAAATGGAGCTCCTGGTCCGGATGGATTTGGTGGTTTCTTTTACCAAAAATATTGGGATATAATTGGTGTAGATGTTTTCAATGCTGTTCTGTAGTTTTTTAGGCAAGGTTGGCTCCTTCCAAACATGAATTCCAACCTTGTAGTGTTGATCCCAAAAATCCAAGGAGCTGACAGAATAGAGCAGTTCAGGCCAATTGCTCTTGCAAACTACCAATTCAAGATTATCACTAAGGTAATTGCAGATAGATTGTCCTTAGTGGCTCCTAAAGTCATCTCAAGTCAGTAAAGGGGTTTCATTAGAGGTAGACAGATTACAGATTGCATATGCACTGCTTCTGAAGCCATAAACATGTTGGACAAGAAAGTGTTTGGAGGAAACCTAGCTCTAAAGATTGATATTAAAAAGGCCTTTGATACAATTGATTGGAACTTTCTCCTAAAGGTTCTTAATTCTTTTGGTTTTGATCCTGTGTTTTGCAATTGGGTGAAGGTAATTCTTCAATCTACTAAACTCTCTCTCTCTCTGTTAATGGCCATTCTATAAGCTACTTTCATTGCAAGAGAAGGGTTAGGCAAGAAGACCCCCTTTCCCCTCTCTTATTTTGTTTGGCAGAAGATGTTCTAAGTAGAAGGATATCTTTGCTGGTTGAGCAAGGGAAGTTAACTCCACTGGCAAGCCCTAGGGGTTTTGAAACCCCTAGTCATGTTCTCTATGCGGATGACATTATGATTTTCTGCAGGGGGACTAAGCACAACTTGATAAATCTAAAATATCTCTTTACTCTATATGGTATAGCATCGGGACAATTGGTCAGCCTTGAGAAATCTAAGTTTTTTACTGGAGCAATTCCATCAAACAGGATAGCTAACATAGCTGAGTTGCTGGGATTTAAAGCCGGCCATTTACCTATTACTTATCTTGGGGTGCCTCTTTTCAAGGGGAAACCAAGAAGAGTTCACCTTCAACCAATTGTGGATAGAGTGAAAAACAAATTATCTAGTTGGGTTAAAACTATTATTCAAGGAATGCTTCTGTACAGTTTGCAAATATATGCTTAGCCTTCTTCTTTGATTAAATTGGTTGATCAATGGCTTAGGAACTTTGTATGGTCGGGTGACATACACAAGAGGAAGATTTGGCACAGTCTCTTGGAGTAAAGTCTGTAGCCCTTTAAATGAGGGTGGTCTCGGGTTAAGGCCCTTGAAGGAGATTAATAGAGCTGCTCTTTTAAAGCTTTGCTGGAATTTGGTAGCTTCGAATTCTCAATGTGCTTCTCTTGTTAGTGCTAGAGTCTTTAAGCACAATGCCCCTGTTGAGTATCATATAAGTTCTTCAATTTGGATTGGGTTAAAACAATTTATAGACATTGTCATGAGCAACTCTAGTTGGCAGATTGGTTCAGGTAGAAATGTAAAATTCTGGACTGGCAGGTTCTTATCTGAGCCTATTGTTGATCTTCTTGATATTCCTTGCCATTTGCATAGTTCCTTGACTTCTGTGGTTAGTGATTACATTACCAATGGAAGCTGGACTTTTCCAGTTGAACTTTCTAGCAAATTCCCAAATTTGGTGACTGAGCTGAAATCCACTGTTCTCCCTTTGAGGCCTTGTGATGATAATCTGGTGTGGAATTGCAGTGATTCGTGTGATCTAAGTTTGAAAGATTCTTATCTGTTTTTGCAGCAGAACAGGCTGCCAGATTCTTGGGGGAAGCTCATCTGGTGCTCTAAACTTCCTCCATCTAGATCCTTCCTAATTTGGAGACTTATTCATGGGAAATTCCCAACTGATGAAAATCTTTGGAAGAGGGGCTGCAACTTGGTGTCTATGTGCAGTTTGTGCAAGGCAGATTATGAAACAACTGAGCACCTGTTCTTTAGATGCAAGTTTTCTTGCCAATTATGGAGATGGCTTGAGTTAAAGATTGATAAACCTATAGACATCTCATCCATTCATACTGTCCTTGCTGTTTGTTCGAAACAGTTAAGTTCTCAGGCTAAAGATGTAATGTTAGTTGCTGTAGTTCATGTTGTTTGGGCTATATGGTTTTGCAGAAATAAGCTCCGTTTTAATGATACATCTATCCCTATATCTGCTGCTATTAATTTGATTATTGCAAATGTTTCCCTCACTGGAAACCTCTCGGCTGGTAAAATGTCCTCTGATGTTAAAGAATTCTTGCTTCATAAGATATTTTCAGTAATTGGGAAAGCTGGTAAAGCCCCTTCCATTAAGCAAATCAATTGGCATCCTCCTCCGTGTTATTGGATTAAATGTAACTCTGATGGAGCTGCTAGAGGAAATCCTGGCATGGCGGCTTGTGGAGGGATTTTTAGAGATAGAAGTGCAGCTGCACTTGGTTGTTTTTCCATAATATTGGTATCTCCTTTGTGCTACATGTTGAACTGATTGGAGCTATGATTGCTATTGAGATAGCGTATGAAAAAGGGTGGCATTATTTCTGGATGGAATGTGATTCATCGTTGGTCATATCTACCTTCACTTCCATTAATATTGTTCCTTGGAAGCTGAGAAATAGTTGGAAAAATTGCTTAACTCATACCAGGGAGATGAATTTTGCTTATACTCATATTTATAGGGAGGGTAATGCCTGTGTTGATAAATTAGCCAATTTTGGTATCTTTATTCAAAGCTTTATTTGGTGGGATTTAATTCCTAGTTTTATTAGTGAAGATTTCTATCGTAATAGGGTAGGTCTTCCTAATTTTCGTTTTAGATGATTCTTTTCATGGGTTTTGGTACATGCCTCCCCATGATCCTTTTTATATTATTTTCATTATTTTTAATAAATTTAAGGTGTGCTGCAGGTGATTGGTAATGCTTGGGGTGCCAACCTAGTTGGGATGCCTTGTATTATTATGATGCCTTTGCATGTCTTTTTTGCTTAAAAATAAAAAAACTACAAGTGAGGGGAAAAAAAAAGAGAAAGGAAAAGAACGGTAAAGTGATTCGGAGTAAGTATATTACGAATTTATAGTAGATCAGTTTCCTTGGTTAAAAGGACTTGTTAAATTCCTGATATAAAAAAGGACTTGCTAAATTTGTTGTTAACCCTTAACAAGCGAAAATTACTATAGATATGGTGAAATGTTTTCTTTTTTCCTTTTTCTTTTTTATTAAAGAAATACATGTGAATTATTGTTTTGATCCCTAAAATTGTATTGTGATAGCAAATTAGTCCCTCATATTAAGAAATAGGCAAAAACTTCTCTCAAATAGGAAAAGGTCTATCATGGTGCAATTTGGCAATATTTTTCGGTTTGAGTTCCATAATATAATCAACTTTTTTTTTTTTTTTTTTTTAATTTGATGGATGGTTTTGCTTATTTTTTAATATGAGATACCAGTTTGTCATTACTTTACAATTTCATGATCCAATTTCAGGATCCAAAATAGTAATTCACTCCAACAAATACCTTCGTAGCATGTTACATCACGAATGATGAAAAAGTTTCGATACAATTAAACATTTATATATAATTTAACTTTCAATGATGTCATTTCCTTAAAAAAAAACTTTCAATGATGTCATGTTTTAAATGTACCCTTTAATAAAAATGTATCTAATGTCTAAAATTTCAGATACCGATTTGTTTTTGTTTTTGTCTACATATATATCAACATATACCTCTAGAACACGTCACAGGAAGATATGCGTCTCAAAACATCTTAATAACTGTATTTATTAATAATGGCAAGATAAAAATGAGACAAGAATCTAAACCTTTTGTAAGAAAGCTGACAAATCGCAAATAAACCAGTGTGTTCTGTTCAATTTAAATTATACGAAATACTTGTTTATTTTTTTAGGTTCAGTTCGAAAGTTTCTTATTATAAATTTTTTTTTTTTTTTTTTTGCATTAATAATAGAGTTTAATTTGTATGAACTATCAGTGTAAAGATTTTTACACTGGCAACCAATCAGAAATCATAGAATTGATGACTTTTAAGGTTGTTAGGATAAGAATCAAGAATTTATAGTGATATGTCAATTTCTGATTGGTTGACAATATAAAAAAACTTTACACTGTCAATGTATATCAATTAAATCCTTAAGGAGTATCCCAATACTAATATCTTTTTTAGTATAAATTAGTTTCAATAATAAATTAATTAAATTAATTTAAACACATTAGCACTTCCAACTGGGGCCCGAAGAGATAAAAAATTAAGAATATAATTAATGAACTTTTTTTTTTTAAAAAGGTTTAATTATTGAGTTAGTCCCTGAATTATTTGTGAATTTTCAATTAGGTCCCTAAACTAAAAAAATTCTAATTAAGTCCCTGAACTTATATAAAATTTTCAATTGGGTCCCTGAACTAAAAATTTTCTAATTGGGTCCTTGAACTTATATAAACTTTTCAATTCGGTCCCTAAAGTAAAAAGATGAATATATAAAATAAAAAATAACAAAATGATAGATGATGAAATTTTAAAAAATAATATTGTTTAAACATAATAATTAAATGATAAAAGATGAATATGAGAGAAAAAATCACTATTTAAAATAATAATAACAAAAATAAAACCTAGTGAGAAAAACTATTGTTTAGCATAATGATTAAATAAAAATAAATAATTTTTTTAACGGAATAAAAATAAATAAATTTGAGAGAAAAAATTTTGTTTTTGAAATGATAATAACAAAATAATAAAATATGAAATTGTGTTAGAAAATTCATGTTTTATAACAAAATATTAAACTAAGTCAAATATTTAATATTTGAAATAACATTAAAATAATACAAATAGACATAGCAAGCAAAAATATTATTTAATAAATATTAAAATAATTTAAGAAAAATCAACTAAAATATAAAATAACATGATAAATAATAAAATAAATTAAATAACTCAAAATAAAATTGACAACCAAACTAAGATGTGATATTTACTTAACTAGATTGTTTATTTTATTTATTATTTCAAACAATAACTTTGTTGTTAATTGAGGTTTATTTTATTTTATTTATATTTTTTAATTGAGGTTTATCAGTTTAATCTCTAATATTTTGTTAAAACATGGATTTTCTAGCATAATTTCATATTTCCTTATTTTGTCATTATCATTTCAAGAACTAAATTTTGTCTCTCAAATTTATCTATTTTTATTTAACTATTATGTTAAATAATAATTTTTCTCACTAAGTTTTATTTTTCATTTTATTATTAATATTATTATTTTAAATAGTGAGTTTTTTCTCTCATATTCATCTTTTGTCATTTTATTGTTATGTCAAACAATATTTTTTTCTAAATTTCGTCATCTATCATTTTATTACTTTTTTTATTTTATATAGTCACATTTTTACTTTAGGGACCCAATTGAAAATTTTATATAAGTTCACAAAATCAATTAGAAACTTTTTAGTTTGGGGACCTAATTGAAAAATTTATATAAGTTCAGGGACTTAATTAAAATTTTTTTTAGTTCAAGGACCTAATTGAAAATTCCCAAATATTTCAGTGACCAACTCAATAATTAAAAAAAAAAAAAAAACTGCATATATTATAATTTTGGGAAAAACTAAAAACAAAACACCAGCTGCCGCCTACGCCACGAATCATTTTGATTAATATATTGAGTCTGCGTATACTGGGTTTATTCAAGTTTAACATATGCTACACGAGAGCATCCCATCACAATCACAGTCACCCATATATCGTGTCATACGAAAATATTTTCTTAACACCCTTAGGGAGAAACTATATGTATATGTATATATATACACATGTATATGTATATGGATTCCCTGTATTAAAAAAATCACGCATTCATGCATTAATATACCATAAGATCAATCTTATAGGCTTTCTAAAATACTTTTTATGATTGATCCAATAATACATTAATGCATGAATGCTTAAATATGTGGTATTTTGTATGCACCAAATCCATTTTCTATGTATATAAGTGATTAAGCAACATGTGTTAATTCAAGTAACAAGAAGTTGGGTTCCTTTTAGACAATGTCTCAAGTTCGAGTCTTGTGTATAAAAAAAATAAGCACCCGAAGAGTTTTACTCCTTAAATGAATCTTTCCAACTCAACTGGTCGGGGTCTAAATATATATTGGCCTAAAAACAATACTAGATATAATTAAGGGTGACTCATAGTTCTCATATAAGATATGAATGACGGGTGAAGATTACCTGTCCCAAAATAATATCTCATTCCCCGTTTCATCTACTTAAATTGTGTCAAGTCATTTAAAAAGGATACATTTATAATAAATAATGTAATTAATATTCCAATTGGTACCATCTAAGTGGATGAGTAATGAAATGAGACACCATTTTTGGATATGTGATCGATCTCCATCCATGAAGGACATGTTATTCTTTACCAATATCCTTAAATGAGGATAACGTAATGATAAATAATAATAGAAGCTGCGCAGGATGAAAATAAAGTCTATGCAGGAAGAGGAGGATGCAATAGACTTAATGACGAGATAACAACTCAATGGGGGGATTACTTTGAGAAGTAAAATTGTACAGCTAGCAATACCACATACATCAATTAACAATACAGCTAAAATAGCTGGAATGGCCCGTGAGAATTATGAAGGACCCTTAAATAGCGCCCTGGAATATGGCATTTATGATCATAACTTTAAATATTGAGCAGGCCATACTGTCCAATATATATAGATTACTACTCAGATGAAAGCAGAGAGAAAGAGAAAGAGAAGAGAAGAGATATGGAAGATGATAAGGGTACAGTTTGTGTAACAGGTGGGACGGGGTATATAGGATCATGGCTAATTATGAGTCTTCTTCAACATGGTTACTCTGTCCGAGCCACTGTTAGATCCCACCCAACTACAGGTATATTATAACTGATCATTTACCTAATCTTCTTTATTTTATCAAATTAATTGAGTAATATCTCTGTAAATTGAAGAAACTTTGTCCCTTCATCCCTTATTAGAGACAGAATTGTCCATGTTTCGTTTTCTTTTCAATATTGTTTTTCTTCCTAGAAATTAAGAGTAATGAAAATGTATACAAAATGTAAACTACATCATATTGCGTCACCTTAATTTGATCTTGGATGGTTAGAGGCAAAAGACATCCTCATTAGTTTGAATTACAACTTTTTTTTTTTTTGATAGGCAAATGTTCGTAATTATTATGTTATGTTAGTGGGAGGAGTTGAACCATGACCTCCTTATCACTCCAGTCCCTATGTCCCTCCCCGAAACCACCTTGACTACCTTATAACTCCCAACATTTGCATTACAACGTTTACTTTTAATTTATTTGAACTAATTGAGTAGTTTATGAGATTGTATCAAAGCCTTCATCTCTAAAATTCCTACACTAACTTGTTCCTTCATGCTGGCCTTTAGTTTAGAGATTGGAAATTCGAAAGTATTGCTCAACCAACAAGAATGGGAAAATGGAAAGGAATGATCAGTTCATAATTTCCCAAAATAATAATAATACAGTTTTAGATGTATAATTAGCATAAGGGTCGAGAGAATCTTAGGTGATTCCTCTTCCTTTATACATTGTGGGCCATCATTATCTTTCACTTTAACTATATTTTCAATGCTATAACTGATGTATCACACATTCATAGTAAAAAATAACCAAATCTTTTGCTTTAAAAGCATATAATTAATCTCTTTTGTGGTTCTATAGGGTGGCAAATATAAGGGTGATTTATCCGTCAACTTTTATACTATCACCCTCAAACAACCAAACTCTACCTTATGTAAAGTTGTCAGAGTATGCTTAACCTCAAGATTTTAAATCACTGCATATACATGTCATGGCCATAATTTACAAGAACATTATATGGTCTTAATAAGAGGGGGGAGGGTTAGAGATTTATGAGGTGTGAGATATGACATTGTTGGAGGAACTCTAGATGTCGATCCAAGAATAAGACCAGGCAAGTCCTTACTTTAGGCTCTCAGCCCACATCACTCAATCCCATATATAAACCTATTAACAAAAATTAATTGACGCCTAACAAAAATTATTGTCTTTAGGTCTCATCTTGCTTTGGGCCGACCCTGATTAGTTGAAAACCATGCAAGCAATATTAGTTTCTTTAAGTTTCTAATTAAAAAACACATATTTCAGAATGCAAGAGAGACCTCAGCTATCTCACAAACTTACCAGAAGCATCAAAGAGGCTCCAAATTTTCCATGCTGACCTTGATCAGGCAGGTAGTTTTGACACTGCCATTCAAGGGTGTATTGGAGTCTTTCATCTAGCCCACCCAATGGATGTCAATGGCTTAGAGCCTGAAGAAATAGTGACAAAGCGAGCTGTGGAAGGAACACTAGGCATTTTGAAGGCATGCCTAAAGTCAAAGACAGTGAAAAGAGTGGTTTACACTTCTAGTGCTGCAACAGTATTATTCAATGGTAATATTGGTCTAGAAATGGTGGATGAAGATACATGGAGTGACCTTGAAATATGCAAAAGCAGCAAACTTGTAAGCTCTTCTTACTTGGTCTCTAAGGTTTTATCTGAGAGGGCTGCTTTAGAGTTTGGAGAACAGAATGGATTGGAGGTTGTGAGCTTGATTCTTCCCTTTGTTGTTGGACCCTTTATTTGTCCCAATATACCAGCATCTGTGTATACGGCACTTGCCATGATTTTAGGTATGTATTTGGCTTTCTCTCTGATTTTCTCACTTTCAAATAGAAGCATGTATATAACTATATATCCCTCAAGTTACACTTGCTCTCTCCACATAGAATAAAAAAGAAAAAAGTTTTTTTCATATGCTTTTCACACCGTACCCGACTTCTTATATGTAATAGTGTGCTATTTGTTGGATTTGGATACCGGGCCCGGTAGAAATTAGTACATATATAAGGTGTTGGATACCAAAACTGTGTTCAAATAACACAGCTGAATAAAAAAGGGTAAAAAACAAAGTTTACATTTTCTTGGATATTTTAATGCAATTTTTATGGTATTCTTTCCCCTGGAAGGATATAAATGTTCATTATTATTTAGAACAAAGGGATATCAACTACATAGAAAATAGAAAGAAGATAATAAGGGAAGAACGGTTCTATTATTTAAACATCGTATTTTTTTTCTTGTAGAGAAAAGTTTAGGTGATTTAATTAAACATTGAATTTGATATCATATATATTTATCATTATCTCTAATAATTCATTTTTTATCTTCTTTATATATACATATTTTTAAAACACATTACAGAGTAAAAAAAAAAAAAAAAAGATATGATATCCCTTTTTGTAATGTTAAAATAAACTGTTGCTTAAGTAAACACTACAAAATCATAAAAATAAAAACTAAGGTGATTAAAAGATATGAAAAAGTGAAGTAATATTCTTTTTCATTGAGCTTTATATCTTGCTCTAAATAGAATTTTAGTGTGCCATGGGTATGGGTTATGGCCAGTAACTTCATATCCCTCGCTTTTTTATCGCACTAAACTCAATTCGAAAGTGAAAAAAGTCAATAATGAACATGTAACTCATTTTTTTTAACAAAAAAATCTATTTCAACTTTCAAGTGACTAAATTATATGAAGCCTAGCTAATAAGATCGAAATTGTTTGAAAGTATGAGCAGTTGAGCACTTAAGACAATTAATCATTTCCTAAAGAAAAAAATAACGGTGATAATTTTCATGTATTATTCATTTATTGAATAATAATTGAGAGTTAAATATTAATTTATTTTCCATAAAAATAAAATAAAATTAAGACTATGATCTATACAGTATATGCACCCAAAAACAAAAAAAAACAAAAAACTTTTGCATGCATCACATTTCTTTTTCCTGCATACCGTTTTACCTTTGAACATTAATGTTTAGGATTTCGAAAGCAAAAAGGCAAGGAAAACTACTCTTATCCTTTTCTTCTGATATTTGAAGTATAATAAATAATACTGATATTTCGCGCGTGTTATATTGTTTAGGAGACCAGAGTCTATACGAGTATCTCACTAACTCATACATGGTCCACATAGATGATGCCACCAGTGCTCTTATATTTCTTCTTGAATATGGTAATGCTAATGGAAGGTATATTTGTTCATCGGTCCAAATATCATTTTATCAGCTGTATGAATTACTATGTCAAAGATACCCTGGGTATCACATAGAAGTACCAGAGTAAGTTTAATAATTTATTCTAATTTTTTTATTTTATTTCTTTGTTTATTTATTTATCTATTAAAAAGGAAAGACCTAACCATTATTTTTTAAAATTATTTTGAAGTAACTTAAGGAAGACAACAAATTGTGATCAAAAGTTCAGTAGTCTATCATCAAGAAAGCTCCTGAATACTGGGTTCAAGTTTAAGTACGGCATCAATGAAATGTACGATGAAGCTATACGGTGCTGCAAAGAGAAGGGTTTTCTTAAGTGCATCTAGGAGCCATGATCACTCACTATAGAAGGAAAAAAAAAAGTGCAATCATGTCAATTCTTATTTTTTTCTTCAAAAACAAAATTGTGCCTATTACATTTTCCTCTTCACACGGTTATATATGTCCAGGTTAATTCAAGCCTTGAATAACAAATTTTCATTGGTTATAATAAATTTACATGAACAAAGTTTCGACGTAATTGCATGTGATACTGAAAGTGATTAGCTGATCAGCCTTTCCCCAAATACAAGACAATTCAATTTCTAAAATTCAATGTTAAGTTTTCTCTACATTCTGAATGAAGTACCCCGCTAGAAATCAATCCAAATGAAATCAAAACTCAATGAGAAGCTAGAGGGTTACGATCCTCTCTGACAGGGTGCAACAATGTAGCAATTGATTTTACACACCTACCACATGCAGTAGGACTGCAGCCAGGAACAAAATTCGATAATCACGAATGTTAAAGTTGACGAACGGTGACATGGAAGATGCTGCAGACTTGGATAAGAAGATTACTGACATGGAGAATTTCACTGAAGCAGAGAAATGATTCGATCGATTCGGTTTTTGTATCAATTGGAGCCACATGATAACAGCACAAATTATTGGCTGGCCTCAGCATTTAATCACATGGGAAATGAGGGAGAGTCACACTTTTGGAGCTAGCAATTGGTTATGTTGAGTCATTGAATTTGTTAGGATATTTTAGGATTACTTTATGATGTAATAATGTGTACTCTATCATGTGGTACACCAACTTTGCTATCTATATATAGCTAGTCCTTGTATTTTAGAAAAGGTGTTGCTAAACGTAACCAGTACCCTAAGGACATTGGTTAAGGAATCAAAAAATAGAAACTTTGCATTGGAAATTCTAACTTTTAAACTTTGAAAAAATGGAATACATTACTTTCCAATACATAATTTCTATCTTTATATCATTAACCAATGCCCTTAGGGCACTGGTTAGCATTTCCTTTTCAGAAATCATCAATGAATACATTGTTCATTCGTTCATTACTGTTGCCTTGAATATCTCAGTTTTCATTTTCTGTCAGCTTTTCTTTTTCAGTCCACTATGTGTTCGTTAAAAGTCACTACTGGAAAATATGGATTAAACGACCAGATTGAACGTTTGTAAATAAAAATTGACGTTAAAAAAGACGCGGTGACTAGGGATGGAAATGGGGCGGGGTGGGTATGGGTAGTAGCCCCCCACTCCCCACCCCGTTGGAAGAAACTCTTACCCGTCCCCGCCCCATATCCGTGCGGGTATCCATCTTGCGGGTTCTAAATAAATTTAGTAATATTTGCGGATATCCATGGATATCCATGAATATTATAACATCTCACAAAATTGAGAATAAGAGGGACTTTTTGCTGGAATGTGGTGCAAGAGTGAAAGAGACTTTCTGAATTAGAGAGAAAGGGGCAAGCAAAATTGAGAGTAAAAACAAAGAGGGAGGGCAGGATGGGTGATGTGCGGCTGCGAAAGTTAGAAATAAAACAAGGGTATACATGTGTGTGTGTTCACGCATGCGTGCGTGAAGTGGGTAGCTTAGTAATAGTATATTAGCGGGTGCGGATATCCGCGGGTATGGATACTATGTTACCCGTCCCCGCCCCACTAATAAATGGATAGATGAGATATCCATTTAATTTATCCGTGGGTACCCATTAAAATATCCATTTTCTATCCGTTGCTGATATTATCCACGGGTATCCACGGATATGGGTAAAATTTACATCCCTAGCGGTGACAGAATCATAAACAATTGGTTCATTTAAATCACTTTTAACGTCTGTTATTTAAACAACAGATGTTAAAAAGTTTGAGTGTCACTTAAAACGTCTGTTATTTAAACAACAGACGTTAAAGTTCATCTTTAACGTCGCGGTTGTTTAAATAATAGACGTTAAAAGATGAACTTTAACGTCTGTTGATTAAATAACAAACGTTAAAAGTGATACTCAATTTTTTTTAGTATTGCGTTATGTCCCGCGCACGTTGCTTCATTACTTTCACTCGGCCCCCTGTTCACCACCGCCTTCTGCCCTAACCCTTCCTCTCCACCACCACCGGGAGGATCTCGCCTGAGGTACTACCTCTATCTCTCTCTCTCTCTGAACTTCACATTCTCTTTCTGTTGTTTGAATATTGCCCTAACTCTCCGGTCGTCTGTCTTTGTTCCTCTCACTCTCAGCCACCACTTCGAACGGCGACCACCAGTGGAGAGCCAACACCGAGCCGTCGCACCACCACCCCGGTAGCACCACCGTTGAGCCACTCTCTGTGACACCCTCTACCCCGCATATATTAATATAAAACATTTACATGAAAGAGGTAATATAAAAACATGTATTTTTTCATTAAAATAAAACTTGGATAAAAGGTACTACATTATAACTCAAACAACACGGAAAAGAAACATAGTTTAAAAAGATAAAACATAAACATCAAAACATAACCCAACCCCGATGTCACATACAGAGCTGGTATAACCGTTCCGAAATAAATCCACGGAATACAACAAAACTGGAAACAACTAACAACTATAAACTAAGCATCCTAACTAGAGTCGCGGCTCCTCAAAGTCGCTCCTCCACTGCTACTCACCATCCTCTGCATAAAGAGATACATGCCAACAACAGAAAAGATAAATGAGGAGTAAGAAAACATGTAAACACATTGGCATGGAAGTAGTTAAGCAAGATGAACATACATCATATACATAGCATTTATTATCATAGAGCATTTAGCATCAACATATAGTTATATCAACATATTAAATAAATCAACCAACGTATGCTATGTGGTGCAACACTACTCCGCTACTCTGTTATGGATATGGACCCAAACTATCTCAGGAAGGCAACTTCGGAGTTACATATCCACATTAGCCATAAAAGCACCAATGCCGGCAGTCCACCAAACCATGGGTGAACCCCTTGGATAGCCGACGCACCATAACGAGGGTACGCCACCGCGGGGGCGCACGGTTCACCAAACCTTGGGTGAACCTCCCGAGACTTGGCCAGATCGTCGAACTCTAGGACGACCTCCCATATGTTGAACTTCCCCCACTAACAACTTCAACGTATGAATGCATGAGCACAACAATAAACAACGCAACCACCTCCTTTGCTTGGGCCAATAAGTACCCAAGACTTATCACCATCATCAACAATATCAAAGTCAACGTTAACACCTTCACCCATATGGGTCAAGGCCCCCTTGGCCAAAAAGCACCAAGGTTCAACTCATCAACACCTCGACCAAAAAGCATCGAGGGCACTTTGGCGAAAAAGCACCAAAGCGTATCAACGTGCGGTAACCCAATGGGCACCGACTTAACCAGCTTATTATTCTTGATTCGTCTTAATTATTCTTTAGTTAAGTTACCTAACTCATTATTATTCGATTGACGTATTATCACATTATTGGGGACATTTGGGGTGAAACACCCATTTAAACCTTTAATCTCAGATTCTGACCAGTAAGGGGAGCACGGGCGTGCTCACCCCAGCACGGTCATGCTGCCACTTAAGTGGAGCACGGTCGTGCTCACTATCCTGAACGGTTGTGCTCAATGTGCGGCTGCCTTCCAGAATTTAACTGGGAGCACGGGCGTGCTCTCTGTTCAGCATGGCCGTGCTCCTGGGCCGGCAGTACTAGGGCAGATTCAACTTGTTGTTCTTGGACTCAAAACTCCCTAACACTCTCAAATCAGATCCTAGGGTCCTTGGACTAATCCAGTTGGCATCAACCACACCTCTCACTAACAGTTCATGTTTTATAAACAGTTTGGGGAAAATAAGTCAATTAATCCTCATGTTCATTAAGAATCCTAATTTAGCCAGTTAGGGTCCTATTAACGTTTTCAACATTACCAACAATACTCAGCCAAAATCATGGATGATAACAATAGTCAACAACATTCATCCCATATCATCATCAATATCAATGAGCCAAATGCATAAAGTTATCATCACACTTACAACATCATAACAGTTTAACAGTTACATCAAATAGGCATATGACAGGCATATCAATAACTAAAAAAATATTCAGTCAAACATGTCTTAGGCATTAACAACAGTTAGGCATATTCAAAGATAGCATTAACATTCATAACAGTTAACAACACCGGAGTTATGGGAACCCCTCATCTTACGCTACCCCCTTACCTAATGTATACACTATCCTTTTCCCCATACCTGGTATGAATATTTCGATAGCGACGACCCAACGATCAACTAACACATCCCTCGAACGACTCAGTCGGCTTTCCAAGCCTTGGTCAAACAGAAAAAGTTAACCAAATTAGTTCCCAAATCTAAATAATAGAAAGGAAACCAATAGAGGGAGAAACTGTTACCTATACCGATTGGCACTGACGAACTAGACGCTCCCAATGGTCTCTAAAGCTCCAACAATGGAATTGATTTAGAGAGAAAAGGGAAGAAAGGGTTCGTATAGCCGCCACAGGGTTTCTATTTGTGCCAAAATAGGGTTTATGCGAAAACCCTCAGTTACTGTTCTCTTTTTAAAGAGACAGACCCGAGCACGGTCGTGCTCCTCGTTGAGCACGGTCTTGCTCAACTTAGCGCTTACGAGGCGCGATATGTCATTGAGCACGGGCATGCTCCCTGTTGAGCACGATTGTGCTCAACTTAGTGTCAGCGAAACGCGCTAACCTAACGAGCATGATCGTGCTCTCTATTGAGCACGATCGTGCTCTTTATTGAGCACGGCCGTGCTTGTGACTTAGGTCACAAGACACAAGCCAAAGGAAGTGATTTTCCACCAAAACCCCACTTAGCTCATTCTAAACGTTCATAACAAACAAAGCATACAGAAAAGTACTTAACGAAAAACGGGGTGTTACACTCTCCTTCTCCTCTCTGTGAACGCAGGTAACGCCCTAAACCCCCAAATTTCAGTTTTGCAATACCCATTTTTGTTTGTGTTTTCAAATCTTCCCCATTTGCTCATTTGCTCATCTGGGTTCTTCTTTGAGTACCTTGTTAATGGCATCTGTGAGGTAGATATTTCATTAGATTATATATTTATATATGTCATGATATATGCTCTGTTTCGCTTCTCTGTTTGGTTTTCTTGGATTCTTTTTTTTTTTTTAATGTGAAAAGCACAATTCACAGTTGTTGCTGAAATATGGGTTGTTTATGTGGAGAAAGAAAAACAAATTTTCAGTTTCATGTTACTTTCTTTGTGTAGAAAGGGTTAAATTGGGTTTTGCTTTGTTTTGTTTGAGTTGATAAGTTTCTCCAACTTTTCTCTTTATTTTTATTTTTTATATTTTCCATGATCAATGACCTAAAGCAAGGAGTGCACTTTAGATAATGGTATGTATATATGGTTGTTAGGTTTTCAAATAGGTTTTCAAAGAGTGTACTTTCTCAACACACATGCCTACTTTTATTGAGGAAAATGAGGTTGACGATGTACATGCCATTCGTGATGATCATCACGAAGGGATATTGATCTAGCAAGCTAAATTAAACTTGACCATAGTGTAAGTGATGTTTATTCATAGTGTGAGTTTTGTTCTTTTAGGGCAAGTGTTTTATTTATCCATGTTAATTTAGATTTATTTTTATTTATCCATGTTAAACTAACCTAATTTATTAATATATTTTTTTGTCTAGACAGGCATACACATTGCTAATTCAGCAGACATCCCTCATTCAAGGGACGGGTCAGTGGCGGCTACGCCAGCTGATAGTATAAGTTTTATTTATACATATAATGTTAATTAAGTAGGCTTATATTTTTATTTATCCGTGTTAAACTAACCTCATTTATTATTATTATTGTCCAAACATGCATCACAGATGGCTGATTCAGCAGGGTCGGATAGTAGGCCATCCAAAAAAGGGGTAGAACAGCCGCTACTTTGAAAAGTTTGTCCAGGTCTAGGCTTAATGGTTAGAGGCATAAGGTCCAGTTTGATAGTAAACTGAATCCCAAGGGACCCTTTGCTAAGAAACTCACCAGTTTTGTGGCCGTGGAAGCTAAAGAGCATACTAGCATTATGTTTGAAGATTGGGAACACGTATCGCAGAATGTGAAGGATTAGATTTGGGAGTCAATCACGGTATTTTACTTTTACACTCTTTTGATGTATATTATTTATGAAAATTATCATTCAGTTCTAATTCCTCCTTTTTGTTATGTAATTAATGCAGATCGCATGGACTGTGTCGGATACTCCTGAACATAAGAAGAAATGGCTTCAAGCAGAGGCTAAGCATTGGACGAGGTTTAAGTCTTCTCTGACTAAGAAGTACATATTTGGAGAGAAGAGGAACGAATCTCCTCTTGAGATATACCCATTCCTTGATAAGGATACGTGGGATAGGTTTATTAGGAGCCGAGGCACACCTCAGTTTCTGGTTAGTTGAAGTTAATTTATTTATCCATGTTAAAGTACATTTAAGTAATTTTTTTATTATTTAACTAAATTGAGCACATGTTATTTGTAACTAGCTAAAAGGGAAAGGGGTAAGGAGACTCAAGCAAATAATGTCCACACCCACACCATGTCTCAAGGTGGGTATGCACTTGTGGAGAAGAATTCGATAGACAAGAAGTTGACAGAGAGGCGGGAGACGTTGAATGAGCTGATAGAAGCAAGAGAAGCAGATGAGGACACAGTTGTTGATCCTCCGTCTCCACCTCCACGCGAGGACTGTTGGGTGGAAGGTCGAAAGACAAAGAAACGAGATTTTAAAGTAAAGCCACACGCGTTGTGGCAGAAAAGATTGTAAGGAACAAACTAACTATCTTTCTACTTAATATTTGTATCACATTGTGGTGTATTAGAAAAATTTGTGGTGTAAAAAGTAACACCCTATTATATACACCAGAAAGAATGCTGCCCTGAATAGTAACCATCATTCCTATAACGAGAGAAAAACAGCTATAAGGACAAACCCATGTAGTTTATTTATGATTGGAACTTCAAATTCATTCTCCCTGAGACCATTTTTCATGAAGGTCTAATCCACTCTTTGTCGATTTCCACAGCCCATTTTTCATGGCACTGTATTGTTAGCCACAAAATGTGGATTCTTTTATGAGTATATAAGACAAACATTAAAGTTGATATTTTCATCGAAGCTGCGGAGTTATTTGCGATCGCCAAAGAAAAAGGGGAAGTTATATTGATCTACTGACTTAATTTAATTATATTTAGCACCTCTCATTTCAAATGTGTGTGTTTTTGTTTTTGTTTTTGTTTTTGGTGATTCTCATTTCAAATGTTACATTACCTTCTTTGAGGGTAGGTTAGAGTAATCTTAATCATCACTTTTTATAAGAGGTAAGTATAAATGTAAAATGATAATATCAATCTTAAGGGAAAGTCATGTCTTTTTTTTAAAAAAAAAATATCTAAAATTTTAAAGCTAAGTGTAATTTCTAAAAAATGAAAATCGTCAACAAAAAATTGACCTTTTTAGTGGTAGTTGTTGTCACAATGTGGTCCTAGAAGTGATCTTAAAGGAATCCCATTCCAGGATTTCCCGCCTTTAGGTGTCATTCATTCCCCCGTAGGAGATTAGTCCTCCCTTCCAGTGGGGTATACTCCTAGTCAAGGACAAAAAAAAGAAGGAACCTCATCCCAATTAGTTAGTGCTTTAGCTGATTAAAAAGACAAGCTAACATTAATTGCCTATGTTCTGCCTCCAAAAAACTCGAAAGCCTGAACCAGAAGGACCATTTTCCAGTAGAATTGCCCTAGCAGCGTGTAAAATGAACATTGGAAATAGAGAAAGAGAACAAATATTATTCTAATGACAAATTATATTAGCAATAATAATCCATTAATCCATAGACCTAAATCAAATTACACAAGAGAAGGTGTGGTAAAAAAGTGAAATAAAAGTAAGGAAAAAGTTTTTATTTCACCACCACATGTCCACATGATTTGACACCCCACGGAGATATTCGAACTTTCATGAAAGTGGGCAGTGGGGTTGTATAAATAAAGAAGACTTATGATTTGTGCACACCTAAAATTGATACATAAAGTTGATATCTTGATTAATCTGTATAAATATTTGGTTAATTCAGTTTATTATATGGTTAATCACGTATAAATATTTGGTTAATACATGATGACCCATTAATCATAAATTAACTAGATATTTACATGTGATTAACCAAATATTTACATGATTATGGAAAATAAACTTCATATAACCTATTAACCATATAATGAACTAAATTAACCAAAAATTTATACATGATTAACCAAGGTGTCAACTTTGGATATCAAACCCAGGTGTTCACCTATCATTACTCAATAAAGAAAAAACCTAATTATGAAATAATGGCATGAAAATAGATTTGGTATATTTTGATTTGGTGTCTTTGGTGTCTTTATCTCTATCTCTCTCATCTCTTATTTTTTCTATCCTCTATTCCCTCCATTTTTTCTATCTTTCTCATCTCATTTTTGTCTAAAGTCATTAAAGACACCAAAATCTAAAGGTACCAAATCCTTGCTCGACACGAAAATGGATACGGTTCCTTTGGATTCCTTTCTCATAATGGCACACTTAGAGTGTGTTTGTGAAAGATTGTTTTTCCCATTTCAGCTTTTTTTAGCTTAAAAGCTGTTTCATAGATAATCTATCATGTTTGACATTTTGTTAAATTTATAAAAAAAGTTTTTTTTAGGGAAAAACGCTGTTTTATACCATCTAATTTTTTTTAGCTTAAGATTGTTGTGATTTGATTATTTTTCATTCTCAATACTCTCTTCCATGTTTACCCCTACAAAACTAACTTCTAAACAAATATTATTAAATTATATAAATAACTACATACCCTTTTTCGTAATTTATTATATAAAAGTGATTTTTTTTTGTACCACCCAAACGAAATAGATTATCTTAAAATCACTTCTCAGCAAACAGACCCAAACAAAAATAGATTATGATTATAATCGATTATCACAATAATCGATTATACAAAAATTGATTATCAGCATAATCTTTTTTTTCGGCTTTCCCATAGACACTCTTACTTCCAATCGAAATTGTAAAGAAACACGTGGAGGGATCTAGTCTATACAAGCCACTTTCCACTTTTTCTATCCTATCCGTCGAATAAGTAGTTCATACCAGTTGCAAGAACAGGAGAGAAAGGCGTGAGAAAATGGAAGAAAGTAAAGGAAGAGTTTGTGTTACAGGAGGTACAGGCTTTATTGGTTCATGAGGCTCCTTGAAGATGGTTACTCTGTTACTACTACTGTGAGATCCGACCCAGGTAGAAACAACCCATCTAACAAATATTTGATAAGACAAGTAGATTGATTCTATAACTTTATTTTATTTTTCACGTTAATCGTATAAGTTTTTTATTTTTAAAATACTTTACGTTCTATTTTCATATTAACCCTTTTTTGTCAGTTTCCTTGTGAAATCACATCAAAAGTCACGTTTTGTTTATTTATAAAATAATGCAGAACGCAAGAAAGATGTTAGCTTTCTAACCAACTTACCTGGAGCATCCCAAAAGCTACAAATTCTCAATGCAGATCTCAGCAACCCAGAAAGTTTCAGTGCAGCCATTGAAGGGTCCATTGGAGTTTTCCACGTTGCTACCCCAGTTGACTTTGAAGTAAGAGAACCCGAGGAAGTAGTCACCAAAAGAACCATTGATGGTGCACTAGGAATTCTGAAGGCTTGCCACAATTCCAAATCTGTGAAGCGAGTTATTTACACTTCTAGTGCCTCTGCTGTTACCTTCAATGGCAAAGATGATGAAGTGATGGATGAGAGCTTTTGGAGTGATGTAGATTATCTTAAATCTTCAAAGATTTTTGGGTGGTCGTATGCAATTTCTAAGACATTGACAGAAAAGGCAGTACTTGAATTTGGAGAACAGAATGAATTGGATGTTGTCACTATAATACCACCTTTTGTTCTTGGACCCTTCATTTGTCCTAAGCTTCCTGGCTCAGTCCGTGCTTCATTGTCCTTGGCATTTGGTATGTGTTGCAATTTGCTTCTCACATTTTCTAACATTCAGGCTTTGTTTGGTAGAAGAGAATATGATAAGAGAGAAAAGGAGAAGAGAGAAAACCTAGTTTTCTCTTGTTTGGTGAAGGAGTGAAATAGAGAAGAGAGAATAAATTTAGTGGGACCCATCTAAAAAACATTTCTCTCCATATATGAGAAGAAAATAGGAGATGAAGAGAGTCATTATGTGAAATTACATGTGTAACCTTGTTTTTTATTAGAAGTTTTTTTAATTTAGAGGCATTTTTGTATTTTAAAAAACAATCAACATTTCTTTCTTCTATGTTTCTTTCTTTTTTCTCTTTCTCTCTTCTCATACTCTTTCTCACCTCTTTCTCTCTTCTCATTTTCTCTTCACTACCAAACACACCCTTACTAGCTGATCATAGAGTTTGGAGGTTATGTCACTTTGTTTAGTGTTTTTTTCTTAACTTTATATGCTCTTTTTGGGAGTTTTATAAGTTACAGGCTTTATTTATCTTTACAGGTTTCCTTGGGTGGTCTGGTGCTTAGGCCGTTGTAATATTTATACTGCTTACTCCTTTCTAGTAACCGTATCCTAGTTACAGTGTTGTTCTAGCTCTAGGCTTTCCTTGTATATGGGTTAGAATACCCATTATACTCTCATCAATATATTTTTGGCTTATCAAAAATAAAACATGGTTATAGAGAGAGATAGGCCCAAAAAGTTTAGGACACTGCTCCGATACCCTTGGATATCAGTGGATTTTGATACCCTTCATTTGTGGATCAGTTATTAAGTTATAATTGTTTTATAATGCCATGTCATTTCTCTTTATTATTAGAGAATCTCCAACAAGGATTCCATATTGGATTCCTTAGCCACTATTACGTGTTCCCTAAGGGCTCGTTTGGTGGTCAGGTAAGAGAGACAGGATTGGATAAGCTATCATATCCAGTCTGAAACTGTTGTTTGGTGAGCCAGCAGGATAGGATAAGTCTATCCTGTCACCTATCCTATCCTGTCCATCTAGTTAAAATTTTATCCTGAGGGGGGAGCTGGGTTAGAACTCAACAGGATAGGATAAGGTGATTTAAAGTATAATACAGTATAAAAATATTTTATATATAAAATAATTAAAGTATAATAAAATATAATATGGTTACAAAAAAGGTATAATAAAACATAAAATAATAAAAATATTAATAATTAATTTTAAAAATTATTTTTATTTTGTCACAAGGCTAATTTTATTAATGTATATTATTGTAAAAAAACTAAAAAAAAAATAAAAAAAATTCTAATAATTTAACTATATGTAAAGTAAAAACTAAAAATAAATATTTAAAATTATAAAAAATTTAATTTAAGTTAAACAATATTTTAAAATTTTAAAATATTATATGTAATTTTATCACAAGGACAATTTTATCATTTTATATAAACTTAAAAAATAAAAATTATAAAAAAAAACTTAAATCTAATAAAATATGAAAACATTCAGAACAAAAACAAAATTTTTAAAATTCATACTAAAATTATAATGCTATCCAGTTGGTTATCTGGTGGACACCAAATGTCGGATAGGATAACAGCTTATCCTGCTCATATCCTATCCTGCCCTCTTATCCTATCCACCCCTATCTTATCCTGACCACCAAACGAGCCCTAAAGGTTTCTATTATTGCTTGCTCTCAAGAGCTATTACAGCAACCATTAAATAGATACACAATAATTTGAAAGATACTAACTACATCCTACAAAGAAGGATCTGATACATAGTAGTTACAACAAAGATATCTCAGCAAAATAACAACTTAGCTAACAACAGAATCTTATCATGATGAGCTGCTCCTTGATGACTCAGTCGCATGATATCTATTACACCCCCTCAAGATTGGATCACCATCAGTGATGGCAAGCTTGGCTCTAAGAGGAAGAAATCGAATTCTTGACAGTGGCTTTGTGAGTATATCAGCTAGCTGATCTTTTGTGGAGATGTGAGAGACTTTGAGTTTTCCCATTTGCACAAGCTGGCGAACAAAATGATAATCAAGGGAAATATGTTTCATTCTCGAGTGAAACACTGGATTGGAGCATAAATATGTAGCACCAATATTGTCACAGAACAAGGTAGGTGTAGGAGTAGAAATCCCAAGTTCACCAAGGAGATTCATTAACCACATAACTTCTGCAGATGTATTGGCAACTGATCGGTACTCAGCCTCTGTTGAGGATCTAGCCACTGTCCTTTGCCTTTTTGATAACCATGATACTGGATTTCCACCAAAATAAATCACAAAAGCAGAAGTGGATGTTCTATCATCCAAATTACCACCCCAATCAGCATCACTAAATGCATGTAAATGAAGATGAGGAGGTTTCTTAAGTGTCAAACCAAAGTTAAGAGTGAGCTTAAGATACCTCAAAACTCGTTTAAGTTGCTGGAAGTGAATTTGAGTTGGTTTATGCATGAATTGAGACAACTTATTTATGGCAAAAGACAAATCTGGGCGAGTGAGAGTCAAGTACTGCAAAGCTCCAATGATCCCACGAAAAGCTGTTGCATCTGCACCCGCAGAGCCATCATTCAACCTTAAAGGAGTAGAAGTGCATAATGGTGTACTAGTAGGCTTGGCTCCAGACATGTGAAACTTTTCCAAAAGATCACGGATGTAGCCATGTTGAGATAGAAGAAGACCTTCAGGCACTCGGATCAGTTCAATGCCAAGAAAGTAATGAGGAAAACCAAGATATTTGAGAGAGAACCTTGCAGATAATTCAGCCATAAACTGCTGCAGAAACGTGGAGTGACTGCCAGTTAATAGAAGATCATCTACATAGACTAGAAGAAAGGCCTGAACACCATTTTTATTGTAAATAAACAGAGATGTATCACTGAGACTAGTTCTAAAACCATAATCCAGAACAAAAGCCTTGAGAGAATCATGCCAAGCACGTGGTGCTTGTCTCAAACCATAAATTGCCTTCCTTAATTTGCAAACGTGATGAGGAAACTCAATGTGAACAAAACCTGGTGGCTGCTGCATATAGACATCTTCAGCTAGAGTTCCTTGTAAAAAGGCATTGTTGACATCAAGTTGATGCATAGACCAACCACGGCTAAGGGATACTGTGAGAACCACTTTAATTGTTTGAGGCTTGACAACCGGAGAGAGAATGTTTCCTTGAAATCAAGTCCAGGTGTTTGAGTAAACCCTTTGGCAACAAGCCTAGCTTTGTATCTAGCTATGCTACCATCAGGGTTTCTCTTGATCCTAAACAACCACTTGCAACCAACCAGATTTTTAGATTCCTCTTTTGGAACCAAAGTCCAGGTACCATTTTTCAATAATGCATCAAATTCTTCAGAGCAGGCTTGTCTCCAATGAGGAATTTTAAGAGCTTGAATTACAGTTGATGGTTCAAGATTCTCAGATAGATCATGCTTGGTGGCTGTCAGGATTTTCTTTGGTTTGAATATGTTATTTTGAGACCTAGTAATCATATTATGACTGCGAGATGGATTAGTGGAAGTGGAAGTATGGAGTGGAGAAGGGGATGAATTATTACCTGAATGATTTGATGGTGCAGAATCTGAATTCTGATCAGGCGCAGCTGCAAACTCCAGCTCAGGTGTTGGAGAAAGTGAAGGCTGCTGAGGAGAGGAATGAGGCTCAATGACAGTAGATGATGGTACAGGGTTGAAAGGTATAATAGCGGGGAAGGTGGACTCAATGGAAGGAATGAGAGTGGATGCAGGAGAAGGTTGAATGAGGGACTGATATGGAAATGAATTTTCCATAAAATTCACATGTCTAGAGACATAGATGCGGCTGGATAAGGGTTCTAGACAAAGGTATGCATGCTGTGATTGAGAGTATCCCAGAAAAATGCAAGGAAGAGACCTAGATTGGAGTTTATTTTTGGTGTAAGGCCGCAGCCATGGGAAGCACAAGCAGCCAAAAGAATGAAGTTTATGATAGTCAGGTATGGTGTGAAACATAATTTCAAAAGGAGATTTCATATTAATTATTGGAGTAGGCATCCTGTTAATTAAATATGTTGCTGTGAGAAAAGCATAAGACCAAAATTTAGCTGGTAAGTTGGCATGATGTAACAGTGCACGACCTGTTTCAACAATATGTCTATGTCTTCTCTCAGCAGTACCATTAACTTCAGGAGTATGAGGAGGAGTGGTTAGATGAGAGATGCCATGTGTAGCTAGGAAGGATTTCATCTTTACAAATTCACCACCATTATCAGAGAAAAGGGAAACAATAGGCAAGTTGAAAAATTTCTCAACAATGGACTTAAATTGAATGAAAATGGAGAATACATCTGACTTATTTTTCATTGGATAGATCCATACATATTTTGAGAAATGATCAACAAAAATCAAATAATAGAAATAACCATCTAAAGACCTAATAGGAGATGGTCCCCAAACATCTGAATAAATGAGCTCCAAAGGTTTGCTACTAGTGAGATGATGATCCGAGAAAGGTAGTTTGTGACTTTTAGCACAATGACAGGAACTACATTCATATGATGAGTGGGACTTTATTGGAATATGATGACTATCTGCCAGATGTTTAATTATTTTGGATGAAGGATGACCAAGTTTATGATGCCATGTTGAGATAGACTGAAGACTGGTGGTGAGAGCTTGAGGAGGAGCAGAGGTGGTGATGGTAGATGGTAGATGATAAAGATCTTGCTTAAGTGGTCCTTGCAGCAGAGCCTGACCCGACTTCAAATCCTTCACAACAAAGCAATCAGGAAAGAATTCAACAGAACAATGGTTAGTTTGACACAATTTAGAAACTGATAAAAGATTTGATTGAATATTAGGAACACATAAGACTTGATTGAGATAAAGTGGTTTAGTGGTTGTGTGGATAGAAGAGTGACCAATATGTGTAATATTCAAACCTGTGCCATCACCAACCATGACCTGATCAGACCCTGGATAGGAATTAGCCAAGGTCAACTGCTGAAGATCCTGTGTGACATGATGAGAAGCTCCAGTATCCATAATCCAACTAGAATTCTGCACAGCAGGCTGATGGTTTGCCATATTAACCGAAGGTCTGGTTCCATTTCTCTTAGGGTAGCCATTAATTTTATAGCACCTCCTTGCAACATGACCAGGTTTTTCACAGAATTGACAAACTACCTGATTAGCAGGATTTGAAGCAGGTGAAGAGGTGTGTCCATGAAACTAAGATCTGTAGCGTGGCTGGCCTTTGTGGCGGATGACTGCATTGGCTGTAGCAACCAATGGATCAGAAGTAGGATTGGTTTCACGAGATAGGATTGTCTCAAAATCCATAAGTTTCTCATGAAGTTCAGCATAATTAATAGGTGTCTCTCTGCTGCGAAGAGCTGCTGAGATTTCTCTATATTCAACACTCAATCCATTCAAAGTGTGAATAACCAGATCAGTACTATCAAGAGGATGATCAATGATAGAGAGTTCATCAGAAATGGCTTTAATTCCTTGAAGATAAGTAGCCATAGATTGAGTACCTTTGGTAAAAGTAGAAATGCGCTGCTTTAGAGCCATGATGCGGACACGTGATCGACCAGCATACATGGTTTTGAGAGTATCCCAGGCCTGTTTAGCAGTTGTAACAGTGCCGAGATGAGTGACCACTGTTGCAGCCACAGAGGAGACAATGCCATGCAAAATTAGCTGATCTTGACGAACCCAGTGAGTGAATGCAGGATTGATGGCAGCAGCATTGGTCTCCAGCTGTTTTGAGGGGCAGGGCAAGCTGCCATCTATATAACCCATAAGGTCATAACCTGTTAGCAGAGAAAGAAACTGAAGACGCCAGGCAGGGTAATTGTCACCATCAAGTTTGATGTACAATTGAGAGCCAACATTGAGAGCAACTAATTTATCAATGGGGCTAGAAGGAGTGTTGGTTGGAGAATTTTCAGTTTGTGAGGTGGAGGAACTCATGATGAAAAATCAGGATCAGAAAAAAATTGCGGTTAAGCTGTATAGCTCTGATTACCATAAAGGTTTCTATTATTGCTTGCTCTCAAGAGCTGTTACAGCAGCCATTAAATAGATACACAATAATTTGAAAGATACTAACTACATCCTACAAAGAAGGATCTGATACATAGTAGTTACAACAAAGATATCTCAGCAAAATAACAACTTAGCTAACAACAGAATCTTATCATGATGAGCTGCTCCTTGATGACTCAGTCGCATGATATCTATTATTCCCCAAGTGGTTCCCACTGGCCCTATCATACTTAGGAACCCAGACATATTTTGTAAATGAGTAACTTTGTGAGACTTCTTACTGAGATCTTCATGGAGTAAATTACAAACAAAATAATTTTATTGCTCTACATTACCAAAACCATCTATATTTTATGGGTACCAGAGAAATTCTCAAAATTTTATTAGTAGACCCGATCAAGTTTTATGAAATTTTACAATCCACCACGTGACAAGAAAAAACACATTAGATGATTCATTCCCCTATATAAATCATACATGGTTAAGAAACAATTTATTTCGTCTACTTGTTTTAGTTCAGATAGTGATGCTGTTTTCTTCAATTGTCTGAATACATTGTGATTAATTAAGATTCTTAATAAAAGGAAACTTGTGCAGGTGACAAACTTCCATTTGGTATTGCCCATCAGACGCCAATGGTGCATGTGGATGACGTGGCTAGAGCGCATATATTTCTACTTGAACATCCGAATGCTAAAGGAAGGTATAATTGTTCATCATGTCTGGCAACTGTTGAAAGGATATCTGAACTTTTTAGTGCCAAATACCCTGAATTTCAGCTTCCAACAGGAGAGTGAGTTCTATTGTCCATCTCTAAGTTTTGACATAATTGACATTAGAGACTTTAGTAAATGACTTATCATTGTTCTATTTATAATTAATATTTGATTCTTTATTTTTTAGTTCGTTAAAGCAACTTGAAGGTCCAAAGTTACCAAATTTGTTGTCAAAGAAGCTCATAGATGCTGGTTTTGTGTTCAAGTATGGATTTGAGGAAATGGTTGATGATGCAGTTAAATGCTGCAAAGAAAAGGGCTATCTGTAGGGGTAGGTTTTTTTTTTTTTTTTTTATTGTTCATTACTTGTGAGGCACTTATGTACCCTTTTTTGGTCATTGGATGGCTCTCCATATAGTGAGACTATAATTACGAATTCTCTTATGACCATTTTATAATGTCTGGTCCCGTAAAGGAGAGAAATAAATACAGCATATAGTAAGAATTTTTCAAATCGTGTATATATTTATCTCCTTTTACATGACCATATTGTAAGGATGCCACAGCCAGAAACCCAAAAAAGGCCAAGAAATAGAACCGAAATCATACCACCCAGCATCCCTGCCTAGGGTGCTACTATTGGCACCGTGTAGCTTTAAATTGATTTTTTTTATTTCCGAAAATACCCTTTTTCACTTACTCACCTTCTGCAAGTTTTTTACGCAACGTAACTTCCGAAAAATGAAATCCGGACACTTTATACATCCGGAATTCAAAATCTGGACACTTTTTACACCTCCGGAAAATAAATTCTGGATGTGTTAATTTTAACACATCCGGAAAATACTTTCCGGACATACAAAAATTAACATCAGCAATAACACATCCGGAAAATAGTTTCCGGATGTACAAATTGTCCCTCCGGAAAGTAAATTCCGGATGTGTTAATTTTAACACCTCCGGAAAATACTTTCCGGACGTGATAGGGCATTTGTGAAGGCTCGTGAAGATGGGGGTGGAAGAACAGGGGATGTTATGCTTATTATTTTGACTTTTGGGCTTGACCCCATTATTGGTTCAGTAGAGAACAAACCATGCCAGAATAAAAAGGTAAAAGAATCTGTGAGAAGACTCCTGAAAGAAATAGTACAGCACAATACTGAAGAGGAAAATTCTAATCTTGAGTTTACACATCCGGAAAGTATTTTCCGTAGCTGTTAAAAAATTGACACATCCGGAAAATAGTTTCCGGATGTGTTAATTTTAACACCTCCAGAAAATACTTTCCGGACATACAAAAAGTAATATCAGCAATAACACATCCGGAAAATAGTTTCCGGATGTACAAATTGTACCTCCGGAAAGTAAATTCCGGATGTGTTAATTTTAACACCTCCGGAAAATACTTTCCGGATGTACAAAAAGTTTCAGCAATATGAATCCTGGAAAAACTTTCAGGAAGTGCAAAACACATGTCCGGAAAACACTTTCCGGAGGTACAAAACACATGTCCGGAAAGTGAATTCCGAAAGTGTCCGGAAAGTGAATTCCGGATGTGTTAAATTTCCTGATTCAACTCCGGAAAACGAATGACACTTAAGGGTAATTTTAGGAAAAAAAAAAAGGAAAAAAAAAAGTTACAAGATACAAATAGGAAAAAAAAATCGGTGTTAATAGCAAGGCCACTGCCTAACGGCTGCAGACCCAAACAAAAGGGCCATAAAAACCGAAAACCCCAAGCCTTCCAGATTATAGCCCAGATGAGTCCTTGATCCAACACAACCTGCAGAAAACAGTATTTTAAAATAAACCAGCAGAAACAGTTCGAGAGCATGTAATAAAACATTTTACTGTAATTAACTAAGAGAAACTTGCTAATTACATTTGCCACTAATTACATGTGTATTTAATTAATGAATAAGTATCATAATAAATCTACCTTGACCCCGGTGAATCTCCGACCCAACTCACCTAAACTTTTGTTTAAAAAAAGAAGTATAATATTAAATCATCATCTACCAGCATATATCGAATATTATTTTATTCGTGTTTTTTATCTGATTTGTCAAAAAGTGCTTTAAAATAAATTAAATATAGCCAGCCTAGTCACTCATATTAGTACTTAATATTAAGAATTTTTTATTTTTAGAAGTTTAAAACAAAAAAAAATAAAATTAATTTCTCAAAATACTAGGGCCGCCTCATTGCTGTAATTGGAATCAACTAACCGATAACTATTGTTTAGAATGATTTACATAGTTTTGATATCTCACTTTCGTATAAGTAGGTTGTTTGACAACTATGGAAATGGCGTGACCGTGCTCTATTTGAAGAAGGTTTCTCCCCTCTCAACAGGTTGGAAGCTGTCAAGCATTTCATCGAAGACCTTGCACGCATCACTAAAGACCCAGGGAAATATGAATGCAGAAAGTTTACATCTAAAATAAGGTGGAAGTTTCCTCCTTCACTACAGAACTTTGGGAGATTTTCAAAGGTTTGGAGCTGGTGTGGAATCGGGGTTTCAGAAAAATCATTGTGGAGAGCGATTCCAACCCCATTATCATTTTGCTAAATAAAAAGGATGTGAGGTCAAGCATATCAACAACCAATTGCTCCGTAAAATCAGATTCCTTATAGACCGGAACTGGGAATTATCCTTCTGTCACTCACTGAGGGAAGGGAACTCATGTGCAGGCTGGATTGCCAATTTCAGCTTGGGAAAAGAATTTGGATTCCAGGAAATTGAGTCTCCTCATGCTAATTTTGGTTTGCTTTTACTTGGTGATGTTTGGAGGGCTTCCTTACCCCGACAAAGTATTTCTAGATTGTAGTTCTTAGCCCCTCCTTGTACAAAAAAAACAAATTTCAACTCATTTTATTTAATTAAGAGCACATGTATCCTTTTTTTCTCATTTTCCATATTTACTCACTCTAAATGAGTCAAATCCTTAAAGGATTGATAGAATAAATAAGAAATGATAAATGTTGAAGAGTAGCCGTGGGGTGTTTTGCCTAAAAAAATATATATGAACCGTGGTGTGTTTAGGGTGGGAGAAAAAATTAGAAGGGAGAATTTGGGCTTTGGAGTGGATAACGTGTGTTGAGAAAGGAAAGTAATTAATGGGAGAATTGCAAAATATTTTAAAGAGATAAGACAAGACACAATTTGATAAGATTAATAATTTAAAAAATGAAAATATACAATGGAATTTAAGACAAGACACAGTTAATTATTATTATTAATTTAAAAATTTAAAAATATACAATTGAAATTAAGACAAGACACAATTAGATAATATTAAGAATTTTAAAATTAAATTATACAATTAAATTTAAATTAGAAATAGGAGAAATTATACTTTTGGTCATCTATCTTATTGTTTTTAGTTTTGATTTGATCCTTTATTTAATTTTTGTTCAGATGTTATCCCTTATTATGTTGTTGATGTTATACTAAATTGGTATTTTCCATTAGTACTTATATTAAATTTAAATAATTTTAAAAAGGAGTTTAAATTAATTTATATTAATAATTAAATATATATTATCTGTCAAATATAATAATTATGAACTTTTTTATTAATTTATGTTATTGAGTTTATTAATGTACATTAATAATAAATATTTAGATATTTATATTATTAAGTTAAATTGGTTCGTTTTGTCAAAAAAAAAAATAAAGAAGTTAAATTGGTTCGTTAATATCACATTTTTACTATCAAATTGATCCTCAAAGAGTCAAAATAACAAACTCAACCCATTGCACCAAAACCACATTTTGTTTTTACACAACTGTCCATGTTTTTCGCCTGTTTGCTTTCGCTTCCCCTTTAGCTGTTCACCACTTCACCCTGGAGTTTTTGCTGTATCCTCCTCTAAGATTTTTTTTTAAAAAAATAAAATTTTAATATTAAATATAAAAGTAAATGTATTTCATATCTCATTGTGACTTGGCACCGATTATCATATTTCTCCTATTTGTAGGCATATATAAATTCTACTATAAATTTTCTATGAGATTGGTGATCTACCTTAACTTTATAAGAGGACGTGTCTTCCTTTAATATAAACTTTTATGTAGACAAAAATCTTAAAAAAAATAAAAAAAATTATTTAACATTTTCTTATATAATAAGTAAGGAAGTTAATAAAAGAATATATTATATAACTTCCGCGCAAGAAAAATGTAATAATAATATGTTCCGTTAAAGAATTGTAATATGTTATCTAATAACAATGGGTCATGCTAATGAATGCTTTAAGGGCACCCGTTAAAAAATCCATAATAACAAATTTTTATTGAAAAACTAAGTATTTTATTTCTTCAGATATTAATACATCAATTTTTATTTAAACTTTCTTTTCTTGATTCCTTAATGAGTGTGTTAAAGGCACTCATTAGCACTCTTTAATAATAAATAATGGAGTAAACGAACTTCAATATACTCCCAACTGACTCCTTGAATAGTCATTCGCAGACACTTTAGTCACCGAATCAAACGAAAATAAAAAAAAGTCCCTCAAACTTCAACAAACCCCCAACTTACTTCCTGAATTTGTCATTTGCTGTCACTTTAGTCTCCAAATCAAACGAAATTAAAAAAATAGTCTTTGGAACTTCATTCCATCATTCATTTGAGTCCAAACGTTAACTCTTCCGGTTAGACTTATATGATTATCTTTGCTACCACGTTAAATATATATATCAGGATCCAACATGGACATAGTCATAATATTCAATGGTTAAAAACATAGATTAAAATATCAATTATTGGCTCACTCTCCCCCAAATTGATTGAACCCTAATAGTGAAAGGTCTTCTTGTATGGTTCTAGGTATATACTTAACATGCTAGCAAGGATAATCCATTAAATCTAACCGAGAGAGTTAACATTTGGATTCAAGTGAAGGATGAAATGAAGTTCTGAGGACTTTTTTTGAATTTCGTTTGATTCGGGTACTAAAGTGATAACGAAAGACAAATTCAAGGATTAATTAGTCAGGGGTTTAATGAAGTTTCAGAGAATTTTTTTTAAATTCTATTTTATTTGAGGACTAAACTGACGAGTGATAAATTCACGGTCTAAATTAAGAGTTTACCCTAACTAATGCGTTAAAAGAACAAAAAAAAAAAAAGTTAAGTGAGAAGCCATTAATGTGTGTAGTAGAGTAGCTGTGGAAATGCGTTCAGTGTGGGAGGAAAAATTAAATGGGGAAGTTGAAAGTGGGAAATTTTTGTTGGGAGGGAATTAATGATTGGGGTGGCTGGAAAAGTTTTTAATGAGATAAGACAACAGATAACAAAGATAAGACTAATAATGTAAAAATAAAATGATGCAACAAATTAAATTTAAACTAAATCAACATGTATGTGTTTAAATTAATATATATTAATAGTTAAATATGATTTACTTTAATACTTAAATTATGCCGAGTTGTTTTATTAATGAGTTTAATTTATATGTGTTGTCAGTGTAAAAAGGTTTTTAATTATTAAAATAAAAGAACAAATATCAAAATATTAGTAGATATCAGTGTAAAACGTTTTAGAGTTGTGATAGCGTGGCACAACTTTTTGACACAATACGGTTTACACTGTATGTGTGCAGGGGAACACACCACGCGCACGCGGACATCATGGCACTATAGCGCTACAGTAGCAACGTTTTTTTTTTTAATTTGGACTTTTTAAAAAAATAAAAAATTATTTCTAAAAAAACTCATTAACTAGATAATAAACTGAATTCACCAGATATTTGTACCGAATTCACCAGATATTTGCACATATTTAACAAAAAAAATTATTTCTCAAAAAACCCATTAATCAGATAATGAATTGAATTCACCAGATATTTGTGCATGATTCACCAGATATTTGTACATACTTAGGCACTGTTTGGTTTGCCAAATCCGCTAGCGTTTAGCGGATAGCGTATAGCGGATGGAAAAGTAGCCCCGTTTGGTAGTCGTTTTTAAAATTAGCGTATAACGTTTTTTCACTAGCGTATAGCGTTTTTCCCAGACGCTACTTGAAGTAGCGTTTGAGCTTATAGCGTATAGCGTTTCATTTTTTCTTCCATTTTTATCCCTACCATCTTAATTAAATTTCTCACTTATCCTTGATTATAAAATAAAATACTAATCATTTAACATAGTATATAAATAAGAATTAATTTTGCTATTTAGATTTATATTTAAGATAAAAAAAAGTGGGAAATATATTTTTATCTATAAAAAATAAAACTTATATAAAAATCAAATCAATATATAATTTTATTTTTATTATTCCATTTTATTTATTAAAAATAATTAAAACTAAATTAATATTAAAATTTAAAATCAATGATTGAATTTTTGAAAAGATAAATAAATTTTTTGACGTGATAAACGATAAATAATTTAGAATAAAATAAATTATTATAAGTGATAATTATTTTAAAATAAATAATATAAATAATAAATATACATATAATTTACATTAAAAAAATGCAAATATATCCTTTTATGTCATTTTACATTTATCAGCTAGTCCAACCGCTAGTTTTACCAAGCACTTCGGCTCTGTTTGGTAAAAACTAGCGGATAGCGGATAGTGGATAAGCTAGCGGATAGCGGATTGGATTTGAAGTGTTTGGTAAAACTAGCGGTTGGACTAGCTGATAAATGTAAAATTACATAAATGGACATGTTTGCATGATTTTTTTATATAAGTTATATATATATATATATATATTATTTATATTATTTATTTTAAAATAATTATCAATTTAACACTTTAATTTATTTTAAATTATTTATCATTTCAAAGATTAAAATATTAATTTTTAATTTTAATATTTAATTAGTTTTAGTTAATTTTTTATAAATAATATGGAATATTAAAAATAATATTGATATGATTTTTATACATTATTTATAAATAAAAATATAATTTCTATTTTTATCTTAAATATAAATTTAAATAGTGATGTTAATTCTAACAAATCAATTTTGAAGATTTCTATTAATATTTAATTTTTTTAGTGAAGGATAAGTAAGGAATTTAATTAAGATAGTAAAGGATAAACATGGAAGAAAAAGTGATACGCTATACGCTATAAGCTCAAACGCTACTTCAAGTAGCGTCTGGAAAAAACGCTATATGCTAGTGAAAAAACGCTATACGCTAATTTTAAAAACGGTTGCCAAATGGGGCTAATTTTTCATACGCTAAACGCTAAAGGCTAGCGTTTTTTGCAAACCAAACAGTGCTTTCAAATCCAATCCGTTAGCTAATCAGCTATCCGTTATCAGCTAGCTTATCCGCTATCCGTTATCCGCTAGTTTATCCGCTACCGCTATCTGCTAGCTTATCCTCTATCCGCTAGTTTTTACCAAACAGAGCCTTAACCAAAAAATTTATTTCTCAAAAAAACTAATTCACCAGATAATGAACTGAATTCACCAAATATTTGTACATGATTCACCAGATATTTGCACATACTTAAAGAAAAATTTTATCTCAAGAAAACTCATTCACCAGATAATGAATTGAATTCACCAGATATTTGTACATGATTCACCAGATATTTGTACATACTTAACCAAAAAAATTTATTTCTCAAAAAAACTCATTCACCAGATAATGAACTGAATTCACCAGATATTTGTACCTGATTCATCAGATATTTGCATATATTTAACAAAAAAATTTATTTCTCAAAAAACCCATTAATCAGATAATGAATTAAATTCACCAGATATTTGTACATGATTCACCAGATATTTGTACATACTTAACCAAAAATTTATTTCTCAAAAAAACACATTCACCAGATAATAAACTGAATTCACCAAATATTTGTACATGATTCACCAGATATTTGCACATACTTAAAGAAAAATTTTACCTCAAGAAAACTCATTCACCAGATAATAAATTGAATTCACCAGATATTTGTACATGATTCACCATATATTTGTACATACTTAACCAAAAAAATTATTTCTCAAAAAAACCCATTCACCAAATATTTGTACATGATTCACCATATATTTGTACATACTTAACCAAAAAAATTATTTCTCAAAAAAACCCATTCACCAAATAATGAACTGAATTCACCAGATATTATATATGATTCACCAGATATCTACACATACTTAACCAAAAATTTTATTTCTCAAAAAATATTTAAAAAAAATCAAAATTATTTAAAAAAAAAAAAAACTACAGTGTTGCACAGTGCAGCTACAGTGTCGCACAGTACGGCACTATACGGTGTAAACCGTATTGATGTAAAAAAATGTGCCATTGAATCATTTCTCAACTTTTTATACTGACAATGTATACTACTTTAATCATTTATTAATTTAAGTTAATGAATTTATTAATATATAATTATTATTTAAATTTATGTCTACCTGTTAATCAATGAAGCTATAGCTCGGTCACCAGTTTGCTCTAAGATTCGATTTTTATACATTAATATTATTAAGTCACATAATTGAGTTTTACTTAGGTAACAGTATAGTTATCCTGGCGAATGCTAAGAGACCTTGCCAAGTCTCTCACGGTGGGAGACCATTTAGAAGCGTTGGATATTTTAGTTTCACCATTATTATCATGGGCTGTCACCATCTGATTATTTTTCATATCATTGTCTCTCACTCTCTCCCATTATCATGTCGTCGAGTGACACAACCACCACCGCCTCTGAGCATGCCTCGCTCCGCCACCGTCCTCGCCACCGCCACCGCACCTCCTCCCTCTTTCTATCTTCCGAGTATTCTTTTAATGGTTAGTAATTAACCAATCAGTCATATAATGAGTAGGTGCACTGTAGATCTGGAGGAATGTGCATAAGCACATGGTTTGGGGATTCTGAATAGTTTGCGATGGAAGACAAGGTTGTGGAGGGTGGTTGTAGAGATGGCGCATCTGATTATCATCTTGCCCACCGCACGAGCCGTGCCGGCGATGTCGTTAACGCCAAGGAGTTTGCAACCCCACCCCCACCGCTCTCCGTGTCGGTGCCATCATGGATCTTGAGTGCGTCCCTGCAGAGATCTGTTTGCGCTGCAAATCTTCTTCATCATTCCCAGCCATTCCTTCACAACGCAATTCCATTCACAGAGAAGCCATTAAAGGAACGACGACATCACATTAAAGGAGCTTAGCAACCTAGGAAAAACCCAAAGACAGAGAAAGAAACACAAATAATAGAGAGACGTCGACTTCACGAGGGTGTCGGCGTCGCCATTGCCGAAGATGACGGACCAGACGATGGAGACAGCCAGACAGGGTGCGGAGATCTCCTAGATGACGGCATACAACAGACCCGAAGAAACCAAATTGCAAAAAGACTTGGGATTAAATTCAAATTAACAAAAAATAGTGTTCTTACATGTAATTGTTAATAACTGGTCATTATAAGGAAAATTAAGGATGTTAGAATTTGCAGAATATGTGAGAAATCAAACACAAAATTGTTAGATTTTACAGTCTTGGTGGCACCAGAGGTTGCAGACGATGCATCAAGAGTAAGGGAGAGGGGAGAACAAAATGGGAAAAAATAAGATGTGGGTAGCCCATAATAATATCATGGGGAACTTTTGAATCTAACGGTTCTAAGTGGTCTCTCACCGTGAGAGACTTGGCAAGGTCTCTCACGATAGCATTCGCCTAGTTATCCTTATGCTTTGTTGTTTTGGGAGATTCTAAGACAATTAAGTGAAAAATAAATAAGTGAGAGTTCTGTTGTTTGGGAAGGGAGAGAAGTGAGGGATGAGAGAAGCTAGGCGGTGGATCCACATGAAGAAAAATCTCTCCTGAGATTTTAAAAGGTGAGCGGAAAAAAATTGAAATAACATATCTACCATTTTTTTTTGATAAAAAGCTAAGATGTGCAAAGGCATCACTGAACTTTCGTTTTGTGTTGTGCAAAGATATTATTAGAAGTAAATATGTCTTTATAAAAAATTATATTTTTCTTTCTTTACTATTTCTTTCCTACTTTTAATTCAATGAACTTAAAAAACTACTCATTTTTTCTCGTTCTCTCTTCTTTCGTACTCCTCTCCACCATATTTCTTGTCGTTCTACTTTCCCTAGTGCTTTCCTAACCCAAACAAAGGCAAAAATGAGTTAGGATTTTAATTAATACATTTTAAATTAAATTAAATATTAATACTTTTTTGGGTACAAATATGAGTGCATTATTGCTTATTTGACACACAAGTTCACTCTAAAAGAGCTTTTTCATATACGTACATACCCAACAACACAACACAATATTCTATTGTTTTTAAATATATTAAGTCAATGCCTCAAAAGATATAAAAGAACAATTATGTGACCTTTTTCTATTAAATTGGTCTTTAAAATAATATCAAATCATCGAGTTGGATAGGTGTGGTTGAGGAAAAACTAATTTAAAGGAGTTTTTCCTATATACATACATACCCAACAATGCATCATATTATTTTATCAGCTATAGATATACATTAAATCCTTAAATTAATGCTTCAAAATTACAAAAGAACGTTTGCGGAGACTAATCCCTTGAGGTACTAGAGACATTAAATTAGGCTGATATCCTTCAACCAGATTTTCTCCGTACGCTATTAAATTTCCTATCAAATTGGTCTGTAAAATAATTTCAAATTAATTAAATATATTAATTCAATGCCTCAAAAGATATAAAAGAACAATTATGTGACCTTTTTCTATTAAATTGATCTTTAAAATAATATCAAATCATCGAGTTGGATCGGTGTGGTTGAGGAAAAACTCAATTTAAAGGAGTTTTTTCTATATACATACATACATACCCAACAATGCATCATATTATTTTATCAGCTATAGATATACATTAAATCCTTAAATTAATGCTTCAAAAGTATAAAAGAACGTTTGCTGAGACTAATCCCTTGAAATATTTGAGATATTAAATTGGGCTGACATCTCCCAACCAAATTTTCTCCATACGCCTTTAAATTTCCTATCAAATTGGTCTGTAAAATAAAATCAAATTAATTAAGAGTGTAGTGGGGTTGGAACGAGTAGGTTGAGAGGAGAAAAGACGCTAAAGCCAATCAACTGGATTAACTTTGGTTGACTTGAGTTCGTCAATTTTAGGACGACAAATCTGAAAAATTTTCTTCAAATCTTAAAAGATTGAAATACTAATAGTATAAATATATTTTTACTGTCAATCAATTCATATATTATATTATTATATTATTATAAATATTTGACTCTGATAATAATCACATAAATAATAATGTACAATTGATTAACAGTATAAAAAAATTTATATTACCTGTGCATTAAAATTAAAGTATATTTAAAAATTGTTATGGGATCCAATTTTATGATATTTGTAATTAAGACATCTTACATACTTGTACGAAATTATGAATATGTCAAAATTATTGTAACTTATTATAAATCGATTTTTCTAACATATACAATCTTGCGCATGTTAAGGAATCAAAAAATAGAAATATTGTATTGGACAGGGGCGGATCCAGAGGTGACCTCTATATGCCATGGTCACCCCAACGTTTTTACCTTTTAATTGTTATTTTATATATAATTATAATTTTTGGTCCCTTTTATTTTAATATTTTAATATTTATTAATGGTTTATTTATTCAAATATAGAAAGTTTTTTGTTGTGACGTTCACTTCTTTTACAGAAATGTTATTTGCACATCTAAATGGGACACCCATTTGGGACACCTTGGTTAATCACGTATAAATATTTGGTTAATTCAGTTCATTATATGGTTAATCACGTGTAAATATTTGGTTAATTCATGATGACCCATTAATCATATAAATAACTGAATTAACCAGATATTTGCATGTGAATAACCAAATATTTACATGGTTATGGAAAATAATCCCATTAACCATATAATGAACTGAATTAACCAAATATTTATACGTGATTAACCAATGTGTCCCAAATGGGTATCCCATTTGGGTGTGCAAATAACATAACTGCTTCTTTTATGTCTATCTACATTTTCATATCTATAATTTTCTATATAAAGATAACTAAAAAAAGGTCATTTTTTGTCCGCTTTTTCTATGATTTATCTATCAGTAATATTTAACAAAACTTATGTGTAATTGCTTTGGGTGCAACGACACTACTTTTCAATTAAAATATAACGTTTGTAATTATTGTTACAATAATTATATTTTTATTGATGAATTGCTACACATTTTACATTTTAAATGGAGAATAGCACCACAAGCACCCGAAGAATTATACTCATGTTTTGCCCTAATTTATTTCCCTTATAATTTGTTAGAAAATAAACTACATCTTGTACTTACAATATCTTCATCTTAGACTTTACTAGAATAGCCATTTATTTCACTTAAGTATTTCAATATTTTGTTACTTGTATGATATAAACTCTTTGATTTTAGCCCTATTTAAATCAAAGTTATTGAAAAGAGTAAATTTTAAACATTTAAGAAGTTTTTTTTTTTTTGGTAAATAAACATTTAAGAAGTTGAATACACAACTTTTAACATGACATTTTTGTTTTTGATTTATTAACATGTGTAAGGTTGTATAGGATAGAAAAAATCGATTATAAATATTGTGTAAGTATTTAGAATAAAAGCTAAACTAATCTTATTCTACACAGCAAATTCATTAATCAATAAAAACAAAAATATTGAGAGTGCATTTGTTACAGATTATTTAATAAAAATATCACTTTTTTCTAAGTAAAAAAATCATTTTTAAAGAGTTTGATTGTGTTTGTTTAAGCTTTTCATAAAAAAGATTTTTTTAAAAAAATATTTTTATGGGTAAAATGAAAAGCTACTTTCATTATCTTTTGGAGAAAAGCACTAACTACATTTTAAAAAAAAATTGATTTTTATGATTGTAACAAACACAAAACAACTTCTACTTTTCTTTAAAATCTCTAAAAAATAATCTCTAAATTATTGAATGTCAAAATCACTTTTTTTTAATCGGTAACAAACGGGCTCTGAGTCAATAAATCATTTTAGCAGCTATGTTCTTAAAAGTTTGTTAAAAAAAAAGTTCATATTTATTTTCTTTTCCTTAATATTTTCTATTTAGCTATAAAATTAATTCAACGACTAATATTTGATTTTAAAAAAAATATTTGAAAGGGACATTCAGAATTAATTCAAGGACTATAACATTTAATTAAAGAAAAAATGAAGGGACATCCGAATGGAGCCATGACAAGAGACCATGAGCCCCAGCCCCACAAGATAGATAGATCCCACACTTAAAAATTAAGCATTGGGTCATCAGGAAAAAAAAAATAATGCTTGAAAGAGCTGATCAATTTTAAAGCAAAGATGTGACCAACCACCAATGGCGATGGAGCAATCAACCTATATATATACTTTCTCAATCAGAGTCCATCAAGTTGATCGAAACTAATAGAAATCATCGAAAGCTCAAAAGGGTTACCAAGCCATAGCAAGTTGTGTCCAAATGGAAGGAGGGAAAGGAAGAATATGTGTCACAGGAGGCACAGGATTCATTGCTTCAATGATGATCAGGAGACTCCTTTTGGAAGGTTACTCTGTTAATGCCACTGTTAGATCTGGTCCAGGTAAGATTTTCCAATTTTTTTTTTTTAAAAGTAGATGATAGATGATTATTTCTAGTTTTTTCCCAAATATCTTCAGAAAGATTTAATTGGTATGCATCATCGATATAAATATTTTTTTTCACTTTCAATCAATCATAAAGTAACATATTATTAAGAATATTTTGCTCTGATCCTATCTAAAAGTCACTCATACCATATTTTCTAATCGACAGTATAAAAAACTTTACATTAATAATACATACCAATAATTTTTTTTTAAATGTTATCAAACTCAATGTTAAATAAATTAATACAGCATTTTCAAATAATTTTTCCTCTTTTCTTAATTTCTTATCTCTATCAATCTTTATTTACTTTAGTATGTTATATATTTAAATGTTTAGAATGGATTGAAAACGGGGTTCGTCCATCTAGGAAACATTCTGCTTGCTACAACTACGTGACTTGAGAGATATTAATTTCTTTTGAAAACAAAACATATAAATAATTTTTTGAAGGCTTATGGTGCTGCATTCTAATAAAAATACAATGTGTAATAATAATTTTTGGTAGAGTGTAAGATATTTAAATTCCTTTTAACAAAAGACTTTTCACTTTAATATCTCCCAATTAATGATTATTATGTGATAAGGGTAAATAATTTGACAAATTATTATTTCTTTTCAAATTGGATTTTTTGGGTACATATATGGGAGGTGAAAGTTGTCTATTGTTATATCATAAGGACATAAGCTCACAAGAATTTACGGTGATACTTGAAGATGACCCACAATTGAAGATAAGACCTTTGCATTTAAGATTTGGTCCTATACCAAATATTTGTTGAAAATTCGTAACCAAAAAAAAAAAAATCTCATGAGTTACAAATATGGTTGATGGTATCAATTTGTGTTTAGTTAATTAATTGTTATGTATTATCATTATAAATTTTTTTATACTGTTAATCAAATATAAATTATCATATCATAAAAATATTTGACTCTTATGATAATTATCTTAAAAGTCACACATGGAATAAACTATAATTAAACTGATAAGGTAAACTTAACACTAGCACACTGCATCAAAATTAAACTCATTTGCACAACATAATTACTTATACATTTGTTTTATTTGGATAATAGGTAAAAGCAAGAGAGATATTAGCTTCCTTACAAATTTACCCGGTGCATCCCAAAAGCTGAAAATTTTCAATGCCGATCTCAACTATCCAGAAAGTTTCAGTAGAGCAATTGAAGGGTGCATTGGGGTCTTCCATACTGTTTCTCCAACTGATTTACAAGAAAGTGATTCAGAGGAAATAGTGACCAAACGAACCATTGATGGGGCCTTTGGCATTTTAAAAGCCTCTCTAAATTCAAAGACCGTGAAGCGAGTTATTTACACTTCGAGTGTCGCTGCTGTGATCTATAACGAGAAAGAAGTTGAAGAAAAAGATGAAAGTTATTGGAGTGATGTGGATTTTCTTAATAAGACGAAGCCATGGGGCTACTCTATTTCTATTACACATACATTGGTAGAGAAGGCAATTCTTGAATTTGGAGAACAACATGGGTTGGATGTTGTGACTCTCAATCTTCCTTATGTTATTGGACCCTTCATTTGTCCTAAGCTTCCTGATGCAATTCACGTCACAGGTGTCTTGGTTATTTGGTATTTCTACATACTCATCCTTCTTATAATCAACTCCCATTGAGTTTGACGTCTATTCGAGTAAACAACCTTAATTAAGTACTTATTCAATAAGATTTTTTTTATAAAAAAAGAAGAAGCTAAAAACAACTTATTTTCATAAGTTTCTTTGACAAGCTCATTGTAATAACCTAAAATGAATTTATATGAAAATCATAAACTATTTTCATAAACTATTTGCATATGTTTATTTTTATAAATTATTCTCATATGATCAAATAAGTTTTCTATAAACTCTTTCAAATACATCCTGGTGAGTTACACGTAATTTTGCGAGTCCTTGTTACAAGACATTGGGTTTCAACATTTTACATTTCAAAATGATAAAAAGTGATCTCATATAAGAGAAAGCAACTTGTAAAGTTTTTTTTATTTTCATAAGAATCTGATAAAGATATATTATCTTAAATCTATTACTTTGGGCTTCTCTGTCAGTTTGTGTCTTACATGCTAGTAAGTTTGGATCTTAGTTTTCTTATTAAATAAGTTTTTTTATTTATTATTTAACAATGGAGTTGATATTAAATTTTAAATATCAACAAATTCTAACTCTCCCTTGAGTTATGCTAAAATGACAAACATATATAGTTATTTTTTCAAGTTCCTCATAAAATGTTCTTAATAAAAAGAAACTGGTGTTACAGGTGAATATCCATATGGTGTTTTCCTTCGTTTTCCAGTAGTACACGTGGACGATGTGGCTAGAGCTCATATTTTTCTGTTTGAGCATCCAAATCCAAAAGGAAGATATATTTGCTCATTAAGTGGTACTGTATCTTTTGAAGAGTTAGCTGAAATTATTCGTGCAAAATTTCCAGAATTTCAAATACCACCGACAAAAGAGTGAGTTCTCTCTTTGTATAAAATTTTTTGGTAAGTATATCAGTGCACTTTGATATCATTGTGACTAATATTTAATTTATTTTTTATCCTCTAGTTCATTAAAGGAGATTAAAAGTGAAGAAATGCAGAGTGTAAACTCAAAGAAACTTCTTGATGCTGGATTTGAGTTTCTATATGGGACTAAGGACACATTCGAGGAAGCAATTCAATGCTGCAAAGAAAAGGGTTATCTGTAATCTGTGTTAATTATGAAATTAATAAAACAATAAAAGGCTTGAGAAGATGATTGGTCACTTGAGTTTGTAATATTCTCATTTTTTTTAATGGAGTAACTTCTCATACCATATGATTTTATAGATAAGGTTTATCGAAAATAAATTTGTAAGTAAAGTGAGCAAATAATAATTCTTAAATTATTAGTGAATTATTAAATGTATTCAATTTATTGAAAATCGAAAAATATTATAAGGTTCAAAAAAATAAAACTTTTTTTATATATTAATTCCTTAATCAATATTTTATAACACTGATTAGCAAAATATAATCTTTAAGGAAAATGCTAAGGAACCAAGAAAAAAAAGATTTCATAGGAATTAGTGTATTTAACATTTGAAAAAATGAAATACTTGATTTTTTAATAAAAACTTATTTTTTTTGGTTTCTTAGAGTACCCTAAAAACACTCTTTAGCATGACCTAATCTTTGATTATACTTGTTTTGATGTAAAGAATCCATGTTACAAGTCACGAGCAAGAAAGTAAACGACAACGTTCGAATTCCAGAATAAAATAGAAGTGCATTGGGTTTGACTTTAAGAGCGCGCTACGTAACCGAAACTCGAGTACCAAATCACACGTCCCCCACATACATATAACGACTTTCTCCCTCTCTCCTTCTTCTTCCTCTAACGATTCCAACGGTTTTCTCTCTCGTCACCATTCTCAATTCTCGAATCTGCGTTCGGAGCTCCAATTTCAACCAGTTGCTGAAACGATGTCGTTATCGGATTCCGAGACCTCCTACGGCGGCGCATCGGAGTACAAGCCCTTCAAGCAAATCAGCCGTGATCGTGAGATATCCATTTCGTTCCGCTTCGCATTTTCTGTTCTTTTCCTTCATTTTCCGTTTGTTTCTCGAGAAATGTTGGATGATTAAAAAAAAAAATGTAGATGATGTGAACCTTTAATTTCTCTCAAACTGACAATTCTGAGCTGCGAAGGACAGCTCAGTGTCGAAACACCGCAACTGAAATTACAACGTTTTTAATCCGCATTGCATTTGGTTAGAAATTAAAATTCGCAATCTGTCGTTTGAAACTGAGCGAATTTGTGCCCGTTTAACTAGAAAATGAATCACTAGGTTTTTGTGATAGAAAAACGGTTGCATTATTTCTTACCTGAAATGCTACATCTCCATAACAATGATTTGATTGTTAGTTAACGAATGTGTATCGATTGGCTTAATGAACTAATTTGATTTTTTTCTTCTTAGAAAAATAGATTATTGGTTTGTTAGGAATCGTTACACATTGTTAATCAGTAATTCACTCCTCATTAACCAAAGTAAGGATTTCAGATGTTGAGGTGACTTTCCATAGAAATCTGCATTTGAAGAAATATGAAATCTCTTTAATTTGGTTTTCAGAACCCAGTTTTTATTGCTTTTATTTGTTTAGCTACAAATTTAACCTTCATGGTTCGAAATAGAAGACAAAATTTAATTAAGTGCTATGCATGTATTGGCTTCACTTTCGTGACTTGTTTCATAATCTTTTTCATGGTTGGATGCTCATAGGGTTATTGTATGAAATGCTTAGATCGGCGAAGTCAGGGGATTCGAAAGCATGGAAGGTATCTTTAATATGGATATTTGCACTTATCCCCACATGTTACTTTATCTTTGCATCTCATCTTTACTTAATTGAGGTTGACCAATTTTTTATAATTCTCACAGGTGCTCATAATGGATAAAGTCACTGTGAAAGTTATGTCACATTCATGTAAAATGGCAGATATCACAGACCAAGAAGTTTCCTGTAAGAACCATACAGCTTTTTAAGCTTATCTCTTTTTCTGCCTTTCTTCTTTAAGAAATCATTTACTCTGATTGATGGCACGAGAGAAATGTGAAGGAGTCAATCTTATGGGGTGTTTGGAAACATGGTGGGTGGGGGTTCAACGTGCGTTCGGCTGGAAGCTACTCTAGCTTCCACTGTCCAAAACGCGCTTCTGAGGTATTAGAGGAGCTTCCCAAACACAAGCTTACTGGCTTCGTAAGAACACTTCTCATTATCATAAAATAGCCAAACACTTACGAAGTGATTATTGGTGCCCAATTCCACTCTTTACTTCCAAGAATTTTAAGATATAAGGCATTAAGATTAGGAGTGGTTCTCAGTATGTATGCTATATTAACTGACTGTGAAAGAACTCATTTGCACCCATATTTCAAATTCAATAAGCCATATATAATATTGCACATCATGTTACTTAATCTGTCTTTCTTCAGTATATAGTCCTCTGCACTCCAATTGGCAGTGTATATTTGTCAAGCTCATTTGGATTTGAAAATTGTGCATTAATTAGGTGCTTTCTGCTTTTCATGTTTTTTTTTTTTTAATGTTTTTCCATGATATTCTCTGAACCAACTTTGCTTCATCATTTGTTCTGTGGTTAGTCTGTTAATATATTGGTATTCTATAACCTGTTGATATCAATATTGCAGTGGTGGAAGACCTTTTCCGGAGAAGGCAACCATTACCATCTATGCATGCTGTTTATTTCATCCAGCCTTCAAAAGAGAAGTAATTCTGTTTTTTTAATTACAAATTTCCGTTTTTTTTTTTTTTTTTTGTCTGTGACCGATATAAAAAATCATATAAAAACTGCAGAATTTTATTATTCTCCAAGGACAAGTCTTCCTATATAATATAATGTTAATTAGGATTTTCATCGATTATACCACCACTGTTTAACTTCCTTGGTGCTATTTAAACATAGGGACTACATTTTGCTAGCATTCACCTTGCAACTTCCACACTTGCAACTTGCAAGTTGGTATAATTAGCTTGTTTCTTGCTTCTTTCTAATCAATCACCAATTCGAATTTAATATATCAGATATTTATGATTCCTTTAATTTAGTTTAACTACTTGATACAACATGTTCATCTGTCATGGAAGAAGAGGCTTCAAGCTGTATAAAAGTAGGAACTTATCTATGAGAATTTATTTTTAATTCCTTGCTATGAAGAAGTTATTTGTAAGAGCTATGTTGGGAACCTATCTTATACTTATCAATTTAGGGCAGGTAATAGGTTTTTGTCGAATTTAATGACAGAGATATCTGTAATAAGTGGGAGAGGGGGAGAGAGAGAGACAGAGTGGAATGGAAGTCAACTAAGAGGCAGCAAAAGAAGTTTTTTTAAAAAAAAAAAAAAAAAAAAGCCAAGTATTGCAGCATGTTTCTCCATGTTCCCTGCCTTGAATAAAACAGTTATCTTTTTTTTTTTCTTTTTTTTTAACTACTGCTGCTGCATATGTTATCCAAGCTAGAACTGCTCTCTATCATTAAAACAAGACCAGAGTCCGTATACTCCACTATCCAACCTTGAATTGCTTCCATCCAACTCATCTCTTCAGTGTCTTCACCCTCTCCACCATCTAGAAGTTGTACATAATTCCAAAGAACGCATCAATAGATTTGACCTTTCAATCATTTAGTAGGCTCAAGTGCTCAACTTTAATCTTTGATTGCTATTCAATCAGCGACGGAAGTGTTTTTCATCTGCATCATGGTAAAAGCAAGGAAAACAGACAGGAGTAAGTGAGACATCCAGTTATCTAAACACACTTTATTGCCCACTCCAAACAAACATAACATGAAAAATTGCTACAGAAATATAATTTCTGATTAAATAGATCTTTTCATTGGTTATTTTTAATATATGTGTGATTATAGTCTGCTATGACTTAAGATATTTTTTATTTAAAACTTGAAAAGTGATGGAAATTGATAAATAGAAATTGTTCCAATTAAATGTACATCTTTTACACTAAATTAAGAAAAATACACCTTTCGTTATCTATAACATTCCTCTATGTCACAATCTAGGTACCCATCCTTTCCCATCTAAAATCTATTGGTAGAACAAGTCAATAGTTATCAGTATTTTATTTATCTTAGTTTCTAATTCAGGGTTGAAACGTATTTCTAATCCTTCTTCTTTTAGAAAAAAATTGCATTTTAACCCAATCTTCTCTCTCTTCTTCCATGTATTACTTTTAACTTTCTTTTTTCTCTGTTATTTCCTTTTGTTTTCACTTGCATAATTTTATCCATATTAAACATATCTTTTGCTAGTATGCAGTGTGGTCATGTTCTTGTCTGATATGTCAGGAAGGGAGCCCCTATACAAGAAGTATGCAAAGAATTATAGTTTCTCCCAAATTTAGTATTGTTTCATTTCATCTTTATAAGCTTAACTTTGGACCAAACTGATTGTTTCATTTCTTTTTTTCTTTTGGGTGGGTGGTGGGGCTGTGTTTCGTTTATTTCCCTTGCAATGTTTCAGAGCCTATGTATTTTTCAGTTCTCCAATCCCAAAGGAACTTGTAAACCACATCAAGAGTGATACAAGTGTCTTACCCCGCATAGGTGCATTGAGAGAGGTCAAGATTTTGTTCCTATTCTACATAGTTATCAGCTTATAATCATCATCAAATTGTTTTTTTACTGAAATTAATTTTGGTTTTATTTTGCAGATGAATTTGGAATACTTTCCAATAGATAGCCAGGTATGCAATGATAAAACTATTTCATGTTTCAGTTTATGGTAATATATTTTGCTCACAGAACATATTCAGCTGTTTGCCTAATTTTTTTAATAGTTTAGTCCATTAACCTGTCTACTCTGAATCTGCAATATCATAAATCCTTCTTACATAAATGTTTATTCTACTGTCTGTGGTCTAAAAATAAACTATCTGGATGAGTTTACTGGTTTATAAGAGGAATTCCTACATGCATGATTTTGTCAAATGATCCCAAGCTTGGTTTATTCCTTTTCAATTTTCCACATCTAAATCTAGAATTGTTCCCATGGAATTTAAGATTTCAATTCCTTCAAGGTTCATAAATTACATGAGATCTTGGGTGTGTGTATATGTATGCACGTGTGCATAACACAAAAATAAGTGCCTATTATGGTACTAGAAAATGAACATAAAAATAATGCATGTGAAACCTTGGTCATGTAAGCAGGATAAATGGAAGCTCGAATAAGTAGAGTAGGATAAAAGTAAACCACTGGAAATCCACTTGTGAACTCGTGAAATGTAGATTCAACCTATACATGCATGTAATATGGCAATTCATCCATGTAATCCGACATAAGTTTGCTTTAGATAAAGTTTGACATATTGAAGATTGGAGTATGGTGCATGCATGCATGCTTCCAGAAAGAAGAAGAAAAGTTATATTCAAATTTAATTTAGGAGTATCTGTAACTGGTTTGATTTTATGCTGAGTGGGAATGCTCTAAGCATATGATTTTCCTAAAATTCTTGCATATCATTCCCAAGTGATAACCGAAACTAACTGCCTGATTTTTGTTAAAGTCCCCATACTATATAAAGATGCTCCTCTTCTCCAATTAAGATTGGCATTTGTTATTATATTTATTTCAAGCACAGAATTGCCTTGACTTTTTAACATTGTGTTCTGAATGCGAAAAATAATTTGATTTGTCTACTATGCAGGCTTTTATCACTGATCAAGAAACAGCATTGGAAGAACTTTATGGCAATATTGAGAATACTCGCAGATTTAATACCTCCTTGAATAATATGGCAATTCGAATAGCTACAGTTTTTGCTTCATTAAAGGTATTTTTATGCCTCACATTCTATATTTGTAATTAACTCAGATCAAGATTATGTTGGGATACATGTCTCCCTCATTGTAATGAGAGACAATAAGATGGTTGAAGTTAGACGTACTTATCATTTAAGTCATGACTTTTCTGCTTCTTCCTTTTCCCCAATTTTCTTTCCATTTATACATCTTTTTATGTCCCCTTTCTAATCTTCATACGTTGTTGGGATTTGCATAGCATATCGTGGTGAATGTCTACTAATTTTTTGAGCAGAGATTACTCAGGATCAAATACTTATAATGATTCTGGAGGGGATCCAGTCAGTATCCCATTGCCGTTGCCTATTTTTTTGAGAAATTCTGTTATTTTCCATTATTTCAGTTTAAGCATGTTATGGTTGATTGAAGATATATGAACACTGTTTCAATCTCTACTGCATGTTTTTCAAATTGTAGTATACAAGTTATACTGGATTCTCCTTTAACTTTATTCTCTTCTCTATCACACAGGTATATCTTAACTAATTTTTTACCTACATTTAATTTGAGAAAATCTTTAAGACCAAATGGTTCGACTCGCTAATGAATGCCCGCCCATTCATTGATTTCTTCATAATCCCAATAAAACCTAACTATAGTTTCAACTTAACACAATGTTCTTTTTTTCAATCATAGTTACATCACATGAAAAGTATGCTATGTCTCGGACTTTCAAACTTCAAATTTTCTATTCAAAATTGAGGTTTACCAATTGTCATGTATTTTGTGTTGTACTGTCTTCCTTTTGCACTTTGTTCCTTTGAGTCAGTTATGCTTCAAATTGGTATTCGCAGAAATTATTAGATAAGTCCTTTTCTCTTCAGTTTTACTTAATTCATGAATTCTTGCGAAAAATCTAGTTAGAGTCATCTAATTGCCTATTTATTCTATAAAGTAATAAGTTGACTGTTCATGTATCCGATGTTACTATTTTATTAGGAATTACCGAATGTGTGGTATCGTGCTGCAAAGGAAAGTGACAACTCTACACCAACTTCAGCTCGGGAATTAGTTCCTACCAAGCTTGCTAGTGCCGTTTGGGACATGGTCTCTAAATATAAGTCTACTATTCCCAACTTTCCACAAAAAGAATCATGTGACCTGCTCATTGTTGATAGATCCATAGATCAGGTTAAATATATTTCTCTTCAGTATGAATCTTTCGTTTTATATCTCACCGTTTAATAAATGTATTGAATCTGCATCACAGATTGCTCCTGTCATTCATGAATGGACCTATGATGCTATGTGCCATGATTTGTTGAATATGGAGGGAAATAAATATATGCATGAGGTATGACTTTCTGTTCATTTCCCCTTCCCTTCATCGTGTAGACAAGTTTTTTGCATTTTGCCGATTCTGATTTTAAGATAGCAATACATACACTTCATTTAGGTTCCCAGCAAAACAGGGGGTCAGCCTGAGAAAAAGGAGGTCCTTCTTGAAGACCATGATCCAGTCTGGCTTGAACTTCGCGATACACATATTGCAGATGTACGTTTCATTCACTCTATTATAGTTCACATGCAAATATATTTAAAATGAAATATCAATGCTCTTTTACCAACTCAAATACCAGGCTAGTGAAAGACTGCACGAAAAGTTTACCAACTTTGTGTCAAAGAACAAAGCTGCACAAATCCAACAAAGTGGAAGGTTCGCACTGCCACTTCTCTCCTTACTTTATGAAAAACGTTGGCCCTTCTATGAAATGCCAATCCAGATTAAGGTCCTAGCTTTCACTGTGTTGTGACTGTTGTCGTTCATTTTACCAAGTCTTCAATTTCCATGCCTTCAAACCTTATCTTTGTATATGAAACCTTTTTATTGTTAGGATTATACAATTAGACTTGGAATATCATAAATATGGAATATTTAGTCTAATGGGAGTATAACATAACACAGGTATTTATGAATGTTACTGAAATTGCTCCTGATGACTTCAGTGTAAAGTCAATGATACAGGCTAGAATTATAACAATTGGTTTATAATGATCATAGTGAAATTAAGATATTAAGACAAGCACAACCTACTTGCCAAAAGTAATTAAAAATAAATAAAGACAAGGACAACCTATACTCACTTCCTACAATTCAAGATAATCAGATCTGTCCCTTCACATGGCCAGAATTATAACTCACAAACCAATTACTAGGATGAGAAACAAATTGATCCCTTGACTGATTATAGCTTGATCTTTAGAACTATAAAATATTTGCATATATTAGAAATTCCTATTTGATCTAACGTTATCACTATTGCCAAATGGGTAATTCTTTAGAGCTAATAGAAATTAATAAAGCCACTCAGATCTTCTCCTTACAAGTTACTTTGTAGGACTTTCCTCCTTCAATTGACACTTAATTTGACTATACCAGAACATGGCTCCAGTGCCATGTACTTTTAACCTATAAATTTGATTCTCTGCAGAGATGGTAGTGAATTATCTACACGAGATTTGCAAAAGATGGTCCAAGCTTTGCCCCAATATACAGAGCAAGTGGAGAAGATTTCGCTCCATGTAGAGGTGATTCTTTTTCCATCTTACTTTCGCCCTCTTTCAATTTTTCTTTATGGTTGTCTAGGAATAGTATTTGGTTGCAGCTTATTAAAAATAGCAATGGAATGTAAGAGGACTCAAATGACATACTTTTTGAGAACTAATGCTGACCTTAGACTCCCCCAAAGAGCTGTAATATACGACTCTTTCAAGTTGATAATGGTCACAACAAAAGAAATATATTCTATAATGACCATTGTGCTTGATTAATTCAATACAGATAGCTGGAAAGATCAACAAAATTATCAGAGAAACTGAACTTCGAGAGCTTGGACAGTTGGAGCAAGATCTTGTTTTTGGGGATGCCGGAGCCAAGGACGTCATTAACTTTTTAAGAACAAAGCAGGTCTTGCAGTGAAGGCATATTTCCGAATAGTCAATTTCATATGCTTTTCAACACAGAACGTACACTTTACTATTTTTTTTTTTTTTTTTGCCAAATGCAGAATACAACTCCTGAATATAAGTTACGTTTGTTGATGATTTATGCATTTGTCTATCCGGAAAAGTTCGAGGGTGACAAAGCTACAAAGCTAATGCAGGTCATTGCCAACTCATATGATTTGTGCATGGTTTTTTTATTCTCCTAATTATGTTTCTTTGTAAAAAATACAATTTGCAAATGAGCCCGATATTCCTTCTTTTCATCACTCCAATTTGTGGTACAAGATATTCAATAATTCAATATTCTTATAAGATTCCTATTCTTCTGAAGGTTAGTAGGTTGAATTCATTGAATTCAACTTTTGTGCGCCTAAATCCAACTCTCTGTGTTCATTTTTTTTTTAAAATCCGTAAACAATCTTTGCTCAGATGACTTCGGATAACTTGCTCCAGTGTAAATCTAGCTGAGTTGTCCAAGACACAGGACAAATACGTTGCCTGTCACATTACTCGACATTTTGAATTCTGAGGTCCAATCTGATTTTCCAGGCATTTAGCATCTATCAACTATTACAATATTAATTTTGAAAGACAAAGAAGAAAGAGTTTGCCATATATAAGCAAGCATCATATAATTTTCTACTAGAAATGTGTATATTATTATGTTGAAGTTGTGGCTAAGGAAAGTAGTTACATTGATGGTTGTTTATCTAATCAGTTGGCAAGACTATCACCTGATGACATGAAAGTTATCAGTAATATGCAATTGCTGGCGGGATCATCAAACAAGAAGTCATCTACTGGTGGTTTCTCACTCAAGTTCAGTAACCAGAAGGTAAAGATATATATTCATTTCATGCTTATAGAAGTCGAGGAAATATATAAAGTACGGAGTTTGCCAATATATATATTCACAGTAATTAAATAAAAATATACGAACTGTATTCCTCTTTGTTAAGGATTTCAGATATTTTAGACTTTAGGTAATATTGTATTACAAAATGTTCTCTTGAATGCCCTTCTGTGATAACTTTTACACCAAATTATCTGTAAAAAGTTTGTTTTCTTGCACAGACAAAGCAAGCAGCACGCAAAGATCGTACTGAAGGAGGAAGAAACATGGCAACTATTTCGATTTTATCCCATGATAGAGGTATCACTAAAGATCGTGCAAGCTTTGTTTTGCTAAATTTTGTGCTTATAACATGCTTCCTCGAATGATCTCATTTTCTCTTTCGTTTCCTGGTCATTCAATTTATCAATAAAAAGATTGATCTGCATAATTTTCTGTCTCAGTAAACATGCCTCTTGAAGTACTTTACATTTATAATTTAGTTATATTCAAAGTTGTATGTTACAAAGATTTTTCACTCTACCTTACATTTGATGTTACAAAAACTAGTTTCCTCGCATATTGTGCTTTCTTGTCACATGGTGGCATTTATCCCACTTATAGCCGATAGATGCATGAAGCATATGAAAATTCCACTCTAAGTGAGGCTTTATAAGCTAGGTTTAATGAATTGATGTTGGTCAATGGAGTGATGTTGGTTGGTATCCAATCTGGCTGATTTTTTTATTTTTATTTTTATAGATAGATCTTCAAGTTAGCTACAACATGTAGAATTTTCTAGACTTTGAGAGCTTATGTATGTACGCTAAGTTGCATTTCTATCTCTCTGTAAGGAAACTTATACTAACAGAGTAAATTGGGTGTAGCAAGTTGATGTAAAATATTAAACGGCACAGTAGAAAGGTTAATCTAACCTACAACTACAAGTAATTAACTGAAGCCTTTTCTTCTCCTTTAACCAAAGAAAAACATAAAGTAATGCTAGTTTATTAAACTTGTCAAGGCCATTTCCTTCATTAAATTTCTTCCTTAGGCTTATTTTCATGTTGTAATTGTGAGAGAAAGAATCTGAGTTATACTTGTGAAGGGGATTGCTTAGGAAATCATTTTGTTTGCTTAGACATAGCAACGCCAGCTTCAAATATTCTTTGCTCTAGTATCGTATATGGTCAAATGTAAAGAATAGATGACGTTATAATTGTCAGGAGCTCATTGAAAATCTCAGTAAGGGTGAACTACCAAAGAATGAGTACTCATGTAAAAGTGAACCAAGTCCTGCTGCCTCGGAGGGTTCCGTTAGAAACAAGCAACGCACCCAGACAGCTCCAACTCCAACTACTGCTCCTCATTCGATGAGATCTAGGAGGACAGCAAACTGGGCACGGCCTCGTTCTTCAGATGATGGATATTCAAGGTGACAAGAACTATTTTCTCAAATAAAATTTGTTTCTTAATTGGAAATGATTTGCGCTTTGCAATGGATAGAGTTTTCACCCTCAACTTATAGCTTTTCCCACCTTTCAACAGTGACTCCACGTTGAAGAACATGTCTACTGATTTCAAGAAGATGGGAAATCGAATCTTTGTGTTTATTATTGGTGGAGCTACTAGATCTGAGGTAGAATATATATGATCAAGAAATTCTTTAAATATTTCCGGGATGTTGCAATTGTAATCTCAACTTAATGCAATTTTTCTGTTGTCTATTTTCAGCTACGAGTTTGCCACAAAATGACAACAAAACTGAAGAGAGAAGTAATCCTTGGCTCTTCATCTATTGATGATCCTCCACAATATCTCACGGTAACAAGTCCTTCTTAACCACTTTTGCAAATTCTTTCACAAGGAGTAATAGCTCAAGAGCTGTGCTCTGGTCATGCAGACTTTTATTTATGCATGTCCTGAATTAGATTTACAGATCATCATCTAAGGTGTTTCATGTTATTGAAGGTTTCTTTTTTCAATTAATGAAGTGAGAGATCTTTTATGATTCCAATTTTACAATGCTAGGAAAATTCTTCTGGTACAATAATAGGGTTAAGTTTTACATTTTTTTTGAACTGGCTATATATGCTGATTCTATGGTCTTCTCTTGTATCACTTGTTAGGATCACATAGCCTAGTACTAGAGAGGTCTGCATCTAATGGACTAAGCCAATAATCACATAGATGTGCTTGACACTACATTTTAACCCAAATTTTTAAGGCATTAACTATGGGTCTTTTCATTTATACATCCTTCAGCTGATCTATTCCTTTTCAATGTCAGATTTCTTCAACAATTGAAATTCCCAACAAATCTCATGTGTTGGATTCGATATCCTCTTTATGTTGGGACTCCATTTTGACCTTTGTGTCTTCCCTTTTTTTCTTGAACTCTAAGTATCATTTTAGTTAACAAAAGGAGCTATTTTGATCATTCACGGTGCACTTAAGAGAAGGAATATAACTAAATTTTTTTTTGGTACATAAAAGGAAAGTCACACTACTTTTTCATACCACTTTTGCATCGGTAAAGCATGTATAAATTCATAATTAATCACATATATTAGTTGAATAATAACAAGATAGCAATATTATCCGAGTAACCACTCTTAAGGGAGAGCTTTGCCGCCCTTGTGGTCCTACTCGACTCAAGGGATTAATCTCTGCAGTTGCGCGCAGATGATATCCTGGGAAACCAAAAAAAAATAATCCGAGTAACCATATTAGTGTAGCAGCTTAGTTTTTATATTTACATTGGATATGTTTTTTTGGGGCACATCCTGTAAAAACTTTGCTCTTAGGGAAGGATTAATATACTTACAGGGTTGTTCTGTATGGTTGGTCAGGTGGATGTGTAATTAGTTTAAGATGTGACTTTCCTTGTAAATGGGTTTAGAGTACCCCTTGTACTCTTGTTAATTCATTGTTTGGCTTAGCAAAAAAAAAATTACCTTATTAACTAATTAATATATGTAATTAACCACAAATTTGTGTGTTATTAACCTGTATATAAAAGTAGTGTAGAATAGTGTGAGAAAATCAGAACTCTCAAGAGGGTAAGGATAATATAAAGAGAAATATAAATGGATGAAAATTAAAACAATTATTTAAGAGAAATGTTCATCAGAAAATTTATTTGAAAAAAAAATATTTACTATAACAAGAAGAAGCATCGCCTTAGCTGCTACGGCACCAGGGTGGATCACTTACAGAGCTTTTGTAGCTTTTAGATTTTAATTTCATAAACATTTTAATCCATCACTCAGGAGCTTTAGGCAAGAAGGATATTTGGACGTCGCTTTACGTTCCTTGAGAAAAAATACTATATAAAACATAATAAGCAGAATTTTTGTTGGAAAAAACGAATTTGTTGGAGTTAGCTGCTAATATTTATTTATTTTTTTCTCATTGGTTAAATTTCATTTCCTGGTGGAACGCTGCAGAAGTTGAAGATATTGTGCGACAGCCACATTAATGCAATGAACGGTCTCGGGATATAAATTATTTTTCTGAAGACTGCTAGCTGCCAGCAGGTTGGCTATTGTATCTATTACTCATCCATAACTGCTTAGACATTAGAAAGTTTATGCTATCTTACTAGGGATGAACACAGGGCCCTTTTTTTCTTTTTATACAAATTTTGTCATGTCCATTCTCTGGAATACCTGATTATTTATGTCATGCCTTTCTTTACAAAACGCTACACCACGCTCTCATATGAGAGACATTTGGTACAAGCTATAAAAGTATACATATTTTTCATGTGCATTTTAGGTGAAAGAAAGAAGGATACCTTGATAGAGTAGAAAGTATATATTTTTAGTTTTCACTTTTCATATTCTCTTGTATTTAAGGTTGAGTATATTTTGAAAAATATACCTAAACGAAGATATACTTTAATTTAATTTACTGTTTGTACGAGAATTCTTTGCATTATTGTTTGATTGTGTTATCATATTATTAAAAAAACTTTGACCTTTCAAATTGAGGTTATATAATATAATTTTAATACTGGAAAAATATAGGCAATAATGCCAAAAATTATAAATGGATCATTGGGGCTGAGGGGCAACCCCCTCCCTACAATATTGCTCCTTCGTTATGATATATGTACTTATTTTCATGTCATCTAAAGAATATTCCTAAGATGCAATTTATGTGAGAAACTGATCAGATATTGGCGAGAAAAAGAAACATAGAATGTCGGTTAGTTTTCTATTTTATTTAATTTCAATATTTTTTACAAACCATTTTGCAGTAATAAACCTTTGAACCAAGATTTGATCTCTGTTTAGACTAAAAATAAGTTTGTACGTGCTAATAAATCTGCCTCCCAGATTTCAACCTGAAATTCAACCACTGATTATAAATGAATCGATTGATAAGGCTAAATGAAAAGTCGAAAGTTAACTTTATAGTTTAATGTCAAATTATCATTTTACTGGGATGTGAGTCTCTGAGTACCATTTAATTATGCCGTCTTCTAATGCACTGGATTATTCTAAATCAAATTTGCTTTTGGGTTGAAAAGTCATTTATTTGCTTTCAAGCTTCAAGTCTTCTTTTTTTTTTTTTGATAAGCGAAGAGATGTATTAAGTTGAGTACAAGAGGTACTCAAAACCCATTACAAGAGAACAAAAAAAATAAAAAAATTGCCTATCAGAACATGAATTGTCTATCATTTCCTGTAAACAGAAAAACTCACATATCCTAAGTCACAAGCCTAAGAAACAGAGTTTTTACAGGATATATATGATTCAAATAGAGCAAAACAAATCCATAAGGTAAAAACTAAGTTTGCCTTGGCATTACAATAGTAGTTAGAATCTCCTCCCCAATGATTTAATACAATACACAGGATTTAGGCACCAACCATGTACGAAAAGCAATCTTTCTTCGCCCAAGCTTCAAGTCTCTTACAATATTTATAGAACTTGATGTAAATATTTTTCTTATTTATTGAAATTAATGTTCATAAAATGAGAACATGAAGTGCGCAACTAAGAATGTACCTATACGGGCTATACCAATCACAAGTACAATAAATTGATTATGGATTCCTTCTATTTGGTACATATCCATGTTAAATCCAAGTTTTTACATTAAACAAAACTCTCTTGCTCCATTTATACTATTTGGCCGAAATTTATTTAGTGAGTAACTTGGATGTTTTGTTGGTTTTATGAAAATAAGCTTTTGTATCATTTAGTGGACTTGTGTTCATGACAAATCCAAGTTGATTTAACAAAATGAAAACCCTAACTTTGTGTACCCTTGATGGCCGAAAATGATGTCTTTGAGGTTAGGAGGTTTTTGATTTAAAACTTTGTTGTTTTATCCTTAAACCATTGTCTTAAGTGCTTAGGATTATTAATCCATGACTTAAGCAAGTTTAGTGATTTTGAGCCACAAAACCCTAAGGAGGCCGTGACCTATTAAAGAGGATTAGGTGTTTGTTTTGCTTGTTTTGATTGGTTGTTTGGATGTGTTGTTGAAGGTTAGTATTTTCGTGACACGTACGTGTGTCACCGATTATTCGGAGCCATGTCAAAGTTATTCGGAGCCGTGTCAACTTTCTTAATCGGAGGCTAAGTTCTTCAAGAGGTAAGGGGAGCTTACCTGAGGGATTTTTCCCAATAACTATTAGCTTTAGTGTGGTATGTATACTTGATATGTGGCTGTAGTGCTTTGATTATGCTGTTTACGTTGTGTTGTTTATATGTGTTCGATGATTTATCTGCTTTTAATTTATTTAATTATCTGTAGTTGTATATTATATTGTTATGATTCATGATCTGCCTGGTGATATAATTCTGATGATGTTGTTGATTGTTGTTTGAGAAGCCTGACAGTGGTCAGTGCCCAATCAATTAGTCAGATAAAAGATTTAAGAAGCTTTAGAGACTATATTCAATGTTTTAACGGTAAAATATTAGAATATAATCTTGATGGAAAATTTTATTTGGGAAAAATAAGTGTTTTTGGAAAATATCATTAGTTTAACGTTTTATTAGTGTAAAAGTAAACTATGAGTCACAGTGAGGACGTAACCGTGAAAATATTTTTATACTGCTAATTTTTACGTAAGAAATTCCGGAAAATTATAAAAAGTTATTTTATGAAATTAATTTTCGAAAATAACTTAATTATGATTTTAGAAAATAATTTAAGTGGAAAAGGCTAATATTTGGCTTAAATGCCTTGAAAACGGCTAAACGACGGTAATTTGGAAAAGTATCAACGACAAGAAATTCTAAAATGGCAGTACGTGTTTTAAACCAAGACTGAAGCTCAAGTGACTCCCTTTTGGAAACATAAAATTTTCAGAAAAAGATTTTAAGTAATTGATGATTTTACAAAGGATTTTCTGTAAATAAGTTTTACTAAATGGTGTGATTTCCAACAACTTGGATAAGTTGCGGAGACTTTGTTTTGGATTTGTTTTTCACAGAACGAAAACAGTGTTAACGTTGAAAACCCGAACCTAGTATCAGAGACGTCGCGATACTAGTTTTATTCAATATAAGCACGAAGATCTTTGATCCGTGTTACGTTGTTGTGGACTTTGTGTCCTATTCACGTTGTAATGAACGTTGTTAATGGTGAATATTGTTTTCTATCACCACAAACCTAAGACTGATTGCAAGGTCTAAGGTGTTGTGACTGAGCACTCGGACTTCATGTCCAGTGTTAACGTTGAAAAGTATAACACGTTGAAATTTACGAGTAGTCGTAAGCCATTTTAAGCTTCGGCAAATAAAGACTGAACACAAAGAAAAATGATGAGAACAAACGTTTTACATGCATTCATTGGCAGACGTGCCCACGTTGTGAAGTGTGATACCTTAATGAGTAAGGTATTCCATGCCACGTTGTTTTGTGTGAATGCCTTGAAGTGTGAGGTATTTCATGCTACGTTGATTCATTGTGCCTTGGTGGACAATGAAAAACCATATACGTTGATCACTGTGCCTTGTGTGGACAGTGTGCTATGGTAAACACGTTGTGCCTAATATACCTGGCAATCGAGCATGATCAGCTTATTTACACGTTGGGGATCTCCGGAGATTTAGCGAAATGTAGAGAACATTTATTGAAGTGTTCGTGCATAGTTTTCAAACGTTGATGTTTGGGGTATGAAACCCATTGATAAAGTACTTGTTTACTTATGAGAATGTATGCTGCTATAGTTGTATGTGTGTATATGCTGTTTTGTGAGTCGCGCTTTTAGTTATTGTGTTAAATCCATATATTGACGTCTCACCCTTACAAATATACAACAGATACAACAGGTTTACTCTAGTCTACTGTATCCCTTTGGTATACTAGTATAGATGAAGCGGAGGGATTCACTAAGTCGCTCGAGGACTTAACTCCTAGATGTTTGGAGAAGTATTCGTTAGTGGGAATGACCATAAGGGTATTCTCAATAACTGTCTGTTAGTTACGACCAACTTAGGTTCTTTTTATGTGGTGTCATGTGTTGAAATGAACTAAGTTGATAAAGACCTAAATGTGAAACTTACGAGGCAGTATAGTTGTATGACTTCTGCATATGCTTATATATCTAAGTATGGTTATGATTATATCGTTGTTATGGAATTAAAAGAAAAAATTTTATCACCATATTTTGGAGAGATTCACGTTGAGAAACTAACATTTTCCGAAAGCAACCAGCAAATAAAATCTTATTTTTCCACAAACGGATAACCATGTGATGACCCGGGAGTAGGTGTCACAACAAGTACAATAAATTGATTAAATTCTCACTTTATCTTTTCATGCCTGGTTCAACTGTTGGAGCTGTGTGAGTCATAGCAACTCCACCATTCCGTTGCAGGTTTCCATGCCACCCTGAATATCAAAGGATAGTATTAAAATATAAAATGAAATATAAAATTTTAAAAAAAATTAATAAATATACCTAAATATTTATTAAAACAATTTAATTTTTATTGCTAATTTAAATGCATTTTAAGATCTCAAATAAAATCTTGCATGTACGGCACATCTTGTGTGATGCAAGTATTGGTTAATAAATGTACGCATAACAGAAAAACTCAATTCTGTTATTTTCAGTTAGATTAGTTTATGTTTGTTAGCTTCTTTGTTATTAACCAGAGAGGTAGTTACATACATACCTACTCAATATAAGTCTTTGTACTCTTCTCTTTTAATTCAAAACTACGATTTCTTTCAGCAAATATCTTTTCTTTAGTTCATAATAGTAAGTGTAAATGAATGTTATGGATATATAATATATATAATTGAAATTAATACCCTACATGCTGATGTGGATAAGAAGATATTATATTCTTGATATCCACCTAACAGAACTCTTTATAAAACGATGTATAGCTTATATTATCCATTGCAACAAGTGCAACTTGCAAGGAGTAATGGGAGAGAATTACATCCCCTACACTATGTTTTAAAGGACACTACAAAAGAAAAAGACAAGACTAAAGTTCTATTTTAAGTGTAGCATGTTTTAGTTATGACATTTTCCATTGAAGAAAACATATATAGTTAACTTTGGATTAGGCTCCTCTAAAGTAAGAAAATTATAAAGTGAGAGTGTATCTATCCGTAATTAGCAAGTTGAGATCTCGATATGTTTTAACTAATCAATGATGGATATACCCTTATTTTCTTACCTTACACTTTGTTCATTTTAGAGGAGGTTTTTCAGTTAACTTTAGGGTGTATGATGATAATTCAAACGTTAACAAGCTAGCCTACCAATTGTATTAAAAAAAGGAATCAAAACAGAGCCCATATAAACATTCGTGGGATAGTTCAGACAGACAAATAAAGTTTAATGATAATAAGTTAAACAATTACAATATAACCTGAAACTGGAAGGATGGAAAACAGAAATTCAGGAAGCAAAATTGAGGGGAAAGAGACTGAGAGGGAGAAAGTGTTGTATACCCATGACCACGTCAAATCCACGATTTTGAAGCTCACGGTACTCTTGGCAAAGGGCACAACACTCGCAGAAGTAGTGAAGCAAGCAATCATCACAAGGGCTCTCCTCCAGGTTGTACTTATTCCTCATCTTTTGGCGGTACAAGCAAGCATACAGGCAAGCATGACCAGTGGTAGCATTAATCACTGCATATATAGCAGCACTAGCAGTTCCAGCTGCAAAACACAATAATCACCTAATCAATTATTATGATTGATATGATTATTCTTACATCAAAGTTTGATCATTTTCAGAGAACTTTTCATTTTAGAATATAAAAAAATCAAAATTATTCAATGCACTGTCAATAAAAGAGTTTTTATACTGAGAATCAATCATATGTTATCATATTTATTAAAATAATTTATAAAAAACTTTATGCTAAGTATATAAATAATTCCCTGATTATATTCATAATTCTCCACCATAAGGTGGGTTTGACATTAACCATGATTGATTGAACTTGTTAAACACTGAAGAAATTCTTTGCTTACACATAGTTCCCTCATCAACAATCTCTGCTATTTGGCCGAAGGTGACACAGGGACAACAACACGTTAAACAACCTGCAACAAGCAACAAGCAGAAGAGGTTTTGAGTGTCAGCAATCCAAAAATTATAGCAAACAAACAAAAGGGGTGATGAAAAGTAAAAGAGCTCATCAAGGTTCAGAATAGCATACAGTTTTTGCGGTCGGAGCAGCAGTCAAATAAGCCAGTGGACCAAGGGACTAAAGCTTGAGACGAAAATTGTTGATCATGGAAACCAGTGGCCATAGGTCGATTACCGTATGGCGGCTCTGCATAGGAATAGGAGTGTTGTTCCTTAATATTTGGTTTTTGGGGATCCATAATCAAGTGTTGAGGTATGGCTTAAAAGTAGAAATGGTTATAACTATAGCTTGCACAGATATAGTTTGGGATTTGGATGTTGTGTTTAAGGTTTGTGTGTTTTCTAGATATTTTATAGAACAGAGGATGGCATTTATAGGAACAAAAATGTCGCTGTTGCTAGCGAGGAAGGTTAAGACAAGGTCAAGTGTGGCCAAGATTGGGAGGCTGGCTGCTTGGATTGCGTGTTCAAGTTCAACACTTTACTTGCAGGCTTCTCTAATTTCAGTTTATTATTGCCAGTCAAACACCCTCAACTTCTAGGAATGGATCGATTAAATATTGCTTTTGAGTAATGAGTCATATACACCCTCATATAATAATTTAAAAAAACTATAAAACCATTATTTTTTGTCCTGTTGTGTGTCAATGTTCTGACGCCTATACTTGCTGAGCCGTCCCCTTTGGCATGTTTTCTCGGTTTCCCTGTTTTCACCTCAATTTGCAATGGAAAAAAAATCGTGGACCCTATCCTTGTTTTTTTCTCTTCCCTCACCCTTTATACAGAACCAAACATTGGAAATTTCCGTGTTTCTATCCTCTCTCTTTCTTTCCTCTAATTTTCCAGCTTACCAAACGATGCGTTAGGGGAGAAGAATTGTATTTAATATAAAAATGTATCGTACTATCGTAAGGATATAATATATAACCTCCTCAGTCAAAAGTTTGAACAAGAGTAGGTTGGTTACGGACTTCCATGTCCTTGCGCTTACTATTTTAAAATATATCCGGGATTTATCACTTATGGATGCGAACCTGGGGCGGACCCAGGTAAAGCAGGTTGGCTGCTCCCACTAAGTATTTTTTTATTATTATATTAAGTATTAGATAATTTTTTTTACCCCCACTAAAAAAAAATATATTGCCTCCATTGGTCTACAATCCTACTCTAAATAACACTAAAAATATTGTCCTCATTGTTCTATAATCATACTTTACATAAGATCTTTTATTTTTTTGTACAACTTGGTCATATATATAGAAATTTTTTTTATAGTATTGAAAATGAAAAAATATAAAATAATCTCAAAGTATAAAGATACATAGACAGCAATTATAATTTATAGAAGTTAAAGTGTCTTCAATTTTATTGGTATAAAATGATAAACTGTTTGTAATCTCAAATTCCTTGCTTAATGATAATGATGTCATTATGTTATTGATTATATTTTTATATATATTTTTATAATTAAATTTAAAATATATAATCTTGCCCCGACTAGTCAAAATTTATGGGTCTGGCCGTGATGCGAACGACATGTTTGATAAAAAGTGTAAACGGTAATCTTTAATAACATTAAGAATTAATGTTATGTACCAAAAGCAGAATTAATACTAAGAAAAATAAGGTAGTGTTCATATAATACTAATAAGATTGTTATCATCAATTGTGTTTAGTGGTGACATGTTCATTACTTCAAGAGTAAAGGGTCATTTTGGTCTCTCAAATTTTTCGAATACTCACTTTTGGTCCATGAAAATAAAAAAGGAAACCTTTAGTCCCCCAAATTTACTTTCGTGAGACAGTTTGGTCCTTCTGTCAGTCAACCATCTTTGACCTCCATTAACTTACTGATCTGGAAAGTTAAGTGGCCTAGGTATCAGTTAATTAAATTTTTTGACCCATTTTAGTTCATCCTTTTTTTATTTAGTGACCCATTTTAGTCCCTAGAAAAGTTATTGTGACCAATATGGTCCCTATATGTATTAGACTACCAGAATGATCTCTTTTATGTACAATCATGCACAAGAATGACCTTTATTTTGAACAATCAGAATAAAGAAACTTCGAGGCTGATATTTCCTGTATTTAAAGAGACAACTCAGTTTGGCCAAGTTCATCTTCAGGTTGGCATGGAGTTTGACAACCTTGAATTATTCAAGAATGCTGGAAGGGATTACAAGACATGTAAAGGACCTACAAGACCAAAACCTGTAAAACCAAAAAGTACAAGAAGGACAAGCAAGAAAAAAATCAATGTTGAACAAGATGGAACTATGTCACAAACCGAACCTTAAACAGAAATTGTCACGCAGGTAATATATTTTGGAGTACAATGAACTTATTTGTAATCTAATATTTGTTTCTAATCATTCATTTAGATTATTATTTTAGAGTCAAGAAGGGCTCATGATAATGTCCAACCCCAGGCACTGCAGTAAGTTGGAACTAAGCTAAATCATGTAATTTCTCAACCACTGATTTCAATATTGCATTTGTTTCATTGTTAACTATTCTGGTGGATTTGGTTCATTGTGTTGCATTTGGTTCATTCTGTTTGTGCAAAATAAAGGTCATTCTTGTGCATGATTGTACATAAAAGATGCCATTCTGGTAGTCTAATAAACGCAAGGACCATATTGGGTCACGATCACTTTTTCAGGGACTAAAATGGGTCACCAAAGAAAAAAGGAGGGACTAAAATGGGTCAAAAAAATTTAATTAACTAACACTTGGGCCACTTAACGAAGGTCAAAGACAGTTGACTGATAGAGAGACCAAACTATCTCACAGAAGTAAATTTGGGGGACTAAATGGTATATTTTTTATTTTCATGGACCAAAAGTGGGTCCTCGAAAAATTTGAGGGACCAAAATGAGCATTTATTCGAGGATCAATATAAAGTGCATCTCTTTCGTTAATAATTTTTATATGAATTTATAGGTATTCTCTCCAACATCTCCAAATACTTGGGTGGCTTCTAGCATGGAGCCATTCATTTATGGGTATATTGATATAGACCCAATTTTTTTCATTGTGAATGATTTTAAACCATTAGATATACTAATAAAATATTCAATGGTTTAGATTTGTTTGTCCAAAAAAACAAAAATATAGTTTATGACTCTTTTGCCCTTCATCTCTTTCACTAACCTCTCAATCACTCAACTCAATCTCAGCCCTCAAGTTGCCATTAATGGCAGTGGTCGAGCTCTACAAATGGCCACTTGGATTGAAAATGAAATGATGGCTTTGCACATAACACTTGGCTGACCGTAAGGTAACAAGATTTCATAAACAAAAACACATAACACTGTAACTTTGTGTTCTGAAACGATAGATCTCGATTTGCTTAATCATGTGCAAAGCCATCATTGCTTAATCAAGACTATGTTCCTCTTTCAGATTTAATTTTTAACATGTAACAATTGCAGAAAACAACCCAATCAAAATTAAAATCAACAAGAAATGATAACACAACCAAAGCTCAAGTACTTACATTAACGAAAAATTTAGAAATAAAAATAACAAATAGAAACCCCAAATCACAACCAATCTGTGACGGTGGGGTGATCTATGTGCCATTTTCCTTCTGATCAGATTAAGTGTTTTCGGATCTCCTTTATGGTGTATCGGTGTTGAGAGCCAGGATTATAACACTGAAAATCACGAGGATTAGCATCAGTCACCATGCCTCTATTTTTCTAGGATCTCCTCTCTCTCTGTTTGTGATTTTGTTGCTGATTGTGGTGGTGGTAGGGTGGGGAAGATGACAGATGGGGTGGTCGATGGGGTGGGTGAGGAAGATGACAAGTGGGGAGAGATAAGGGTAAAAATGGGTTTTCATATATGAAATTGGTACCTCATGAGTATACCCATAAACAAACAACTCCATGCTAGAAGCCACCAAATACTTGGCCCAACTAAATCTAACTCTAACATCATTTGTTGCGCTATGAGGAGAGTACAAAATGAGGAATATTTTCATTAATATGGGTTAAGGAAAAAATCATATAAATAGATCCCATACTACATATTGACACAAAACCTTAAGCAATAAGTTTATGGATCTTTCAACTTCACTTAACTTATTATTTACCAATACAAGATTTCAACCTTTACACTATAGTAATCTTAGTTTGAAAAGATGAGATGCTGTTTAATAAATCTATCCCCTAATAAACATGTACATTAGCTTGTTATGTTAGTAGGGAGTGAGATTTGAACCTTGACCTTATAACTCACAACGTCTTTATCTCATACCCTAAACCACGTACCACCTTATGACTCCCTTATATTATAACTATCATTGATGAACACAAATGATAACTATCTTTTTACTATATAAACACAATATGTTAATTCTGTTTTTGGTGCATAATTACTAATTCTTAATGCTAATTATTCAAAATACCCATGCTTATACACTTTTTATAAAATCAAGCATGTTATTCATAACCCTATCAAAGGCAAATATTAGAAAGTGTGGGTTCAGTTTCTTTATTAGAGTTGACAATTATGCTTCCACATATGGGTACCTAAGCGGCTAACTAGCTTATCCTACCCAATATGGGAACGGAGGTGGGTTGGGTATGAGTTACACTCAATCCAATGACACTTATTTGATATATATATATATATATATATATATATCTCATTGAAGTAGTAAAATTATTGACAATTTACTTTCAATATCAAGTCTTTCAAAAAAGTAGTGAAATAATGTCAAATAATTAATGTGTTAATTAGCTTGCAAATAATGCATATTGTCAATGAAAGGTTATTCTCTAACAACCATTATTGTGAAATGTGAAGCTAACTTGAAAAGAACATTGAGAATTGAGACTACTTATCTTTCACAAGCTTACAATCATTTAAAAAGAAAATTTACATGTCATTTACCACTTACCCCAACTCAAATAAAATCTGGATAGGGAGGTTGGTCGATTCCATAGGTGTATAACTCGCACCGACCAACCAAGTCACGCAAGAAAACATTTCGGCAGGTCTTGTCAGTTTGGGTAAAGCATTTGAATCAATGTTATTAAAACCGAACCGGTGATCGACTCGGTCAGGGCACTGGGTTAATGGGTCACTGGTTCAACCGGGTTCAACCGGGGGTCACTGGTTGACTCGGTATATATCAATTTTTTAATTAATATATGTAATATATATATATAAAATAATTGTAAATCGTATAACAAAATTCTTTGTGGCTTAGTGGTAGCGCCTCCTACTTCTATGTTTAGTGCCTGGGTTCGATTCCCACCAGTGTATTTTGCTCCAATTTCCAAATTCAGCATGCAGGCACATGGCAGGCCTCGGACAGCGCGCAAGCAGGAAAACATGATGACAACTGGTTGGACCAGTCCAACCGCAGACCGAGTCACCGGTTCAACCGGGTTTGACTGCGGTTTGTGTTGGTGTAAGCCCTAGTGGCCAATCTATTTTGAATAGATCATTATTTGTATCATGAATCTGATCATATATTTGATATATGAATAAGGCATTAATTTATTATGTTATTAGTTTATAACATAATAAAGTCCTTAGAATAGGCAGTTCATTTAATGAGATATTAATTACGTGACTTAATCGTGAGACCTCATTGAATAATAGAACGCTATTCTTAAATATCCGTAGTCAAGTATTATTGTTAATTAGGACGACAATAATACATAGAGACTATTGTGTGAGTAGACTGATGACCACATCTCACGGGTCATGGATATGTGATATCAAGTCGGCACACGGGTATAAATATTAGGAGTAATATTTATACCGGATGACCCACTATGAGAATACTTCATAATAGTTATGTAAGTGTCATAAGTATTCTTATGGCGACCATAGTGAAGTAGTCCTTCGACTTGAAGTCACTACGATTCCTACATGAGGAGTTGTAGGCTTTAATGCTATCAAACATCACGCGTAATAGGGTGGTCATAAAGGTAGTTATTGGGTCTGCAATAAATCATGTTGAGGAGTGTGAGTGATGTAGACAGGATTCGTCCCTCCTACATAACAGGGGTAATGTCTTGGGCCCCTCGATAGAGTGAGACGTGAAATATGCGTGGCCACGCGGAAGTGGGCCAATATGTGATATTGGGCCCGTTTGTGATTACATGTCTTCTCGGGGATCGAGGAATAAATAATTGAATATAACAAGGATGACACTCTTATGCCTTGTGTTCAATTAAGACATATGGACAAAGGGACATTTACTGCACGGTAAATTTTGGTCGCGGTAAGGCTAAAATCGGATCACCGATACTCTTGCTAATTGGGTAGTAATGATGCATTGCTAGATGCCACTCATTATTTATAATATTTAATATTATAATTAATATTTGATATTATTATAATATTTAATATTATTGCCAACTTAGTGGGAGCCTATAGGGTCACACGCATAGAGCAAATGCGGAGCAATTAAATTAATTAAATATGATTTAATTGATTTAAAGGACAATTGGGCTTGTAGTGTACAAAGCCCAATAGGGTAAGTAATTAGGTTAAAGGGAGCTGCTAGCTTATAAATAGTTAGTGCTATCCCCCTGTAACCTAGTCTTGCAAACCGTGCCTCCCCATAGCCGTCAGCTAGCACATGACGCATAGCACATGCTCGCGTGGATTGAGTAGAGGTGCTGCCCCTTCGTGGTACTGGTGATTGAAAAGTAAAAGCACGCTTCAAGAGGTAAACACTATTTGTCATTTGTTATTCATGTTGTAATGCGCGATCCATGGGATGGTTTTCTTCCGCCTTGAGATTTGATTTTAAAAGAGGATAATCTCATGAAAACTCCAACAGTGATATCAGAGCATATGGTCGTAGTTACTTTGAATCTCTATGCTTGTTTGCCTTGTTTGATAACATGTTTATTGCTTTTGAATGTGATTCAATAGAATGCATGTTATCTGTATGAGTATGACTTTTGAAATTGTTTTAAAAGTGCATCGTTGCTATCCTATTCCTATGCGCTAATTTCACTCAACGGCGTCACTGTGTTTTTTTTTTTTTTTTTTTTCAAAATTGAAATTTCATTCTGTTTTGACGCTACAAGAGTGTATGCATATGAAAGGGCGTTCAAATTCTTTTGAAAAGTCAGAATTAAAAAAAAAATGAATTTTATTTTAGATGAAATTTCTAGTGTACGGGATGTGTCATGTTCAAAGTTTGATCAGAGGGCGTTAGTCCAATACCCCAATACGTGATTGAATACTATTGTGATCAAATATGATATATTAATTTATTGTGATAAATTATGAATTCATTTATTCAAACTTGATTCCCTGCTGTGATTGATTTCAAGAGAAACGTGAACGACTTGCTTTCGAAAGGAGTTATTTTTGTTTTGAAAGTAAAAGATCTTTACGTGAATGCACTGTGCTAATTTGAATTCTAAATTGAATTCTTATTGAATTCAAGTGTGCAATTTTTATTTGAATTCACGTTAATGCATTGTGGTGCTTCACTGTGCTTATTTCAAATAAAGTAATGTAATGTTATTTTTTTTAAGATTGTTTAATATATATATTAATAATAATAATAAAGGGTTATTATTATTATTTACAATTAAATAATTTTAAATGTTCGGTATATAATTATAGCCCTAGATTATGGTGTTATTTATTTTTGGGTAAATACGACCTGTGTGTCGTGATTTATTTATTTTAAATACGGCCTGCGTGTCGTGCCTTTTTAATTAATTTATTTATTTTAAATAAATATAATTGCTCGAGTTGAAGAAGAGACAACACCAAATGATGATGCTGTGGGAGAAGCTTGAGAAGCTTGCTCAAGGGTCAAAGAATTAATAAATTAGTTATTTAATTCTTGCTTTTTAGGAGGCCATAACTATATTACCTTATCTTATATGTTTATGTATGAGATGCATGAAATGTATGAGATGTATATTTTTGTATGTGATGCATGAAATGTATGTTTGTATGCGTATATGTCTTGTATGTTATATATGATAATTAAATGTATGATAGCATGTATGCATGTATGCTAAGAGACGCTTTGTATGTGATACAACGCCGGTAAGATCATTTTAATAAATATCCCTCAAAATGAAATATTAAGTTTAAGAGCCTTCCAATGTGTGGCACTCATCAAGACTAATATCGAATGAGTGTAGGTCCGCCAAAGCGGAGTGCATTTTTCTATACTAGTAAGGTGCGATGGGACAATTGTAATGTCCAACTGCCAACCATTGGGCTTGACTTAACTGGGCCGAATTCAATAGGATTGAAATGGGCCTAGAGGCAGGGAGTTGGGCTTTAATTCATAGAGATGAATTAGAATAAGAGTTATCCACCCAACTGATCCAAGAGTTACATGAGATGTAATTGGAAATGAGTTTCCTACCTAAATAACTAAGTTTTGGGAGATCAGCCAAAGTTGACTCAAAACGAGGTGAAATATGGATCTTGGTCTCACTAGAAAATCTTCCAACGGGATTTTCCGAGTCAATGATGAGGGTCATTGATTTGAGTAAAATAGTGGGAGCGTATTTAATAAAAGACCTTATTAAATATGTTTTATCATGATACTTATATTCTGCATGTTTCTGTAATTAGAATTACCATGAAATAAAACACTATAAGTTATTACTTCGATTTGTCTTTAAGAAAGACAAGATATCGAGAATTAAATTTCTGAATTGGTACAAGATTTTGAGGATTGTCCTCAAGAATGATAAAAAGTTGTTTGTCTTGAGCAAATGATTCCTGAGCAACCAGTTCCTACTAGGATCGAAAAAGGATGCTTATGAAGCATCAACTCGATGTCCTGGATGTAGGATTCTTCATGCTTACAACCATGAAGGCGCATGATATGATCATGCACCTCATGATGCTCTATTGAGAGCATGCAATGCATAAGAACTATAAGTCTTTCCGACCCTTTTTCAGTTGCGAACTGATGGATGGGAAATTTTGACAGTTATGATATACTTCATATTATTCAGTACATTAAGAACTTGGTAAAATGAGATTTCCTTTTGGCCAAATGTAGGACCAGTAATATGATCTTGCAATTGTTGCTGGACAGCTATAGTCAATTCGTTATGAACGATTCTGACAGACCTCTACTAGAGATTGCAAAGGAAGTTGAGAACTACCGAGCAGAGTCTCTAAAGTAGATAAGGGTAGACTATTGTGATAGTCATGAAAGGGAAAGTCTTAAGCCTGCTAAACAAGAAGAAGAACAAGGGCAAGAACAAGTTCAAGCCCAGTACTTCTGTCTTGAAGCTAATAGGCAGGGTTGCAAAGGAAGGCAATTGGTTTCATTGCTGTTTGATCGGACGTTTGAAAACTGCTAGAGATACCAGAAAGAGTATGAGAAAAGAAAGGAAGTGCGACTTCCTCTTTGAGCATTATGTTGTAGAAGTCAACCGACTTCAAAATCATGAGTATTCGATACCGCATGTGGATCTCACATTAATGTGAAGGATCAAAGGGAGTAGGACGTTGACTAAAGGCAAAGTCAACCTGTGAATAGGAAATGGAGCAAAAGTTGCTGTATTAACTATAGAAGTTTTTGACTTTGCCTTCAGGGCCTATTTTAGAACTAAAATAAGTGTTATTAAGTTCTATCTATTGGTAGAAACATCAGTCACATGATATTTTCTATGCTAGCAAGTTTTTGGACAATGGACTTTGTGTCCTTAGTCCTCATATGCCCATTTATAATATAAATGCGAAAGGGTCAAACCAAGTGATTTGAACTCTACATGCCTTTGGCATTGTCATTTAGGCAGAATAGGTGAGAAACGCATCTCCAAGCTCCATAAAGATGGACTCTTGGAATCATTCGATTATGAATCGTTTGATGTATGCGAATCTTGCTTGTTTGGGGAAGATAACTAAGGCCCCATTCACCGGGCAAGGTGAAAGGGCCATTGATCTTTTGGGCTTGATACATAGCAATGTATGTGGGCTCCTAAACAAGTCGGCTAGAGGTGGTTATCCTTACTTCGTCACATTTACTGATGATTTCAGTAGATATGGATTTGTGTCTCTTATGAAACACAAGTCTGAAACCTTTGAAAAGTTCAGAGAGTTCAAGAATGAAGTGGAGAACTGACATGGAAAAAGTATTAAGCCATACGATTAGATCGTGGTGGAGAATACTTAAGCCAATAGTTTTATGACCATCTGAAACAGTGTGGGATGGTGTCCCAACTCACGCCTCCTGGAACGCCACAATGGAATGGCGTGTCAGAAAGGAGGAATTGCACCTTGTTAGACATGGTACGATCTATGATGAGTCATTGACACCTTTTAAGACTCTTTCTAGGGTTTTGCTCTAATTACAGCTTTATTCACTCTTAACCGTGTTCCATCTAAGGAGGTTGAAAAGAGTCCATATGAGATATGGGCCCAGTTTGTCATTTATGAGGATTTGGGGATATCAGGTTTATATGAAACATCTTATGACGGATAAACTTGGGCCCAAATTAGATAAGTGTATATTTGTGGGATATCCTAAGGTAACCAAAGGATATTATTTCTACAACCCCTTCAAGGACAAAGTGTTTGTCTCTAGAACTGGAGTGTTCCTTGAGAAGGAATATCTCTAAAGGAGACAGTGGGAGGATTGTAGAACTTTGATAAATCCAAGTACCACAAAATATTGACCCGCCTACAATGGAATAGGAACTGGTTCCACTAGATGTTGTGGTTGAACCGCCGGTTCAAGTAACACAAGACTTGCGTAGGTTTAACAGGCCACGTCACTAACCTAAGAGATATGGACTTCTCCTGACTTAGGAAGGTGATGTGCTACTCATGGATCAAGACGAGCCTGTAACCTACCAGGAGGCCATAATTGGGCCGAAATCTGAGAAGTGGCTTGAGGCCATAGAATCCGAAATGGAATCCATGTACACAAACTGGGTATAGACCTTGTTGAGCCACCCGAAGGGGTAAAACCCATAGGGTGCAAGTGGGTCTTCAATAATAAGACTGACATGGATGGTATGGTGAATACCTTTAAAGCACGACTGGTTGCGAAAGGTTTTAAGAAAAATCATGGTGTAGACCATGATGAAACTTTCTTCCCAGTAGCGATGCTCAAATCCATTCGGATTCTACTTGCTATTGCTGCATACTATGACTAGAGATCTGACAGATGGATGTTAAGACTTCATTCCATAGCGGGAATCTCCTCGAGGATGTGTACATGACACAACTCGAGGGTTTTGTCGATCCAAAGGATGTTGAAAAGATATGTAAGTTGCAGAGATCCATTCATGGATTAAAGTAAGCTTCCAGAGGATGGAGTCCTCATTTTGATAAAGTTGTAAGACAGCTTGGATTTATCAAGAACGAGGATGAACCTTGTGTGTACAAGAAGGTTAGTGGGAGTGAGATTGTTTTCTCATTTTGTATGTGGATGACATACCACTTATCAGAAACGATATCCCTACACTGCAAAATGCGAAAGCATGGTTTGGGAATTGTTTCTCAATAAAGGACTTGGGCGATGCTTCCTACATGTTAGGAATCAGGATCTATAGAGACAGATCGCTGAAGTTGTTGGACCTTAGTCAGAGTACGTTATGTACTATGCCAATTGTCTTGTATGCTTTGAGCATGACAAGAAGGTACCAATTGATATCGGTGAAGGTCACTGAACTGTAGTCAAGAATATCCTTAAGTATCTGAGAAGAACTTAGGATACATTCGTGACAGATGAAGGTGAGGAAGAAGTCATTGTAAGGTGTTACATAGATAGTGTTTCCAAACCAATAAAGATTATTCCAGATCGCAGTCTGGTTTTGTGTTTTATCTTAATGGTGGCACTGTATGCTTGAAAAAGTTCCAAGCGTGAGGCAGTTGTAGATTTCATTACAGAGGCCAAGTATATAGTTGCCTTAAATGTAGATTTAAAGGTCGTTTGGATCGGTAAGTTCATTTATGAACTAGGAATGATTCCTAACTTTGTGAACTCCATTGATCTCGTTGCGATGATGATGGAGTAATCGCATAAGCTAAGGAAACTAGATCTCACCAGCGATCCAGACTTATACTTAGGTGCTTCCATCTCATTCGATAGATGATCGATAGAGAGATGTGAAGATATACAGAATAACAACACTAAATAATCCGCTAACGGAGTCTCTTGCTCAATGGTAGTATGACACTCACACTGGATCGATGGGTGTTAGATTGATGCCTGATTGGCTCTAGTGCTAGTGGGAGATTGTTGGTGTAAGCCCTAGTGGCCAATCTATTTTGAATAGATCATTATTTGTATCATGAATCTGATCATATATTTGATATATGAATAAGGCATTAATTTATTATGTTATTAGTTTATAACATAATAAAGTCCTTAGAATAGGCAGTTCATTTAATGAGATATTAATTACGTAACTTAATCGTGAGACCTCATTGAATAATAGAACGCTATTCTTAAATATCCGTAGTCAAGTATTATTGTTAATTAGGACGACAATAATACATAGAGACTATTGTGTGAGTAGACTGATGACCACATCTCACAGGTCATGGATATGTGATATCAAGTCGGCACACGGGTATAAATATTTATACCGGATGACCCACTATGAGAATACTTCATAATAGTTATGTAAGTGTCATAAGTATTCTTATGGCGACCATAGTGAAGTAGTCCTTCGACTTGAAGTCACTACGATTCCTACATGAGGAGTTGTAGGCTTTAATGCTATCAAACATCACGCGTAATAGGGTGGTCATAAAGGTAGTTATTGGGTCTGCAATAAATCATGTTGAGGAGTGTGAGTGATGTAGACAGGATTCGTCCCTCCTACATAACAGGGGTAATGTCTTGGGCCCCTCGATAGAGTGAGACGTGAAATATGCGTGGCCACGCGGAAGTGGGCCAATATGTGATATTGGGCCCGTTTGTGATTACATGTCTTCTCGGGGATCGAGGAATAAATAATTGAATATAACAAGGATGACACTCTTATGCCTTGTGTTCAATTAAGACATATGGACAAAGGGACATTTACTGCACGGTAAATTTTGGTCGCGGTAAGGCTAAAATCGGATCACCGATACTCTTGCTAATTGGATAGTAATGATGCATTGCTAGATGCCACTCATTATTTATAATATTTAATATTATAATTAATATTTGATATTATTATAATATTTAATATTATTGCCAACTTAGTGGGAGCCTATAGGGTCACACGCATAGAGCAAATGCGGAGCAATTAAATTAATTAAATATGATTTAATTGATTTAAAGGACAATTGGGCTTGTAGTGTACAAAGCCCAATAGGGTAAGTAATTAGGTTAAAGGGAGCTGCTAGCTTATAAATAGTTAGTGCTATCCCCCTCTAACCTAGTCTTGCAAACCGTGCCTCCCCATAGCCGTCAGCTAGCACATGACGCATAGCACATGCTCGCGTGGATTGAGTAGAGGTGCTGCCCCTTCGTGGTACTGGTGATTGAAAAGTAAAAGCACGCTTCAAGAGGTAAACACTATTTGTCATTTGTTATTCATGTTGTAATGCGCGATCCATGGGATGGTTTTCTTCCGCCTTGAGATTTGATTTTAAAAGAGGATAATCTCATGAAAACTCCAACAGTTTGATGATGTCATCACCGGTTCAATGTCTCATCCGGTCTGATAGGCTAACCGGACCAGACACTGGTCCGGTTTCCGGTCCAACCGGTTCGACCGGCTGGTCCGGTCCGGTTTTAATAACACTGATTTGAATAATTATTTTAGAAGTGTTTATGAGACGGATTGGGCCAAGTTTAATTTAGCTTGAACTCAATCTAATATTTTGATAATGTCATTTATTTAGACTCGATCATCACCTGACAATGATTGAGTTGGAATGAAGTCGACCTAATATGTTATATAATAATGTATTAATTTCAACATTATGCATAGTTAGAATTAAAGAAGTAGAAAATTAAGACTAAGCTATATTTTACATCACATATTTTTAGATAAATAATTTTACTATAAATATATTATCTTGTCATATAAAATATTATTTTAAGTCATAAAATGTTATTTAAAAACAAATTATAAAAAATATAAGCTTTTAAAAAATGTGACACTGGACCGGGTTGTAGGACTCAAACATATCGCAATTAAATTTGGGACGGAATTAGTTAGTAGGACGAGTTATATCTAAAATACTCTTGAATTAAAGAAAATATCCTCTATATATCTCATGAGAAGATTTTATATTCATTACTATACTTTTGGAGAAATAGGTCCATTACTATCGTTTATTCATCCAAAAACATAGTATTGACCTCTCCATTTCTCATAGCCGGGAGAATCACTTAGTCATCGCAGTTCTTTCTTTGGTTCCTACCTATTTACAAGCAAAGTAATTGAGTCCCCCAAAGTTGGATACTATGGCAATATGATATCAATCTTGCTAATTGGCCAACCATCACCAAAACAAAACGTTTTGGAGGCCTGTGTATTCGAGTAGGCTCTTCGCTTGCTAAATTAGTTCAGCTTCTTATACAGGGTTCAGATAAGTTGTAGGTGGAGCTTATTCATGCTAGGTACGCTGTTAAGGGTGGCTCTTACACTTGGAGATCTATGTTGAAAGCTAAGGAAACTCTCAGGCATGGTTTCAACCAGGAATTGGGAGATGGTAGGAGATCTTTCTGGTTTGAAAATTGGTTGGATATTAGTCCCCTTTGTACCCAGGTCCCTATGGTGAATATTCAAGATGTGGAGTTCTATGTAAAGGATGTTTATTTTCATAACGAGCAGCACTTCAGAGTGTTATCAACTAGCACTCCCACTGTTGTTGTTCGTGAGGTCATGAAGAACATGAATATTATACTCATGTGTCGACTATCACCATGGTTTGACTGATTCTGATGCCTGGCAGTGGGTGTAAAAGTGGCTCAGAAACCACCCTACACAGCTATGCATTCCAGGCAAGGGTTGGAGAGAATGGGCACCATTTCTATTCATAAATTCCATAAATTGGGTCCTTCTGCAAGCTAAGTAGGAAGAGTGTGTTGTTTTGGGTTGCTCATAGCATACGTGCGTTTGGAGTTCCCGAAACGCTGAGGAAGCTCTCTTCATCTAGGAAGTTATCTTCATCATCAACATCTAATGTCAATTCTCAGTTTCATATGTGACAACCTGTGGAATTCAGAGTATAATCCCCATTTCCACTTTTCTGCTAAGCAACTTTACCGTTTAAATTCTAAACCATTAAACCGTCTTACCCTCAGAAGATCATCAGGAGTCATTCTTAAGACTATAAACACAAAGAAACCACTCCTTCAAAACTATTTACCGTTCAGATACGCATACTAATCTAATTCACCGCTATGGAATCAAGTTCCAAATTTTCCTAAAAAGCACCTCTAAATTCAAAAAAAAAATCTAATATTAATACAAGATCTAGAAATCACTCAGATACCTCAAAGTATAACATTAATTTCAACCCCTTCATACGTAACTCTATTCCAGTCTCCCATATAGGTAATGTTCTAAAATCCTGACATCCAAATTGACTTTCATGTCACTTAATTGGTTCTATCCTTTAAGAAACACGTCAAAATCATTTCCACATCTACCTCATGTTGTACTTCTATAAAACCAACTAAGCCATTAAAATCTCAAAGAACCAAAACTACCTCCATTTAAATAGTTCTTCAGCACAAGTCCTTAAGAAGCAGCCAAAAGTATAGCATCAATCTTCACTTATACTGAATTATATCATCTACTAAGACTCCAACTCAACTGAACAACCAGCATACTCAATTATTCAAAAAAAAAATTCTTCATTCAATAATTCATAGCAGTACCACTCAAATAAATTGCTATTCTAAACAGTACCACCATCTCAGTTCAGCTCTAAACATATTTAAGATTTCAAATTTCAAGTCCATAACACTTCATTATTAGAAATTAAACTTAAATGTCTATCATATTCTTTGAACTCAATCCATTCAACACATATCTCCCGAACACCACAACCCTACAACTATATAACAGAAACTAATTCCAATAATAATAATAATAAATCATAAAATCCACAAAACCATTTCTAAATCACCAACAAAAAATATTTCAAAATAACCAACTTGTATTTCAAAGTCTAAATAAAGAGCAACCTTAATCAAAACCGAATACTGAAACAAAACATCTCAACCGTCAAATTGTAGCCACCACAACATTAAAGTGAAATATAAATATAAATAGATAAAACTCAACGATAGGACTTCTGGAACCTCGCACGTGCACCACGACCACCAAACTTCTTCGGCTCGCAGCGTCTAGGATCAGCAACAAGCAACGTACGATCATACCTGACGAGGATATCCTTGATCTCCTTCTTGCTCTGTTCATCAACGTACTTCTGGTAGAAAGCCACGAGCGCCTTCGCTATGCTCTGCCTTATGGCGTAGATCTGAGAAGTGTGTCCACCACCTTTCACGCGGATGCGCATGTCGACGCCGGCGAAACGGTGTCGTCCGAGGAGGAGGATGGGCTCGTAGGCCTTGAAGCGTAGGATCTCGGGCTCCACGAGCTCGATGGGAGTGCCGTTGATCTTGATGAGGCCGCGGCCGCGCTTGCAGTAGGTGACTGCGACCGCCGTCTTCTTACGCCCGAAGCATTGGACCTGCTCGAGGGATTGCTGTGTGGTCGCCATTGCTCTGGAGTAGGGTTTGTTTTTCTCACACTTGATTCGTTTATATATTGTGTGTGCGGAACATTAGGGTTTTTTGAGATTGAGTGAGATTGGGCCTTGTTTATTCGCTGGACCTGAGGTTCTTGGATCAATAGGCCCTCACAAACCCAAATTGTGATTTTAATTAGCAATATTGAATATTTTCAAATTTATAAAAAAAATTAAGAAAAATCAAATTTCAATATATATATATAATTAAAAAATTATTAACAAATATTTTTTTTACTAATGTTGATAAATAAGTATGGTTGACATTTGAAATAACTTAAAACAAAGTTGATAATCAGAATAGAATGTTATATTCACTCACTGTGTTAGTTAGAAGTATAGTATATATTTGAATACTTGTTTGGTTTATTGATGATAGTTATGTCACAAAACAAAAATGGATGTAAGATCTTTATTCAGGTTTTTTTTTTTTTATAGGGAAGTATTAGTTGTTAGTTTTGTTATGTTACAGAGGTGAAATTTGAACCTTGCACCTTATACTTTGCAACACATTTGTCTCATATCTCAAACTGTTTTGATCACCTTATGACTCCCGAGATCTTTATTTAAGTAGTCTCTAGAAAATATGTACTTCCTAACTTTTAGTAACTTGAAATAACAATAGAAATTTGAGACCATGGATAACATTATAATTATGACACTAAACTTGGAAAAATGTATTAAAGCAATTGCATCATTTTCTCAAATCTCGTCATTTTATATGGGAAAGATAATTTTTCACTAAATATAAAATAAACTGTAATAAAAAAAAGGGAATAACCTATTCAGATGGTCCTCCAACTATTTGAAAATCTTCAAATAGTTATATGAACTAAAAAATTTCTAATTAGGTTCCTGAATTTATATCAAATTTTCAATTGAGTCACTGAAGTAGATTTCGGTCGAGTGATCATTAACCTTGCTGATGTGGAACGTGACCTAAATTTGTTTTCCCCGCTAATTTGTATTTAGGGTTTTAGGAGACACAAATGGTGAAAAAGATGTCCAAACGTGACATGTGACTGCTTCTTTTCCATCTTGGATTGAGCCTACATTCCTTCTCCAGTCTTTGTAAACATTTGAACATGAGAGAATTGAGATATACTGCAATGTTATAAGAATCGAAACGGAGTCACTGGACTAGCTGATTCATCTGGTTCATCCGGAAACCGATTGTATCTATGATTTGGTTACGTCCCAAAAATCGGTTGTCCAATTGAATAATTGAAAACTCGTGAAAACCGGATTGAACCGGGAGGAATTGTCAAGCCATGGTTGGTTTTGCAAAACCGGTAGTCAGTAAAACGAACAAAAAACGAACGAAAACCCATGCCACGTCTCACCTCATTATCTGTAGGATGACACTCCTGACTCCTGCCTCTTTGTCGCCAGGCTACTCCTACGTCGTCGGGTTGCTCCCATGCCATCGGCAGTGCCATCATGTTGCTGGCTGTGGTGCTGGTGTGCGACTTGATACCTCACCTCAGCCTCTGTAGGGTAGGAGATGATGTTCGATGAGGTGAAGTGGTAGTGGCACTGGGTGGGCAGCATTGGCAGAGTAGGGAGGATCTGGTGCGGTGGTGGTAGAGTGAGGGGGGAGATAAGAGGTGGTTCACATTGAGCTTAGAGCCAACCATTCTCTTGTATACAAGTGTAGGATTAAAACAGGTGACTATTGCTAGTTGCTACAGAGCATTAAAAAAAGGTATCCTGAGTCAACTTCTTTCTAATAACTACCGTTCGACACCATAAAACTTTTAATAGCTATAGTTGGATACCAAAAAGCAATCTTCTAATAGTTACAGACCATAGAAAATTACTGAGAAAACAAAAAAGCCATATTTTGGTCAGTTGGGTAGTGTGTCTAATATTTAATTTTGCTCTTATAATTATAATATTTAATTAAATTTATGTGTAGTATTTTTATAATTTTTTTACATACATATATTTCTATAACTTGTTTGTTTATTTATTAGTCATCTGATTTAATCGTTGATTGAAGTAGTTGAACCAAGGCGCTGGCTAGGGTGAGAGACGTAACAAGTCTCTCACCATGAGCAACCTCATAAAGTGATGTTCCACAGATACACCATCAACACTGGATCACTCCCCTTACACCATTCTGCAACTCTCACTCTCCCCCCTTCTCTCTCCTCCAACCACCCCCACCTTCACCGCCTCGGCCGCCCCACCCCGACCTCCACCGCCTCAGCCGCCCCACCCCCACCTCCACCACCGGCCCTGAAATTGTCTCTTCCTCTTCCACGGCCGGAGAACAAGGGGAGGCTGAAATCGTCGAACCAAAGCCGATCGCAAATGACAGTGCTAAAGAAGCGGGGAAGAAGACGATCTGAAGCCAAAGGAAGAGAGATCTGAAGCCAAAGGCTGTGGTGGTGGTGGCGAAGGCGAAGGAAGACGAGAAGAGGGAGGAAGATTGGAATGAAAAACCAGTGGAGGGAGAGGAAAACCCGAATGAGGAAGGGGAAGAGGATGTCGGGGTCGATCTCGGAGACGGAGACACCGTCGAGGACGGCGGAGAAGGAGGTGCCGCCGTGAAGGAGCTGAGCGAGAACATAGAGGCGCCGCCGTGAAGGAGATGCCGTTGAGGACGGCGGAGACGCCACCGTGAAGGAACCGAGGGAGAAAGTGGGAGATGATAAGGTGTTGATGGTGCATAATAAGATCCATACAACTTCCCTTCATCAACGGTTGTAATTAGTGGAACTTCATTGCTCATGGTGAGAGACTTAAACAAGTCTCTCACCCTAGCCAGCGCCGTTGAACCAATTATAACATGATTCGGTCTGTTCTTAAAACATTGTTATTGTTATACCACTACCATCTGAACCCTTGAACCGGGTAAAACCGTACGGTTCAACAAATTGCTGTCACTGTTAGCTGTTAGCTATGTTTTTACTTTCACTTGAGTACTGAAGTGATGAATCTCGTAGACTCATACTTAAGCTCCCAGTCCGCGCCCTAACCCCCAGCCGACGCTCCCAGCCTCCCACGCCGTCGACGGTCATCGGCGCCACTTCTCACCGGAGCTTCGTCGTCGCGTCACTCACAGGTTGCTTCTCGTCCCTTTATTCATTCAATGCTAGTTATTGCTTCTGTATGTGTATGCGTTTGTCTGTTCTTGCATTAAACCCCTTTCTCGAAAACCATCTAAATCCTCCAATAATTGTTCAGAAAACAAAGGCAATTGGTATTAATGATTTGGGGTTTCCTGAAACAGAATATTTTATTTTAGGTTGAGAGAGGGATGGATGAGTGAGTTGAGGGCATAAACTGCGTCAGAGGGATTCATAATAGGAATTCAAGTTATTTACATATTTATTTATTTATTATTTAGTTAGTATCACTTACTTGTATAAATAAATAGGATCTGAAAATCCTAATCTCAATTCATTTGTTTTAGAAATTTCCATCACTTGTATCCGTATCTTATATCAGCTACCTGAACCTTGCTTTTTCTGCAAAGCAGAATGGACACTTGGGAAAGTTTTGACTTCAATTCTCAAACTGGGTCATTCAGGTAAATCACTCCTTTTCATGGCAATTGCCAAAATAAAATAAAAAAACAATTATTTAAATTTTTTGAATCATGTTTGGTTAATCCCATGAATCACACTTAATTTTTCGTTTTTGCTTTTGGGTAGTTTGGGAGACGGTGACAGTAACGCACTGATTTTGCCAGCTAAGAAGGTGAAGAAAAGGAAAGGGATGGAACAGGTATTGGCAGTGAAGCATGGTTATTATGTATTCAATTTGCATGTTACAAACTTTGTGTGATCAAAATTCATTTGTGTTAGGCACATGGAAAAGTCCAATCAAATAAGAAACAAAAGTTGAGCAAACCTCAGAAAAGGAAGCTGAAGAAGTTAGAGGTTTGTGGGGTGGACAGTAAAAGGGGAATGGTTTTCACTCTCTCCGTTTTCTGTTTAAAGTCTCACTCTGTTTGGTTCCCTTCATAAATGCAGGATGACAGGGAGAAACAGCTTCTGCTGGAAAAAAGCATTAAGACACTAAAGTACGTAAATGAATTATTATTAAGTTATAGTTGCTGTTTTAATAGTGTTGTTTGTTGGAAGCACTAAGTTGTTGAATAATACATGGATCATTTTTTATATATATTTTTTTTGCAGTGAAAACACGCTTCCAGAGTTTGCATATTCTCTTTTGCAGTCTTCATGCGATATCAACCGGGTTTGTATTGTTGAAACAGTGATTGTTTTATGAAGGGAAAAAAAACCATAAGTCTTGAGACTGCTTGTTTACTGATACATTGAATCACATAGGCTGAGACTCTGCGGGAAAAGCATAGGAGGGCTGTACATTTATTACAACAAGGATTGGAGGTTCCACATGGTGATGATGAGCTGCCTAAGAAACTAGATTTTCCCAATATAATTGAACCTGAGACCGAGGAGATTCATTTGGTGCAAGAAGCCGAGGAAAATGACATCATTCAACCAATTTTAATAGAAAGAAAAGTATTAAATACAACATCTGTTCCTTTGGAGGCCACTCGAGAACCAGTTTGTGGCAATGAAGTTGTAAATTATAAATCTGTTACTAAACCTCTAGCTTGCATTTCCATCGAGAAGCAACCTGATGAAATCAAAAGTTCTTCTCCCAAGTCTTGTTCTATTGATGGGATAAAAAGCGCCGAGTCAAAGGTATGTATGGTTCCTGTTCAGAACTTCAGATTGTTTGTGGGTGTATATAATAAGATACAATATATTGTTCAAATGTGTCGTTTAGACAATTGGATCCATATTTGGAACACTTGTGAAACCATGTTTTTGTTTGTCTTCTTTTTTGTGTATGTATTTTTTAATACACTTGCTTTAATCCTCTCATGTACTGTTTCGTCAATGTTGGAAGAAGTCATCTTTTACAAGCACCACAGTACGCCTATATATCTGTGGTGATAATCAATGTCGTATATGTTGCTGTTAAGTGTTGGCCTCATTTATGAGGTCTCCTCTTTGTCTATCTGTAAGTTGATTTAACGCTTTTTGGCATTTTTAAATATGGGTCAGGATAGGACAGATGAGAACCCTAATACCAAATTCAAAGGATTCAGCAACCTTCCAGATCTTTCTGCACAGAGGCCTTCAACTACCCCAACTGTTGTGCATGTATACAGACCAACTGAGGTTGAAGACAAAAGAAAGGATCTGCCTATCGTCATGATGGAGCAAGAGATAATGGAAGCTATAAATGACCATTCTAATGTTATCATATGTGGAGAAACTGGATGTGGTAAAACAACTCAAGTTCCGCAGGTCAGTATGATGATATCTTTTATGATTCAAACCTAGCTTACCATCTGATTATGTTTTTTCTTCTGTCCAAAATTTATCAGTTTCTTTATGAAGCTGGCTATGGTTCAAGCAAGTCCCAAGTTCACAGTGGTATTATTGGTGTTACTCAACCACGCCGGGTGGCTGTTCTTGCCACAGCAAAACGTGTGGCATATGAGCTTGGTCTTCGTCTAGGGAAGGAGGTTGGCTTTCAAGTTAGATATGACAAGAGGATTGGAGATAATTGTTCTATCAAGTTCATGACTGATGGAATTTTGCTACGAGAAGTTCAGGTTGTTATGTTTTCCTCATTATTTTTCCATTTGTTCATTTGTAGAAGTTCTATCAAGTTTGTAGCTGTGTAAACATTTGTTTACTTTGTGGAAAAAAAATACTGATAGTTTAGTCCATTGAAAGCTAGAAACACATATTTATATTAAAAATCCTTGTATGTTAAAACTTAATACCTGATAGAACCTTCGAATTTATTGCTCATTGTGGAACATCTTAATCTATCATTCAAAGGGGATCAGTTACTTGAGAACATTTATTTTTTGATGAAATATCTCTGTGTGAATTTTAGTATATTTCAGGTTTCTGTATATTCCATAGCACTTTAGGTTGGAAAGTGAAAATTGATTATAAATTTTCCTCTTTCATTTGTTTATACCATGGTTGTTATTATTAGTACTGTAATTATAATTGCTCTTACTATTGCAATTTGCCATGTTGCTATTGTTTATGATTGTTGGGATAATGGTTTCCCAGATATGTTGCTCTGATGTCATACTTATATTAGTTACACTAATATACTTATGCTGCTTAATTGAATACCTCCTTGTGCAGAATGATATTTTATTGAGGCGTTATTCTGTTATAATTCTTGATGAGGCTCATGAGAGAAGCTTGAACACAGACATTCTGATTGGGATGCTCTCGCGTGTAATTAAAACTCGCCAAAAGGTGAATATGAGAATGACTTATTGTACTAATATTTACAAATAAAATTTAATTTCATATTAGATCTTTTATTATATTAATCTTGCCTCTGACATTCTAATCCAGATGCTCTTTTATCTTGCTATATGGCAGATTTATAATGACCAGCAGAAAATGGTACTTTCAGGGGAAAGTATCAGTCCTGAAAAAATGGTTTTTCCATTAAAACTTGTGCTGATGAGTGCCACATTGCGGGTACAAGACTTCACTTCTGGACGGTTATTCCATACTCCTCCACCTGTGATGGAAGTTCCTACGAGGCAATTTCCAGTATCAGTGTACTTCGCAAGGAAAACAGAAATAACAGATTATATTGGGGAAGCATATAAGAAGGTCTTGGCAATTCACAAGAGGTTGCCACCTGGGGGCATACTTGTCTTTGTCACTGGGCAAAGGGAAGTAGAAGACTTGTGCAGGAAGCTACGTAAAGCTTCAAGGGAGTTTATCATGAAAAATATTAAAGGATCTCTGGAAAATAATGCTGCCACTATTGTCCAGGAAACGAACTCTGTTGAGGGAGTAAATATTAACGAGATCAATGAAGCATTTGAGATTCCTGGAAGTTCAGCCATCCAGCCAACTGACAGGTTTAGTGGTTATGATGAAGATGAGGATGATGTAGATGGGAATGAATCTGACTTTTCTTATAATTCAGAATCAGAGAGTGAACTGGAATTCAACGATGATGATAATCTTGAGCATTCAGAGAACAAGAGTAGTATTGTGGATGTCTTAGGACAGGAAGGAAACCTTGCTTCACTGAAGGCTGCTTTTGAAAATTTGTCTGGGCAAGCTCCATTAGGCTCCTTGAATGGAGAGAAGACTTTTTCTGTGAACACAGAAGGTGGTTTAGACCAATCAAAAGTTATCAGGGAGAAGAGAGCTAGAGAAAATTGCAATCCTTCTCCAGGTGCACTCTTCGTTCTACCTCTTTATGCCATGCTGCCTGCAGCATCCCAACTTCGTGTATTTGAAGGAGTCAAGGAGGGACAGCGGCTTGTTGTCGTTGCCACAAATGTTGCTGAAACATCATTAACAATCCCAGGGGTAAAGTATGTGGTTGATACTGGAAGGGAAAAAGTAAAAAATTATGACTCCTCTAATGGCATGGAAACATATGAAATACAATGGATAAGTAAGGCATCTGCTGCTCAACGTGCAGGCAGAGCTGGAAGAACTGGACCTGGACACTGTTATCGTCTCTATTCTTCTGCCGCCTTTATTAATGAATTTCCCGAGTATTCTCCTGCTGAAGTTGAGAAAGTACCTGTTCATGGTGTTGTCCTTCTCTTAAAATCCATGCATATTAAGAAGGTAGGTTTAGTATTTTCCTTTTTCACCTGAGTTTTCATTCCATCTGCTTGTTTACTTTCGGTGCTACCTTTAGCAGGCAGGGATTACTTCTCTATTCTGATAGCTTGACTGTTTATCTTTGGCTGAATGAAGGAATGTGATTCTTTTCAAGCCAAAATGTCTTCCACCACATATATCATTAATAAGATTGTATTAATTTAGATTGTTGCTACTTGGTTCTAAGGCATTAAATGCTACTTTTAATCTCAAGTTTGCTCCTGAGTTGCCAATTCTATTCTATACCACAAATTTAGCTCTTTAGTTTTCTGGTGATGTGATGTATCAATTCCTGGTCAAACTGTTTTTTTCTTCTTCTTTTCTTTTTCAGTTTGAAATCTTTCTATACTCATTACTATTACTTGTCATCCAGGTTGCAAACTTCCCGTTTCCTACTTCTCTTAAGGCTGCTTCCCTGCTTGAAGCTGAGAATTGCTTGAAAGTTCTAGAAGCACTTGATAGCAAGGATGAACTTACACTTTTGGGAAAAGCCATGGCACTTTATCCCTTGAGTCCTCGTCACTCAAGAATGATCCTCACTCTTATTAGAAACACAAGACATGTTCATAAATGTAATCCAGGTCTGCTTTTGGCATATGCTGTTGCAGCTGCTGCAGCATTGAGCTTGTCAAACCCTTTTATAATGCAATATGAAGGAAATGATAGCAATAGAGATTCAGAGATGTACGAGAAATTTGACATGGGAGACAGTGGGAAAGGCATTGATAAAAAAGAAAAGTTGAGGAGAAAGAAACTAAAAGAAACAGCTAAAGTTGCACGTGAAAAATTTCGAGTTGTCACTAGTGATGCCCTAACCATAGCTTATGCTTTGCAGTGTTTTGAACATTCAAATAACTCTGTAGAATTCTGTGATGACAATGCTTTGCACTTCAAAACCATGGAGGAAATGTCCAAACTTAGACAACAGCTACTTAAGTTGGTCTTTTATCAGAGTACTAAAGGCTGTTTTGAAGAAGAGTACTCATGGATTCATGGAACTCTAGAAGATGTAGAACAGGCTTGGCGGGTTTCCTCTGAAAAATATCCTCTTTCTCTGGTTGAGGAAAGGCTCATCTGCCAAGCAATATGTGCTGGCTGGGCAGATAGGGTTGCCAAACGTATTACAGCTTCTTCTAGGGCCTCCGATGGAGAGAAAAGTTCTCGTGCTTTTAGATACCAATCATGCATGGTTGAAGAAAGTGTTTTCATGCATCGTTGGTCATCAGCTTCCATTGTAGCCCCTGAGTTTTTGGTTTACAATGAACTATTAGAGACAAAAAGACCAAACAAAGAAGGGATATCAAGTGCCAAGAGAGCATACATGCATGGAGTAACAAGTGTGCAGCCAGCTTGGCTTGTTGAGCATGCCAAGTCTTCATGCATCTTCTCTTCACCCCTGATGGATCCCAAACCTTTCTATGATGCTAAGACCGACCAAGTGAAATGTTGGGTCATCCCAACCTTTGGGCGTTTCTGTTGGGAGCTTCCAAAACATTCACTGCCCATTAGCAATGATGATTATCGGGTGCAAGTTTTTGCCTATGCTTTGCTTGAAGGCCAGGTGTGTCCATGTTTAAAGTCTGTTCGGAAATACATGTCAGCCCCTCCTGAAAGTATTTTGAAGAGAGAAGCATTAGGTCAAAAAAGGGTGGGAAATCTTATTAGCAAGTTAAAGAGCAGGCTGATAGATAGTTCTGCTATGTTAAGAATGGTGTGGAAGGAGAACCCAAGGGAATTGTTTTCAGAAGTTTTGGATTGGTTTCAGCAGAGTTTTCACAAGCACTTTGAAGAGTTCTGGTTACAAATGCTTAGTGAAGTGCTTCTGGAGGCACAAGGACGCCCTCTACATAAAAGTTTTAAAAAGAAGTCGAAAGGGAAAGGAAAAGTAAAATCACTGCAATGATTACTCTACAGTAAAGGTAAACAACTGCCTATCTGACTCTACCCTATTTGATCATTTGTATGATTTAAGTTGCTAACATTTTTCCAGTATTGACAAAAAATTTGTCAAATCTTGTCCGTGTAGTTTTTGTTTGTTCGGCAGTGCTAGAAGAGAACAAGATTTTATAGATAAATCTATAAAGAATTTGATTAAAAATTTGGGGAGAATTATGATATGTTTGGCTTTTGTGAATTTCTCAGGTTAGCATGGAAGATTGGGTTGTGGGTTCAATATGGTTCCTAGATTGCATCTTATCCTAACCAGCATGTCATTTTTTTTGTTTAATTAAATATTAATTTGCTTCTTTCAGGAAAGGAACGGATCCTAGTTTTAGCCACTGCCAGTGGTGACAAGAAAGTTGTGGTCATCTCCATCACTGCAATCATCCTAAACTACTACCTCAGTACACTAATCCCTACCTACCTGAAAAGTTATTTATTTGCAAGAGAGATGCTTCAGAAAATCTCAGATGGCTTAGACTTCTTTGGTTTACTTATTTTCCATCTTGATGGAAGCTGCTGGCATCATGGAATATAAAATGAGCAAATAGGATGAGTTGAAGCTGATACCAGTCAAATCTTTTGCTTCTTAGACTTGTATCTTGCTGAATTTAGTGACACAATTTTGTAGTGAGTAGACAAAAAGTAGCTGGTTTTGATTACTAATGGGCCAAATGTAAATAATTTGGTGTAGCTTATCAGCAAATTTGAGGATATGATATTGGGTATATTGATTGTTTCATCCTACATCAATACACATTTTCTTATACTTAAAGCTCACACGACCTCCTAACTAATTTCTTCAAAGTGTACCAAATCTTAGGAAAGGTTATATACATCAAGGAGCAATTTGAAGACTGAGTAGTTCTTTGTTTTTTTTTTCCCAAGTGTCTAGTGCTTATTTGATCTAACGGCCATTGAAATGCAATGCACCTGTAAATGTTTCAGGCTTACAACCATTAAAATTGTTATTCTATGGCATAAGTATTTTTTGATGAAAAAGTTTGCGGTTTATGATAATATGCTACGATTACTGGCTTAAAATGAAATGTCTTTGTAGCATCTAAGTCAAAACTTTAAAATGGAGTGAAATTGTTAAGTGAATTACGAAACCAATCTGGAACGACATTTTTAAAATGAAAGAAAAAAGTTTACAAACGCCCACCGTGGGGCTCGAACCCACGACCACAAGGTTAAGAGCCTTGCGCTCTACCAACTGAGCTAGACGGGCATCTGCTAGGTATTACCGTGTTTGCTTATATAATTATTAAGACGGATTTGCATTAATTAGTTTCAAACAATTCGACCGGCACTATATTATAGACACGTTTATATAAATGTAATGTATCTTTTTTAGGATTTAATTTGTATGCATAGCTAGTATAGAGATTTTTATACTATCGACCAATTAGAAATTAACACAACGTTAAAAATATTGGACCCTTATCCTAACTCAGTAGTGGCTCTGAACATGTTTGGGTTGGCCAACCGCACAGTGACCCACTTTTTAGGGGGATTTATATAGCATGAAAAATCTTTAATTAGTATCTATAAATATTATAAAAATTAATTTTTTAGAAACAAAAAGTAATTGTTCAAAGAAATTAATAATAGACTGATAGAAGATAATATGTAAGTATTTATTAGAATATCTTTTAAAATTAATATACTTTTAAGAATCAATTATACTTCTATTTGATTTCGACTTTTTCTCTTCCCTTCATTAAAGGACTAATTTCTCTTAATATTAATAGTTTAGTTCCTCACGTGCGTGTGTGACTTTCCTTCTCTATTTCTCTCTCTTCGACATTTTGTCACTTTCTGATAAGCGGTCTCACACACACAGGCTGCAAGCAGTCGAATAATGGGTTCATTGAACGCCTCAATGAAATGGGTTTGCGGAAGGAAAAAATTAATATCTACTTGAAGTAGCGTGAGACATTATGTTTGAAGTAAATGTCCCCAAATTGTTATGAGGGGACGTTGTCGTAATAGTGACATACTTCATAAATAGGAAGCTCGGGTATTAAATTATGAAAATTCTTTGAACAACTATAAGATGTTTTTTTTTTTTCAACATGTGGATTACATACTAACCTACCTTGAAAGGTTTTTTTTTTTATTGTACTGCTTTTGTGCATATACCCACTATATCTCGATCTAAACTTGACCCTAGGACTGAAAAATGCATTTTCATTGGGTATGCCTCAAATAAAAAAGGATACAAATGTTTTAATCCTAAGGTCATCTCCATTCCAGCACCCCATATTTTTACTTTTTGGGTTCTTAAATGGGTCCCATTTTGATACATCACTCTTTTTTTTTTTACTTTTTATAACTTAAGCACCTCATCTCTCCAATCCAGCAACTTTAAAAAAAATTCCTAAATGGACCCCATTAGTAGTCCCACATCTTTACATTTCATCAACACTCACCTTTTTTTTATTTAAAAAACACAAGGCTGGCCCAACCGGTGCTTAGTTAAGCACCTCTGCTTGGCAAGCATCTTTGTGGAAATTCTCTCGAACGGCTGAAACTTAATAAGCATCAGTGCTTATTAAGAAAAATACCTATTTAGATGCTCGTTGGAGATGGCCTAACACAAACAAACTACATGTCATCATGGACGTGACTTTCTTGGAACACAACAAAAAACAAAAGTCCCTTCACGGGGAGAGCAACAATGAAGGTATTTATTTTATTTTTTTGCATGACCATCTACCCAAACCTATTTTACACATTGAAATTAGTGAAATAGAAAGTTAATAAGGAAATAACATTTATGATATTTGCACACCTGGGTTTGACATTCAGGTGGACACCTTAATTAATCATGTATAAATTTTTGGTTAATTCAGTTCATTACATGGTTAATGAGTTATATGACGCTTATTTTCCATAACCATGTAAATATTTGGTTAATCACATGCAAATATATGGTTAATTCAGTTATTTATATGATTAATGGGTTATCATGAATTAACCAAATAGTTACATGTGATTAACCATATAATGAACTGAATTAACCAAATATTTTTACCGATTAACCAATGTGTCAACTTTGGGTGTGTAAATATCATTTCTCGGAAATAAATACTAGTCAAATAAGGACCTTCGTGTTTATACTAACAAAAGAAATCTAAAATGGAGGAAAGACCAACCTATCGTTCATAGGACCACCTGCTTTTTAAATAACGTTGAAGTCCTAATAATAAATTTCGATCTGCCTATAGCACTAAAGGATCTCAAACTTGCACTAAGAAAAACCCCAAAATCAGTACAAAACTACAAATCATCCCATTTCCAAAGATGTCTCCTATAAAAAAAATTCCCAAAACAATTAAATCTCTACCTCTCAAATTATAAATTTGTTTGTGTCTAGAAACATCGAGGAAGAATTAGATGATCTAAACTAGAAATGAACCGTCTGAGAAGAGATGAATGCTTTTAAGTAAAATGGGACTTATGAAATTGTTGACTTGCCACGTGATAAAAGTAGAGTAAGATGTAAGTGAGTCTTCAATAATAACGGAAGGCATATGGGAGGGTAGAAAGATAAAAAGATAGGTTGGTAGCAAAAGGATTCACACAAACTTATGGGGTAGATTATCAGGAGATGTTTGCTCCAGTTGCTAAACTGAACTCCATTCGAATCCTACAATCAGTTGTTGTCAATTCCAGCTGACCCCTAGACTAATTGGATGGAAAAAATGCTTTTCTAAATGGAGATTTAAGGCGGCATATTGGATTGAAATTTTAAATTTTGGCATAAAAAAATATTGTGGATTTTAAAAGACTATGTTGGATTGCAATGACTTCTAAGATTATTTTTTATTTAAAAAAACTTTTATAATCAAGATTTTTTAGTTTGGATTTTAATGGATTTGTATCATAGAAATTTATAAGATTTGAAAGGAATATATGGTGAAGAAATGGAGAATAAACACAAACTCTAATTACAACGTTACAGAGCAAATTCAATTTTATAGTGGAGAAGACAACATATTGACAAAATTGTTTTGTTCATATGTTATTGTATTTATGTAGTGAAAAAAGAAATTGTAAACTTAAAACAATGAAAATAACTTTATTTTCGTAATGCAACCAATACTGCATTCTATAATTTTATTGCTTACTATAACTAATATGTTTGCCATCAAGAGTATATAAATTTGATATGTCATAGCTAAATGTGTAATTGCAAACCAATTCTATTATATACTTAGGTAGCATTTGACCCAACTTTTTTGGGGGCTTAAAAACTATTTTAAAGTTAAAGTTAAAAGTAAGCACTTTAAAAGAGTAAAACTAAAATTGTTTAGTAATTTATGTTGAGTTGAACGACAATTTTGGGCTAGAGGCAAAGGCATTAGGTGAAGAAAAATAAGGTTGAAAGTACTGAGAAATCTCACGTGTTAAAGTGATCTTGGAAGAAATAAGGGGTGCAAACTAAAGAAATCCATGTCTGGAAGAATCCCCAAGAGCATGGTTTGAGCATTTTGGAACAGTTGTAAAACATCTTGGCTATACTCAATGCCAAGTTGATCACACACCATTGAAATACTTTTTCGGAATCAAGTTCGCCATGTCCAAAGAGTGTATATTTGCTAATCAACGAAAGTGTACTTTGGAACTTTTAAAAAAAAGAAAAAAAAACTTGACTGCTGAATGTAATGCCATTATTAAGACACTTATTGAACCCAACATTAGACTGAAACTAGTGAAACCCTAAGATGTGGGAGACAAGGGAAAGTATCAACGATTAGTTGGGAGGTTAATCTATTTTTCCCATATCCATTAGGGCATAGTATTTGATGTGAGCATGGTAAGTTAGTTTATGCATTCACCAGGACTTGAATGAACACTCAGACAATCAATAGGATCCTAAAGTATTTGAAGGGATCACTTGGAAGAGGAATTCACCATAAAAATTGTGGACATCTACAGGTTGAAGCCTACACTAATGCAGATTAGGCTAAGAGTGTCACAGACCGACCTTTGTTGGGGATTGTTCCATAATGTTTAAGGCAGATACTTCAAATGTATAAATGAAAATAAAGAAACCATGTTTTAATTTTTAACCGATGAAGCTGTTTAAGGGAGATACTTCAAATATATAAATGAAAACAAAGCAAATACATGTTACGGAATACAACTCTTTTCCAATAACATAAATATAAATGACTTTTTCTTTCCTTCCACTTGATAATTAGTTTTACACGGAAACAGTCCTTGTGAAGACCATTCAATTTGCATGGTATTCTCCATACCAAAAATAAAACAAATAAAATCACTGATCCGTCAAGGGTTATTGATGCAAGCATCAGGTTGTCTTTGTGGTGATGAGGCCTGGAACTCTGGCAAAGCTTTGTATGTTTCATACAACCTACTCAGGGTAGGGTATTTGTACTGCAAAAACAACTTTAAAATGTTCATCAAATCTAAAACTTTAATGTCATAATCTCTTAGCCAGGAGCTGTTATAAACACGATTGTTAAGGTATTAGAGTTTTATTAGATAATGACACCACACAACCACTATACTTTTATTTAAAAAAAAGTTTAATTTTGATACACTAACAGTGTAAAGTTTTTTATACGGTCAATAAATCATAAATCATCCTATGTGCGACGTTTAAGGTAGTTAGGATAAGAATCAAACATTTTTTAATAATGTGACAATTTATGATTGGTTGACAATGTAAAAAATCTTTTCAAAGATAGTGCATACCAATTAAATCCTTTAAGAAAAGGCAAGAGAATAGTTTTATGTCCACTCCCTACCAATCATACTTGTGCACCAATACTGATATTAAGAAACAAAAGAAATACATCAAGAAATCATAAGTATACTTTACCATATCAACATCAAACCTCTTAGCTGCCTGTGTAATCTGCGGGGCCAAAAATACATCAGCCTGCGGATTACAATATTTACTTTGTTAGAAATGACTTTCCAATAGGAAGTTCAAGTGTTTAACTTTAGTTATCATAAACTTTCACTGTTTCCTGCTTGATCATTAAAGTAATCCATTAGATCAAAGTAAATATCTTAAGTGACAAAGCATAAAAGATAAGATAATACTGAAAGGTTATTAATGTGCAATAAGGACCATTAGTTTTTGAGAAAATTTCAATTCAATACCAAAGGAGCAAGCAAAGATCTCAAAGTACAAAGAATCAGATAATAGTCTTAAAACTCTTGTTGACAGCACATTGAAATTTTGAAATCCATGATGGACAAACCCAGCATGATAATTAAATTAGGGGAGAAGTAAGGGGAAAAAACATTTTCTGCCAGATAAAGAAGGCCATTTGCAATCTCCCTTTTCACCCTTAAACAAATAAAATAGATGCAAGACATAATTTTTCAGGAAATGTGGATTGACCACAGTAACATAGAACAATTATTCAAAATAAGACTTCATTGTAGTAAATAAAAGAAAAAGAAGGCTTAAGAGTAACCAGAAGATACCATATAGATATGTTCCCCTGTGGCATATGTACCAGCAAATTTCTTCAACAACTTCTCAAGAGCTTTATATTGGCCAAGTAAAGGAGAAAGTGAGACAATTGAAAAATTATTGAAACAATTTCAGAAAACGAAGGAAATCGCAGGGTTTAGTGTAAAATGTGCTTACCCGAGAAACCATTGTCTATGATAAGTTGGGCCCACAGTTTTTGGTCTGCACCTACACCAAACATTTTCTCCATACTTTTCTGTAGAAAAATAAGTGTGTCAAAATTGCAAAATATTGGAGCACACAGAAAATCCAGGCATTTCAAATCAAAAACGTATTATACCAGAACAGTCAGCATATGAAGAGGTTGTATACTGGAGTTGATAATACTTGCTACCTGTAAAATAATGTAATTATCAGATAGTATGTAGCCAAGCAGAAGAGACTTTGAGCAATACATGTCTAGCTTCTTTTCACATCATCAAGAACACACAAGTTTGAGCCTTGTATCTATCAGAGTCAGGAAATTTCCTTTCAGGGTATTTTTTCAAATTATAGATTGGAATGCAGAATCATGCTATAGTGATCACATTATTATGATGCATGGTTCTCCAGTTCTTTTATGTCTTGCATTCTGTAGAAGATATCAGGTATTAGGAAACTTCTAATAATATTTAACTACAAGAATTCTCAAGATGATTTTCTTTTTCTCTCTGAATTGTTTCAGAAAATACTAATCCAGTCAGATCGGCAGTTAAAATAAATCTTGATTCAACTTGAAAATTTAAAATGTCATTCATAACAAATTTTACCTGAAGATTGAGAGCTCTGAGTCGAGGATCAACTGGCAACAGTGGCTTCTGAGTATATTTTTCTTCCAAATACTAACCAGAAAGGAAATAGTGATATATATAAAGTTGTCAATTTGAATACATAGCACCAACCTCTAATCAGGGACAAACATGAAATTATTGAATAGAAACTCAAGAAAATAACTTGATATTTTCCCACTCAAGTTCATCTTTAGGATCCATATGTTCTGAAATAACCCAGGTCACCTAGAAATGGACCCCAAAGACTGATGCAATCAGATGGTGGAAAAATTAGATGTTTTTGAAGTTGAATACTAGAAATGAGTTGAGTGATCAATATTTTCAGTGACTTGTAGCACTTCACCTACCAGAAATATTGCATAAGAGTCTGAAACCACCACATTATCATCGACTAATACCGGAACAAAATGAAGAGGATTCAATCTCTCAAACTCTGAAATTTAAGCATAAATGATTCATTTTTCAGTCAAATAAGCTTTACTAACAAGTTATTGAGTCTGGCTCCAAAAGTACAACATATATTATATTAGAGCTGTCATTCACCTGGACTGAACTGCTCTCCTTTCATGAGGTCCACTGCTTTGTACTCATATGAGATCCCTAGTCATTTCAGAATCAAGTTACAACCAAATCCAAAATGCAAAGATCTATAAAAAGAGTTGTAATTTATGAATTCCCACTAGAATTCATAATTTTTTAGGTTTAATTAATCCGATGGTCCCTGAACTATTTATGAATTCTCAAATAGGTGCCCAAACTTTACAAGTTTGTAATTGGGTCCCTGAATATTAGAAAATTTGTAATTAGATCCTCATACACTTTTCTATTAGGTTTCATTAAAGTTCCCAAAAGTATAGGGACCTATTTGAGTTTTCCAAAACGGTATAGGAATTGAATTTTTCCAAAAAGTTAATGACGAGTGAAGGGATCACTTAACAGGTAGTTGACAAAATCCTAACGAAAAAGCGCATGTGGGACCCAATTACAAATCTCTATGTGTTCAAGGATACAATTACAAATTTTTAAAGTATTGACTTATTTAAAAATTCTCAAATAATTCAAGGACCAACATATTAATTAATTTTTTTTTTATTAGTGGCAAAAGGGTAGGGATGGAACCTTTGAGGCTTAAAGCAAAGCGGATACGCCATGAGCAGGAGCTTTGCCAGTAAGAATACAACACAAGATTGGATGGAGATGATGAATTACTGCCACCACAACTTTTCTGCAATACAATACAATACACTTCATTTTGGTAAATCAAAACAAAGATGGAGAATGGTGATCAATTAAACAAAGCAGAAAGAAGGATTACCAGAGCATCTGAGTTCATGCTGATTATGGTCAAAACGAACTTTGAAAAAAGAGAGAAGCTGATGAAGAGCACTAGAGCAGAGCAAAGAGAATCAGAGAAGGAAGAAGAGATCAATGAATGAAATGATGGTTAAATTTTTATAACACATTGAGTTGGTTAAATGATTTATTCAAGGTTTATAACACAAAAGTTTAAACTTAAGAAGCAGAACAAACCTTCCTACCGATGGAGTGAAGGTAAGATGTTGCTCCTTGCAGATCCAGTGGCAAAAGACTTGCTGCAGGGAGATGAGAAGGAAAGAAGATACAGTTGGGGAGAGTACAGACAGAAGATAGCTGTTAGTTGGAAAGTAAAGACAGAGGAATAAACGCTCAGGCTAGTAAAGTAAAAATAAAATTGCTTTTTCCATTTGTCAAAAGCTACTATTTCCACTTAAAATCAAGGTAAATGATATTTGAACACATATTCAGATCATGTCTCATTAACAATGTATATATTATAAGTTTTGACAAAGGTTTGGGAGAGAGAAAAAATGATAAATAAATAGAAATGATTTCTCAAAACAGACTTTTCGCTAACATCGTATGACTTTCTTTCTTACCTGATACCAGGTTCGATAAAAATCAGTATAGATATACGGTGTTAGACACCTATTTTGTGTTCAAAATAAATAAATGTGGGATATTATAGATATACGGTGTGGATATCTGAAAATATGTTCAAATATCATTCCTCTAAAATTAATTTTGAAGCCATTCAAACACACTTTTATTCATCATGTTTTTTATCCGGACAATATTTTTTTTGATCAACCCTCCAAACAAGAATTTAAAAAGCAAAAGTGCTTATAGTAGATGCTAACGGGATTTTGAGGAGTAAGAATATATGAAATAAACATACACTTAAGGGTGTATTTGATACGCATTAATGCACGGGACATCACAGGACAAGTAGGATAGGACAGTACAACTCCTTGAGTCACATGACAACTTTTTGTTTTGTACATCGTTTGGTAGATAATGGACAGCACAAGTAAAATAATATTAATTTTGTTATGATACCCTTTGTAATATATATTATTATATATTAATATATAATATTATTAATATATGTAAGTATTAGGCAATGTATAATATATTTTATAATATATAGTATATATGATAATATATTATTATCACCATAATAATATTATATATATTATTAATATGTGTTATATAACGTTAATGTTTTATTAAAATATATAATATAACGTTTACGTCTTTGAAAAAATTCTTGAGAGGGAAAGATGTAAGGATAATTTTGTCTTTTTTTTATAGTCTGTCCATGAGACAAAAAGTTATCCCATGGTTTGGTGGGGGGCAAAATTTTGGGTTTTTGTCTAGTCCCTCACCCCCTTCTTTGTCCTGTCCCTTGACCACTTCTCAAATCAAACAGGATATACAAATTTTTGTACTATCTAGTCCCCAACATTTTTGCAAATCAAACACATCTTTAATATTCTTTCAACGGGTTATAACCAAGGAAAACCTTCAAAACGTTTCTCCTTTTCAGAATAATATTATTATTATAGAAGGGTATTTGTTAAATCCTTGGAGATATTAACATTATTATTACTATTGTAATGAAATAATCCTTAAGAATAGTGTGATTTCATACGTCTCAGACTAAAAATGCCAGTATTCTTCAACTTTCTTCTATTTATTTTTTCCAACAGATGAAGGGATACTTAGTTACCAAATAAAATTTGTTGTTAGGGATCTTGTCACTTATATATATATATATAAATGAAAGGGATCGTCCCTTGTCCCCATTGCCTGTGTAGGAGCAGGAGTACACAGATCAAGTCAAAATTAAAATTTTGCAACTTTGTTTTCTTTGTAAGTATTATTTTTGTTTTATTTAATTCTATCTTTGGAAGTAATTTATGTTTGTTTTACTTCATTTATTTCACTTTCATCTTATTTATTTCATTTTCCATTTCCTTTTCTAAAATTTCATTTCTCGTTGCTCCTATTGCTTTAGATTATCTTTGCTACCATTTAATACAATGGTTCATTGAAAATTTGAAACAAGTTGACAGCGATGGTACTAGATATAATTCATCCTTCTTGAGAAAGCAACACATATAAAACTTACCCTATGATCATTTGCTTTGGTTTGGAACACTTGGGACAGAGCACTTTCAAAATACTGCATACCATACAATGCCTATGGAAAATATGAAATATCCCAAACAGTGGTAAAAAACATTTTCCAAAAAATAACATGAATTTAGGTTATGCAGCATGCATAAAATCTGAGGTACAAGTAAAATAAAACTACATTTGAGGGTCAATCAGCACACACTGTTATTGGTGTAAATAACATTAGTCCATGGAAATTGGGAAATACAAGCTAACATTCATCATACAACTGCATGTCCCATTTGGCAGTTTTTTACTACTTCTACTCATGACACAACATGGCCTGCGAAACTGTAAGAACACGAGGGACACTCGCTGTCTGGCTTTGACGTATCATACCCTAAAGTGCTTAAGCATTTATGTCTGCAGAATTCTAATGTCTCACAAATGAAATCAAGTAACAGAACCTTAGGTGAGTACAGATAATATTTACAATGTGTATTCCTATAATTTGCCAAAAACAGTTGTGTTTACACAAGATATCTAATCATTACAATGCGACATAAAAATGAAGCTCTCAGATATTTCAGCACATCTAATGAATGAATCACTCAACTTTTGGTTCAGGTTTAACTAGGAAATCTCTTGCTTCATCATCAGTAACCTCACTGAAAAGTGAAACCAAATAACAAATTATGACCTGATAATGAAAAAAGAAACACTAATTGAATTGAATCAAAGAACCAAAGAAAGAGATAAAGCAAAAACCTGTCTACAGCCTCTGCTTTGGAGATCAAGGTGAGACCCTTAGAAGCAAGATAATCACAGAAACTACGAAGGTTTTTCTCTTGACAGAAACTGCAAAGATGCCTAAGGAAATCGTTGAACTGTTTTGGTTCCTGCAGAGAACAAGTTTGTGAATTTCATGTTATTAATTATTATGGATCTAAAATGTATCCAAGAAGCCTAGGCAGATATAACAGAAATTCAAAGAGGTATAATAGATAGATTACAGGTCAGACAAGGAAAATCCTGATTCCTGACTGCCTTTTATGTGTGAGAGGGAGGGAGATGGATTACCTGCTCAAGGATGCAACCCTTGCGAAGCACAACTAAACACTCCAGTGCTTTAGGATAGTTATCACCTTCATGGGAGTCCTCTACCAGGTCAAGTATTTTATTTTTCATATCCTTAATTGCCTTTACAACCCAGTCTGGACTATCTCTGCGCGAAATCATGGCTTCAAAATCTTGGACTGGAGTCAGATCCCCAATGTTCTCAACTTTAACAGTAGATGTATATTCAATGAGGTTGGCAGGCTGAGCAGTGATGTCTCCTTTACCCTCTTCTTCACTAGAAGCAGACCTCTTTTCTCGTAATAAACGCCTTGATTTTTTTTGCTGCAAAATAGTTGAAATGTAAACGATATTTGATGTTTGTAAGGACAAGGGGCAAAACACACATTCTTACCTTGGGATTTTCCTTTAGCTCAAAAGACCTACGAAATGAGTCTATCACAGATTTGTTTGGTAAAAGTAGGTCCTGATCAGGTTCTGTAATTTTCTTGAGTGTATCATCAAGAGGGGGTACTGCAGCATCTGGATGCTTTGATTTCAGCTCAAGATAATGATAAAAGCGCTGAAAAAAACCCATGCAGAAAATGTACAAGGGATAGCAAGGAATAAGCATAATCTCTTACATCTTACAGTGTCCGGTACTATCTATAGCAAATACACGGCAGGCTAAATGCATATTCACAGTTCAAGCAACAATCACAAGACAAAAAAAAAATCCCAATGTCAAAAATATAAATTGAAATATGTACCTCTAAGACTGGATTTGGTGTAAAGTCAGGTAGCAAAACTTCCTCTTTCCCATGAGGTGCAAGATCAAGCATTTTAATGAAGTTAGCTGCTGCCTCTAGCTGTTGTTCATTTGGCTGCCATGCTGCCGGGAAATTAGCGAAAGAAGGAAATTGGAACTCCCGCACATCCTCGGCAAAGGGAAGTACATTGAAGTAAAATGAATCGGGCTGCACAGCATATTCAAACCTAGAAATTAATTAAAAAAAATAAGAGGCAAAAATGAAGCCAGTGGAAATTACCAATAAAAATATGAGAATCAGTGACAGAAAAAACCTACAATATTTTCTCTATCAGATACATTGGGAGTCAAGACCCCAATTATAACATTTGCTTGTCCCTGTCTCCAAACGCAACGTAATATTGCCACCTTATTCATTTCCTTCATAGCCCTTGCCAGTGCAGAAACTGCAAGCATGGCTTTTGTATTTCCTGGTTCAGCTAAGAAAATATTGACATCTTTCATGTACTGGTGTCTTTAGTGGACATTGTAGGACAAAAGAAAAGAGAACAGTCAGGAAATCTCCTTTGAAAAATTCAAATAAAATACATCCTACTAAAGTTTATAGTATACAATCTTACCTCAATACATTAGAAGAATCAGTAAAACCTAAAAGCTTAACACCCTTTTCCGGTTTGAACTTAACAGCATCCCATTCAGCAGCGGATATAGGAACTATATGAGGCCCATATCGATAACCTTTAATTCTTTGATCTGGAGGGACAACTTTATCATTATCTTCAGAACTCTTGTACTCATAATCTACTTTGACTTCATGCGTAGCAAATTTATCATTTAGAGGAGCCTTATCAGAATATTTCTTCAGAGTCGGAAACTTCTCTTCTGCTGTTTTCTTGTATACCATTACCTGATTATCATTACAATTTTCATGAAAACAGAACACATTTTTTTTTTTTTTTGCAAAGGTTTTTAATTAAAAAGTAAAAACCAATAGGATAACTAATACACTTGCATGGAGGATCCACTTGCTAGACTGAATAAAACAGAAAAATATAGACACAATAAACAAGTAAACTTTAAATTTCAGATGAATTTCCGTGCACACAACTTCATATACATAACCTTAAAACAAATTATATTCACTATTCTAGCAGCAGACTAGAAATAGCAAATTGCAGTACCAAGAAATGAAGCAGGAAAGACAGAAATATGATGTTAAATATTAAGATGCAGATGCAAGAGAAAACAACATCGATTACACCCTTCCTCATTCTCCTTGCCTCAAAATATTCAATTTGATTAGAGATAAAGATTCATTTTGTCCATGGACAGCTCAGACTTGGAGCATTTAATAATCATTTACAGGTTAGTGATATAGCATAACAACATTAAATACCAAATTAAGATGACATGGAATTGAGAAAAATGTGAAATGACAGATCATTTATCAGCTGTAATATGTCATGGGCCTGGAAATTTAATTTATATATCATACCACAGATCTCACCTTAATCCTCAGTTTTGGGCTTAATTCAAGATCCCCTCTGAAAATTGTAGTTGGAGTTATATTTCGGGTTCTAAGAGCACCAAACAATGAAATAAGATTCTCCACATATATTAACCTTGTTGATGTTTCCTTTGAAAAAATATTTAACAAACGATCATTCTCATCGATTATTCTTTTATTTGCATCTTGAGTGAGCTTTCCTCTCAAAATTATACTTTCCATTCTCATTCCATGGACGGTCATTTGTTTAGCAATGGTGGTAACTTGCTCTTCTTTTGTTCCTTCAGAAGAATCTTTTATTGGATATTGCGCATTTGTAATAAGACAGAGACGTTTCTTGCCCTTGTTAGTTTCTCCAAACTTTTTTATCAGCATATCCATGCCAACAATCACAGCATCAAGAACTAAAATCAAGTCAAGGTATGCAGAAAAGGGTAAAAGACAGCTGATCAGAAAAAAATCATGGCTGGAGGAAGTGATAAACTTCCTCTTGAAAATTAAATAGTTAACCCTACAAAGCAACGCTATACATTACATCCCTTAAATTTTAATAAGTCAAACAGAATAGTATTCTGGAAAAGATTAACTCAGTATACCATTACCAATCATACAAGTAACAAGAAAATGCCATTGATGAAAATTAGGTGAAACAGAGTGTTTTTCATGAAGAAGCAAGTATATGGAATAATGGAAGCAGAAATATTAAGAGTATACAGCCAACTATAATGAAATTAGGGAGAAAAATGACACAGAGTATTAAACTGTGGAAATGGGAAACACGCTATGAAATTTTAGTATAAAAGCGAAAGGATTGCTAAAGGAGATAATTTTAACGACAGATGGGTCCTAGTTATTTGCCAATAGCATGTAGTATGAATATATTCTTTTTTTTTTTTTATAAGCAGTAGTATGAATATTTTAATGTTGGAACATTGGTCAAACTCATGCATATAGTTTTCTTGACTAAAAATAATAATAATAATAATAAGATTAAAATTAACAAGTAAACTCTTCAAGAATACAAAACCAATAACTTTGTGGATACAATCACCATCAGTAGTTCCACGAGGGAGTTGTTGTAAGGCCTCAATAATATCTCCATCCACAACTTTAATATTTTTCAAAACCACAACATGTTCATAGCCGCCCACTTCCGTAGTAAGCTCATTATTAGTGTCTGAAAAATGACAACATAAAACATAGGTGAGGGAGGTCTTTGATCAAATTTTATCAAAGGACAATGGCTGAATTAGAAGGGGGGAAAAACGATTAGAAAAGTATGAGCATTGCAGGAAGATAATGAAGGAAGAACCATTGATTTCTTATTCTCAGATTTTGCACTGCAGATAGCTAACAATTTTCAGTGAAGAATAACTTTTCACCACATGACAACAAATTAGTAATGAAACCAATAAACACCAACACCAAGTCAACATCGTGCACTTCAATTTGCACAAAAAAGATCAAAGTACCTTCTGTTCCAAATAAGACAATCCCCACTTCATCATATTTGTTATAAATCAGCTGCACATAAAAAAAAAAAATTGAATCATGTTATTGTAGCTCTTAGGGTATGTTTGGATGAAGGATTGTAGGAAATGATGAGGGTAACACAACTTTCATTTTAAGTGAATATTCTCATACATGAGACTATCTTAAAATGAAAGGCATAATAAAAAAGAGATATTATCATTTAACCTTCAAATCATCTTTTACTCATTTTTAAAATTAACCCTGCATCCAAACATACCCTTATTATTATAAAACAAAAACCAAATACAAGAAGAGGGATTAATGGTATATAGTCACCTTCTTCTGCACAAGCATGGAACATACTTTCTGAATTTCAGGAAGAACAGAGTGCATGGATGGGCCCACATCAAGCAACAAAAGCAAAGCTTCCTAATTTTGAAGAACTTGATTATAGCAATTATATAGAGAGAATGCATTGAGAAAGAGTGAAATAGAAGAAAAACCCTAAACCCATAAGAGGATAGATTGAATGAGAGTGATGAAAAGGGTATCTGAAAAGGAAGTAAAAACAATACCTTGTTTCGAGCCATGGAGTTAGAGACAGGAGCAGAAAGAATGAGACTTGAGAGAACGAGGAAGATGTTGTTGCTTGTTCAAGTTCCCGCTTCAAAGGGTGGGCTTATATATATAAATATATTGACGTTACAATTTACACAAGTAGTTTATATGCAATCATATGTATTAAATTAAATATAAAAAAAAAAGTTTATGAATTTTACAAAAAGGAAAAAAAGAATAGAGTTTTTCAAAGGTAATTCAGTAGTAAAATGGTTTAATTAGATCTTAACTGAGTTTGATTGGCAAAAAGACTCATAAGTCACAATTGAATGAATGTCTTATTCACAGATAAATAGGTTTTAACAACGTTAATTGGTTGTAAGAGAAAAATTCTTCTATAATTTTTTTAATAAATTTGTGTTATTTGAACTGGTGATACTAGACAAAATTCATTTGTATTTTAAGTTGTGTTTGGCAAAATGACAACTTAAAACTATGATTTGATAAGATAGTAAAGGTAGCTTATCAAGTAAGCTTGCCTATCAAAAAAAAAACTTATCAAGTAAGCTTGGGGTTGCACAATTTTTGTCCTCCTCTTATTAATATCATTATTTTAAGTCTCAATGTCAAATAACCCTAAAAATAAATCAGCCTCACCCTCTCTTAATAATAATAATAATAATTTAAGTATATTTTAGGAGAGAAATACCTCTTTTTGCGTCATTTTATATTTAGCTTGTTGATCAATTGATTTTATCAAACACTTCCAATACAAACAGTTGACTTATCAATTTTCGGGTAGTTTAACACCCCCCTTGGGCATTATCTCCTAATCACATGCAAAAATAAATTAAAAAGAAAGTTTACTGGTTGCTTTCGGAAAAACTTCTATTATTTTCATAAGTCTGAAAATGGGGGTAAATTTTTTTTCTTTTCTGAGGTACGCCTTGTGAAAATGATACACATATCATCAAAATATAGTTACATCATATTTAATAACACACACAAACTTATTTATTTATGAATCAAAATACCACAACATATAAATTTTTCCTGAAATAGTTCTTCATACTAAAATTTTAAATCATACAAGATTGTTCAGGACAACTTATAATAACTTTCTCAGAACACCCAACCCAAAGAAAACATCCTAAGCTGGTCATTCTAATAGACATCTACTGGAAAGAACTCTATAGTTCTCACCATTATAACAATCACCCACCTCTTCAAGGATTAGGATTAATATCCCCAAGTGAGGTTAGGAGCTTCTCGGCACCACCTGCCCTCGTGTACCAAGGTACATCAGCAAAGAACCAAGAAAAACCTGATATATTGTAAGGGTGAGATACCAATATATGAATGAATTATGACGACTAAATGCCCAAATACAGAGCAACAAGTATAGACAAATATTCATGTTCAACATATAAATTCTCACAAATAATCATATCAATCACCAATCGTCGTCGTTTTTGAAAACATGACACTTCTATATTTCATCATTCTATCCTAATCTTCGGAGATCCCAACTCCATGCAGTTTTCGAAAAACAGTGAGGTGATCAGGCTCAATTGCCACATAGGTACAACGTCTCGAATACCTCGTGCACCAAGATATCCGGAATAACAACGTCTCGAATACCTCGTTTACCAAGATATCCAGAATAACAACGTCTTGAATACCTCGTTACCAAGAATAACGTCTCGAATACCTCGTTTACCAAGATATCCGGAATATCAGGCACATCTACCAAAAACAATGCATGTAAAACCTTTTATTTTCACGGCTTTTCTTTGTGTCATATTCTTTCCTTATCGAGGCTCAAGGCTCACGACCACCCATGAATTTTAAGTGTCTTAAAGCTTTTATTATCAACACATGACGTTAAAGTCCGAGTGTCTAATCACAACAGCCCTAGACCCGTGCACTAGTCTAGAACTTTGTGGTCGTAGAAAAACAATTTTTACCCTTTTTACTTTGTTTTCCACGTTTATCACAACGTTTGTAGGACACAAAGTCCACCACAACGCATACAAGGCACACAGTCCACAGCAACGTATATAGGACACACAGTCCACAGCAACTTGTATAGGACACACAGTCTGCAATATCATATATAGGACACACAGTCCATAGCGTTGCGATACGAATCATGGATCCACGTGCTTTAACTCTAGTATCCCCACATCTCGGTTACTAGGTTCACTTTTCAACTTAATTTTTCGTTCAGTGAAAAACAAATACAAAAAACCAAAATTTTTCGTAACTTATCTAAGTTATCGGACATTTCTTTTGAATAAGATCTTTTTAAATAAAAACATTTCTTTTGAAATCCTTTTGTTTAAAACTTTAAGTTTTTAAAAAAATCTGTTCCTTTTTCCACAAAACCATTTTATTTTAAAATCTTCTTTTTCCTGAAATATTTGAAACTTCCAAAATAAATTCTTTTCAAGTTCCAAAATAAACTTTCGTTTTCTTTCAAATAGTTTCAAAGATATTGGTTTTCTTTTTGTATTAAAAAAACACTTAAATTTTCAATTTAATTTTCTTTATAAAAATTATTTTGATTTCCTAAAATTTTCACCAATCATCAAAATTACTTAACTTTCCTTTGTATCAAAACCTCGTTAAAGAATTTCCTTACTTGTGATTTTCTTCGTAAATGTTTTCTTAAAGTTTTTATCTTCCTTATTTGAGCTCTAACCAATGGTTAGGCTTCCATGCAACAACTTCAGCACATATATAACAACTTCAACATATATAAGCAACATGCATATTTTCATAAGTCATCAATTAAGACATATAAAGCATCAAGTACATCATCAATACATCATGAACTCAAAAATCCAACCAAATCAGTCACAACAATAACCACATCAGTCAAACACATCAAAACAAACACATATGGCATATAGTCATCATAAAATAATTATCCCTCAGGCTTTCTCCCCTTACCTGGCTCGAAGGGTAGAAAAGTCTTTGTTTCCGCGTTGCCTAAAGCGAAACTCCTTTGCTCGTAACGTGTCACAAGTCTAAGAATCAAGTACATAACCTAAGTTAAATAAAAAATCATCTTATCTTTACCTTAACACTTGTTTATAGTCTGTTTTATACCAAAAATATTTACTTGATCATGTTAAAAGATATTATTTTTAAATTCATATTTTTCATTCAAAAATTAGGATGAATTCTTTTATAAAAGCATTTTCAGAACAACAGTGGGTTTAAATTGTAAATGACCATCCAAATGACCTTTAAAATTTTTGAAAATTTAATTGAAGGTACCCAACTCACATATAAACACATTGTAGTTGGTCCCATATCAAAATTCGAAGGCATTAATTCAGTGAATTCACACACTGCCTCTGTTTGCACAGGATTTTTCCAGAAATCCGAGTCCATCAATCATGTAACTTTATGAAATTGTTTCTCTTTATATACACATGTAAAAATTCCAAAACTTCAAACACACTTTATATATACTTCAGTATCAGCCCAGAAAATTTTATAAGGATTTAACTTTCAAAATCATATTTAAAATCATCATGCAACCAATTAGATTCTTATTTCCACAGTCAGAACTTGACTCTACATTGATAGGGGTTTTAACCCAATATATCTTATCCAAATATATACATATTAAATATCAAACTGAAGCCCCTGAAGTCTTCTTTCCAAATATGTATTTATTTTTCAGAAATACATTTTGTATAAAAATATATGGGCTCACTAATAATTGTATGTCATGCTGCCAGATTCATATCTTTTTATGTCCATCCACACCAAGTTATTATTCTCATTCAAGCATCATCCACAAGTCATAAAATCAATATGTAAGGGTTATAGACTCTTAAACACATGCATGCAAGCATATAAAATGAAAGTAGAGGTTGTTATGAGTTTATAAAAATTTGTTTTCTACTAAAAAGATTTTTCTAAGAATTTTCTTAAAATTTTTTAACCAAGATCTTGAACATGCAAGATGACATGCATGTGGACGAAAATAAACATTTGAGAAGATGAAGACTAAGGAAGAAGAATTATACCCTTGATGATGAAGAATGAAGAGAAGTAATCCAAACAAGCTTAGTTAGAAATTTGACAGCTTTGAGGATATGGTGGTAATATAAGTGTATCCCACGATCAGCTCATCCAAAAATTACAAACTTGGGCTTGTTGGAAAGGTAAGAAAGAGAGCCACGACTCTGATGTTGGAGGTTTTGCTTCATTCAGAACATAAAAGGGGCGTAAAGAGCCTTCTTTCTGCTGTTTTCGTGTGATGCTGAGAATTTTGAGCTGTTTTGGTGATTTAGGCATATCTCCAAGTATACTTATCCGTTTTTGATGATTTTTGGCTCGTTGAAAATAGGAGAGGAAGAGAAACAACTTTCATGTATAAAGGTTTTTTATTTTCAGAACAGAAAAGGGTCAAAATTTCAGTATGATTTCGGTGAGTAAATGGAGTTTCTTGGTTTTTATGAGTGAAAATGAAGTAAAGGAGATGAGTGAAGAAGATGAGTAGTATTTATTGGGGAGAGAGAGAGAGAGAGAGTGAGCTGAGAGTGAGGGGAAGAAATTGAGAGATTTTTTATTATTATTATTATCTTTATTTTTAGTGGAGTACAAGTGTCATGCATGTATTTTAGGTGTCATGCATGCAAGAGTAGTGGAAGATAGGTGTCATTAGGATATGTTGGTGGAGTGTGAGGTGGCGCCACCATGGCCACCTTCCTCCTGGTCACGACACGTGTCACTGCGTGTTGTTTCGTCGCACAACTGGGTGCTTTCTTCCGCATTGTCCTGTGTAATCTACTGCTGAGATATCCTCCTATATTATTTTAGGCTACACCTAAAAATTATTTTACTCAATTCCGACCTAATTTTAATATTTCAACTCTCAAATAATTAATTAATTGACCAATTAATCTCTTGGTTTTGCATTTGTTTGTGTTTCGGACTCGTTTCAACTCCGATTCTTCTTAAACTTGAAACACAAGTTAACTAATACCTAAGGAACATGATTAAGTCTCCAAATATGATTAATCCTTTTCTCATACACTAATCTAGAAAACGGGATGTCACAGGTAGGTTACTACCTTTCCAGCTAATTGTAACAAGAGTAATGTTAGTCATATATGTAACACCCCGTTTTTCGTAAGTGTTTTTATAAAGCTGGTTTTATTAAGTTAGAAGTGTTGGTTAAGGAAGTTGATCCTTGAAGAAGGAAATATGAGTGGACTGAGCGTGCACCCAGGTGCCACCAAGATGTATCAGGACCTTAAGATGATGTTTTGGTGGCCTAGGATGAAAAAGGATGTAGCCGAGTTTGTGTATGCGTGCCTAGTTTGTCAAAAGGCCAAGATAGAGCACCAAAGGCTTTCGGGTAAGTTGCAACCTTTGAGTATCCCAAAGTGGAAATGTGATAGCATCTCCATGGATTTTGTGTCTGGACTCCCTAGGACTCCAACTGGTTTTGAGGGGATATGGGTTGTTGTAGATAGAATGACTAAGTCTGCCCATTTCATTCTGATGAATATGGAGTATCCATTGGAGAAGTTGGCTAAGCTGTACATCAAAGAGATAGTTAGGCTACATGGTGTACCTTTTAGCATAGTTTCAGATAGAGACCCGAGGTTTACCTCTAGGTTTTGGAATAGTTTGCAAGAGGCTTTAGGGACAAAGCTTAGGCTTAGTTCAGCTTACCATCCACAGACTGATGGGCAGTCTGAGAGGACCATCCAGTCCTTAGAGGACTTGTTGAGAAGTTGTGTGTCAGAGCAGTCAGGAAGTTGGGACAAGTTTTTGCCCCTGATAGAGTTGACCTACAACAACAGCTTTCATTCCAGCATTGGGATGGCACCTTATGAGGCTCTGTATGGGAAGAGATGTAGGACACCTTTGTGTTGGAGTGAACCCAGTGACAGTGTGGTACTAGGGCCAGAAATAGTCCAGGAAACAGCAGAAAAGATCAGGTTGATTCAGGAAAAGATGAGAGTTGCAAAGAGTAGGCAGAAAAGCTATCATGATAAAAGGAGGAAGGCGATCGAATTCCAGAAAGGTGATTATGTGTTCTTGAGAGTTACCCCAACGACTGGGGTTGGTAGAGTGATGAAGGCGAGGAAACTTACTCCTAGATTCATTGGTCCTTACCAAATCCTCAAAAAAGTCAGCGAAGTCGCCTACCAAATAGCCTTGCCACCGTTCTTGTCAAATCTCCACAATGTTTTTCATGTGTCCCAACTCAGAAAGTACATCCATGACCCTAGTCACGTGATAGTTCCCGACACAATACAGTTGAAAGAGAACTTGACATTTGAAGTGTTACCCCTTCGAGTCGAGGATAGGAGGGTGAAGCAGCTAAGAGGTAAAGAGATTCCTTTGATCAAAGTAGTTTGGAGTGGGGCAACTGAGGAAAGTGCTACCTGGGAGCTCGAGAGCAAGAAGATGGAGGCGTATCCGCATCTTTTCGTTTGAGGTACGTAGAAATTTCGAGGACGAAATTTTTATAAAGGAGGTGGAATTGTAACACCCCGTTTTTCTTAAGTTTTTATAAAGCTGGTTTTATTAAGTTAGAAGTGTTGGTTAAGGGCTAAGTGGGCTTTTGGCTTAAAAGTCCCTTTCTGGTACATGAGCACCCCCGTGCTCATTAGCCAGCACACCCGTGCTTAAAGTCAGAAGCATGTCTCTGATTTTAAGTTGAGCACGCCCGTGCTCAATGTGCGGACCGCTTCTCGGTGACGCTAAGTTGAGCACGACCGTGCTCGGGTGCAGCTTTATATAGTTGGCACAGAAATTGAGGGTGACAAGTTAACCCTATTTTATGTCAGCAGCCGTTATCAGTTTCGGCCAGAGCTGTCTCTTTCCCTACTTCCACTAAACTCAACCCATTTCTGGAGTATTGGAAGCCATTGGGAGCCTCCTGTGAGTCTGTGTTGGTTTAGAGGTAATGGTCCCTTCCCTCTTTTCAGTTTCTTTCTTGTTTTTGTTAGAGAAACTGACCAAGGCTATTTTTGGTTAACCAAGGCTTAGCTTCGGAGTGAGCTGCTTGAGGATTCGGGACCGGTTTGCCGTTTGGAACAGTTGCTAGAGCGACCTTCAATCTAGGCATGGGGAGAAGGGAATTGTACTCATTAGGCAGTGGGGGTAGAGTAAGGTAAAGGTGTTCCCATGACCCCGATTGGTTATATATGTTTGTATGATTTACATGTTAGTTTGATTGGTTGTGATAATATGTTCTTGGTATATGTATCATTACTAAATTGGGTTGTTTATAAAGTTGATGCCATGATTATCCTTGTTGGTATGCTTTGATTGGATGATTGACTTATGGCTGTTGTGATGATGAGTTTTGACCCTTAAGACATGTTGTTGACTGACCTAGGATTAATGGTTTAAGAACCTAAGATTTTGGCCATGAATTCGGTACCAGTTCCTGCCCAGAACAGTACTATCGTGCATTGAGCACGATCGTGCTGAACAGGGAGCATGACCGTGCTCCCAGTTGAATTCTGGAAAATGGCCGCACAATAAGCACGGCCGTGCAGGACAAAGAGCACGACCATGCTGAATAGGAAGCACGATCGTGCTTCACTTAAGCGGTAGCACGCCCTTCACGTGTTAAGCACGACCGTGCTGGTGCTCACCCCTCCCAGACAGAAACAGAATTAAAGGACCTAAGGGGTTTCAAACCCCATTTCCCCAAGGATGATAAGTTGATATATCTAATCAAAGATAAAGATTAGACAACTTGGTTAATGATGATCTAAGATAGTTAAAGATGATTAAGAATATGAGATGGTGAGATTTTAAGATGTTAAGTAGGTATCTGTTGGGTTACCGCACGTTAATAAGTTGTACCTTGGTGGTTATTGTCCAAGGGGACCTTGACCCCATGGTTTGGGTCTAAGGTGTTGTTGATGCTGAAGTCTTGGGTGCTTATTGACCCAAGCATGTTGAGTTGAACCTTGGTGCATATTGGCCAAGGGAGCCTTGACCTCGCGGTTTGGGTCTAAGGTTACGTTGATGATGATATTGAAGTCTTGGGAGCTTCATGGCCCGAGCAAGGAGGTGGTTGGGATTGTTTGTTGTTGTGCCATTTGCATATAACATTGGAGTTGTTGATGGGGGAGGTTCCGACATAGGGGAGATCGCCCGGGAGTACGGTGATCTGGCCATCCACGGTAGGTCACCCAATGCTTTGGTGACCGCGGCCCCCGTGATGAGGCATCCACGGTTTGGTGCATTGGCTATTCATGGGGTTCACCCAAGGTTTGGCGAACTGCCGGTGTTTGTGCTTTTATGGCCAATACGGATATGTAACTCCAAAGTCGTTCATCCTGAGTTAGTTTGGATCCACATGCATAGATGGAGTAGTGGAGTAGTTGATGCATTGCACCGCATAACATACTTGATTGATATGATATTGTTGGATGTTGATGTATGCTTTGTATGTACGGTTGCAATCTTATGATGATGCCATGTTTGTATGTTTACCTTATTCCTATCTCCACGCTATATATGTTTACATGAATCTTACTCCCCGTTATTTGTTTGTGTTTGGTCTGATCGGTATTTTGCAGAGGATAACGAGCAGCTCGGAGAGGAGTGACTCTGAGGAGCCACCGCTCATAGTTAGGGCCTTTTCTTTCGGTTGTTAGTTTAATTGTTTATCGGGATTGTACGGAATGGTTATACCAGCTCTGAATTGTGTCATCGGGGTTGGGTCGTCATTTATTATGTTTTCATTGTTTTAAACTTGATTTATTTTCCGCGTTGTGAATTGGTTCATGTGGGACTTTTCTACCCATGGACAAATAATTTATTTTATTCAGTAAATGCTGTTTTTATTTAAATTCCTTTATATTAAATGCCTTATAACATGCGGGGTAGAAGGTTGTCACAATACATTCTTTTTAACACTGTCTCCAATACACTCTTATTTATTAGGTGAATATCATATGGAACTCACTAAATAAAGTTTGTCTCACATAAAATTCATAGTCTCATATGAAATCCGTCAAATAATAAATAATGTATTAAAAAAAAGTATTAAAAATTAATGAAAATATTGTATTGAAAGCCTCTCTCAATGTAGCAAACATGGCCTATTGATCCAAATAGTGCATTAGTGTGAAAGGTATTGATCAAAATGCAACGTTAGGAGCCACGAAAACGGGCAATGGATGTAGAATATGAATGATTTTTGTACATCAAAATGTTGGTGTCCCCTTTGTTTTTTGAGTGTATTTTTGAGAAGCGTATATATAAAGAAGATAAAAAATAAGCGAGAGATAAAGATAAACATATACGGTGTCACATACATTGTCCAAAATCTGTGTTCAAATATCATAACTTATGTTGAATACGGTATGGCTATCTCAACCAATTGTGGATTTCCTTCAAATTCCATCTGATCTTCATCACTCACTTAATGCCCTGGTAAAGGATTTCATTGTGGACAGTAATTGGATCATTCCTCAGTGGTTATTAAATAGGAATGCAGGTCTTTATATGGAGTTGCAGCAGATTGTTATTCCTGCAGTTCAGTCTGCAGATGAGCTTGTTTGGGATGGCAGTCATTCTGGGAACCTATCTCTAAAGGAAGCTTATGATTTTGTGCATAATAATCTCCCTCATCAGTGGCCAAAATCAATTTGGAATAAAGCAATCCCTCCTTCGAAGACCTTCTTAATTTGGAGACTCCTGCATCACAAAGTTCCCACTGATGACAATCTTTGGAGGAGAGGCTGCTACATTGTCTCTATGTGCAGCCTTTGTGGTTGCAATTATGAAACATCAGATCACCTCTTTCTGTTTTGCTCTTTTGCCAACAAGGTTTGGTCTTGGTTATCTGCAAAACTGAACATCAACTTCAACTGCTCCTCAATGCTTTCTGTCTTATCAGCTTTGGACAAGGAGCTGGAAACCTCAAATTCTTGATGTTGTTCTCTCAGCAATTATTAACTCTATCAATGTGATCTGGTGTTGTAGAAATGCAGTCCGGTTTGACAACAAATCAATCACTTTTGAAGCAGCAATAAGCATTGTGATTGGTAATGTAGCTCTTTCAGGAAGCTTATCGGGCAAGTCATCCTTCCTGAGTGTTGAAGATAAGAGGATTTTGGACAATTTCTCAATCTCTCCCAATCTGACTAAAGCTCCTAGTGTTAAAGAAATCATTTGGAAAGCTCCAAGTTTCAATTGGATCAAGCTCAATACAGATGGTGCAGCTAAAGGGGCTCCCAGACCTGTAGCCTATGGTGGGATTTTTAGAGACCAACTTACTACTTCCTTGGGCTGTTTCTCCTTCAACATAGGAACTTCCTTTGCTCTTCAAGCAGAATTGACAGCAATTATGTTTGGTATAAAAACAGCTTTCAAGAAAGGTTGGCACCATATTTGGCTAGAATGTGATTCACAACTAGCAATTCAAGCATTCAAGAACGTAGCCATTGTTCCTTGGCATATCAGAGGCAGATGGAGAAATATGTTGCTGCTTACAAAACAGATCCACTTTGTATATTCTCATGTATTTAGAGAAGGCAATGTTTGTGCCGATAAACTAGCAAACCATGGAATTACTATCAATAGTTTAGTCTGGTGGAATACCATCCCAGATTTCATTAAGGATGACTTTTTCTTAGATAGGATTAGTTATTCTAAGTATAGATTTAGTTGATTCTTCCATGGGTTAGGTAAATGTCCCCCTATGTTTTTGTATTTTTGATTCTTTATTCTTTTTAATAAATTCATGGCATGCTGCAAATGATTGATTTTGCTAGGGGTGTCAACCTAGTTGGGATGTCTAGTGAAATAGTTGCATGCCATTTGGTTTTAATATAAAAAAAAGGTTTAAATAAGTTTTTGGTCCCTGCAAAATACACCAATTTTGGTTTTAGTCCCTGCAAAATTTTTCCTTAGGATTTCGTCCCTGAACTTTCAAAAATTTTGGAAATGGTCCCTCCGTCATCTCTTGCTGTTAACTGCTGACGTAGCAAACGGAATGCCACGTCAGCAGGGACCATTTCCAAAAAAAATTGAAAGTACAGGGACGAAATCCTAAGGAAAAATTTACAGGGACTAAAACCAAAATTTGTGAACTTTACAGGGACCAAAAACTTATTTAAACAAAAAAAATTATATTTTCTGGCCAAACTTCAGAGCAAGTCAGACATGGATAAGATTATAATAAACTACCTCAGTACCCACGAGTACTATAAATTATATCCGAAGAATAAATTTGATAATTTTATCCTTTTATCCCTAATGTATGATTTTTTTCTATTTGTTGGCCAAATCTCAGAGCAATTGGATAGGAATAAGAAATTATTTCGATACCTCCGAGTACTAGAAATCATATCAAATGAAGAGATTTGTCAATTTGAAACATATGACACTAATGTATGATTTCTTTCTATATTCTAGCCAATTTTACCAAGGTTAAAATTGCTAAATTCCTTAATCTGGTATGATTTTTAGTACTCAAAGGTATTGAGGTAATTTTATTTTCCTGTCCAACTTGCTATGAAATTTGGCAAGAAAATAGAAACAAAATCATACATTATGGACCACATGATTAAAATTGCTAAATTCCTTCATTTTGTATGATATCCAATACTCAGGGATATCGATGTAATTTCTTGTTCATGTCCGACTTACTCCAGAATTTGGCTTCAAAATTGAAAGAAATCATACATTAGGGCCACAAATAAATTTTTGGTCTCAGCAAAGTTTTTGGTCCCTGTAAATTTTTTAAATTTTGGTTTTAGTCCCTGTAAATTTTTCCTTAGGATTTCGTCCCTGTACTTTCAATTTTTTTTGGAAATGGTCCCTGTACTTTCAATTTTTTTTGGAAATGGTCCCTGCTGACGTGGCATTCCGTTTGCCACGTCAGCAGTTAACGGCAAGAGATGACGAAGGGACCATTTCCAAAATTTTTGAAAGTATAGGGACGAAATCCTAAGGAAAAATTTTGCAGGGACTAAAATCAAAATTGGTGTATTTTACAGGGACCAAAAACTTATTTAAACCAAAAAAAAAAATGTTGAATACGGTATGGGAGACCCGTGACCCACCAACTAGATGTTTATTTATGATTATGATTTCTCATTGTGACCTGTGTTGTTTGTGATATTGGTTTCCCACATTCTTTTTCATTGTTTCAGCTTCTTCCTACCACCAATGGCTTCAATGGCATCTTCAAGCACCTTCTCCAACCTCAAATTTCACACCAAACTCAACAATCACATAGCTTCTTCTCTTCCTCGTATCTTTCTCTGTCACAACCACCACGACAACCCCACCGACCACATAAACCGAAGGTTCTCACTTCTCAGCGCTACTATTTTAATCATAAGTACTATTCACACCTCATCTTCTGAAATCTCTCACACTTCAAGTTTTTCTCTTCTTTAAGGGACCTCATATTGAGAAGCAGCGAATTAGCAACCATTGGTGCCATCTTCAATTTTAGGTACCCCTCCTTCCTTTGTTTCTCATTACTACCTTAGATTTTTTATTTTTTATTTTATATTAATTTGAGTTTTAAATTTTGTCTTTTTTTATTTGAGATTTGATAATGATGAGTAATTGAGGGTCAGTGAGTATTAAGAACCTTGATTTTTGGTTATTCTTTTTATAAAAAAAAATATGGGAAATGACGAGAAGAAAAAGAATTGGTTTTGGTTTGTTGACTTTGGTGCAGTGGGAAAAAGCCTGAATATCTTGGAGTGCAGAAAAACCCACCAGCGTTAGCTCTGTGTCCAGCAACTAAGAACTGCATATCAACCTCTGAGAATATTACTGATCTCACCCATTATGCTCCTCCTTGGTAAAGTTTCATTCTTTTGCTTTTGTTAAGTTTGGTTCTATGAGATTATATGAATATAAGCTACAATTTTATTAATTGATGAATAAGCTATTTTAAAATAAACTAAAAAAAACTTATTTTCATAAGCTTATTTGACAAACTTATTGAAATAAGTTAAAAATAACTTGTAGGAAAGCTATTTTTATAAGTTTATTATCATAAGTTGTTCTCATGAACCCAAATAAGTTCTCGCCAGGCTATTTGAAACGCACATGATTCCTATGCTTAGATTTTCATTATATATTGCCTTGAATTTTCAGTTATGTCACTGATGTAGTTAAAATGGTATTTTGAAGAGGGTCTGCTAAACCATATTAAGGAGATAATTAATCAGGGTTTAGTCCAAAAGTATGGCGAGAATGAAGTTTCTCATGTGACCCTCTCATGAAAAAATCTCGTTAGAAGATCCATTTCCCGTATTGGTATAAGCAAAGCATGTGTATTGTATGTTGCAATGGCGCACTTGGAATAATTCATTTATCACGTTTTGAACCACGTGAAAGTAGTGCAACCATTGTTGGATTACGCGGTTGATTGTTGAATATTGATTTTTTATAATTAAACATTGGTCGGTGAAAACAGTGCACTCATTGGCTTTTATTTTATTTTATTTTTTGGTTTAATTTTTGTGTACCGTGTTCCTTGCATAGAACATGGTCCCACCAAAATCCAAACTTTATTGGACAACAATCTATGAACAATAGTTGAATCATGGTGTCACTTGATTTAAATTCTTGTACAGGAACTATAACCCTGAAGGTAGGAAAAATCCTGTGAGCAAAGAAGAGGCAATGGAGGAACTGATAGACGTGGTAATTAATCTAAATTGAAATAATGAGTCATGTGATACCACTGGATTGTACAATATTTTTTCTTCCTTGTCTCTATAGCTATCAGCAATGATTATAATTGCTTTGTAATAGCTGGTATTGTTAACTTTTCAAATCATTGAAGTAAAGCTAAAACCAGTTCTGGATAATTTGACAGATAGAATCAACAAGAACACCAGACAAATTTACACCACGAATAGTTGAAAGGAAAGAAGACTATGTTCGAGTGGAGTACCAAAGCTCAATCTTGGGGGTATGTTAAGTGACATCCTATAAAGCATGGGGACATATATTCAATTTTAAATTTTCTTTTTTGCAACCAGCAAGGCTTTGATATTATGAATTATATATATTTTAAAAAATAAAAAATTCAATTTTGTATACATATATATGTGGTGTCCATATCTTTCACCTTTAAAATTTGGTGTGTTCATGTTGTGTTGCTTAATCTTATCTGTGTCTCTGCTTCATGACTGACATCTAACGAAACTTACCTTCAAGAAATATCATATCATTTTATACATTTAGATGGTGTCAAGAACCAGCTTTAATTTCATTCACATGTGCTAAACAGTTGGTAGATGATGTTGAGTTTTGGTTTCCACCGGGTAAGGGTTCAACTGTGGAGTATCGATCAGCATCCCGATTGGGGAACTTTGATTTTGATGTGAATAGAAAAAGAATCAAGGTAAACTTTCACCACTTCTGTGTGCTTTCACTACGCTCTTACAGGAAAATATGTGTTTCCAGAGGATGAGGAATGATTTTTGTACACAAAATGGGAACATCATAAGATATTTCTTTGTTTTTTGGGTGTGTTTTCGGAAAACATGTATACAAAGAAGATAAAAAATAAGTAAAGAGATAAAAATAAACATATACGGTATCACGTACGGTATACAAAATTTGTATTCAAATAACATAACTCTTCTAGGATAAATGCTCCTTTTAACTAAACATAAAATTTAGTTAATAGTACATAAATTTGGAAGGAAAAAAAAACTATGTTCAAAAACAAAAGTTGACATATTTCACTTAGCATGGAGAATTCTTGAAGAAGCAAGAATCCTAAACTCATATTTATTTTTATGTAACGAAAACATCTTGCTTCCTGGCAGGCTTTGCGACAAGAGTTGGAGAAGAAAGGATGGGCATCTCAAGACACTATATGAGTGACTCGTGCAAAAATCTCCGCAATAGCATCAATTTCTAACTGAATTCAACACCTCAGTTATCATTGCAAGTTTTCCTCATATGCTGAGTAACCTTGAATAATTTTGTATAAGACTACAAAACTTGATGAATCATTGAACGAATAGCTATCTTTGATTGAAATAAAATGTATCTCACAGATTTCGTCAAAGTTCATATGTCTATTTATTTATTTACTATTTCAGTAGGTAAATTAAAATGCATACTTCTTGCCATATTAAATTTGTAAGCTTACGCCAAAATAATGCAGATTATATATAAACTAGTTGCGTTGCTCTAGTGGATTTCACTTGAGATACCATAACCAAATTTTATAAGCATTTCAACACAGTACACTTGAATAAATAGAAACGGACTCGGATAACATTCAATGCAAATTAAAAGTAAAAGCACGGTCTTGTTCAAATTGGCTTCATTGGAAACGCTATTCTAATTTCACCTCATGGGAAAAACCCACGATGACATTTAGAATGCCTAGGAGTGCTTCAAACATTTTCAATCCCAGTCTGGTACCTCCAAAATACATTTGTGTAAAGCATCAATCTTTCCTTAGGTCCATGTATTCACGATGAATGCCACTAGCATTTAGGGTGACAACTTCAAGCTTATCTCCCTGTAAAAGCATCCACAGTAAGCTACAAGTTTATCCTCACGTCAAATGGCAATTACACTTTTAACACAAACTTACAGTGTATATATCTCTCTCAGTTGCAGATGCAAAAACAGTTTTGACCAGATCAATTGCTTCTGCTTCGGACAGCGGAGTAACAGCATCCTGCGAGATATCATAACTTCAATGTAAGTGTTGTCAAAGAAATTTGCACAATCGAATATTTCAAGCAAAAAACCAATTTGAGAGCTTCACCTGTGCAGGTAAGAGGAGTGGGCTGGGAGACTTCAGTTGGTTATCCAAAAATGGCATAATGAGTGTGGAACCAGAACCCTGAGAGCTATATCCAACCCTCTCATATGAACCAACAGCATCATATGTGAAGACGCATCCCTTTCCTATTTCAAGTTTAAGTAGCTATTACAAAAATTAAATATCGGACATAAACAAGCAAGGGATGCTAAAAAATAGTGTACCTTCATTGTCAAGGCCACCCAAAACATTGAAAGCATAATAAGGAAAGAAGCGTTTGTAATAAAGTGTGTTCGAAAGCAACTGAGCCATCGCAGGGCAGCTCATTTGTTTGTTGTGTTGATGCTGATATATCTGCATCCAAAAGAAATTATATACATTGATAACAGTCCCACCAAAGGCTACCATTTTCTTTGTCATGGTAAACTTAAAACAAGAGAGTTACACAAGGTACAGAACAATTTGAGTCAAATACCACAGTTTCCCCAGATTTAAAACTAGTGTCTAAACAATACAATTAATAAGATGATATACATTGATAAAATAGCAGAAGCTTTAACAGTTGGAGCAACATGCAATTAGTATCATCAAATCAATCTAGCATGCCATTGTGATTAGGAAAAAAAAAATTAATTTATTCATGTATTTTAAATGTACATGGAACGAATTTAGAGAGATGTTGTATTGCAAAGTAATTTTTCAATAACTGATGCAGACACTGAATATCCAAAACTTAGCAAAAAAAAATCATTTTCAATAATGTTAATATCTCCCTTGGCATTTTTCTTCACAATTATTGATATATAACAATATGTGCAGAAGAGAACAATTCTTCTTTCCCATTATAATGAAAAGAACAAAACTTTCACACAACCAACAAATGTCAGAGTACCCCCTACCATCTTCAATTCAATTTATGTTGCTGAAGCAATACAAGTAGTCACAATAAACTAATTCAACTCCGACAATTGAAGAAAGTTATTTTAATCATAAAGAGGTTGAAAACAAACAGGAACCAAGCAAATTTCTTTATTTCCAACTTAATCAGAACAGAAGTATCTAATGATCTAAGAAGCGAAATAATCAATATAGAGAAGCTTCATGACAGAACAGATACCGAGAGATTTAACACACAACATAATTGCTAACTTGCTATCCCCACCTAAAGAATTTGCAAGTTAAATAGTAATTGGCCACATATCTGGAGTCTTGACTCACCAGATGCCTAGCAGACAATTGCTTTTGCAAAGCTTTGACATCAGCTTGAAAACCAGAAGAGGCCATCACAGATTTTTCAGCTCTGTCAGGTAAACACAACAGGTCTTATCAGAACAACATCAACTTGTAACAAAAAGTAATTAGCTTTTGCCTTCTTTCAATTACTTAAAGGATAAACCTTTCCCTCTAAATTAACTTTTTTTTTTTTAATCTTAAAATTATCTATCAACAGCAAATTTCACATGTTACTATATATCCACAAAAATCAGTGACCATTATCCAATGCTACGAGTTGATTGATTGACTACATAAAGATTAGGGAATACAGACAGAGGGAATTGAGTTTCAACAAAAAATATATATATCATGTATTTGAGAATTTTCAAATAGGTCTCTATACTCTAAATGTTTGTAACTGGGTCCTTGATCATACAGAAAATTTGTAATTGGATCGCTCGGGTTTCGTTAAGTGATGTATCTAATTGTCATTTGTGGGTCCTTGAACTTTTTGGAAAAAAAATCAATTAGGTCACTATAATTTTTAGGTAGAACTCAAATAATACCTTTTGCAAATTTAACTAAACACTAACGAAAAAATGTATGAGTGACCCATTACAAAATTTCTGATCAAGACCCAATTACACCTCCAATTACAAATGGGGATTTATTTGAAAATTCCCAAATAGTTCACAGACCAACAGTTTAGTTAAAGTGTTAAACAGCTAGAAAATGTAACAAAAAAGAAAAAGAAAAAAAGAGGGTGGTTCATACAGTTGGGAGATTTTGGAGTATTCGCGAGTAAGGATATTGTAACCGGTGGACATCCTCGTATCCGCTGCGATTACACAGTAATCAGCTCCAGCAATTGCAACACAAGATCTACCAAAAAAGAAAAAAGATAAAAATTATAATCAGAGAAAAAACTTCATCAGCGAGCATATAATTTAAAGAGAAGAGAGAGTACCCTCCATTGTTGTCGTAGGGAGACCAATTAGCGTGTTGTTTGGTCATGGTTGATGATGATGGGAGTGAGAGAATAGCGAGAAGGAAGAAGAAGAAGAAGAACTAGGGTGTGAAAAGGAGCAAGCTTTGGTTTTCTACTCTTTCACTCTTTAATTCATTTCATTTCAGATCTGTCTTTGCAAACACGAAACCATACCCCATGTAAACGGCGTCGTTTACTTCTCTCGCATTAATCTTTTTTCTTTTCGGTCTCTTCGTGGACGTTTTGAAAAAGGCCCATTAGGCAGTGTGTTCAAAATCCGTAAACCGAAAACAAAATATGTCTTGGCCCATCATATTTTTTCATTAATAATAAATGATAAAATTTTCAAATTAATACATTTAATATTTAATCATAATATATTTAGGTTAAAGTAATTTTTTGGTCCCTATATGTGACACTGATTTTCAATTTGGTCCCTATACGTAAAAAGTTATCAATTTGGTCCGTATACGTGACACTGGTTTTCAATCTGGTCCTCACCGCTAATTGGTCCCTATATAAGAGGGACCAAATTGCAAATTATTATCACATGTAGGGACCAAATTGAAAATAATTGTCACATATAGGGACCGATTTCAATTTTTTTTTGTTGAATTGGTCCTTACATATGACAATAATTTACAATTTGGTCCTTATAGGGACCAATTAGTGGTGAGGACCAAATTGAAAACCAGTGTCACGTACAGGGACCAAATTAATAATTTTTTACATATAGAGACCAAATTGAAAATTAGTATCACGTATAGGGACCAAAAGATTACTTTAACCATATATTTATATTGATTTTGAAAAAATATTTTGTAAAAAGTTTCTTAATTTTCACTTCATACTTTTAAAATAACTTAGTCACGGATAATGTCTAAATTTGTGCAATTTGTCTTAGTACTACGCCACTCTACATATCTTTAACATAATTGGTCCTTGACTGGGTATCCTCACAGATAAATCTATAAGGTAGCGTTTGGTTTATGGATTGTTTTATTCTCAGGTAAACTATATTCCTGGGAAGGAGATTCCCAGGAATGATATTCCTGGGAATATCAGCAAAACATGTTTGGTTGACACTTCACTTTCCCGGGAATAATAATATGCATTCCCAACAAATTTCATTCCCATGTTTGGTTCATGTGACATTCCCATGAATATAATTTACTTCTCCAAAATTACCCTTACAAAAGAAAAACTTTCAAAATAAAAAAAAATGGTGAAAGCAGATATCATTTATACACTCCCAAATCTGCGTATTATGGTTTGAGGGATTATTACTCCAACTCGTTATGGCAAAGGCAAAACTACTGCTTGAGTGAGAATTTTTTATTTTTAAATTAACGATGAGTTTTTTTCTTATTTGAAAGTTCTTACTATGGTGTCATATATCATTCAAAACTAACATGGCTATAACGAGAAATGACGATTGCAGATGGGTGGGGATGAAGTGTTCAAGGAAGGGGAAGCTTGAGTCAGGATGGGTGGGGATGAAGTGTCGAAGGAGGGGAAGCTTGAGTCAGGAAGGGTGGGGATGATTTAGTAAATTAACATTATAAAAGTTTTCTATTCCCTTGGGAAAACTTTATTACCACCCTTTTATATGGGAATAAAATTTTTACTTTCATTCACAATTTTTATTCCTGGGAATGTTTCATGCATAGGAATAGTTTTTCATCTCTTGTAACAAACATGGGAAAGTTTTATTCCCACCTTACATTCCCGGGAATATAAAAGTTTACCATGTACCAAACGCCACCTAAGATTAACGCTCCGGCAAAGTAACAATATCAGGATTCGAAGTCTTATCCCAAGCTCGGATAAGAGAGGGATGGTATCGTATAACTTTGTCAAATTTATATTAAACAAAATTGGTTATTTGAAATTTTTTCGATAGTTTTAGATGTTAAGTTAGAGAGTATGAAGAGCATCTTATCTTATCATATATAAAAGTCGGATTTCTAGCATTGTAAGCACAATCAGGGACGGAGTCAGTCTCGGGCGAGGGAGGAGCCAACTATAAAATTTAAGTTCATCCATAATATATATGCAAAAATTCCATGCAAAATATTTATATATTTGAAATTATTAATTACATTAGTAATATATCAAAAACACAGAATGCCTCTCATATATGTCACGAAAATCATTTATAATTGAACCTACACTAAATTTTTCAGCAATGTTATTTTCAATTTATACCAGTAAACAAAATTTATCTTCCATCTTGTTGGAAAGCGTAGTCTTAGCTATATTCATAGCTGAAAAAGATTGTTATGTAGTAGTTGTAGAAACAAGAAATGTGAGAAATAAGAGTTATCACTCTATATACAAAAGAATAGACTTCTATTTTTATATTTTTACCAACCAATGACAAAAAAAAATAAAATTATACTACCAACGACATAGATCATAAATAATTTTCAAACTTATTAGTAATTTTAGAATCAAAAGTTAGGAGTTTTTCATAATTTCTATATTAAAAAAAGTTAGGGGCCAAAGACCCCTCCCAAACTATATGTAAATCCGTCCTTGGACACAATACTAATTTTAATCCATATTGGGGATACATTAGAAGAGTACACTTAACCCAAGATTATACCAAAAAAACTCAATTCAATCTCAACCATAAAATGAACTCTCTAAATCACATAAGCCCAAACCAAGTGAAAAAGTTGAAATCACACTGATGATTGAAAGAAATCAAATTTCAGGAACAAATAATGTTTGGCTTAATTGTACTTTTGGTCCCTCAAGTATCACAATTATACATTTTTGGTCCCTTAAGTTTCAATTGCTACAATTGGGTCCCCCAGATATCGCGATTGTGCAATTTTAATCCATCAGGTTCTAATTGCGTCAATTGGGTCCCTCGGGTATCACGATTGTGCAATTTGGTCCCCTGAATATCACAATTATGCAATTTTAAAAGTCAGTAGCCTACGTGGCACACGTGAGACTGATTTTGCACTTAGTGAGACCAACTTGATAACTTACATGACATTCCTATTTGTCAATTAAAGTATGTGAGGTGTCAATAATGCTATATAGGAATGTCATGTTAGTTGTCAAGCCGACTTCACTAAGTGCCAAATCAGTCCCACGTGTGCTACGTAGGCTACTGACATTTAAAATTGTATAACTGTGATATCTAGGGCACCAAAATTACACAATCGTAATACCTAAGGGACCCAATTGGCACAATTGGAACATGAGGGACTAACATTACACATCACAATTGGAACTTGAGGGACTAAAATTGCACATTCGCTATACCTGAGGGACCTAATTGTCACAATTGAAACCTGAGGAATCAAAATCACACAATCATGATACTTGGGGACCAAAAGTGCAATTATGCCATAATGTTTTTGCAAAAAAGTAATAATACCTATTAAACAATCTCATATATATTAGTTATTTTTCTTCAGGTTTTCAGGAAAAGAATTTACTGAAGACTTCTTTTAGAATTTTATATTTGTTTCACAACGTAAGAAATTTTGACACCGTTGCATTTACTTACAAGTTAGTGTCACCACAAACGATTTTACAAAAGTTTTATAGTGAATATTATTCACAGAACAAAGAAATGAACAGACCACAATTTCAAGAGACGACTCTTAATATAAGATACAGAATTTAGATTTGAATATATAAAAACTAGATTAAAAGATGTCCTTAATTTCCACCCAAAATTTTAAAGAACACCAAAGAACAGCATTCTAATTTCCACGTGTGTAACCAATAATAAAATCCAGTTATAGTACATTACACTGTTCAAGTGTGTTCAAACATAGGCTGAAAACATGTTATTTGTAAAATAATTAATTTTGTAGATTAAAATGTTACTTCTTCAACTTAAATTTAAGCTAAAGGTTTTCAATTTAAACCATAGTAACAAATCCCAACATACCAAATGAAAAACATGAACAAAAATCAAAAGCAAAGGCCAAGTTTGGGGATCAAAAGCTTCAACAAATTCAGTCATAAATAAATACGCAAACAAGTTTCCATTACATCCGAATTAATTAGCCTACTCATAACACTGCAGAGTGCAGCATCTACCTAATCAGCCGACAAATCAGATACTCTACCGATTAAGAAAGATGTAAAACCTAGCTGCAACTTACAACACTGTGAACTACATCCTATGGTGATAGACATCAAACAACAGGTTTGAAACAATCTTCAGATAATAGAGAGAATATTGTAAACATTAAATAACAAGCTCAGCCATTAAATGTTGTGTCAGCAAGGCTCGAGCTTACGCGATCGCGGGTCGATCATCAACTTAACTATCAGGCAAAGATATGTTAATGTCAGTTGCTGACTTTCTTGAGTCTGGCATAGTGTGCATGTTAACCCAGTTTTCTCTTCTGAAAGTGGAGGGTGGAGTAAGGCTTGAGTTGAGGGTTCCAGAATTTTGCAGTACATGTCCACCCATGACATCCTCTTTTTCAGCATTAGCTGGGGGTGGTGCAGAAGAAACTGCAATGGCTTGAGTAACAGTGGCTGGTGCATAATCAGATTTTGGCTTCTTTGGCTTCAGATCTTGCTGGTTGCTTGGTAGAAAACTCCCCACCACCACCTGATGTCAAAGAGGACATGCATAAGTTTGAGGAACAAATATATCTAACTTCTAAGAAATTTGTATCAGAAGCTACCCTGTAGCAATTCTCTTGTGCCGTTGTTAAGGCATGCACGCTAGCCTCTTTCAATTCTCATTTCTCAACCCTATGCCATTTTGGTATAGGACAAAGCTTGGGTACAATTTTATAAGAGCATCCACAATGGAAAAAACCATATTTGGGTTCTTATCTATCATATGGTAGGCCCAAAGATGCCAGTTGAGATATAAGAATCCAACCTCCTTTTCACTCCAATAGAAAAACTCATTTTGGGTACTTAAATAGGTCCCACATGTGACCCCACTTATTATTTATACTTCTATTTATGTTTGGCAAAAAAAAAAATTGTTTGGCAAGAAGAACCATTCTATACCATAGCAGCCACATCATTTGCCTCCAATAGAGGTTCTTACAAGAACAAGTTCTTATGATTAAGAACTATCATAAGAACAGTCATTGGAGTTGGTCTAAGTACGTTAGATATTGTTTTCCAATACAAATATGACATGTATAACAGCTCATCAATAAAAACTAAACATGTGGTTGAGCTGTCACATATGTCTTAATTCTATTGGAGAACACTTAATGTACCTATAGAATTGTAGATAGGTTTTCTCCTTTGGGTAATAATACTCAAGGATAGTTATTTAGTTCAGTTTTTAAGCAGAAATGCGCACATGAACTTCTGCATTATTGATTAAGTATATCCTAAGTGGAAAACGTGGGGAGATGCTTACCTGCACAGGACCAGCAGCTATAAGAAGACCAGCAACTCCACCGCCTACAACCCGACCATCAGGACTTGCCAACGAGACGCTCATCCCACCTGACCTGCTTTTTGTTCCTTGGTTGTCAGTAGGCATGAAAGATCCAGACAATGAAAGTATCTCAAAACGGCCCTACAAAAAAACAGGGAAAATTTTGTTTTTTAGAAAATATGAAACAAAAGATATTATAGCACAATCATGAACATGGATCAATAAGGAAAATAAGTAAATAACCAATTAATGATGAGCAAATTCGTGGTTAATAACGTGTACTTCATTGTTTAACAGACTATAGGTCAAAGATGATGAAGCAACGAATACATTGTTAACCAACCAATACATGTCACTAACCACATATTTGTAGATCATTATTAGTCAGTGCAAAAGTTGGTGTAAAAAGATAGTGTAAGAAAATTAGAATCCCATCAATAATCAAATGAAAAACTACAGTTTCCGACTCACTGGTGAACATTTACAAATGATCATCAACTAACAGCAAAGACAATTGCAAAACCAGATTTTTACTATATGGACAAATTTATTTCCCAACATCATGCATATAAATTGTAACAACCAAAAGTTCCAATCATAATAAAAGCAATATAATGATCAGCTAGGTAATCAATTTCGATAAAATTTACATCTATGTCTATAGCATTTCATCAAGACCAACATATACACTAATTGCACTTGAAAAACATTTTTTTGTTTATTACTAATACTCTAAATCTACCCAAATAGGCTTGCGTCTTCTTTATTTCGTGTAAGTTACCATTAATAAGAGATAATCTTGTCTTGAACTGCGATTGACAAGAGATAGGATAATGACCAAAAATAAAACTGATTCTTTTACTATGTCTATGGGTAATAAAACTTTACCACATTATCAAATTCAACTTTCTCACCATCATGATTAATTTATAAAACAAAATTATTTACAAAGAATTGCCTTTATAATTTCCAGACATCATTAATAATATCAGTTTTTCTGTGCTGATTATAAACCAAGGTTCTGAAAATTGAACCCATTAAGGGACTGATACAAGGTTTAATGGTTCCACTTTGGTTAATCGCAGTTGTAAGTTGTAAAACAAATGCTTCATTATGTTTTGATCTTAATAAAATAACTTCAAACCAAGAGTGATGTTCAACAATATATACGCTAATAGCAACTCCTTGTAAGTCCACACCGAAAGAGTTACTACGGCATCAAAGCTTTCACCAAATAAAAATAAAACAAGAGATGGGTGCTCAATGATAACATATTCTAGTCCAAAGAATACCCTCTCTCTGTATAACTATCCCTATTTAACCAACTAAACTCTAGCCACCTAACTACCCTGCTACCTGACTGAACAGCTGTCACAGTCACACTAACCCATTTGATTAACCAACGGTTTATTCCTTCTATTGAAACCGCTCCTAACACGGTCAGGTCTAATTTTCTGAACTATGTTATAAATATTGGCAATCCTATGACTATTGTCTTCCCCAATCATTCGAGATCAATAAAGCATACAATAGCAAACAGAAGCAATATAAACTCATCAGCAAACATATCAAGGCCAAGAAACCTCAGGTCACTTTAAACTACAAAAAAATTTCTGGCCCATAAGAAAATAAAACCTACAATCAAGTCAACAATGATGTATCCATCTTGAAAGAGAAATAAAGGTCAATATTAAACCAATTATGAAATAGGCAAAGGAAGAGTGCAAGTTTTGTTCATAAAGGCTTATTTAGCAATGTTTCGAAGTTTATGACTAGAGCAAAATAAAGCTGAAAGTGTTGTTTTGTTATAGTTTCAAATGAACTTAGGTAAGACAGAAACTTCAAACAAATTAATGGTCGATGCTTGTTTTATTAAAATTGCACTAAATTATAATTGTAGAAAGGGAAAAAAAAAACTAATAAATGACATGATTTACTGCTGCACCTCATAGGTCAAAGTACCCCCAGAAGAATCAGGCTGACGAAGTGTAACATTTGAAACGACACCATTAGCAGATAAGATGCATATAGCTCGAGGTCCTTGTTGAGAAAAGGATATAACCTTCATTGTAATGTCCTGTAACAACCAAAGTGTAAATAACATTATTCAACAATTAAGGAACGTAGCATCATAAAGTATATTGCTGATCAACCAAGCAATGTATTGTTGAAGTCTAAAGAAGAACAGCGGTAACAAATCATATAAAAATTTCAAACTACACCTTACAAGAATCAAATAGTTACAGGATAGTCTTCTGTCAATGAGAATATTTGCAAGAAGAAACTTATAAGAATTAACTAGTTACAGGATAGTCTTCCGTTAATGAGAATATTTGCAAGAAGAAACAAGTCGTGGTTTTATTAATCCATCAGAACAAATACACGAGAAAATGAGATGAATGCTAAAAATCATGGAGAAAGAAAAGGGGTAAATCCATCCCTGGAGGAAATAAAAACCGCATGCTTGCCTTTAAAAACAAAATGTCTTAATACTACCACAATAAACCAAATAAGAAATTGGCGGGGGTGAGAAACTACAAATTGCAGTGAATAGCCATCCACATGCATCAATAATGAGCTTTTATTTACAGTCCACTATCCATGTTACAGCATTGTACCCATTTATCAGACAAATTTAATAGCATGTTTTGAAAAAGAAACATGTTTCATACCAGCTAAACTAATGCGTAGAGACTTCTGCATAGTCCATACAGAATCAAATCTAATACAGAAAAAAGAAGCTAATCCTATATATTAGGTTTTCTGTGCATGCACCTTTGGCTATCATACCAAACAACTTTTCAACTAACCATGAGAATATTGATATCGTCAAAACCAATGAAATATTTGAAATTGCATCTATTTGCGATTTTGTTAATCCTGTACTCAATAGGACCTATTCTCACTTCTCATTCTCTCCCTCAACACCGCCTTTCAAATTTTTCCATATTAGATGATAACAAGATTTTTACAGATTTATCTATTTAGCTCTGTGAGGAAGCCAGACCAAAACAACATTAAGTGAGCATAAATGCAAAAAGATTAACATTTAGGATCATAACCAAAATGGATAGCAATAGAAAATTATAAACCGTAATAATGAGATGGAAGAACAAATGCTAACAAAGAAGAAGCTTATAATACCATAAAAAAAAAAAACAGAAATCATTTAAGAGACAGTTATAACTCTACAAAGAATTTCATAAAGCTTTCAACTATCATAAAGCTTTCCAGCTATTTTCAGAATATTTTGTTAGCTAAACTCCTACTAAATAGGTGGGTAAACCCTTGCCGTGCCCCCCTGTGAAGCATACCTCGCCAGCATTGACATTGATGATATGTGGCATAAAGTTTGTACCATCAGAGCATGCATTAAAGTCACCTACAAAAGTACCAACAATAGATATTAACCAAACTGGGTTGGAAGTATGCGATAGTATCAACAAAGGCAGTCATATATAGTATCAATAAAGGCGGTCATATATTTTTCCGCGGATACATGAATTATCTTATCAATTTTAAACAAAAAAGAATTAGCTCGGTGACATTTTCCTAACAAATTATGACCTCAAAACCTATTTTAAAAAAAAAATTGAGTTTTTCCATTGATTAAAGGAAATAGTTCAGAAGTTTGACAGGAATGCAAACTCGAAGAAGTAAGACAAGTCATTTCACTATCAGAAACAGAAACATGGATCAAAATTCACCTCAAGGAATAGGTTACCAACAAAATGAAAGTCACTTGATAAACCATAATAATAATAATGAGCAATGACACACATAATTTTCCCATGTACTGGCAATGCAACATTGAACCATGAGCATTAGTGCCGTGATCTCAGTTGCGAAAGACAGTTACCCAAATTAATTGTGCAAATGTTTAACAATTAGCATCAAAGACACATTACCTAGATGATCCAACCCAATTTTCTTCGACTGCTTGTATTCCATCCCCCGCGGCTTTCCCCGCTTTCCAGATGAAAAGTCATTAGAAGGTGGAGCTGAAGATGAGATTGGCATTGGTGACAATGCCATAGTGACAGACCCATCTGGTCCATATTTCCTCGGTCTACCACGTTTCTTCTTAACTGCTGTTCCATCCAACCCCACACTCACTGGTGAAACAACACCACCACCAGCTGCAGCTGCAGCCGCCGCTGCATCAGGGACATGAACCTGGTTTGGAGCTTCACTCCTTGGTGCCACATGATAAGCTGATGGAGCTTCTGCTCCTATCACTGTAACCCCAGAACTTATGCCTTCTCTTGCTTCCATGCATATATTGAACTCTCACACCAGAGTCTATATAACCAAACCAAAACCTGCAACCCCAGAAATCAATATAGAACAATCAGAAAGCAAATGGGTTATTAGAGAACATGTCATTACAAAAATTATAGCTTTTTGCAAACCCATCAATGCCCTCAAAATACAAACTTTCTTGAGCATGACAGAAAGGCACAGTGAAAAATAAAAACCCATCAAAAGATCTCATAGATGAGTAAGAAGGTTAAGAAAAGACTGAAACTTTGGATTTAAGTCAAGCTATTTCCCTATCTTAAAAGAGAACCCATTTGGTACTTTACTGCATAAAAACGAAAAAATCACAGAGAATCAAAAGTTCATAACAAAGAAATGCAGTTATTTTCGATCAAAGGTTAGTTCTTTTGTCTCTGCTTTCATCTCTGAAAGACGAGTACTTGCTCAGTTTTCAGATTCTGGAACAAAAAATTTACCTCATAACAAAAGGATGAAAATAATATACATTAGCCATTAAAAGCAAAATAATAAAAACAAGCAAAATAGTACACAATTTTATAAAAATAATTTAAAAAACCCACTTGGTTAAGAAATTCCTGAAAAAATATTTTTGGCTGAAAAAAAAATCATGCATTTACTTCAAATATATTTCTTAGCCTGCAGCTCAAAACAAAGCAGAAGCCAACCAAAAACACCAAAAGCTTTTGAAAAAAAGAAAAAAAAAAATCCTTTTACATAAATCTGCTTCATACCCAGCATTTCCTTAAACTTCAAAAAGACAGAAAGCTGAAACTAAGGGAGAAAATTAGTAAATAATAATAATAATAATAATAATAATATAAAAATTCCAAAACAAAGCTTCTTATATTCTTTATTCGCGGAAAGCATATCAACATCAAGGTGTGGATATTCTTCAGAATGCAAAGATCATGGACCTGTCTGTCACTGTGATTCCACACACTTCAGCAAGCTTCTTCTAAAGCTGAAGAAATCTTGTATTCAGATTTCTTTTTCAGTTCAACCAGAATTTAACTAGCTCACTCACCCCACAAAGTGAAAATAAAAAATAAAATAAAATAAAAAATTAGCAAGAAAAAAAAAACACTGTTTGCTGAAGAAAATTCAAAGCAGCTTACAATTTTCAGGAGGTGAAAAAACCTGTTGGCTGGTTGGTTTTTCCAAAGCTGCTTGAATTGAAAGTTGAAAAAGAGAAATTGGGAAGCTGAAAATAAAAACAACTGTTACAACAATTTTTTTTCACAAAAAAATAATCAGGGAGAAAAAACCAAGGATAAGAATAATAGTAAATTAATAATAGTAATAGTAATAAGGGTTTTTCTAACCTGTGCAAGCATAGGTTAAGGATCTTAAGAAAATAAATTTACATAGGAACATGTGTATTTTATATTTTCAAAATTTAAATACTTATTTTTTCAATAAATAGTTACTGTTTTTTGGGTTTCTTAACCCGTATAAAGTTACACGTAATACAAAAACCTAGTAATAATATAATACTGTAATAAGTATAAAGTGTTTGGAAATATTAAAAGCTTTTATTTTTTTATTTTATTGTAATAAATAAATTGCTAAAACCAATAAATACAATTTGATTAAGAACAATTTGACGTCCGGGAGGAGCAATTAATAAATTATTTTTCACAAAAAAATTAAGTTAGATTCAACGGATAATATGGTAATAAAGTCGTAAAAAGCAATCTTAATTAGAGGGAAATAAAGTGATGCCTTCCCTTTTTTCACAAATTAATTTATTTTCCCATTTAAAGCTGAAAAAACAGTGTTGGACGGCCTAACCTTTATTTTGCCGCTGACCTGCTTTTTGTCTTTTTTCTCAAAATTAAAGATGACGGGTTACATTATGCCCTTGGTGGCTGCAATATATTACGAAGTAATGCCACTGCAGGTGTAATTCTTTTTCTTTTCTTCTTTCTTTTGTAATCAAATCTTTTTCTTCTTCCCTTGAAGTTTTTCTAACACATTGAATTTGTCCGTGTTAATTAGGATGAACACAACACTCAAAAAATTGAATTGTGTCCCCAAAACAAAACAAAAAATCATTTGATTCATATTAGGGATACTTTGTTCATAAATTTCCATATTATAATAATATTTCATGGTGGAATAATATATATATTTTAAGTATTTATTCAAAAATACTAAATGTTTTTTAAAAAAATCATCGCAACAATTCTTTAATTACTTAAATATAATAAATGAAATATCTTATAAAAATTCAAGGTTAAAGATTACTCCATTATTTTACTTTTGTGGATTTGGATCGTCTCAATTGTTTTTTACTTTCACGTTGTTAAAAATATATATAAATACAAAGATTATTAATGGAATTTCAAAAAAGGTAATGAGATGCACTAATAAAATTCTTTTGTGTGTATCCCTATCTCTTAATCGCTCGAGAAAAGGAAAATATTTTAGGATACAAATTTGATTAAGGCTGTCAAATAACTCATTAATAATATACCCCAATAATATTTAAATTTAAATTGTGATTAACTTAATTGACATTATTTGTTTTTACCTATTAAGAAAAGTGTAATTAACAAAAAAAGAAAACAAGATATGAGTCTTTCAAATGTGTTAAATTATTATTATTATTTTTTCCAAAATGTTAAATTTTCCTTGAATATCAATCAAACAATGTTACTAACGAGTGTTTTAAAGGCATTGGTTAAGGAAATCATAAAAAAAAATTACATTGAAAAACTAAGTATAATACTATTCAATATATTGAATATATCGTTTTTCATTTTTTCATATAAAATTTCTTATTTTGATTCCTTAATCAATGTTCTAAGGTCACCGATTAACATTCTCCATTTAAATATTTGGTCTTGGATTGAGATTCTCGCGTGTTCACACTTAAAACAGGGTTGTATCCTATTGGAGATAGAAAGAAAGAAATTTTAAAAAATATAACAAGTGAGTCCTTGTTTAAAAACTAATTGATTCTATAACTAATCATAGTGGATTCATGTATATTAATTATTGTATTTATATCTCCATAAGATGCATTTCCTTTGGTCATTGACTAAACTATTTTTCGTAGTATTATTGTGAGATTATTCCCTTAAATACTGTTGCGAACATATGGTTATTTTTATTTGTTTGCTCCATATATTACTAGGAGGATTGTTAAATTTTGTTTTAGAAGGATTCTTCCCATTTTTTCAGAAAAGTGAATATGTATCCTTTTTTATTTTGTTCTTTTAATAATAATTTGAAAGTTGTACGTTATACTAATTTTATGATAATTCAGTATTTTTATTGAATTTGTTAAATAAGTGCTTCATAGGTAAAGTTAGACGGGGTTGGTTCCATATTTTTAAAGGAGGTATGTAATGGATTATGATCTAATGTATATGCGCAATCTAATTAAAGAAAAAGGAAACTAAAGAAGATGAGATATGTATTTTACTTACTATTAAAATCTGAATGGATACAGTGGCACGTGACAGTGGGGATTGGTCCTTGTAGCAGGTAGCTCCCTATGTTGGGAAAGACTTTCCATACCCGTGAGTGAAAGAGAAAATAATATTTTTAGAGAACCAAAAAAACCAAGAAAGAAAAGCTTATCTTGCCCACAAAGTCATGGCTTCCATCAACAAATTTAAAGTTACGTTTCATCTACTCTACTCTAATCTCATTATTATATTATTATTTTCCTAAACGTTTTACCTGATCATTTCTGAGATTATTATAGTTCACCCTTTCATTTTTTTTACATAGTAACTAGACCCGTGCGATTCACGGGTGAAATATGCTACGATATTATAATTTCATGTTATTTAAAAAAATACATGATTATATTAATTTTGAAAAAATAAATATAAACATGAATGATTGAATGCATTTTTATAGGTTTTGAAAATTACATCTGCAAAATGTTTTTTTTTTAAGTGTAATTATGAAGTTGAATATAAATTTGGGTCATCAAAATAATTCGTGAGTCAAGAGTTTGCAGATTTTGAGATTATAATGATGAAAAATTTAATATGAAGCCAGACTAATTATATGCTCATGTTTAAATTTGAAAATTTTGGGAGGGATCAAATTTGAAAATTCAAAATATATGAAATGCTTATCATGTAATGCACGAAAAAATTGAAAATGTTTGTTTCAAGCTTTAAAATAAAAGTAAATCCTTTGCCAAACAGGTTCAAGAAAAAAAAAATCCTTTACCAAACAAAATTTTTTGGTGCTAAATATGGAGTTTAATTACATTTTTTTGACTAATTATTACATTTTTTTATAGAAAGAGTTTAATTACATTTTATACTTTCAATAGAAGAAATACATTTCATTTATGCAGTGTACTGTTCTTTTTTTTTTTTTTTTTGAGAAGGAATGCAGTGTACTGTTCTTTACCTTGTACTCATTTATATAATTTTTGGCTTATTAAAAAAAAAAAGTTAAACCGTTCTTTGTACAAGTCATATTTTTAATTTGTATTAATTCATAATTAGAACTTAGAAATAACGAAAATATCAATAACAATTAGTTAATTTAACTGTTTAAATTATAAAAATAATTTTCGATGAGTAACAAATTAACTATAGTACTAACAATTGATTAGCACAATCAGTAATGGCGATTAAACTTGAACGTTTACCCTAATTTTGAGTTAAATTTTGAGATAAAAATTTTGAGTTAAAACTTAAAACAACCATCCTTGATTCTAAAATTTTATCTAAAGAAAACAACAAACGGAGAATAGTAGGAAAAAAATCTCGTGCCTTGAGTAAAATTTATTTCTTACTATTCTTTGAAATATTACGAGAAGACATACTTCAGAACATGCGTACGTATTCTAACGATGTTATAAATATATTCATAGAATTTTAATTTTGAATTGGAAGCCTTCCTTTTTCTTTTTTTTAACCATGAATTGGAACTCTTCCTAACAGGGGTTAACATGGGACGGGTAGAGACTGATTATGCTTATTGTTGATCTGAATTTAAATAGATTCTTTATAAACAAAATTTTTATGAGTGGGAAAATGTTATTATTTTTATAAGGCAAAATATCAGCAAAAGATGCTACATAAAAGCCACCAATTGATTCAAAATTAGATGTTACAAAATATCAACAAATAAATTATTTTGCTAGATGCTTCATTGATGCTCATGTTATCAAAGTCACATTGTTAAAAACAAAATACTCTCATCAAACAAGATTCTTTCAATGTCATAAAAGTCACAAAATGCTTCCTAAAAGCTACCAATTGGGCTAGCGTGAGACGTGAGATGAGAGAGTAGAAGTTTAGTAATTTACTTCATACTCATTTCTTAGTGACCGCACGTGAAACGTATTCTAGGAAGGGATAAAAATAGATTTTTATTATATGGGATGGTTAGGTAACTCGAAGGTCAATCCGGAACCGTCCCTAACCCAGCGTTGGGTCACAAAGTGGGACGCAGGTTCATCCCTTCTCTTCTGTGGGTTTGGGTCAGACTCGGTTCGAACACCACGGGTTAGGACCGGTTCCAGGGTCGGGCTGGGTTTTGTACACCACTACTTTCTAATATTACCTGTATGTCAATTTTCTGTAATATTAAATTTTTAACATGCATGATAATAACTGATTATCTTTAGCTTCGACAAAATTGATTGTATAATATCTTAAGATTGAAGAATTTAACCTAATTAACTTTTTCTGAGTGTTCTTATCTGTTTAGTTGAGTATGCCATCTTTTTTTTTTATAAGAAATTTTTTTTTTATATAAGAGTTGAGTATGCTATCTTTATCTAATCTTTTCTTCTAAATAAATTTCAAACACAATCATTAAGTTTAGATTTTCTTAATAAAGAATCCAACTTTTGCTTTCTTTGAAATCATTATTATTGAAATCTCTTGCAAATAAATTCATTTACAAAACTAGATAGTTCGCGTGCATAAAAGAAAAGGTTCAAGTTGAATAAAATATATGTGTAAAGTGTATATTCAAATAAGGCCTAGGACCCATGTCCGATGTCATGTCCCTTCTATTCCACGTGTAGGACACCTATGGGGCACTTGGATCTTTGATTCAGCCCATAAGCCGTTACAAGTTGTTCTAGGTTGCTTCAGCTTTCAGACACTCACCCCTTAGACCAAGACACCGAAGTATCTCCCTCTCTTATTAGGTTAGTGCAGGCCACATGCTCTGTCTCATTGCCGATGGTCAAACCCAACATAATGGCACCCTGCCTTTAATTCTTTCAAATTCACACTAAAGTTAAAATCTAAAAATTGTATTTTAATTAGGTGATTCTAAATTCTAATATATAGTTTGTATTATATATAATTGAATATAAAATATATTTTTTTATAGAAGATAATTTAGTTTTCTCTAAAAACATGGAAGATGAGTAATGATTTGGACATAAAAATGGTGTTCAACACCATATAAAATATTATTCCTCACTTATTTATTATTTTATTATCTCTTATCATGCATTTCATCACTTTCAAAATATTCATAAACTCTACAGTGTTTATACAAAATATCCAAATTGTATATTCAAATATCTTTATTCGTACAAAATAGGTTATTGTGCATTTGCACATGTAAAATCATGTTTTTCTGTCACCTACCGTAATGTTGTCATATTTCTAAATTTATTAATTATTAATCATGTTTAACAAATCTAAATATTGACACCGTGTTTGGTTCTCATGTAAATGGAAGGAGAATAAAAAAGGAAGAAGAAAAAAAAAACAGAGAAAAAAACGAGTTTTTCATCTTCTCAAGCTCTCTTACTTATTGATGGAGCCAAAGTATAATGATCATTATACAGGAGGGTCGATTATAAAAATTAAATATAATATTCAATTTCACACAAAATATTTATAATTATATGTTTCAAAATATTAACTATATTAATAATCTATCAACATATATAATTATTTTTCTGCATGTCACAAATTATCTATAATCGAATACACACAGAACTTTCCTGCAATTTTCTTTTCACTGTATATTATCACAAAGACAGTTAAAAATTCATGTGTCATCCTGTTGCGAAGTGTAATCTTGACTATATTCATAGCTGAAAAAAAATGTTCTGTAGTAGTGGTAGAAATACGAAATGTGAGAATAAAAATTATCACTCTATACACAAGAGGATAGGTTTGTGTTTTACAAACTTTTACCAGCCAACATAGATCAAAAATAGTTTCAAAACCTATTAATGATTTTAGAATTAGAAGATAATAATTTTTTTTTAAAAAAAGTTAGGGATGGCTAAGGCCCTCCCCATGGGACATGTAGCTCCATCCATGCTCTTACTAGAATAGAAGGAAAGAAAACTTTCTCCGGAACTGAAACCACTAAGCCTGTGTTTAGATTCACGTCTAAACCATCAAAAATCAAGTCTACAATGGCACAAATGTAATATTTTTGGCAATTTAACGTGGAAGCTATGAATATAAGCTTCTGCGTCACGTCAACTTGAACGCGCAAGCAAACATGCTATAAAAAGTGTATCCTCCCAATTTTTTTTTTTAAAAAAAAAGAGGAAGAGAAAATATATTTGGGTAAAAACTAAAAAGACGTTAACACTCCTAACATAATAATTATGTCCCATTTCTTCTTAAGTATATTTATGTCATTTTTTGGTAACTTACATTGGTACGTGTTATCAACAACAAATCAGCACATTCCCCTTTTTTGTTGCTGATTTTGTTTTATTATTATGATTTGATATTATTGTATTTATTAGGATATGATATGATTCTTTCTTTATTGCTATTGATAGGATTGTATGTTAGCTTTTAGATTAGCTTCCTTTTAGCCTTTTGTTTCTCCCTTGTAATCCATTTTTAACCGGCTTTTGTAAATCAATTGAATATTATATTATTCCATCAATCCTTCATCTTCTACGTTTTCTTTACATGGTATCAGCCTTATTTCGATCCTTCATTTTTTGACCATCCATGGCTTCCATTAATCCTCCTAACCACACCTCCCCATACTACCTTCACTTATCTGATCAACCAGGACAACCCCTGGTTACACAACTTCTTGATGGGGATAATTACCCCACTTGGAGCCGAGCCGTCACCATGGCACTAGAAGCAAAAAACAAACTTGGATTCATTGATGGCACCATTCTTAAGCCTGAACCAAACACTCCTAGTTTCTCTAATTGGGTTCGTTGCAATAGCATGGTTCAATCTTGGCTTGTTCATTCCACTATTCCAACCATTGCAAATTCCATCCTCTGGATCAAAAGTGCACGTGATATATGGCTCAATCTTCTTACTCGATTCAATAAAAAAAATGCCCCTCGTATTTTTGAAACTGGACGTGCCATTTCGAACCTCTCAAGGCAACAACTCCATTACTGCTTACTACACACAACTCAAGGCTTATAGAGATGAACTTGATTCTTATCGCACACTTTCGGCTTGTGCATGTGGTGTAATACCAAATTTCAATGATATTTATACGACTGAACGTCTCATGGATTTTTCACAGGACTTGAACTATTCCTTTGCATCTGTACGCAGTCAAATCCTTCTAATGGATCCCCTTCCTTCTGTGCCCAAAGCATATTCTCTTTTTTTTACAGGAAGAGCATCAACGTTCATTATCCGATTCACGTTCTATTATATTGGATCAATCTGCTATGGCTACTCAACATTCAACTCCTCATGATGGCAACACCAAACCCTCTTATCATTGTTCCATTTGCAATGTTGATGGTCATTCTGACAGTCGCTGCTATACTAAATTGGTTATCTTTCTTGGTGGAAACACAATCTTGGACCCCAAAAATTCTGTCGTGGTTCTTCCTCTCGTGATAGTCGAGGCTCAAGACCTTCTGCTTCACAAAGCCATCCATCTGCTGCTATTGTTACATCTCCAGATTCTCAGCCTTTGGTTAATTTGTCTCAGACTCAAATACAACAATTACTTTCTCTTATTAAGATTGGTAATGATCAGCCTCTAGCAAATTTTGCAGGTACCCCTTCTCATTGTTTTGTTTCCTTTAATTCTCCTCTCTGGATTTTAGATTCCGGTGCAACAGATCATATGGTATCTGATCTTTCACTTTTTCATTCATATACCAAGGTCCCCTCTTCTGTTAAATTACCTAACAACAAACTTGTCCCATTTCATCATATTGGTTCCATTTATTTAAAGTCCGGTCTTTTAATACCAAATGTCGTACATGTTCCATCCTTTCAATTTAATCTTTTATCCATTAGCAAACTTTCTCGTGATACTAACTCTTGGGTCACTTTTACTTCTACTTCATGTTTGTTACAGGACCAAAGGATGAAGAAGACTTTTGTGATGGGTGAGCAACATGGGGGTCTTTATCTCATGGACAACTCTACAACCACCTTTCTCTCCGCTGCTTCATTTGGCTCTCATTTTGATTTATGGCACTGGCGCTTAGGACACCCGGCCCCAACTATATCTCCACAGTTCAATAATATTGATTCTAGCATTAAGTTTTCCAATAAATACCCTTGTACCGTTTGTCCATTGGCAAAACAGACTCGCCTGAAATTTCCTTTAAGCAGCATTTCTATTGTTAAATATTTTGAATTAGTACATTTTGATGTTTGGGGACCCTACAATAAAACTCACTCCTCTGGTGCAAATTTTTTTCTTACTGTGGTTGATGATTTTTATAGAAGTACATGGGTCTTTCTTATGCAACACAAAAGTGAAGTCAATACAATCATCCCTCAATTTTTTAAAATGGTTGAAAACAATTTCAAACACATATTCAAAAAATACAATCCGACAATGCACGTGAATTTTTTAACTCTCATGCTAATCTCTTTTTTAATACTTGGGAGTTTTACAACAATCAAGTTGTGCTTATACTCCACAACAAAATGGTGTTGTAGAGCGTAAACACAGACACTTACTAAACGTTGCACGTGCTTTACATTTTCAATCCAACTTACCTTTAGATTTTTGGGGTGATTTTGTATTAACAGCTACTTATTTAATTAACCATTTACCTACGACGGTTCTCAATGGCCATACACCTTATGAAATAGTATTTAACAAAAAACCAAATCTTTCTCATCTTCGAGTTTTTGGTTGTTTAGTATATGGTCGCAACACATACATCAAACACAAATTTGATAATCGGGCTTCACTAGGAGTTTTCTTAGGCTACCCCCATGGTCAAAAAGGTTACAAAATATTTGATTTATCTTCAAAAAAAAATTTATGTAACCAGAGATGCTATTTTTCATGAAAAAATTTTCCCATACAACATACTTAATGCTAAGAATTCCACCTTAATTTTACCACTACCACCAAAACATCAATTTTTATCTCCCATTCACTATGTTGTCCCACCAGAAGACACCACCCCCAATTACCTCCAACCAGCAATTATCCTCAATTACCCCTAATTTCCACATCACGCTTCCTTCATCCCCAACCCAACAAAATACGCCACCCATCTCCCACACACACACTTCTCCACCACCAAACCTGCATCCTGCGTCATCACCCCTACATATTGCGCCATCACCCTTCTCCAATATACCCACCGCCACACCCTTCTCAAACCTAGAAACCGCGCCACCCACCTTATCCCTTGAATCAGCACCGCCACCTACCTCATCCCTTGAACCAACGCCGCCACCAACACCACTGGAACCAGTACCATCGTCCACACCTCCAGACCAACCGCCTTCGTCTCCATCGAACCACGACCATATCCCTTCTCCACCAGCAAACCATCACAACCCACGACAACGAAATCGGCCTCGATACCTCGACGACTACGTTTGCTCTCTCACCTCATCACAGGCGTCTTCTTCAACCCTTGTTCCATGTAATCTTTATCCTCTTTGTAATTTTTTTACCTTCTCGTCGTTTCTCTCTTTCCCATCGTTCATTCCTTTCTTCAATTGCTATTGAGTCTGAACCAAAAACATACTCTGAGGCTAAGAACTTTCTGGAATGGCGCAATGCAATGCAGCCCGATATTGATACTTTATGTGAAAACTGAACATGGTCTTTAGTTTCACTCCAACCTAGTAAGAAACCAATTGGTTGCCGATGGGTTTTTAAAATTAAACGCCACTCTGATAGAAGCATTGAGAGGTACAAAGCGCGATTAGTTGCTAAAGGTTATACACAAATTGAAGGGGTTAATTATTTTGATACTTTTGCTCCTGTTACCAAACTTGTTACAGTTTGGGTTCTTCTTGTTACACCTCGCTTTTTGTTAAGTGCTTTCCTTAAGCTCGTTTGCTAAGTTAGAATTGTTGGCTAAGGACTTAATGGGATTTTTGGCTTAAAAGTCCCTTTCTGGCACATGAGCACGCCCGTGCTCATTAGCCAGCACGCCCATGCTTAAAGTCAGAAGCGTGTTTCTGATTTTAAGTTGAGCACGACCGTGCTCAATAGTGAGCACGCCCGTGCTCACTGTGCGGACCGCGTCTCATTGACGCTAAGTTGAGCACGACCGTGCTCAAGGGTGAGCACAATCATGCTCAGGTCCAGGTTATATATACGTGCACAGAATCCGAAGGTTACGAGTTAACCCTACGTTTGTGAGTGCAGCAGCCATTGTTGCGGCCAGAATACACTCTTTCCCTATTTCCTCTTCTCCCAGTGCTATAGTAGAGTTTTGGAAGCCGGTTGGGAAGCCCTGTGTATCTGTTTTGGTTTAGAGGTAACGGTCCCTTTTCCCTTTTCTGTTTCCTTTTGTTTTCTGGTTTTGGAAACTGATGGTTATGTTCTGTTTGTCCAAGGCTTGTTTTGGGTGTGAGCCGCTTAAATGGAAGGAACCGGTTTGCTGTTTAGGACGCTAATAGAGCTGCCTTCAATCCAGGTATGGGGAGAAGGGTAGTGTACTCATAGGCTTGGGGTTAGTGTAAAGAAAAGGGGTTCCCATAACCCCGGTGTTGCTGGTTGTGTATGCCTATGTGATTAATGAACTATCTGTGATAATATGATTCGTTTGTTGTTTTTGGTATATGATGTTATTGCCTTATGTTCATAACAAATGATTAATGATTATTTTGTTGCTGTTTTTGTTGGTATGAACATGATGATGAATGTTAATGTTGGATGATGATTGTTGATGATGTTGGTTGGTTGATGTTGTGGTTATAATCAGTTGATGCTAAGATGTTAATTGAGTAATTAGGTTGTTAAATGACGTGATAATTAATGGATTTAATCCCCAAATCAATTGGTTAAAAAATCTGAGTTAGAACTCGGCCCAAAACAGCACTGTCGCACGATGAGCACGACCGTGCTGAACAGGGAGTACGACCGTGCTCCCAGTTTGAATTCTGGAAAATGGCCGCGCATTAAGCACGACCATTCAGGACAAAGAGCACGACCGTGCTGCTGAGTACGACCGTGCTCAATAGGAAGCACGACCGTGCTTCACTTAAGTGGCAATACGCCTTTCACGTGTTAAGCACGATCGTGCTGGGGTTTAAGCACGACCGTGCTCACCCCTCCTAGACAGAGACATAATTAAAGAACTTAAGGGGTTTTAAACCCCATTTCCCCAATGATGATAAGTTGATATAGCTAATTAAAGATAAAGACTAGACAACTTGGCTAATGTTTACCAAAGATAATTAAAATGATGAGATGGTGAGGTGTCGAGTTTGATAAGTCGGTACCCATTGGGTACCGCAAGCTGATAAGTTATGCCTGGTTGCTTTTTGGCCAAGGAAGCCTTGACCCCACGGTTTAGGTCTAAGGTGTTGTTGTTGTACCTTGGTGGCCGAGAGTTTGCCCTAAGTATTGCGGTCGATTCCGCTAAATACCTCGGGTAGATTCCACGAGGCAAGTTGTTGCGGTAGATTCCGCTACGGTCAATTCCACTGTTGTCTTCGGTAGATTCCGTTGGAGTTATGGAGGTGGCGTTGCCGTTGTTGTTATGTTGCATATGCATTGCATCGAAGTTGTTGTTAAGGGATGTTCGACATAGGGGAAGTCGTCCTAGAGTACGGCGATCTGGCCATCAACGGTTGGAGTAGATTCTCCTTGCGCCTCGTGACGAGGCATTCGTTGGTTTGATACGTTGGCTATCCAAGGAGTAGATTCTCCAGCGTTGAGTAGATTCTCAATGTGGATATTTATCTCCGAAGTCGTCCATCCCGAGTTTAGTGGATCCACATGCATTGTTGGTTTAGCGGAGTAGGACTGCATTGCACTACATAGCATGTTGAATGTTGATGATGTTGATGTATGTTTATACATGCTGTTGATGTATGCTTATGTTGGTGCCATATCTATGTGATTTACTTTACTTCCTACCTCCTTGCTATTATGTTTACATGATTCTTACTCCCTATGTTTGTTTGTTTGTTTGTGTTTGGCCTGATCGGCACCTTGCAGAGGATGACGAGCAGCCCGGAGAGGAGTGACTCTGAGGAGGCGCCACTTATAGTTAGGGCTTGTTATTATGTTCAGTTAGTTGTTAGTTTCCAGTTGTAATTCCGTGGATTTTATTCCGGAACGGTTATACCAGCTGTGTATGTGACATCGGGGTTGGGTTATGTTTATGTCTTAATTGTTAAACTTGATTTATTTTCCGCGTTTGTAAATTAGTTCATGTGGGATTTTTTTACCCATGGACAAATGTTTTTAATTTATCCAATAAATGCATGTTTTTATTTTAATTGCTTTTATATTAAATGCTTTATAACATGCGGGGTAGAAGGGTGTCACACTTCTCTTTGTTGCCGTTGCTAAAAATTGGCCTCTTCATCAACTTGACATCAATAATGCATTCTTACACCGCGATTTACACGAAGATGTCTATATGCAATTGCCACCAGGTTTTAGACGTCAGGGGGAGCCCCTTGTTTGCAAGTTAAACAAGTCATTATATGGTCTTAAACAGGCATCACAAAACTAGTATTCCAAAGTTTCTAAAGTTCTTATTGATTTTGGTTTCACACATAGTACAGCCGATCCATCTCTTTTTTGTCTGCATCGTGAATCTGGATCTTTTTTTTGCTTCTCTATGTCGATGACATTGTTCTCACAGGTTTAGATTTACATCGACTGAGATTGGTTAAAGAACTTTTACACAAACATTTCAAAATTAAACACTTGGGTCGCTTAAAATATTTTTTGGGTATTGAAGTTGTAAGATCAAAGAAAGGTCTATTTTTATCGCAACGACGATATGCTCTCAGCATCATATCTGACAGTGGTCTTAGTGTTACCAAACCTGTTGACTTTCCTATGGAACAGAATATGAAATTATCTCCTTCTGATGGTACTGTTCTAACTGATCCCGCACCATATCGTCGTCTCGTGGGTCGTCTAATTTATCTCACAGTAACACGCCCTGATATTGCTTATCCTGTTAACATTTTAAGCCAATTCATGCATGCTCCTCGTCAACCACACATGAGTGCTGTTGTTCGCCTTCTTCGCTATCTGAAAACCACACCTGGCCAAGGTCTTCTCTTTCCTTCTGATTCAGATCTATCTCTTCAAGGCTACTGTGACTCAGATTGGGCTAGTTGTCCAACCATCGATGCTCTACTACATGTTATTGCATTTTTCTCGGTCCTAGTATAGTTTCTTGGAAGACGAAGAAACAAAGTGTGGTCTCCCGTTCCTCTGCCGGAACGGAATACAGAGCAATGGCCAATGCAACTTGTGAGATTACTTGGCTATCTTTTGAGAGATATTGGTTTCTCTCCTTCTAAACCAATACCTCTGTTTTGTGACAACCAGTTTGTGCTTCACATTACCTCAAATCCGGTGTTTTACGAACGTACTAAACACATAGAGATTGATTGTCATGTTGTGCATGAAAAAATTTCATCCGGCCTAATTAATGCTATGAAAGTCAGTTATGCAAATCAAATTGTTGATTTGCTTACCAAGTCCTTGGGCAAAGATCAACTCATACTACTAAAGAGCAAGATGGGTTATCCAATTTACACACCCCATCTTGAGGGGGACTGTTATCAACAACAAATCAGCACGTTCCCTTTTTTGTTGCTGATTTTGTTTTATTATTAGGATATGATATTATTGTATTTATTAGGATATGATATGATTCTTTCTTTATTGTTATTGATAGGATTGTACGTTACCTTTTAGATTAGCTTCCTTTTAGATTAGCTTCCTTTTAGCCTTTTGTTTCTCACTTGTAATCCTTTTTAACCAGCTTTTGTAAATCAATTGAATATTATATTATTCCATCAATCTTTCCTCTTGTACGTTTTCTTTACAGTACGAAGTATCCACCACTGTTAACAGTGACTAATATCTTTGTTGGGCACACAAGGTGGGTTCTCCCCTCCCAACCAAGTTTTCTTTATACACAAGAGTCAGGATTCGAACGCTTGACCACTTACTTAAGGTGTCCAAATCCCTTACCACTTGGATCAACCACATGTTGGTAAGTATATTTATGTTATTAAACAAATATAATTGTTTTCCTCTTACTTTCCTCTCCTATCAAACAAGTAATAATGTTTAAAAATAGTTTACGTAAGTAGCATCCTAATTCATATGTAATATATATATATAAAATAGAGATGCATTATTTATCAAAGGCTTCTGCTGCAGATTGGGACCTTGCTCTCCTTTAGTTGCTGAGTTTCGTGCCTTGATCCATGGGTATTGAAGTGGCTAAAAGCTTAGCCTTGGAAAGAGTGGTGTTTGAGACTGACTCAACTATGGTGGTTAACTTGTTATCTATAGGCTCCTCATCCAATCTGCAGGTGCAACATGCCTTTAGGGAGTCCAACAAATGTGCTGATTTCTTGGCTAAATGTGGTTTTGATGCTTCAATGCATATCTAGTTAGTTGATAATGTCAATTTAGATTTAGCTATGTTCTTAAGCAATGATTGTAATGGGTGCTTTATCCCAAGATTAGTTTTGAATTAATAATATAAGTAACCTCTTTCTATCAAAATAAAAATAAAAATAGAGATGCATTAATGACTTAAATTTTATAGTATAATAAGTAATTATTAAAATAATTAATATATGAGCATATATTCTTAAATTAAATAAATGTTATCGTCCAACTCAATTGGTTAAGCTGCAAGACATGAACTGTAATTATGTTGGTTCAAAATCCCACAATACACACCCTTTTCTTATTCCCTTTATCACCCCTTCCAATGCTATATTTCCTACGTCACCCCCACCGCATCCATATGAACTCCATCATCCCACTCTCACCAACGCTTCCTCCTTCTCCCAGCTAACTCACTGAGTCAACTTGACGCCTATGTTGAACCACCCCTCGAGCTCCACCAATCTCACTCTCTTTGCTCATGGAACCAACTTGTCAATGTAATACTCAGAAATTTTAATAATTTAATTAAAGGTTTTAAATGACACTAATGTTAGAAAAAATTAATAAAATAATCCAGCATGAGAAAAAGGAAATACTTTGATAAATTGTTTCAAAAGTAAATTATTTTGGCAAATAATTTTTAAAAGTATGTTAGTTTAGTAAAACAAAAACAAAAAAAAAGCCGACTATTTGACACTATTAATATGGACAGAGCCACCTTGTGGCTTAGAGGGCCTTGGCCCTCCCTGTTTTTTTTTTCTTTCCATATAGTATAGTATATACATATATAAATATAAATGATATATATATATATATATATATATATATATATAATGGTCCATTGTGGGTTACTAATATACATTAAAAAGAAAATTGTTAAAAGTCCAGTGTATATTTAATTATAGATTTTTTTCGTGATACATAGGAAAGCATTCTGTGTTTTGATAGATTATTAATATAATTAACTTTTTTTATATATAAAACATTTTAAAACTTATGATTATAAATATTTTATATGAAATTTGATGCGTATATATTTATTGAATGAACTTTAGTTTTATTAGTTGGCCCTCCCTATCATCTAAGTCTGGCTCCGTCCATGACTATTATCATAAAGAAAAAAAGTACCTTGAAATATAAGAATAATAGAGAGTCGTCTATTAATTAGGTCCATGGGACATGATTGTCAAAGAGATATGAAATGAGTTATATATGACTATGATTCTGTAATGGTATCATCCAATGGGAAATATGAATTTTCGATTGGGATGTCAAAATCAGTTTTTATTTTTTTTTATCAGTTGACAAGGATTACATATGACTATATGAGTAATATGGCTTCCAATTTGTTTTATTGTAATAGTAATAATATAATACAGGAGATAGGCCGATCGGAGATTTATTCAAGCTTAATTTTTTTTTCTTTGTGTTTTATTCTTTTGACTTAATATAATTTCAATATGCTATCAGTTTTTTTATACTATTAATCAATTAGAAATAAGCATATATGTCATTTTTAAGGTAATTATGATAAGAATTAATTTTTAATGATGTGATAATTTATGATTTATTGACAGTATAAAAAATCTTTATATCAACATACATACCAATTAAATCTTATTCTTCCAGCCAATAGTTGAAGATTAATATTTTTCGAGATATAAGGATTACTGAAGTGAGATTTGCTTCTCTCAACAAAATTTAAATTGAATTTCTAATAGCATATTTAAGGAACTTTACTATCTATCTGGTAATTGTTAATTTAAATATTGATTTCATATTTTTTTTGGTTAGTATGAGAGAAAAAAGACATCATGTCTATAATTTAATCAAATTAGACAACACTATAAGACATCATATCTTTAAGGGATGTTTTCACCAAGAATCTGGATTCCCTCCTGCCAGCAACTCTCTAGCTAATAGATTCGGACGGTCCAGATTAAATGGGGTTTTAAAATTAAAAAACAAAAAACAAAAAATGTTATTGAAAGAATCCAAATCCTTCCCTGTATTTGAGCCGTCCCACCCCTGTCGTCCCTCCCCCCTTTCATACAACCTCCAACGGCGCCGTCCACCTCCGCCTTCTAGCGTCCGCCACCGTCCCGGTGCTGTTCCAGCCCCTCCCCATTGCACCCATTAGCTGAATGGTTTCTCCTCCAAATGTGGATAAAACTCATTTCTGAAATTTTTTTGTTCCAATATAGTTCAAGGTAAAATGTCAGTGGTAGAAGTAGGTTTGAATAGTAAGGATTTGTTGCCAATGAAGGTTGATCTGATTGGTAAGGATATGACTCATAACCCACAAGGTCGTGAGTTCGAATCCCACTACCGATATGAGGACCTCGTTGGTGGGTACTCTATAAGTACCTCTGTAAACGCTCTTTGAACCGTGAGGCATGCCCTGGTTCTGGTGAGTCCCCAGGACCCAACTCATCAAACTTTACTATATCAAAAAACAAAACAAAAAAACAAAAAGTAAGGATTTTGTTGGGGCTTGGAGAAGCTTGGCAGCAGGAATTGATCGATTAATTTTTAATGGTATTCTTATAAGCAATGTAAAATGTTATAATGGTGGTGTTCAAAGATTTTGGGGCATGGTGTTTAAGACCTGAAGGTTTTTTCCAAAAGCAAGTGAAGGTCTTAAGTTGTTAAAAATGGATGAAAACATAATGCAAGAGTGTATGGCAAGTGGAAAGAGATGATTGAAGGAGAATGGGATCAAACATTTGAGTGTAACTGAAGCAGAAAAGATTGTTTAAGGTAGGGTGTCCACAAGTTGAAGCTTTTTTTTTGGCTTACTTTTTCAGTATTTTCTTTTTTTGCACATGTATACCAGAAATGGCATAAGGAAGTGCGAAGATTTAGAGGGAGAATTTCATGGTGTACATGATCTAGTTCACGAAGCTTTTGATTGCAGCATGATCCAAAAAAAGCTTTTGAAGTTGTCCTTTATTGATTTTAAGCTTAGTTCAGGAAGCATTTGGACTGTGTGATGGTTGCGGCCGCTAGAAGGTGGAGGTGGACGGCACCGTCGAAGGTTGTTGGGCGGCGCTGGCGAAGGTTGTATGCAGGGAAGGGATTTGGGTTCTTTCAATAAAAATTTTTACTTTTTTTTTTCAAATTTTAAAACCGCATTTAATCTGGCCGTCCGATCTGGACGGACGGTCCAAATCGATTCACTGGAGGGGTGCTGGCAGGAGGGAATCCGGATCGTTTGACCAATGGATTAGAGGAAGAGAGAGAGAGAGAGTAAAATATCATTTTAAGAACCGTTTGTTACGGATTAAAAAAAATGATTTTAACATTCAGTAAATTAGAGATTATGTTTTAGAGATTTTAAAGAAAATCAGAAACTATTTTTTGTTTGTTTACAATCATAAAAATATTTTTTTTTTTTAAAAGTATTTAGTGATTCAAAATGATTTTTTCCAAAAGCTAATGAAAGTAACTTTTCATTTTAACCATAAAAGTGATTTTTTTTAAAAACCATTTTTATAAAAAAAAATTATAACAAACACAAACAAAGTCATTACAAATGGTTTTTAACTTAAAAAATATTTTTTTTTCATCAAATAATCTATAAAAAATGCACTCGGGTGCATTTGGATGAGGGAATTGAAAAATCCAAAAAATTTGAAATTCTAGTAAATTCAATTGCTTCAATTGAATTCCCTTTATTTACAAAATTTCTTGTTCGGATAAAGTAATCCAAAGTAATTGAATTCCCTTCATTTGCTTAATTTCTAGTTTAGATAAAGCAATTGAATTCCCTTCATTTATAAAATTCATTATTTGGATAAAATAATTAATTTTCTTTAAAATAGAAACCCCAAAAATAGGTGAACAAAGATTAAACGGTGGAGATCGATGAACCAAAAAGTTCCAAGTAGAATGAGTTTTGATGCTAAGTTCAAACTGATTCCAAATCTTCCAATTCGCTCTCTATATATTTTGATTTGATTTGATAAGCATAACATAGCACACAAAGAACTGGGTTTGGTCTGTGAAATTTTGTTCGTTATAATTTTTATTTCTTAATAATTCATTTTACCTATATTTAGTTCGCAAAACAAGCATTGGGTCTACACATCTTGGTTTTGTGGAAGAAGGTCGGAGAAAATAGATGGGTTATAACTTGACAACTTCTGAAGGGAGGTTAGAGTCTGGGGAGAAGATGAATTGGTTTTTGTTATTTTATTTTATTTAAAAATAATATTAAATTATAGTGTGTTGTCAACTTATCATTGGTTATGCCCAAATGTGATGTATTGGGTGTGTGTGACTTTCTCTAGAAATTTAACTCGGAACATCAAATACATTAGGCCCTATTTGTAAGTTTGGAGGGAAAGAAAAATAAGGGAATCAAGGGGGAGGGAAGGGATGAGAAGGAGAGTATTACCTCTCTTCTTGTTTGGGAGTGTACATCTTGTATGAGGGGAGGAAAATGGAGGGTTAATTACATGCTTTTACAAATTTACTCATATTTGAAAAAATTAACATAAGTAATATGGGTTTTTCTAACCTGTGCAATATTGCACAGGTTTAGGTTCATTAAATATCCACTTCTAATTAAATGTGTCTAACTAATTACTGATATTTTTTTTGAAAATTGATTTTTCTCACTCCACTAATTATTATGTCATTTATTATATGATTTTATTTCCCTATATAATGTCTCTCTCAAGAACCATATCATCTCTCTCCCCTATTTATTATTATCAAATATATCCTTTTTTTTTATAATGAGTTATATATACTGTATGGATTAAAAAAAAACTAAAATTCTGTATCAATATGCCAATATTGCACAATATGCCAATATGGCATTAACGGAAAAAAAAAAAAAAAAAAGGAAAAACAGAGGTCACTTGCGCCCGTAACTTTGTTCTGCAATGAGCAATATGCCAATATGAAAGAACTTGGTCACCTGCGCCTATAACTTGGTTCCTCAATGAGCAATATGCCAATATGAAAGAACTTGATTTTGATACAGAATTTTGGTTTTTTTTAATCCATACAGTATATAACTCATCATAAAAAAAAGGGCATATATTTGATAATAATAAATAGGGGAGAGATGATATGGTTCTTGAGAGATATATTATATAGGGAAATGAAATCATATAATAAATAACATAATAATTAGTGGAGAGAGAAAATCGATTTTCAAAAAAGTATCATTAATTAGTTAGACACATTTAATTAGAAGGGAGTATTTAATGAACTTAAACCTGTGCAATATCGCACATGTTAGAAAAACCCAAGTAATATTACCTAAGAAGTGTAAATTTTAAAAATGGATGAGGGTAAATTAGGACCTGTTTGCTTTCTTTCCATTTTCCTGTTTTCATTTCCTATTTTCAGAAATATTTACAAAACTGCCACATTGTTTTTATTATGTTTCCAATTTTTAGAAATTTGTACAGGAAACAGTGAAAACAGAAAAAAGTTGTTTTTCAGTATTTCCTATACAAATTTATGAAAACAAGAAAAAGAATGAAAACAAGGTGGCAGTTTGTAATTATTTCTGAAACAGGAAATGAAAACAGAAAACTGGAAACAATGCAAATATGCCCTTAGTATTTCAATTACTTTTCCTAAAAAAAAAATCCAAAATGGGGGGAAATAAAAAAAATGGTTGAGGAGGAGAATGGAGGATTTATTAAAATCTTCAAAACATTTCCCTCCAAACAATAGAACTCACAAACAATGAAGGGTATCTAATAAACCTCTCTTCCCCTTCCTTTCCCCTTCAAAAAATAACTCACAAACAAAGGCCGAGACATGTATGGATAAGAATGCTTTAAAGTAAATATATTTCTAGATTAATTAAATAAAGATATCAGTTATCTATTTTTTTTTTACAAACAGCTATCTAATTTTAATGAGTTAATATGACGACATATTTTAGATTAAATCAATGATGAATATATTATTATTTTTTACTTTGAAAACAAAAAATAACTTTAATTTTTTCCAATTAACAGTAAGATATTAGTTTATTGACTATTTGACAATATTAGTTTATCTAAAAATTAATATATTATGTTTTTAAATCATGTATTGAAGAAAATATAGGATTAACTATAACAAATTTAGTAGCTAATTCACATATAGCAAAAATAAAAATAAAAAAAATCATTAACTACAAACTAGCTACTAAATATCTTCACATAGTCATGGCATAAAATAAGTATCAAATTAGCCAAGAAAAGTAATCTAGCAAAATCGTAGCTATTGTACAGTTAATATAAGGCAAAAATGTTGTTCAAGATTCAAATTTTTTTTTTTCCTGCAAGAAAGTTTAGGTAAGTTGGGTCCCGATGGCTCATCCCACCAACGAGGTCCTCACATCAGTAGTGGGATTCGAACTCACAACCTTGTGCGTTATGAGCAGTATCCTTACCAACTGGATCAACCTTCGTTCTTATTTATATAACTAGGATAAGGATATTATTATAGCAATTTTGTAGCTATATAACTAGGATATTTATATAAACTCTCAAAGTGTTATTGGTGTTAATTAATTAATATACTAGAAAATATTTCGTATACTCAACGAATATTTTTAAATATAAAAGTATGAAATAAATGAAATAATATAACATTTTAATTTGAGTACAACTGAAAACGTATAAATTAAAATAAAACATTTTAATTCGAAAAGTGTTTACCTAATTGATTTTAAAAATAAAATTTAAATATTAAAAAAGTTAAGAACATTATTTTTCTGCTCTATAGTGTCCTTGTGCAATGACTTGAAGTTGTTTCAAACAACATAAGATATAAGAAAAACACCTTGAAATAAAATATTATTGCAGGATAAAGTTTTATGCCGGCTTGCAGACCGAGCATTAAGCAAATCAAATTTTTGTTTAAGAAGATGTAAAGAACTAGTTCTTATGTGACTCATGATAGATTATATATATTGAGTACACTACTATGGTTCAATAGCTGGATGTGAGGAAGATAACTAATATATTGGTCCTGAAGACTATACCTTATTGTTAGAGAAGCAAGCACGCATATTGCTAAATACTATATGACTTGATATAATAATTTTATATCAATATATGTTCAACTAGTTGATCATGCAGATGGAAGTTATTTTTATGATCCAGATGAAATCAGATACCATACCTGCTATTATTTACATGTGGAAAGAAAGTCCACATGAGAAAAATACTGTTTGCAAAGCTTATTTGAAAGAAGAATATATCAAATGTGTCAGAGCATAATATATTGTTTCAAAATGATTCAGCGGAGAAATCAAAATGTTGGGATTCATATATCTTGAAGTGATGCTTCAAACAGGGGGAGAAAACTGTACTCTTTTTCCCTTAATCAAGGTTTTGTCCTACATGGTTTTCCTTGATAAGGTTTTTAATGAGGCGGTTTTCATATAAAGGATATTGTACTCTTTTTCCTTCACTAGGATTTTTTTCCCACAGGGTTTTTTTCCTAGTAAGGTTTTAACGAGGCATATTCTTTAAGTAATGGACATCCAAGGGGGAGTGTTATGAAACATGTACAAAATATGGATGCCCATTTAGTCTTGTAACCTCCATGAGTTAAAGGACCAAGTTATTACCATTGAATTCTATATTTTAAATGGCTCATTATATGTAGGTTTCAATAGGCTTATAGGTTACAATAGTTGTGTCCTATAAATAGGACTATATATCATTGCAAAATGGTACCTTGAATTGTATAATACAATGGCTCTCTTCTTCTTCCTTCTCTATTCTTTTGTTCTATCTTATTTCTCCATCTCCATTGCTTCTAAGTTATTTAGCTTTTACATTAATTTCATAACAGTGCAGTCTTTGTTATCAGAATGAAGATTCTTCAGCTCATATCTTCTTTCAATGCAAGTTTGTTGTTTCAATGGTCTTGGTTCTGCTCGGTCATAAGAGTGCAGTTGAACTTTTCCTCTTTACTTTCGATTTTTGAGATTTTCAACAGAAATTGGAGTAAACAAGTTAAGGAAATTCTTTCAGCTGCAATTATCAATATCCTGAATGCAATTTGGTATTGCAGAAATCAAGTGAAGTTTTTAACAATAAAGTTGTTTCTTTGATTTCAGCAATTAGCTTGGTTATTGCCCAAACTTCTCTTACCGAATCCTTATCTTCTAGTCATATGTTCCCTTCCATAGAGGAGTTCTGCATCCTTAAAGCCTTTAAAATTGAGGGACATCCGGATAAAGCCCCTAAAATCATCCAAGTTGATTGGCTCCCTCCTCCTTGTGGTTGGCTCAAAGTTAACACGGATGATTCTGCTAGAGGGTCCCCGGGTCATGCAGGTGGGGGGGGGGGGGGGGGGGGGGGGGGGGGGTGGTATTTTCAGGGATAGTAGTGGAGCTATTGCTGGTTGCTTTTCTGATTATTATGGTATAGCTTCCTCTCTTTTTGCCGAGTTATCTGTAGCAATGTTTGCTATTGAAATAGGCTTTTCAAAAGGGTGGAATCATATTTGGTTGGAGTGCGATTCTTCTTTGGTGGTGACAGCTTTCTCCAATCCAGATATTGTTCCTTGGCGCCTAAGAAATAGATGGAGAAACTGCCTGGTCTGGACTTCTTCCAGCATTTTAAAGTCTCTCATATTTTTAGGGAAGGAAACAATTGTGCAGATGAGTTGGCTTCCTTTGGAGTGGTCTCCAAATGTTATTCTTGGTGGGATTTGATCCCTAGTTTTTTAAAGGCAGACTTTTTTTCGTAATAGGTTTGGTCTACCGAATTATAGATTTAGATGACTTCCTTTTCCATGGGTTTGGTGTTGCACCCCCCCCCCCCCCCATGTAGTTTTGTATTCTTTATTTTTATTTTTGAGGAATAAATTTTGGTGTGCTGCAGATGATAGGTAAGGTGAGGGGTGCCAACATAGTTGGGATGTCTTTCCCTATTGTGATGCCTTTGCATGCCATTTTTTATGGAAAAAAAAAAGAACGTTATTTTTCATTTTATAGATGAGCGTATCCTAAAAAAAATTAATCACTCTTAAAAAAAATACTCTAAGCTTAATTGAAGTTTTGGCCCCTACTATTGTTTATGTGCGATTTTCGTCCCTAAAGTTTTTTCGTGGATATTTGGTACCCTTATTTTTATATGTTGCAAATTTGGTCCTTCTATCAATTTCTCAATGATTAACATAGAGGAACCACTCCTCTTAATATACAGAACCATTGCTCTAAGTGCATAGAACCTCTTTTTAAGCTTTTGTGGTAAAGGATTATTTGGTGGAACAAAAAAAGGTCCCAAAAGGAGTAACAAAACCAGTAAATAACATAGAGGAACCATTGAATCATGTTGAATCGGAGACTGGGGGGGGGGGGGTGAGAACCTCAACCAGAGATTGTGTGTACTTAGAGGAGTGGTTCCTATATGTTGATCATTGGAAAAATTGAGGAGAACCAAATTTGCAACATTGAAAAAATATAAGAACCAAATGTGTACGAAAAAAACTTTAGGGACCAAAATCGCACATGATCAATAGTAGGGGACCAAAACTGTAATTGAGCCTATACTCTAATGATATATATATATATATATATATATATATATATATATTTGTAGAAATATTTGTCTTGAAAGGAAGAAGAATTAAATAAAAATAAGTTAATGATCAACGGATTTGATAGTAGTGACTATTAATTTATGGATTCGAAAATATATCTTAAAAAAGAAAATATCAAATAAAAAATGCAAATATCATATAAATTTGATAGTAATTATTAAGTTAATGTTGTGTAAAAATAAGCTGTCGTTACATATGCGACCTAGCTTCGGCGACTAACACTACTCACAGCCTAGCTTCAGTGATGCATCAAATTCAGTGAATTTATGCCTCGGGATCACCTCGTAACTCTAGATGTCACAATTCTTGCCGCCATAACCCAAGTCGTCCTGGATCCTCAATTGCTCTGCCTCAACCAATCATTGGCATCTTTGTTTCCAAATCTCCATCCAGATCTATTTTGTTTCTAGTCTAATGTATATGCCTTCGTCGATATCAAAGTCCTCTATCTTCGTGATGGTGGCTTGTGTTGCTCACAGCCACAGCCACAAAGCCGACCCCACTAACTCGGGACCAGCGTCTTCCCTTATGAATATGAGATTCTTGAGTTCAGATCTGACATTAACGATCCCAGGTTGGCTTCCTCATGCCCTAATTCGGCATCTTTTTTACATTATTTGAATTTAGTCATTTAATTTTTCTCAACACCCGTATAACTCGACAATTAGTTAATTTGGTGATTTCTTTTTAAAAGAAATTAAGGGAAGAAACCACTTACTTTCTTAAAATTGTCAGAATAATTGCTAAAGTGTAGTTTGATGTGTATTGCTTCTGTGATGTCATGTACTAACCATTTACCAATTTGTAATTGACACTGACTTCTTACATGATGCTGCATGTAAAGGAGAAATCTTCATTGATTCTTATTTTCCTTTGATTTTTAGTTGCAATAATAAATGTTGAACAACAGATTTGCACATGATGCAGTGTATATATTAGTACTACTTATTCAAAAAATTCATGTGTTATTTTAGGTGCATAACCATCATGAATGGGAATACTAGCCAAGAATTGGAAGTGCTTGTGATCACGGTAAATATCAAAATCTGTTTTAGGTCACATTCTTGGACAAACAACCCATTGGACCGACCACACAGGCTGGATCAGGCGAGTCAATGTGAGACTATCCTAGAACATTAGCCTTATAGGATTGTCATCCTATTCCTACAAAAGCTAGCTTGAGAAATGACTAATATAGCAGTGTATACCCTTGGATGCAAGCGGTCTGGTAAGTGATTGATGTGTCATAATTAACGCTTCCCATTAGCAGGAATCCTCCTACCATTGACTTATAAAAACCGAAACACCAAGGGTATCCCATGATTCTTTATCCCTCATTTCCCCACCTTACTTGTATAAGCTCTCCATATTCCCAAGCTAAATTAAGTATCATAGTGTCTTTGCAGGTATCCTCATCCCATGCTCCAATAGAAGACCACACTAAACCGGAGGAGATCCAATCGTACCCAGAACACTCGAACATAACAAAATCAAAGTTTCAATCCTTTCAACCACACTTGTTTGGAATATAAAGAGCACACCCAAAATTCTTGTTACTACTAAACTAACAAGTTAGAGTGAGGAAATCGTCCCAAAGACCATCCTAGGTTCTATCATCTGCAGTGCAAGAATTTAGCTGAGGCAAACCTTATGTCTCAACAATTTCCTATGCTACACTGCACAAGCATAACATTTATCTGAGGCAACTCTACAAATAGTGATCCAATCAAGTTAAGGCCACTAACATTTAATATAACCCCATGTTTCACAAGTTTCTTGGTAAGATTCCTCACAAGTTTTCGTTCCTAAGTGTAACCAAATATGGTTCAGTTTACAACCAAACTTTGGTACATTGTAGCTAATATTGCTCTCAAATTAGCACTCCTCTAATATAAAGATATTTGGAATTCTCACTATTGGTCATGCTATTGCTACTCCATAGCAAATGATGAGATGAGCAAAGAAGAATTTCCTATAAAATACCAAATGAAAGACTCTGAAATGTGATCATTTGACATGTTAAATGCTTGTGCATACTAAATTGACATGTTAATTGTCATTCATTACCATACATTCTGCTAATCTTTAATTGTCATTATAGGTACATCCTGACACACTCGGTCGCTATAGCACCTACTCAAGGAGGATTCCACCTAGTAGTGATTGTTTGAGGTGAGACTAGGGATGATCCAGGTATATCTTTCATCTTCGTTCAAATATGTTTCTGAATAAAAGTAGGCTTGTAGTAGCTAATTTATGTTTGCATACTTTATTTAAAAAAAATTGACTTTTATATAAAGAATATTATTTGGATAGTGTTAATCATAATTATCTTTATATGTGTAATTATCAAATCGATCTTTCAATGTTTAGGGGAATTGAATGCAATATTCAATTTTTTAAGGATATTATGATTAGAGTAGTAGTTTAATACTCACAAACTAAGTTTTGATGAATGAAGAAGTGAAAACTTTTTACTCATTCTTCAACGAGAATTTGTGCTCCAAATCCAATCAGTCTCACAAATTTATTTATGGGAATATCCGATCAAAGATTAAAAAAAAAAAAAACACATCTTGTATTTGACACATATTTTGTAGACCTATCAACCTTGGCCTGAAAATGACCAAACCAACTAGTGATCTGGCCAAACCCAAATCAATGTATCTTTAATGTGAGCTGTTTAAAAAATAAGCATCGATTCTTATACAACAACAGTATTGGAGTACTACTGATATGACATCTGGTTGTAAGATACTAGTGCTTATATAAGCATTTTAACTTTTTAGAGTTATATCATTGAATTGTAGAGTTACTTAAAGTATTATATAGTGAAAAATTAATGTGACATAATAAAATCTATAAAAAAAAGAGTTAAGCAACTCAAATGAATAATACTAACAGCATATGTGAATTAAAACATCTAAATTGTTAGAGATCAAATCTTGTTATTAGTGCGTTATTAATAAGTATTTTTCTACAAATACTTGTTGAACCTCATAAGTTTCCTTTTTCCGAGAAAGTCTTCTATGGGCACATACGCAACACATCACTCTTACACACAACCAACCAATAAATGACAACACACTAAAATGGGACCCATTTTTTTTTTTTTTTTGGTTTTCTTTCTCCTTCTTTCAACAAATCTCCATGACCAGTTGACCACCACTCTTACCACACCACCATTTTCGTTTAGCCACTCCGGCCACCACGGCTACTGCTGCCGGTGCAACTCGCACTTTCACACTCACCACCACCACAACCCTTTCTCCCCCGTCACTGCCACACCACAACCTCACCCCCCATCACCATCCCAAAGCCACTACCCCCAGCCCAAAACACCAACAGTGTGTGGAATATTTGTGGAGAAGCGTGCTCCACTGCCAACCAGGATCTAGCATCCCTGACAGTCGCACGAAACGCCACATACTTCTACTAGAACCACCACATCTGAAACGCATAGCCCTATACCCACAACCGGTGTAGTCAGAGTCTTTGATGCTGCATCCTGTCATTGGTGGTGGTGGGTGGGTTTGTGGTGGTGCTAGTGGTGAGGGTAGGGAATGGCGGTGGTGAGTGTGGAGGTACGTACGAGTTGTGACAACGACGACATCCATGATAGCCGCAGTGGCTATATGAAAATGGTGGAGATAGTGGAGTGGGAGAGAAGAGAGATGGTAGTGGTCATGGATTTGATGAAAGAAGAAGAAAGAAAACCAAAAAAATAAAAATAAAAGTGTAATGGGTCCCATTTTAGTGAGTTGCCATTTATTGGTTGATTGTGTGTAAGAGTGAGATGTTGGGTATGTACCCATGAAAGACTTTCACTTCCTGTAATCAGGAGTTGGGACTTGGGACAACACCACTTACCCATTATTAAAAAAAATAAAATAAAACTTAAGATAAATAGAGTGAAAACAAGCATCGAAGGTGTGAGGTTAGACAGAAAAGAAGGAGGTAAAGAGAAAAAGACAGGGACAGAGAAAGTGAGAAACCCTTGGATGTTGAGGGGTTACAAAATCCCCCTCCCAAAACGCCAGAGACAGTGAGAGAGAGAGAGAGGCTTCTTAAAACACAAAAAACCTCAGCAGCAACAAACAACATACTAAGTTGTTGAGTCTGAGACACACACCCATGAATTCCAGCAAAACAGAGGAAGAAGATCTCTTCCTCCCACACCCTCACGACCTTGACCCACCACAGATCCTCCAACCCTCACCCACCGCCGACCCTTCTTTCTCACTCCCCGAAATCGTTCTCTTCCCTTCTTCCCCTTCCGATTCCCCACCGAGTCACTCCTCCTCCGACTCACCCCCTCACTCACCCACCAAAACGACACCGTCTTACCCCCAACCCCAACAACCACTCTTCATCTCCCCTGAACCCCACATCTCCTCCCAATTCTACACCTTCAACCCCGAATCCCACGCCCTAATGATCCGCTGCCTCCTCCAGCACCGCCTCGCCACCCCGGCCGAGATCCGCGCCGCCACCCCCCGCGCCGTCCTCAAGTCGTGGCGCACCGTCTGGAAAGACCGCAACGAGGAGACCGCCTACCTCACCGCCTGGAAACGCATCCAGGACAAGCTCTCCGCCCACGTCGACCCTAACGGTAACCATTTCCTCTGTTTCAAGAACAACTCTCAGCAATTCGTTTCACATGTTAACCAGTGGCAAGACATTGTTATGAGTTTCCATGGAGATACCGATATGAAACACTTAGGGGTTAAGGAAACTATTGAGAGGATTAAGCAGGTTTGGACTGTAGGTGCTAAGTTTTATGGCATTCCTGAGAGTTATATTAGGGTTTGTGTTGCTGCCTGCCCCGCGTGCTCCGCGGCCGCATCCGGATCCTCCGGCGCGAGGAGCAAGCGGCGTAGGTTTGAGTATACTGAGTCTTTTGATGTGCCTGCTAAGGAGGTGCCGAGTAGGCTGCAACAGCTTGCCGCGAAACATAAGGTGGTGCTTTGTATTAGGCAGAAGTATATTAGGTATAAGCCTTTTATGGCCGAGGTTAAGGATTATGCTTGTCATAGAGCTGGGGAGCCTGCTGCGAAGAAATCGAAGATTTTGAAGAGGGAGCCTTATGCGTCGAAGCGGTGTGGGTGCGGGTTTAGGATAAGGGCGATTGTGCCGATCGCGAATTATAATGAGAAGGATAAGAGTTTCGTGTATCAGGAAGAGGGGATGGCGGTGTTCAAGTTGTATGCGGTGCATTCGGGGCATGAGCCGGGGCCGTTGGATGGGAACGCGAGGATTATGCATCGGGTTGTTGGGCACAAAGGGAGCTATCTGATGGATCCGGAGACGGTTTATGGGGTGAGTGAAGAGATGGAGAACGAAGGCTTTGGGTTGATGGGGAAGGATGATGGGGATTTGCAGTTTTCGGTTTTGCAACAGGTGCAGGAATTGAAGGCTGAAGTTGGGATGTTGGAAGGGAGAGTTTCGAAGATTCCAAATGAATTGTTGGGTTCTGTTTCTCGGGAATTGTTTGATATTGTGAATAAGATTAGAAATGTAGGGGAAACGAGTTTGAAGCCGATTGATTTACTTCCTGATAAGTCACATGCAGATGATGTCTTGGTTGGGGATAATGATCTGGCAAACTGGAGTAATCATCATCATGAAAGGATTTATGGGGATGGCAAGGACACGGAGCTGATTGAGGATGATGAAGATAGTTTTGGCCGCACTCTAGGAGAAGTAGTTTCCTGGGACCAAATGAGGACAGAATGTAGAAGTCAGAAAGATTTGATAAGTGAGACTTGTAAGCCTGAAAAGTGGTTGAAATGCAGTGACTTTGATGAGAAAAGCATCCTTGATTGTGAGGATACTAAACTAACCAAGCCCATCAGACATGATGAGGCTATAGTTTCAGATGTAGGTCTTGGCTGTATACAAGTTGATAGTTTCTACCCAGACAATCCTAAATGGTATGATTCTCCTTGTGGTTTGGATACAGGTGCAGACTGTGGGGATAGTGGATTTCGTCATGGAGAGATTTTATAGTGCCATGAACATCAAGTTAATCCACTCTAACTTACTGATCGAATTCTATCGAGCCTATTTGCCCCTTCCGACAAGTAGAAGTGGGATTGTACATTTATGTATACAGAAGATTGGAGCTGCTTACATGCTTTTTAGGTGTATTTATTGCGCTTGGTTCTGTAAAGTATGGCCAGTTATGCTTCTTTGCACATAACTTTGTTATGAGTATGACTATATCTGTTAACCTTGTTATCGGCCTTCAGATTTTTATCTTGGTCCTTCTTATAGTTCACAACAGTGTTTTCAGTTTTCTGCTTTGGAACTTTGAGATTTTTGTATGTATTATGAGGAGCCATTGGCCCATTGCTGATATGTTTCCATATTCAACTGTGGTGTATTTGAACTTATTCTTTATGGCATGTATGTGCTTTGCTCCTTAGCCATTCGCTTTGCATATTTACTCATTTTTTTATGTAAAAGATCATTTGGCCTTTTGGTTCCATGTGGAGATTATAGTTGCTATGTGATAAGGGTGAGACAACCCAATATTACTTATATACCATCATGTTGGCCAGTGGCCATTGTTTTTGGCAATTGCTTTATACTGAACTGAAGATTGCAGGCTTTTGGTACTATAACAAATGCCTTCAGGTACAGCCAGTTTTATCCTTTTCAAAATTATGATTCCTGTGTATGATCTCCCCCCAACCTCCCTTTTCTTCCTTTTTGCTGGGTTGGAGCTGCCAAGTTTTATTCCATCTAAATCAAAATCAGGGAAATGCTTTCACAGTTAAATAAGGCTCACTTCTACAAATGCTATAATATATCTTCTGATGAATGATGGGATAAGAAATGAAGTAATAGTTTTGAGGCAGGTATACTATTTAATCTTGAATATTCAAGTCTTTACATTGAATACAATCCCAGATTTTGAAAAGATAATCTGAAATTTCTTAGTCTTCTTGGGTGGGCATAAACATATTATTCTTTATTTGAGGAAGGAGAATATGATAGGTTCCCAATCCAGTTAGTTATAAGGGCCAGATAAACCCATGATTTACTTAAATGGGCTGATTACCCATTTGGGGAAGGGACTAACTTGTAAATAACAAATGGGAGGGGAAGTTTGTTAGAAGAGAGAGAGAGAGAGAGAGAGCAAACTTTTATCTAAGGCAGTTTGAGAGGGAGAGGGGGTATGTGTGTTTTTCCATTATAGTTTCGGCTGAAAGCTTGGGGCCATAGCTTGGCTGGGAGCATTATTTGCTCTTACTTTCTGTATTTTCCTTTACTTTCTTTATTAATAATACAATCTTCTTTGTTAGATGGGAATAGTTCCTATCAGAATACCACCCTTGATATTAAATTAGCAACAAGTCCGGGGGTTAATTCCTTTCATAATTCTTATTCAATTGATAATTTTAATGGATCAGTTAATATACTATGAACATATGATAATGTCTTTAGACATTAACTTGAGATCATGTGTGGTGTTTGGTGTTCCGATAGTTGGTGCTGAGTCACTAATTTCCACCTTCTGCATATTAGTGAATATTTAGTAGTAGGGCTACTTGTTGATAAGATATTTCAGAGATTTTGGCTTCCTTACATGTTGCACCATCCTGTCTGAGGAACTTTTCTGTAAATCGAATTAGACCCCAAAGATAGTTTGATAGTTCAGTGAAGAATTCTATAGATGAGTACAATATTTGATTGCATCGTTTTATCTTGTCTGTCTGAAAATGTTACTATTGTACTCACATGGTTTGTTGGAAGGCAAATCGATGCACAAGTATCTTTGAGTGGAAGGGAAGATGTGGATAACATAATTTTCATCAACTAACTTCATGGTCTACTGAGTTCATGTTTCCCTGTCTAATGTTATTCTAGAGAACTTGTCCTGTTGTTTACCATATTTCTTGGAAGTTGTGCTCTTATATGCGAATATATAAAGTTAAGATTCTGGCAGTCCTTCATATATCTTACGAACTAAGGTTATTTACAATTCCTGTGCTCAAAATCTTAGATTATAGTTCTTCCTTGATTGGTCCTTCATACATTCCAAATTTACCTGTAACTGCTTGCTGGTAAGTTCTGCATTCTTCAATGCCATTTCTTACATGCATACGAGTTACGCAAAGATAAACTTTCATTTTTGGTTTTATGCTTGTGTTATTAATCCCCTTTTTAATGCCTAATTACAACTTTGCATCTTTCATGCTTAAGTAAGTTCCCATTGGCTCTGAAGGCAAACTGATCTGGAGAAAGAAGCCAGAAACTGCATTGACCAAGAAGATCATGGCATAGCCTTAAACTTGGTATGCTTTCATATATAGATAGTGGGCTTACTGTTTTAAAACTGAAAGCACATATAATGTGCACCTTGTTTTTCTGTGTACTTGTACATATCACAGTTCTAGACATGCTCCTTTTTCAAGTCCTAAATCTCTCTGGTAGTGCATTGTTACATATTTTTAATTGTTCCGATGATTGTATTTTCATTTTTGGCTTTGAACTTTCCTTTTGATTCTTCTCAATATTTATAATAGTAATTATGCTTTTAGATATCATCACTTTGAGTCAATGTGCAAAGAAAATTGGTTTGTAAGATTTGCCAAGTTGTGCTCTGGAATGTACTGCAACTTACAACTGTTAGAACACAACGGCACATATTGACCAATGTTTAGTAACTATATACTTAGTAGCTTTGAGGTGTTATAATTATACGTATATAGAAAACATGATATAGAATTTTAGACAAGTATCGAAGACTATTGTTTTTATAAGAATATTGCAAGATACTGTTTGTGCATCAGTTGATACATGTGTACCATCTCAATCTGATGTTTAGAAATATGACAAAACATGTAAATGCCATCAGCCATACCTTTTGATGGCTAAGAAGCAAACTGATGTGACCATGTTTTGATTTGACAAATAGTTATGTGATAAAATTGAGAAGTAAACAGTGGTGCCCATCTAATACATGATGGATTGTTCTACCTGCAGAAGCACAGAAGAAATAGATATACTTCCCTTGTGAGTCGGTTCTACAAGTGCTGGACAAGCACATTGTTACATAAGTTTGTTTGAATTTAGAGTGTTTTGTTTGTGCTTAATTTGTAAGAATTTTTTTTTTTATTTAAAAAATCACTTCTCATATATGCATGACAGTTTTGATAGCATTATGAAAAAAAATAAAATCTTTTGTGCTTTTAATTAGAAGCTGAAATAAGTAGCTTCTTCAAAAAATATTTATGAAAAGCTCAATTTTTTTGTGCCATCTCAATCATTTTTTTAAAGTTGATCTAAAACTCACCCTTAATAGGTTCCTTACCCTTTTTCTTTGCGATAATTAAGTTGAAACAGTTACTAAGGTGAAAACTGCCATCTCTGTTAAGATGGCCAATTCAGATTCTCCCAACATGCATACACTGCATTGTCTAGTGCTACTTCTATTGTAGTAAATGAAAATTACTTTGACCATAGCATGTATATCTCATTACCAAGACAAAAGCGAGTTAGAAAATTTCTTAGCCAAAGAAAAGAGGAGGAGCCACTGGTCTTGTAGTTACATACTCCATGTTAAAAAAGTACACTCTTTCCACTAGTAGAGCTCTAACTATCACTTACAATATAAGCAATAAGCTCAGCGAATTAAACAAAGTTATGATTTTCATTAGTCATGACAACAAAAGCATTAGCATCGAAATACAAGAATAAAAATACGAGATAAAACCTTAGTTAGAATTAGGTGGCTGGAATCTAACTCCAGGCAAGTACCTACACACAAATTCCCGAGCCAAAGCTTGGAGTTCCCCATCCTCAAGTTGTTGATCTGAGGGATTGAGAAAGTTGTTTGATTCTAATAATGTTGATTGTGGCTGAAGAGGATCATAGTGCACGGATATGTTGGAGACAGTTTGCAAGTCAGCATTTGATGCCAAGTGGTCTAAGGAAGAATGAAAACTTGTTGGTGAAGAAGAACTTTGAGGGTGAATAGGAACTATAGGGAGACGATGCATTGTGGCAAGACGGGCCTGAACATAGGTTAACTCTGCCTGCAAGTTCACAACCTGCACCACACAAATTTGAAGCTAACATCTCTTTCTCTATTTTTTTTTTTTAAAATCTTAAAAATGAGGAAACTTTTATTCACTTGAAACAGGAATTACATCAAGCAAAGCCAAATTACAATCATGTATATGTTTTGGATGTTGGAGTTTGTCCTTAGTTTGTCTCTGCAATCTTCTAGTTAAAAAACACTGTTGAGTATTGATAATGCTAACATCTTGGTTTTACGAATTGAAAGTGTTAATTATGATAGTAACTCAACAAGAGAAATGCTAACAACACAGTATTAAACACACTTTTTTTTTTTACTATTGAGCGGATTTCATATGACTCACTAAATCACACGAGCCCACTCTCTATTTAGTAGGTTTCACATAAAATCCATCCAATAATAAAGTGTTGAAGAGAGTATCGTAAAGAGTGTATTGACTAGCATTACTCTTTAGTTTTGGTCCCTTAAAAACTTACATGTACATTGATCGCACCCTAAACACCATATCAATCCTTGCGGATATAAATTGGGTTGTAGATTCTGAAAATACACAGTAATTCAACAGGTGGCTTGTTTAGTTAACCACCACCTCCCTTTTTCTTATTTTCAACCACTGCCCATAAATAAAAACGGGTCTCAGGGGATACACTATACAACTAGTTTGTAATAGCAAAGTACAAACAGAGACTTAATAAGTAATTATGTTTTTCACCTAGCTTCTTGTTTCATTCTTGTGTTACTATATTTTATTATATCAAAGCTTTATGAAATTCTAACCAGTGATAACAAAGGGCAATTGTAAATATCATTAGCACCTCAACAAAATTATTTATACATCTTATATTGAGAAATACTATGCATAAATGCAATGAATAATATCTGATGACTTTATAATCCAATAGTATTCAATAGACCAAATTTTCAGAAGAAAGAGAATTAACTAATTAAAAAGAGCTTTTGCCCAATCATGATACAGACCAATCGTAAAGAAATGTCAGAGATAAACAGATAGAGATTATGCCCACTTTTACACATCATGTGCACGGAATTTTAATATATTGTGTCATACTTCAAACTATCTACATGCATGTGAAGAATAATCTTGTTTAGTCTTAAAAGATAATCTTTAACATTACTGTTATTTTGGCTGCTACATGTATACTGCTTATTTAATTGAAGCAGAGAAGACATAATCAAACTTATCCAAGCAACTTTTCCTTTATCTCTTGCAGGATAGAGAATCTAGAAGGGATTACTCAATTGGTATTTGGTATTTGGTAACTAATCACATATACAATGGAATTCTGCCTAATAAAGCTAAGGAATCCATTGGTGTATATCTGCCAAATAATGGTACGGAATGGACAAAAATAATAAAATCGTGCCACTGTTAAATTACTAATTCCTCTGGTTAATCACTGGCAGCATGGATGAATATGTACACAGGCTCTGCAACTCAATTATTGCTTCTTAATTAGAATTTAGATTATGCAAATGTATCACTCATATGATCATGCAACTTTATCTTATTTATCTAGTATGTAGATCCATCAATAACCTTATTACAGCCCATAAACTTGTCAAGCAACATTTAGAAAGTGATAGAACCTCACAAGCTACAATTTTTTTTTTTTTTTGAAATACAAGCTACAACTTATAATATGCATTTAATATTATCCAATCAAAATGAAATAAATAAATGGAAATTTTACTTTAAATCAGCTTTTAAAGTTACCAATTTTTTTAAAAAGATATTTCCGTTGAGAGTCCTTGTGGTTTTTTATTCTGATTAGAGACATATGAAAATGAGTTAATTTATTTTAAAATATGATAGCATGTCAATTTAAATACAGGCATATGAATTTTTTTTTTTTTTTTGGTGTTCGGCATATGAATTTTTAATTGTTTTGCAAATGGGTCAAACTTATTGTGAGACCGCAAAACGCCCTACTACTCAATATTCATTGTATTAATCTATTAGAGAAGTTATTTAACTTCACCAAATTTCAAGTATATAACTATATATTAATTGAGCACCAAATAAACAAACAAACTATGTATTAATTATGATTGAACAATATAGAATTAGAAGGGGGACATTTGAAAAACTCAATATCCTAATTCCTAAAGGTCAGACTAAAATGTTCCTATACAAATTAAATATAAAGGAAAATATTCACGTGAGGAACATCTACGTTATTTTTAGGTACTTAAATTAATATCCTGTGAATATTAATGACTATTTGCTTAGTATACAAATATATGTTACGTTAACCATGTGTAGCAAGAGATATTGAAAGTCAATCTCGAGCTGCTAAATGCGTTGCTTGGTAGCTCCGGCAAGCAACAAACAGGACACCGTAGTCAGCAACACCCGATTGGCGGCTGCCACCACCATCCCTCTCTTTTAAAAAATGCCAAGTTAACAAGAATTTCACAAAGTTTATTATTTGAAACCCCTATTTTCCACATTTCATCGATTTCAGGTACTTAAATTTGTATGATATAATCTATAATCTAATCATGTAGACCTTTTGGGTAGGATTTGTAAACTATATATAAACATGGTATTAGGCTATAATTATATACTCCCTCCATTCCTTAATATAAGAAAGGAAACCCTAAAACATATAAACCAATGATTTACATTGAAATGAGTTAATTATAATTAATATTCATATAAATTTCCAAAAGCACTCATTCTAATTAATGAACAAATTTACTTGTATGAAAAGTTAATATATATCTTAAATATAAATCTTATTATAAATGAGGATAGTATTGAAAATTAACATTTAAGATATATGAAAATTAATATATATTTTTTATATTTAAAAAAAAAATATTCATTTATTTTTTATACGCGGAGGGAGTATAATACTCCATATGGATATGGGCTTAGACCTTGAAATCACAAAAGCTACCTACCCTAATAGGTGGGGGTGGGGGGCACCCTAATTATATGTAGTGTATGGCGTCCCATAGAAAACATTATATTTATCAAAGCTGACAAACGTGTAAAAGCAAACAGTATATTGTTCATACTATAATATCCTAAACGGGAAGATCTTGACCTACGAGGAATGCAAAACAGTGATACTTGTCAAGGGACTATACTATAGACATTACAGGTACATCACTTCACACCCAGGCGCATGTTAGCATGATAACCACCGGTGTTTAACTTGATTCGGTTTTATTTGGTAACTAAGCCCTATCTTTCTTCTTTCCTGAGAATTTAGACGAGTTTAACTAAAAGAATCCTTACCAAATAGGGTAGTGAAAGATTGATATATAGTATATAAGCAGAGTATATATAAGAACTCAAGGTTACAAAATAAGCAAGTTAGCATTAATACATACTTGGTTTTTTGATATCCATCCAAGGTTTCTAGTTTATTAAAAAAATGATCAAGTTACAACAAAAAAAATAAAAATAGAATCACTAATAATAGAGATAAAGAGCGATAAAGAGGTTAATGAGGTATAAAATTACTTTGTACGTTATATTTGTATGAAGCAATTCTCTTCACTTTCCCAACATAATATGGTTATTTTAGTTAGTTTATGAATGTTTTAAGTTTCTACATAGTCTGAGAAAAAGTTCCAAAAATGATGTTAAAAAAGTGGTGTCTACTATCGACGGTTCATTCTACTGTGCACCACCAAAATTTATACATTATCCATGTGACAAGTACTGAACCAATCATTTTAATATTTGGACATTTGACTTTTCAACAAGTCAAGTTTTGAAAATTTGACCCACTCATATGTCTATTTGATTGACCCACAATTTGTTACATGAATAATACAATGAGTGATATAAATTTTGGGTAGTACAATTTAGCCGAAGCCACTATCTACTCAGAAATGCAACAAACCACCAAATTAAGAGAAACAAATCAAAACCCATTTCAAGTTACCAATTATAACTATAGCTAGAAGCAAACAGAAAGAAGAAGGGAAAGAAAGAATTTTACAAAGAGAGATCAGCACAATATTGAAGCAGGGTGAAAAAAATGCAATTGATGTCATGTACCTGTTGTTGAAGAGCAAAGATGTTAGCAACACAGCCATAAACGGGGTCTCTAGCCCTAGCAAGAGCTTCATAGCAAAGAGTAACAACAGCATCAAGACGCTTGTGAACTGGGATACGCATGAGTAGCTTAGAGGCATTGCTAGCACCAAACACCTTATGCACTGCAGCAAAATGAGCTGTTCCTTGGTCTGAGTCAAAATAGGGTGCAAAAATGCAACCCTTCACACACTTTCTCCTCAGGAACTTGCAGGCACCACAAGGCCCACCTCTTTCACTTCCACCAATCTTACTTCCACAATATTCCATCCTCTCACTCTTTCTCTCTCTACTGCTGCAGCCTGAAGGTTAGGCTAATCTTTTTCTTGCTCTGGGGGTTCAACCAAATTTTGTGTTGTGGGCACAAAAGAAAGATGGGAAATAGAGATATAATGGAGATGATGGGTTTGTTTGTTTGTTTGTTACTTGTTAACTTAGGTTTTGATATTGAGACATGAGAGAATATGAGTGAATGCTTTTGGTGGTGGGTCACTGCTTGACATGGACTAGGTACTTGGTTTAGTTTTATTAAGAGAAAAAATTTATATATATTTAGGTGAATTATGAATATTTCTTACTTTAGTAATATTTTAATATTATAACTGATGTATCTGGTATGAAATTTTTTCAATAAATAAAGTTTTCATTAATAAAAATCTATCTACGCTCCCCACCTTCTAAGGGTTGAAGGGCAAATAACATGTATATGGTATGAAATATTTTTTCTTTTTCATTTTTAACTATCACTTTTCAAAATTTATTTTGTTTTAAATCATTTATCACTTTTAGATAATCAAGAAAATGTCTCTTATTAATTTAATCTTAATTGTTGTCACTACTAATACATAAAAAAATAATGGGTTTTGCTACGCTAAGGATATTAGTTAATGAAACAAAAAATGGAAACTTTATATCCAAAAAACAACTTTTAAACTTTCACAATATTTAATACACAATTTTCAACACAAAATTTCTATCTTTAAGAGGGCGTGCCGAACACTTGCCAAATTTTTTTAATCAAAAGATGGTCAAATATTACTTTTTTTTTTAAAGGAAAATATTAACCAATACTCTAAGGACACTAGTTAAAGAATTAAGAATAAAATTTTTTATTTAGAGTTGTTGTATTTAAGACTTTGAAGAGTTATATACTTATATTTCCAATGAAAATTTTGAGTATCGATCCCAAGAACACTGATTAGCATGGCCTTTTTTAATATATCTAATCTTAAACGATTATGATTCAAATAGGTTTAATTACTCTGTAGGTCCCTGAACTTTTTGGGAATTTTCAAATAGGTCCCTATACTTTTAAAATTTGTAATCAGGTCCCTGAACTTTTATTTTATTTGTAATTAGGTCCCTATACTAAAACCATTTTTAATTGAGTCCTCGAACTTTTATAAAGTTTTCAATTGGATCCTCGAACTTTTATAAAGTTTTCAATTGGGTCCCTGAACTTATATAGGGGCCCAATTAAAACTTTTTTAGTTCAGGGACCCAATTGAAAACTTTATAAAAGTTCGAGGATCCAATTGAAAACTTTATAAAAGTTCGAGGACTCAATTAAAAACGGTTTTAGTATAGGGACCTAATTACAAATAAAATAAAAGTTCAGGGACCTGATTACAAATTTTAAAAGTATAGGAACCTATTTGAAAATTCCCAAAAAGTTCAGGGACCTACAGAGTAATTAAACCATTTAAATACTAAGATAGTAACACTTGTTTCTAATTAAAGGGAATGTAAAATTGCTCTAATTGTTTTAATAGTGTGACGTGGGTTTTGTTGGGGGAGTGAATTTGGTTCAAAGTTTGAAACTTTAAAGCCACGCAAGTAAATGTAAGAAGGGAATAGGGAAAGGAAAGAATGAAAGATAGAAGAAAAGGGCTTGCGTGAAGCAAACACAGTGTACAAGCTGTGAGTGAGTTTAGTAGGTGACAACATCAGCTTCCAACCGCCGCATTGGAAGCCACGTGCCAGACAGCTTCCTACAGCACGTGGGACAAACATACTATCCAATCCCTTCTTTTCTTTTCTTTGATATCATCCCTCCATCGTATATATATTATTAATGATATTTGGATATAAATTTTGATGACATTCGTATAGTTAATGAGATGTTTTGAAAGTAATGAAATATACAATAAGAGAAAAGAAAAATAAATAAGTACTGAAAAGAATTTTTATACTGTATTGGACATTATTTTCATGTGAAAATCTCACATATATATATATATATATATATATATATATATATATGCTAATTTACTAGATTCTAGACCTGTAAATCTCAGCTGTCACCTCTCATTTTTTTAACTTTCCTGTTCCTCAAAATGACAGAAAGAGAATGGATTGAAGAGATGAGATGAGATGAAAGAAAGAAAGAACTACTATTGGTGCCCTGTGCCTGTACTTCTCGCCATAATAAAGAAAGCTATACTTCCTTTCACCTCGTACAGATATTTTGTACAGGGCCAGCTCCTGGCTCACACTGATTTTCTATGCAATACTAGATTAATTTCCTTGGGAACATTAACGACTTTTTTTTTTCAGTGGTTTTTAAATTTAATTTTTAATGTGTGGCTTATTAAATTTTATATATTAAAGTAGTTGAATATTTTGAATGTTTATTTTAGTATGATGTTTTATATATTTAATTATATATCATATGTGCTTTTTTATATGGGTGATATACTTGTTTAGCTAATATATATTTTAATAATAATATGAATAGAAAATTTAAAATGTTAATAGCATTATCTTAAATTCGCCAACAACAATTGTACATTTGATCAAGCGTTTCATCCACACTTGTCGTGCTTGTGTTTGGTTATTAGATTTCCTATGTCGGTAGGTGAAATTATCACCATAAATTGTCACTGACGTTGATGGTCTTGAAAGGGGATGTGTCTTCCCTTAATTTAAATTTTTTTTTGAATAAAAAGCATTATCCTAAATTCCACATAAATCTAAAACTACATCATTTATCATTCAAGGATGTCTTAGAGCATCCACAATCCAGTACCCCCATTTTTGAGTTCTTAAGTGGGTCCCATATTTATACATCACTCATTCTTATTTTTTACAACTTAAGCATCCCATCTCTCCAACCTAGCATCTTTAAAAAATTTATTAAATAGGTCCTACCAATTACACCACATTCTTATATTTCATCCACAATTTGCTTTATTTTATAACTATTTTATTATTAAAAAATTGAGAAGGGCCCACTTTTTATTATAAGTAGAGGTGCTCAATCACTTTCTCTCTCTCTACATTCTTATATAAGAACCCACTCCGTCAGTTAAATTACATAAGCACTACGTTCTTAATGTTACGAACCCTGTAAGCACCCACCGATGCGGGTGCTCTTAAATGGTAGAATCGAACAGATCCATGTAAAACTCTAGGACTGAATTCGTGTTGATGTACTTTTATTAACAATTTATTTCTAAGTATTATTATAATTTTTTTACGTGTTATTATAAGCTCTTAAAGCGTGTGGTACCTTAACCTTAAGATAAGGCAATTACCCTCAATGCAACTTTCATTGCACCGAAAGAAAAAAGACATCAGTCATCCACTTGAAATGTGCATATTTCATTTAGTAGAAGTATCGAGATGCCTATGTTCCTTTTACATCTGCATACTAAATATGAACATATTGATATTGTCCAGAGGTATTTGGCCATTTTGTCACCACTCCATGGATCAAAGATACACTAAACAGTGTAAGCTCTATAACATGTAAGCTCTATAATTTACTTTAAACAACTCTATTATATATTTAAATATTTAATTTGACACTTTATTTTAGTTCACTCCCTCACCACACCTCAAAACCTCAGTCAGAGTTTTTATGCATAGAATCACTTACGTGTAAAGTCTCTTTTGTTAGAATCACTTATATGTATAGTTGTCGAATTTCGAATTATGCGGACTTTAATTATACACATCACACATGTATACACATTTTATACACCGCTTTTTTGGGATACGTTTTGGTTGGAATTTGCTTCATGCCATTTATGCTAGCTAGTGTTGTTTATGGACCCAATTTATACTTTTGTTGAACTTGGTATTACCCATCTACCTTCTTTATCTTGCTAACATTTTATTACAACTGGGCCTCATTCTTTTTCTAACCATTGGACTTGGGTAGATACAGCTATACTAGTTGTAAGGCTTCATTTACTAGTCAATTTCATTCAAGTCACCATCAAAATGGATAAATCCCTTAGCTCACTTAGGATATGTTTGGATGAGGTATTTGTAGAGGGTGGAGTATTTTAAGAGGGTAATTAAAATACTTCACTCTAAAATACTTTATTTGGTATTAAATATGAAGGATTTTAAAAATCAAGGGATTTTGTGAGGGTATTTTGTTTAAGGTAAATTTGAGGAATTTGAAATACCACCTAAAGAGGTGGTATTTTGAAATTCCCTTTCCTTACTCATGCGCCACATACCACCGATGCTGGCCCCCAAACCACCCGGACCCCCCAGACCCGACCCCCTAACACTCGGTGAGGGGGCGCGGGCCCCCAGAAACCCTATGCGGGGGCGCCGGTCCCCGGACACCCGGTGCGTGGCGCGCCAGTCTCCTAACACTCAGTGAGGGGGCGTCGGCCCCCGGACAGTTGAAATCCCTTTTTTAAAAAATGAATATTAAAAAAAAATGTAATTGAAGGTAATTGAAATGTTTTATCCAAACAAAGAATTTAATATACAAGATATTTGAATTACCCTATCCAAACAAAATATTTTCAAAATAAAAATAATTCAATAAAAGTAATTGAATTACCTTGTATTTCAAATTCCACTTGGAATTTTAAATTACCCCATCCAAACACATACTTTGAGCAAGTTGTAGTGAATCAATCTGAACTAGATTGTCATGTTTTTACAGTTCTACATTAATGTTCTGTTCCTTTAAATAATAAAGGATAATGCTCATTGGTGATTTGGTACGAAAATATTTCGTACAAACGCATACTAACAATGTTAAAATCCTGATTTTTTTTTTGTGTGTTTGACTTTTCAAATATTTATTACTTGATTGAATGATTATTATTTTCACCATTCCTTCATCAAATTCGTATTCATCATATATAGCATTGCTGATTGCTGATAATAAAAGGGGACGGAACAAACTGTGCCTAAAATGGATTAGTGAATCTAATATTCAAGGGTTGGTCATTGTTTTTTAAAAACAAAAAACATACAAAAGCATCACTACAGGAGAAACATTCTCAACATTTAAAAACAACGCTTAACTCAATTTGTAGTAAGTTGTCTTGATAGATTGACAGAAGCACCTGTTACAGTTATAGTTGCGTGTGACAACACATTTTAGAGCTTTCCCCTCTCTATGGATCAGTACAAGCAATAGTTTTCACTTCCACTCATTGTTAATCCCTTTATTTTCTCCTTTGTATCATCATAGAGTTCAATTTAATTTGATCGTCCTGCCAAATATTTTTCAAGATTACTCAAACAAAACTTTATGATAAAAAGGTTAAAAGCACATAAAATTGTTGGATCACTTGCAGATTTTAATATTTTATTGATAGTCTGATAGGCTATATTAATTAATTAATTAATTGTAATCATTTGCGGGAAAATAGTATTTGGAAAGTGGATAATGGTAAAAATGTTCAATAACATAATGGCAAATAAACAAACGGAGAGGTGAGGGCGTGAGGGGACGTTCAACAGGTGAAATGAGCCATACCGAGGTGTGGAGACCGGAAAGGACTAAATGTGTGCAACTGAAGTGACTAGGAAGCACAAAAAATCATGGTGGATGTCATTACATCACATCAAGTTATGAGATGTGATAGGATGACACACAAATTTGACACACATACGGTTTACACCGTATGTGTGCAGGGACGCGCACGAGGACCCGCTACAGTGCTGCACTGTAGCTGTACTGTAGCGGGTCTTTTTTTTTTTTTTTTTTTTTTTTAAATTTTAGTTTTTTTATAAAAAATAAAATTTTATTTATAAAAAAATTCATTCACCAGATAATGAACTGAAGTCACCAGATATTTGTACATGATTCACCACTTAACGAAAAATTTTATTTCTCAAAAAAAACCATTCACCTGATAATGAATTGAATTCACCAGATATTTGTACATGATTCACCAGATATTTGTACATGTTGTACATGATTCACCAGATATTTGTACGTATTTAACCAAAAAATTTATTTCTCAAAAAAATCCATTCACCAGATAATGAACTGAATTCACCAGATATTTGTACATGATTCACCACTTAAAGAAAAATTTTATTTCTCAAAAAAACCCATTCACCAGATAATGAACTGAATTCACCAGATATTTGTACATGATTCACCAGATATTTGCACATACTTAACCAAAAAATTTATTTCTCAAAAAAATCCATTCACCAGATAAGGACTTGAATTCACCAGATATTTGTACATGATTCACCACTTAACGAAAAATCTTATTTCTCAACAAAACCCATTCACCAGATAATGAATTAAATTCACCAGATATTTGTACATGATTCACCAGATATTTGCACATATTTAACCAAAAAATTTATTTATCAAAAAATAACATTTAAAAAAAAGCCAAAACTTAAAATAAAAAAAAAAGGACGCTACAGTGCCGCACAGTACAGCTACAGTGCCGCACTGTGCGGCACTATACGGTGTAAGTGTAGAAATGTGTGTCAGGGAAACATTTCTCTTTTTAAAAAATAAAAAATAAAATAGTAAGTGGATGGTTAATGAGTTGTGACACCTTATTATATCCATTAACCATCTACTGAATGTGATTAACCACATATTTGAATAGTATTAACCACGATTGTTCGGGTGTTCAAATATACATGGGGTGTCATGTATATTTGAACACCTGAGAATCATGGTTAATGCAGTTCAAATATGTGGTTAATTGCATTCAGTGGATGGTTAATGAGTTGTGACACCTTATTACATCCATTAACCATCCACTGAACGTAATTAACCACATATTTGAACTGCATTAACCAAATATTGCAGGTGTCACCCAGGTGTACAAATAACATTGCTCATCAAAGGAGTAAGAAGGTTAATTAGGGTCTCTTTACTATTATATTATAAAAAAATGGAAAAAAAAGGAGTTATGACATTACAACAATAATTTTTTTTTTGGTTCAATAAAGGGGCAAAAACCCAAAAAAGGAAGATTACATTGGAATTAACCGAGCGATAAGGACCCCAATCAAATCAGCAACTAACAATTGCACAACCTGAGCTGGAGGAGCCTCATAAATAACACTATTTCCTGTCAGCTCACATCCCATGTTAGCAAGCACATCAGCACACTTGTTTGCTTCCCTGTAGACATGGTAAACCTTCACTTCCCAATTCTGTTGGAGCATACTTCTAATTTTTTTCCACCAATCTCCTCCCATTAGCACATCCCACACCAGACCCCATAATGCTTTGCACAACAGCCTTAGAGTCTATTTGCAGCTCAATGAAAGAGAAGCCCCTGTCCCTTGCCAAACATAGACCCTCCCAAACTCCCCAAAGCTCTGCTATATACACGTAATAGGTTAATACCATATATTTATACTTTTCTACATTTATGTATCATTTTATTCTCTCTTCTTAAGTATTTCAAAGTTTCAAAACACCGCTCCCCTACGGCGTGAATACGGTGTCCAAAAGGAGGGTGTTCAAAAATCATAACTAAAAAAAAGAGAAGAATAAGGGAGAGAATGAAAAGCTGATAATTAGGGTCTTTTGCTATTATAGAAAATAGCTGTTTGGATAAGATTAATTTTGGGTAAGATTAATTCTTATCCAAATAGCTATTTTTTAGTAGAATCTGGTATGTTTAGGTAAATTGATTATATTGTAAAAGAGTTGTTTTTTTTTTGTCCTGGACCGTTTGAACTAACCCTTTGCTAGGGTTTGAGGTTTCTTGCGCACTACGGCAGCTTCTTCCCCATGGGATTTTCTTTTCCCTGAATCAGTTCCTCTTCCCCCTCCTCGTCTTCCTCCCCCTTCTTCTGGATCGAAACCATTGATGCAAACAAAATCTTTTGCCCAAGCCCTCGCCAACCCTTGTGCGGTTCCATTGAGCCAATTACCAAAACCTTGCCTTAAAGGTGATAAATTATCCATCAAGATCCCCGAGAATGAATATTTGGCTGGATTGGAAGGGTGTAAGAATCATCATGGGCTCTTGTTACTATCTAAAGGTAATACGCCATTGAAGTTAGTTGACTTGCATAGCAAGCTTCGGTCCTTGTGGAAGAACATAGGGCCATGGGAGATTATCTCTCTTAGAAAGGGTTTCTATGAGTTCTCATTCTCTTCTTTAGAGGATCAACGCAGTGTATTGGCTGTTGGTATTTGGAATTTGAATCCGGGTAGCTTGAAAACGCTCTCTTGGACAAAAGACTTTAATCCTTACTCCTTGAAGAAAACGCATGCGCAAGTCTGGGTTAGGCTCTTTGGATTGCCCCGAGAATATTGGCGCCCTAAGATTCTCTTTGCTATTGCTAGTGGTTTAGGAGTTCCTATTTGTTTGGATGAAGCTACAAGCACGAAGACTTTCGGCCACTTTGCTAGAGCTTTAATAGATCTTGATCTGAACTCAAAGCTTCGAAATAAAATCTTACTGGAGAGGGAGGATTTTTCTTTCTTTGCTGCTATGGGTTATGAAAAATTACCAGAGTTTTGTTCCTCATGCCAATCTATAGGTCATTCCTTGGTGAATTGTTCAAAAACTAATGGAAAGATTGAAAAAAAGATCCAGCAAGATTCAGGTCCAAGAACAAGAAAAATCTTTGTCCCTAAGACTATTACGGGTAAAGATGTTGAAGTGATTAATTTGGAAAATATAGATGATGGTTATTCTTGTAGGCAATACGGTTAATGGTGCTAATCCAGATGATTCTATTAGGGAGGTTTCCAATTAGAATGCTCAGGTTTCAAAGGGTAAAAAGGTTATGACTTCGAGTCCTAAGTCTAATAAAGATGATGCTGGTTGTTCTCTCTCTCAGGAAGATTCTAACTTAGGTTATAACCCCTCTGTGCAGAGAATTGATCATGTGTATGGCCCCGATCAAGTGATTGAAGGAGATCTCTCTTCTAGTGCTGGTAAAAGATTAGATCTTCTAGCACTAGGGGTGTTCGTGATTCCGGTTGGATCAATTTTGAGGCAAAAAGCCATCCGATCCAAAGATAAAAAGTGCATGCGGCTCGGTTCGGTTTGGATGACTTCCATAAAAAAACTGATCCGGTCCAATCCGATCCAATTAAATAGGGTTTGGATCGGTTCGGTTGATTCGGCTTTGGGTGAATCAAAATAGAACCTGATTTAACATAGTATGATGCTGCTGAATTTATTACTATGTTGAACATGATTTACTATGCAAAACAAGCATATCCTGATAAATGAAAATGTAAAAGTTCTAGACTTGCTGCATCATGCAGCTGAATTTGCTATGCATATAGCCAGATTTAAAACAAGCATCATGATACTGAGTTACCATACATACAATCAGGGACTTAACAGTTAGCATAGTAAAAGTTCAAAAGTCTGAATATCCTGATAAATGCAAATGTGAAATGAAAAACAAATGTCGCATATTCTCCTTCAACCCCAAAAATGGAAACCCTCCAACCTTCTCCACCCTCAAAATCCAGATGCAAATAAGCTAATAACAACAGCGACAACAATTATTGAATATAGAGTAACCACCTAAATCAGTGAAGATTGAACAAAAATTAGTGAATGAACGACAAATTGAATAACAACAGCAACAACAAACCAGTGAAGATTGAACAAAAATGAAGATTGAATATGGAATACCCACCCAAATCAGTGAATCAATAGCAAAACGATTACCCATTACCCACACAAATCAGTAAATGAACCACAACAACAAAGTGAAGATTGAAGATTGATGCAAGGTGGAAAAAAATAAACACTCACCGGAGGAGCAGAGAGGAACGAAGGTTGGCGTGAGATGCAGTGGGAGACACAATTTGATCTAGGAAGGAAGAGTGGGAGACGACGAGACGTGGTGAGAAATCAGACGTGAAGGGCAGAGTAGGTGGCGTCTGACTTGAAGTTTCGATGGCGGCGAGATGGAGACGCAGGGGGAGAGTGGGCGACGACCAGGGACGGAGCGCGAAGCGGTGGCGAAAACACTCAAAACTCGGAAGCAGGGAGGGACGAATAGGGAGACGCAAGGCGGCGATAAACCAGGGACGAACACATGAGGCGGCGTCGAGCAGGGAGACGCAAGGCCGCGAGCATGGAGACAATGGCGGCCAGAGGGGAGCGAGAGTCGTCTCGTTAGGGTTAGGGCTGGAAGTGACTAAGGAAATGAACAAATGAGAGTGAGTCATAAACATGTCTGCTACAGTGTAACAAAACGCAGAGGCATAGTAACAAAACACAGAACAACATAAGTCATTGGTTCGGTTCGGTTTTTGATGATAAAACATTAAACCGAACAGAACTGATCGGTTCTCTAAAAAACAATCCAAAAAAATCCAATTGAATTCAGTTCCCATCGGTTTTCGGTTATTTTGGATCGGTTTTGCTATTTTTTTTATCGGTTTGGATCTGAACACTCCTATGTAGCACACACCAGACCTGCATTGTCCCAGATTGATGAAGATGATTCTGATTCAATAGAAACAATATATGATGAATCATTGGTTGAGTTGCTTGAAAACGAAAATTTAGATTATGTCCCTCATTCAAGGACTAGGGCCAATGCAGGTCTCTCTCCTGTCCCTAGTCATGTTTCAGACTTTATTCCTAATTCTGCTAGTTCGCATGGAGTTTCAGGATCAATGCAGGGGCAACAGCCTCTAAACTCCACAAATCCTGCTCCTGTGAATGGCAATTCTCCTATGATCAATCCAGTAATGCAGAAGGAATCAGTGCAAGGGCATCAGACTTCGAAATCTGTTAATTCTGCTACTGTGAATGGCAATACTCCTATGCACAACCCACTAGTGCAGAAGGACCCTAGAATTGTTTCAAAATTTTGGGCAGATGCAGAGGATGACACTATAGAAGAAGATATCAATGTTGGCCTGGCTGCAGCACCAAATAACAAGGTCTCATATGGATTCAGTGTGGTCCTACCAAATCTCATAAGAAGAAAATGAGGCAAAAGAAGAAGCAAATTGTAATAGCTGGCAATGTTCACAAAGCCCTTGCCAGGGCTGGCCCAAAATTTTTTGCATAATGAAGTTCCTTTACTGGAACATTAGAGGCATTGGAAACCCTGATTCTAGGGTGGTCTTAAAGAAGTTGTGTTCCTTGCATAAACCTGATTTCTTGTTCATTGCTGAGCCATTCGTTCCTTTTGAGCATATCAAATCATCTTTTTGGAAACGTCTGAATATGAATTTGTTTGTTATGAATGATAGAGCTGAGTTATTGCCAAACCTCTGGGGTTTTTGTAGTCCAGACTTTGCTCCCAATGTGATTTCTACCTCATCTCAACATATCTCCTTTTTTGTTTTTGTGAATGGTCACACTGTTTTCAGCTTTGCTGTATATGCTAGCACCTCTCATAGACCCAGAAGATCTTTGTGGTCTAATCTCTCTGCTGACCAGTTTAATAATCCAGGGCCATGGTCTATAATTGGTGATTTTAATGCCATCATTGGGGCTCATGAGATGAGGTCATCCTCTTTGCCTTCTCAAGTTTCTTGAAATGAATTTAAAAACTGGTCTGATAATTGCAACCTTATTCATTTGCCAACTAAAAGTGCTGCCTACACTTGGAGTAACAACAGAAGAGGTTCCCATCATACTGAAAAAAGGCTTGACAGGGGTCTTTGTAATGATGCTTGGCTTAATCATTAGTCCTCTACCTCTTGTTGTACTTTGGTTAGAAATAAGTCAGACCACTATCCTATTCTTCTTATTTCAAAACACAAATAAAAGTCCCTCCCCTCTTCTTTCAAATTCATGCAAATGTGGCTATCCGATCCTGACTGTCATAAAATTGTCAAAGAGGTCTGGAGCAAACCAATTGTTGGCTGTCCAATGTATGTTGTCTAAAAATTGAAAGCTGTCAAAAGTGAATTGAAACATTGGAATAAGTATATGTTTGGAGATGTGAATTTAAGAGTGGATAATGCTTTGGAAAGACTTGATTTTGTTCAGCAAAAGATATCAGAAGATGATTTTACTGATAAGCTCCAAGTGGAGGATAATTTGACGTAGTCTGACTTGCAGCTAGCCCTTAATTCCCAAGAATCCTTTTGGTTAGAGAAGTCTAGACCGAATTGGCACTCACATAGAGATAGAAACACTAGTTTCTTTCATAGAGTTACAAAAATCAGACAAGCTTCCATGTTAATGTCAGTCCTGAAGCATGGTGTGACCTTATTATTGATGATCCTGATGATTTGGCCAAGCATGTTGTTGACTATTATTCTGAGTTATATGCTTCTAGCAATAACTGTGTTCCTAATGACTTAATCAGGAAAGTAATCCCTTCTTTGGTGATAGAGGAGGATAACATTGCACTCACCAAATCTCTAACTACTGATGAAATCAAGCAAGCAGTCTTTGACATGAATGGCATGGGTGCACCTGGCCCGGATGGATTTGGTGTTTCATTTTTTCAAGCATTTTGGGATATAATTGGGGCTGATGTTTGTAGATCAGTGTGTCAATTCTTTGATCAGGGCTAGTTATTACCAAACTTAAATTCCAACTTGGTTGTGATAATTCCTAAAATCCAAATGCTGACAAAATTGAAGAGTATAGACCCATTGCCCTGGCCAACTTTCATTTCAAGTTGATCACCAAGGTTTTGGTTGAGAGGCTAGCTGTAATAGCTTCTAAGATCATATCTGAAAACCAGAGAGGCTTTGTTAGAGGCAGACATATCTCTAATAGTATATGCATAACTTCTGAATCTGGAAATCTACTCAACTATAAATCATTTGGTGGCAACCTTGCTATCAAATTTGATATAAAAAAGGCATTCGACACCATTGATTGGGATTTTCTTATTTCTCTCCTAGATGCTTTTGGCTTTGGTGTGAAGTTATGTGGCTAGATCAGGTCCATTTTAGCCTATGATAAACTATCTTTTTCAATTAATGGCCAAGCTGCAGGGTTTTCTCTTGTAAGAAAGGTGTTAGGCAGGGTGATCTACTATCACCTCTCCTATTTTGTATAGTTGAGGAGGTGCTTAGTAGAGGGATTTCCTATTTGGTCAGCAATGGCTGCATTTCTCCAATGACTAGTCCCAAAGGTCTGATAGTTCCTAGTCACTCCTTATATGCAGATGACATCCTTGTATTTTGCAAAGCCACTAAAATAAACATTGATCATTAATGCTACTGCTTGATTCTTATAGCAAGGCCTCTGGTCAATTCCTTAATTTGGGAAAATGTAGGCTCTATGCTAGAAACCCGATGCCTAATAGAGTGGCTGCTATTTCCAACTCTCTAGGCTTTCAGGCTGGTCATCTTCCCTTTACCTATTTGGGGGTTCCTATCTTTATTGGTAAGCCCAGGAAATTTCATTTAAAGCCTATAGCAGATAGGATCATTGCAAAACTAACTAGTTGGAAAGGCCCTCTCCTTTCATTAATGGGGAGAGTTCAGCTCGTGCTTTCTGTGATTCAAAGTATGCTTCTTCATAGTTTTCATGTCTACCTTTGGCCTTTGTCTTTAATCAAGCACATGGATAAATGCATAAGGAACTTTATTTGGTATGGTGACATATATGTGAGAAAGATTTGCACAATAGCATGGAAGAAGGTATGCAGGCCTGTTAATGAGGGAGGTTTGGGAATCAGAAGCATTAGAGCTATTAATGAAGCCCCATTGTTGAAATTAAGCTGGGATATGTTTGCCTCTCATAAGCAATGGGCTATGTTTCTCAAAAGCAGGTTCTTCAAGAAGGGTAAATGGTGTACTTCCTATGTTAAGTCCTCCCTCTAGTTTGGTAAGAAAACATACATCAATGTAGTCTAGGAAAATTCTACTTGGATGATTGGTGATGGCAATTGCATTAACTTCTGAATTGACAAATGGTTGGATAAACCAGTTGCTGAAATTCTGAACATCCATCCTCAGTTGCAACAATCCCTGAGCTCAAATGTTTCTGACTTCATCTAGGGTTCTGCTTGGTCCATTCCATCCTTCTTGGCTTCCAGATTTCTTGATTTGATGAGTAGTATCTCCAAGTTGGTTGTTCCTACTTTTCCAAGCTAAGACAAAATCATTTGGTCCCCATCTGACTTTGGACAGTTATGCTTAAAAGATGCTTTTAATTTTCTGAATCCATCTCAGCAGATCTAATCCTGGTGTAAACTGATATGGAGCTTACATATCCCTCCTTCAAAGTCATTCATTACTTGGAGGCTAATCCAGGACAGAATGCCTACTGATGAGCACCTCCAACCCCGAGGCTACATTCTGGTTTCTGTTTGCAATCTCTGTCACAATTCAGTGGAAAGTAGTCACCATCTTTTCCTAGACTGTCCTTTTGCCAGGAAGCTCTGGTCTTGGCTGGGAACTCTGATTAATAGGTCAATTAATCTGTCATCAATTCTCTCATTATTTGAGTCTGTAATTAGAATTGGAGCAAGCAAGTAGAGAGATGATTTTGGCAAGCATCATTCATACTTTATACTACATTTGGTACTATAGAAATGGAATGAGGTTTGATAGCAAGTCATACAATTGGAAATCTGTTTGCAACAGGATTTGTGCTGCTACTAAGCTCTCGAGTAACTCTTCAAAGCATCATATGTCCTCTTCTATTGGGGAATTTTCCATCCTTAGTGCTTTTGGTATGAAAGGCAATCCCAGGAAAGCTCCATCAATCATCCAAGTAGATTGGTTTCCCCCTCCTTGTGGCTAGATAAAAGTCAACACTGATGGCTCTGCCAGGGGGTCACCTGGTCATGCTGCAGGAGGTGCTATTTATAGAGACAGCAGTGGTGCCATCCTTGGTTGTTTCTCATCATACTTTGGTATATATGGTTCTTTGGAAGCCGAACTTAATGCTGCGATGTTGGCAATTGAAACTGCTTTTAAGAAGAATTGGCTACGTTTGTGATTGGAATGTGACTCACATCTAGTGGTGCAAGCTTTTTCTTCTCCTGGAGATGAATTGTATTTCCTTACTTTCTAACTTTCAATTTAGAGTTTCACACATTTTTTGAGAAGGGAATTGTTGTGCTGATAGTCTAGCTTCTTTTGGTTTTTCTTCCCAAGTTTTCACTTGGTGGGATCTCATTCCTGATTTTATTAGACTTGATTTCTTTAGGAATCGGTTTGGCTTGCCAAACTGTAGATTCAAATAGTTTTATCCTCTACATGGGTTTTGGTCTATGTCCCACCATGTTTTTTTTTGTATTCTTTATTTTCTTTATTATTATTTTTAATTTTGGAATGCTGCAGATGATTGGTGCTTGAGGAGTCAACCTAGTTGAGTTCTCTTGTCTCCATTGTGATGCCTTTGCTTGCCAATTTGCTTTAAAAAAAAAGATAATCTAGTTTTTTAAACCAATAATATTCTTTTCGCAGTGAATCCAAACGCATAGTAAATCCAACTTTATATATAAGTTTATGGGCTAAATGATGAGAAGATACAACTTCAAGACAAATGGAATACTTTCAAGCGATGAAAATTATTTAGTATACTTATTTTATCCCGTTAAAAAAAAATCGATTCAAAGGTAATTATCTCATGCGAAGATTAGAACTGGCTAACAGAAAGGCGCCCTACAGAAAAAAGAGGCAAATACTCCCTCTGGATTCTATTATAAGCAAAAAAAGTTCCAATATTTTTTGGACTCAAATATAAGCAAAATCCACCTAACTCAACTCTATTTAATGTAAGTATTCCAAAAATCAAGAAATTTAACAAATCAAACTAATTCTCCCTTTACTTTTTCAAGAGTATTGCACATTGCCGAGACAATTAAAGGGTAGTTTAGTAATTATAACTCATTTTTTCCCCCCATAAATCAAGACAATTAAACTAAATTAACTAACTTCTTAAATAAGTGTGAAATTAGTTATTTTTGCTTATAATTGAGTCTGGAGATAGTACGAAGGAGCAAGGTGACTAAGGGCCGGGTTAGTCAGTCTGCTACGGTGGAAACGAATAACCGGATGCGCTCTGGGGAGCTACAAGTGAAATCTCCGTCAGAACGTTCGGGGCATGTTAGAAGGAAGCGATTGATCAAGCTGAATGGTGATTTTTGCTTGTTAGAGGATGTCCATCAGGTTCGACCTTTGGAGTTTTGATAATGCAATTTACGATGTAGCGATTCAGCGGGCTATATGGGTGTGGAACAATGGATCCTTTGCCTTCTTTGTGGAATATCAGCGGCAGGTAGCTGATAGCTTTTCTGCGTAAGCTTGGTTTGGTTTGAAGCTTTGGGTGGAGTTTTTATTGTTGTAGTATAAGTTTTTGGTGTTTGTATGTATGGATAGAAGGGGAGAGTTTCTTAGAGTCATTGGAGTTTTTCCAGGCATATGTAATACACATACTGTTCTTTTCTAGCAGTATTATGTTTACATGGGGCCTGACTTTCTGGTGTTCCTTTGTATATGGGTTAGAGTACCCCTAGTACTCTCAATCAATATGCTTTTTGCTTATAATTAACGAGATGCTCCCATACTAATTATACTAATCAAATATTAACGAGATGCTCCCATACTAATTATACTAATCAAATATTAACGAGATGCTCCCATACTAATTATACTAATCAAATGTTTTATCCTATTATAATCATATGTAACAACATTCTATCTCTTAGTATAAGATATAACTTGGTAAGAAATGTCTTTCTATTCTTAGCTCTTTCACTACTAAGCATTCTTTGCCACAACTATTGAATATCATGACTAATGCATGACTCTCATTATATTTGACAAGGGAACGGGTTGTGTGAAATATCATTATACTAAAATTGGTGAAATTAAAGATATCATTATACCAAAATCACAATAGCATATATTAAACAAAAATAATGAGGAAAAAAAAGTTATTTTCACTATTTCTTGTACTAATTTTTTAAAATAAGAAACAAAATTAAAATAAGGTGGCAATTATTAACGAAAACAAGAGATGAAAACAACAATTTGGAATCAAAGAAAACGAGTCCTTAATTTTCTTCAATTTTTTCTTCAACCAATTCAACAACCTATTCTGGTTCCTCTAGCTCAGGCTCATGCTAAGCTTTTGTCCTTATCAAATTCTTTCAGTACATCTTGCAAAGCAATTTTGCACTTGGCCAATTCCATTCCCTTTTGATAAACTTCTTGCTTAAGTCGTGCCTGCTTCAGCAGCCTATTTATTTCTTTTGTCTCTCTTGCCTTTTATAACATCCGAATCTATTTTTTCTGCTTCCGAAGATGCTTCAGTATAAGCTCTCGTTCAATGTATACACATAGGCACACGCACATACACGCACACACACACACACACACACACACACACACACACACATATATATATAGTTATCTCTCTAATATGGCATATCAGAGAGCAGGAGAGCTTTGCAGCCAAACTACCTATTCTTTTCTTTTTTCTCTCCCTCTCTCTCCCCCCTAATGACAGATCAGAAAGTAGAGATCTTTGGGCTCAACAATTAATTCCTCGTCTCAAATCTCGACAACCACTCATTCTTTCATTTCCGTATTACTGTTCCTTCCTTCATTATTTTTTTCGCAAACAAAATGTGTTTGTGACTGATACCATGATGATGGATAGGGTTGTCTCCATTTAAGCAGTGTTTGTGACACCCTTCTACCCAGCATGTTATAAGGCAATTAATATAAATAATTTAAAATAAAAACATGCAATTATTGAATAAGTTTAAAAACAATTGTCCATGGGTAGAAAAGTCCCACATGAACCAGTTACAACGCGGAAAATAAACCAAGTTCATAATCAATAAAACATGAAGAAATACTACCCAACCCCGATGTCACAACTCAGAGCTGGTATAACCGTTCCGAAAAAACAACATCCTCGGAATACAAAAAGAACAACTAAACATAAATAAGCCCTAACTATGAGTGGCGGCTCCTCAGAGTCACTCCTCTCCGGGCTGCTCGTCATCGTCTGCAAAATGCTGATCAGGCCAAACACAAACAATACAGGGAGTAAGATTCATGTAAACATATGTACAACAAGGGAATAGTATGCAAGGTAAACATACAACATTCAACAGTACTATATCAACCAAGTATGCTATACTATGCAATGCATCAACTACTCCGCTACTCCAACTATGCATGTGGATCCAAACTAACTCAGGATGAACAACTTTGGAGTTACATATCCGTATTGGCCATCAAAGCACCAACACCGGCAGTTCACCAAACCTTGGGTGAACCCCATGGATAGCCAACGCATCAAACCGTGGATGCCTCATCACGGGGGGCCTCGGTCACCAAACCTTGGGTGACCTACCGTGGATGGCCAGATCACCGTACTCTCGGGCGATCTCCCCTATGTCGAACCTCCCCCATCAACAACTCCAATGCTTTATGCAAATGGCACAACAACAAACAAGCTCCACCACCTCCTTGCTTGGGCCATGAAGCTCCCAAGACTTCAACATCAACGTTTAATGTAACCTTAGACCCAAACCGTGGGGTCAAGGCTCCCTTGGCCAATAAGCACTAAGGTTCAACTCAACGTGCTTGGGTCAATAAGCACCCAAGACTTAACTTAGCAACGTGCGGTAACCCAACGGATACCGACTTAACACCTTGTTATCTTAATTATCTTATATAATTAATATCCAGGTTGTCTAATCTTTATCTTTGATTAGTTATCTCAACTTATCATCATAGGGGAATGGGGTTTTAAAACCCCTTAAGTCCTTTAATTGTATCACTGTCCAGGAGGGCTCAGCACGGTCGTGCTTAGACCCTAGCACGGTCGTACTTGGACACGTAAGGGCGTGCTGCCCTTTTAAGTGAAGCACGGTCATGCTTCACACTCAGCAGGTCGTGTTCAACAGCACGGTCGTGCTGTTTGACCTGCACGGCCGTGCTGAACAGCGCGGCCATTTTCCAGAACTCAAATGGGAGCACGGTCGTGCTCCCTGTTCAGCACGGTCGTGCTCAATGCACGACTGCATTGTTCTGGGCAGGGACAAAAGCCAAGTTCTAATCAATTGATTTAGAAATTAAACTCCTAAACTTAACACGTTTATTAAACCTAATTATCCAATTACACAGCTTTATCAACTTTATACTCATCATAACAGCAACAACAACAATGATCAACCATCCAACATCATTATGTTAATAATAACATTGCATCATATTCATAAACAACATCATGTTCATAGGCATATAACACTACAATAACCAGAAACATATTATCACAGATTAAGCACCATATTACAACAAATATGCATACAACAACATCGGGGTCATGGGGAACCCCGTTACCTTACACTACCCACTGCCTAATAAATACAATCCCACTTCTCCCCATACCTGGATTGAAGGTAGCTCAACACTGCTCCTAATAGCAAACTGGTACCTTTCCTAAAGCGGCTCACTCCGATGATAAGCCTTGGTCAATTAAGAATACAACCGGTTAGTTTCCAATATCATAAACACGAAAGGAAACTAAAAGGAACGAAACCATTACCTATTAACACTGAAGCAGATCAAGCTAATCTCCCAAACGGCTCTCAGAACTCCACTACGGCGATGAAAGAAGGAGAAAGAGAGAAAGAAGGTGTTCTGGCCGCAGCTGCACCAAAGAAAATAGGGTTTCACGTAAAACCCTCGGTCTCTGTGCAAAACTATATAGTCTGGACCTGAGCACGATCGTGCTCCACTTAGCGTCAGCGAGACGTGGTCAGCACCTTGAGCACGGGCGTGCTCACTGTTGAGCACAGTCGTGCTCAACTTAAAATCAGAAACACGCTTCTGACTTTAAGCACGGGCGTGCTGGCTAATGAGCACGGGCGTGCTCATGTACCAGAAAGGGACTTTACGCTAAAATCCCACTTAGCCCTTAACCAACATTTTTAAATAAATAAAACTAGCTTTATAAAAACATTTTATGAAAAACAGGGTGTTACAATTCCACCCCCTTTAAAAAAATTTCGTCCTCGAAATTTCTACGTACCTCAAACGAAAAGATGCGGATACGCCTCTATCATCTGACTCTCGAGCTCCCAGGTAGCGCTTTCCTCAGTTGCCCCGCTCCAAACTACTTTAACCAAGGGAATCTCCTTGCCTCTTAGCTGCTTCACCCTCCTATCCTCGACTCGAAGGGGTAACACCTCAAATGTCAAGTTCTCTTTTAACTGTATTGTATCGGGAACTATCACGTGACTAGGTCATGAATGTACTTCCTGAGTTGAGACACATGAAAAACATTATGGAGATTTGACAAGAACGGTGGTAAGGCTATTTGGTAGGTGACTTCGGCAACTCTTTTAAGGATTTGGTAAGGACCAATAAACCTCGGAGTAAGTTTCCTCGCCTTCATCACTCTACCAACCCCAGTCATCGGGATAACTCTCAAGAATGCATGATCGCCTTCCTGGAATTCGAGCGCCTTCCTCCTTTTATCATGGTAGCTCTTCTGCCTACTCTGTGCAACTCTCGTCTTTTCCTGAACTAACCTGATCTTTTTTCCTGGACTATCTATAGCCCTAGCACCACACTATCACTAGGTTCACTCCAACACAAGGGTGTCCTACATCTCCTCCCATACAGAGCCTCATAAGGCGCCATCCCAATGCTGGAATGGAAGCTGTTGTTGTAGGTGAACTCTATCAGGGACAAAAACTTGTCCCAACTTCCTGACTGTTCTAACACACAAGCCCTCAACAAGTCCTCTAAGGACTGGATGGTCCGCTCAGACTGCCCATCAGTCTGTGGGTGGTAAGCTGAACTAAGCCTAAGCTTCGTCCCTAAAGCCTCTTGCAAACTATTCCAAAACCTAGAGGTAAACCTCGGGTCTCTATCTGAAACTATGCTAGAGGGTACACCATGAAGCCTATCTATCTCTTTGATGTACAGCTTAGCTAACTTCTCCAATGGATACTCCATATTCATCGGAATGAAATGGGCAGACTTAGTCAGTCTATCCACAACAACCCATATAGCCTCAAAACCAGCTGGAGTCCTAGGGAGTCCAGACACAAAATCCATGGAGATGCTATCCCATTTCCATTCTGGGATACTCAAAGGTTGCAACTTACCCGAAGGCCTTTGATGCTCTATCTTAGCCTTCTGACAAACTAGGCACACATATACAAACTCAGCTACATCCTTTTTCATCCTAGGCCACCAAAACATCCTCTTGAGGTCCTGATACATCTGAGTGGCACCTGGGTGCACACTCAATCCACTCCTATGACCTTCTTCTAAGATCAACTTCCTAAGCTCAGGAATATCTGGCACACAAACTCTATCCTTAAACCTCAAGATACCATCACTGCCATCCTTAAAACTTAGGTCTCTACCCTGAGCGAGCAACTCTCGCTGGTCTAAGAGAAACTTATCTAACTTCTGACCCTCTCTAATCTGATCCATCAGACTGTTGGTAACCTTCAAGGTACCAAGCCTAATACTCTTAGGGGTAAACTCACAAGCTAGACTAAGGTCTCTAAACTCCTCAATCAGATCCATCTCCCTAACCATCAAAGCGGAGACATGCAGGGTTTTCCTACTCAAGGCATCGGCCACCACATTGGCCTTTCCTGGGTGATAGGTCAGCTCGAAGTCATAATCCTTTAAAAACTCCATGCACCTACGCTGCCTCATATTCAACTCCTTCTGATCAAAGAGATACTTCAAACTCTTATGATCACTAAAGACCTCAAACCTCGCTCCAGACAGGTAATGCCTCCAGATCTTTAAGGCAAATACCACAGCACCTAGCTCTAGGTCATGGGTAGGGTAGTTCTTCTCATGGGTTTTCAACTGCCTAGAAACGTAAGCAACTACCTCACCATTCTGCATCAGCACACCACCTAACCCTTTCTTAGAAGCATCGCAGTAAACTACGAAGGGTTCACTAGGATCTGGCAACACTAACACTGGTGCTGAGGTCAACCTATCCTTAAGGGTTTGGAAACTCTCTTCACACTTAGAGTCCCACACAAACAACTGTCCCTTTTTGGTGAGACGGGTTAAGGGTAATGCTATCTTAGAGAAACCATCTATGAACCGTCTATAGTACCCGGCTAACCCCAAGAAACTCCTAATCTCGGTTACAGACTTTGGCGCTTCCCACTGGAGCACCATCTCTACCTTAGCTGGGTCCACTGCTATGCCACCCTTAGAGATGACATGTCCTAAGAAGCATACTTCCTCTAACCAGAACTCACACTTAGACAACTTAGCATACAACTGCTTCTCCTTAAGGGTTTGCAAGACAACCCTCAAGTGTTCCTCATGTTCCTCCTTACTCTTGGAGTACACTAAGATGTCATCTATGAATACCACCACAAACTTATCCAAGTAAGGGTGAAAGGTCTTGTTCATGTAGTCCATGAGACCGCAGGAGCATTGGTCACACCGAAAGGCATAACCAAGCACTCATAGTGACCATATCGCGTCCTAAACGTTGTCTTCGGGATGTCCTCAGACTTAACCCGAATCTGATGGTACCCTGACCTCAAATCTATCTTTGAAAAGACGCAAGCGCCCATCAACTGGTCCATAAGGTCATCAATCCTAGGGAGGGGATACCAATTCTTTATGGTCACCTTGTTGAGTTGCCGAAAGTTGACACACAACCTCATACTACCATCCTTCTTCTTCACCAACAACACAGGTGCTCCCCACGGAGACACAATGGGCCTAATGAACTGCTTCTTCATCAGGTCCTCCAACTGTTCCTTTAACTTAGCTAGCTCTAGAGGAGACATTCTATAGGGTGCTATAGATATTGGCCCGGTGCCAGGCACTAAGTCTATGGTAAACTCAACATCTCTCTCTGGGGGTAAGTTATAAACATCCCCCGGAAACACTTCAGGAAATTCTCGCACAACAGGCAAGCTGGCGACATCAGTAGGGCTGCTTTCTATTTCCAGGGAAGCTAACATCATGTATACTTGGGCTTTGTCTTTCATCGAAGCTTGAACTTGGCTGGCAGAGAGAAGGTCCGGATTCTTAGACTCCTTTGGAGTTCCAAAAATCAGGGTTTTGTCAAAACAGTTCAGGAGGACATGGTTGGAATATAACCAGTCCATACCCAGAATAATATCTAGGTCATTCAAAGGCAATCATACAAGATCAGCAATTAATGTTCTATCACTTATAACTATATGACAGTTCTTGCATGCATAAGAAGTAGAAACGGGTTTATTTGTAGGTGTAGAAACCAACAAATCATACTCAAGGAAAGTAACAGGCAAATCGAGACTCTTAACCCTATCATGCGATATGAATGAATGAGTAGCACCCGAATCATACAACACAGTTAATTGAGTTCCATCAATAAGACATGTACCATGAATCAAGTCATCAGACTCGGAGGCTTCCGCTCCACTAAGAGTAAAGACTCTTCCAGTGGTCTTCAGTCGGTTGGCCTGAGACTTCTGATTCTTGCTGGCGCTGGGAGCCTTGGCTCCTTCACACTCTCGGCTGATGTGCCCTGGCTTGCCACATCTGAAGCAGATAACCTGCGTCTCCTTGCACCGAGGCGAGTAGTGATCTGTAGCACCACACTTGCCACACCGCATGGGCCTAGAGACGTTAGAGAACCCGCCCCTGAACCCATCCTGCTGAAACTGTGGCTTCTTACCACTCTGCTTGAAATCTCTGCCGGTCGGAGCATACCTCTGCTTACCCTTGTCCCTCTGATCAGTCCTCTTGCCACTCTGGCTATCTGACCCTCTGGAACTGGCAACTCTGAACTGGCTGGCATCCTCATAGATCCTGCACTTGTTGACCAGAATAGGGAAAACTCTGATCTCCTGGTAGCTGATGGCCTGCTTGATCTCAGGTCGGAGTCCAGCCTCAAACTTCACACACTTCGAGCGGTCATCTGTCTCATGCTGGTAAGGAGTGTAGTACCTCGCCAGCTCCTCAAACTTGGCCGCATAGTCACCGACTGACAGCGACCCCTGCCTCAAAGACAAGAATTCCATCTCCTTCTTGTCTCTGATATCCGCGGGAAAGTACTTTTCCAGGAACCTCTGTCGGAACACAGCCCATGTAACCGCTGTGCCCTCAGCCTGCATCCTCAGCCTGCAGTTATCCCACCAGTGCTCTGCCTCCTCTGTCAGCATGAAGGTGGTAAAGATGAGCTTCTGCTGATCGTTGCAATCCATAGCTCGGAAGATCTTCTCTGTCTCCCTCAGCCACAACAAAGCTCCTTCCGGATCATACGCGCCCTTGAACGACGGAGGGTTGTTCCTCTGGAACTTATCCAGTCCCTGGAACTCAGCTGGCCCACCATTGTTAGGGTTGACCTGACCAATAGCATTGGCTAGGAGTGCCAATGCGTCAGCAATCACCTGATCGTCTGTTCCTTTAACTTAGCTAGCTCTAGTGGAGACATTCTATAGGGTACTATAGAGATTGGCCCGGTGCCAGGCACTAAGTCTATGGTAAACTCAACATCTCTCTCTGGGGGTAAGTTATAAACATCCCCCGGAAACACTTCAGGAAATTCTCGCACAACAGGCAAGCTGGCGACATCAGGAGGGCTTTTTTCTATTTCCAGGGAAGCTAACATCATGTATACTTGGGCTTCGTCTTTCATCGAAGCTTGAACTTGGCTGGCAGAGAGAAGGTCCGGATTCTTAGACTCCTTTGGAGTTCCAAAAATCAAAGTTTTGTCAAAACAGTTCAGGAGGACATGGTTGGAAGATAACCAGTCCATACCCAGAATAATATCTAGGTCTTTCAAAGGCAATCATACAAGATCAGCAATGAATGTTCTATCACTTATAACTATATGACAGTTCTTGCATGCATAAGAAGTAGAAACAGGTTTATTTGTAGGTGTAGAAACCAACAAATCATACTCAAGGAAAGTAACAGGCAATTCGAGACTCTTGACCCTATCATGCGATATGAATGAATGAGTAGCACCCGAATCATACAACACAGTTAATTGAGTTCCATCAATAAGACATGTACCTTGAATCAAGTCATCAGACTCGGAGGCTTCCGCTCCACTAAGAGTAAAGACTCTTCCAGTGGTCTTCAGTCGGTTGGCCTGAGACTTCTGATTCTTGCTGGCGCTGGGAGCCTTTGCTCCTTCACACTCTCGGCTGATGTGCCCTGGCTTGCCACATCTGAAGCAGATAACCTGCGTCTCCTTGCACCGAGACGATTAGTGATCTGTAGCACCACACTTGCCACACCGCATGGGCCTAGAGACGTTAGAGAACCCGCCCCTGAACCCATCCTGCTGAAACTGTGGCTTCTTACCACTCTGCTTGAAATCTCTGTCGGTCGGAGCATACCTCTGCTTACCCTTGTCCCTCTGATCAGCCCTCTTGCCACTCTGGCTATCTGACCCTTTGGAACTGGCAACTCTGAACTGGCTGGCATCCTCATAGATCCTGCACTTGTTGACCAGAATAGGGAAAACTCTGATCTCCTGGTAGCTGATGGCCTGCTTGATCTCAGGTCGGAGTCCAGGCTCAAACTTCACACACTTCGAGCGGTCATCTGTCTCATGCTGGTAAGGAGTGTAGTACCTCGCCAGCTCCTCAAAATTGGCCGCATAGTCACCGACTGACAGCGACCCCTGCCTCAAAGACAAGAATTCCATCTCCTTCTTGTCTTTGATATCCGCGCGAAAGTACTTTTCCAGGAACCTCTGTCGGAACACAGCCCATGTAACCGCTGTGCCCTCAGCCTGCATCCTCAGCCTGCAGTTATCCCACCAGTGCTCTGCCTCCTCTGTCAGCATGAAGGAAGCAAAGATGAGCTTCTGCTGATCGTTGCAATCCATAGCTCGGAAGATCTTCTCTGTCTCCCTCAGCCACAACAAAGCTCCTTCCGGATCATACGCGCCCTTGAACGACGGAGGGTTGTTCCTCTGGAACTTATCCAGTCCCTGGAACTCAGCTGGCCCACCATTGTTAGGGTTGACCTGACCAATAGCATTGGCTAGGAGTGGCAATGCGTCAGCAATCGCCTAATCGTTGGTCCTCTACCGGCCATTAGTTCCTGTACATGCCCAACACAACTCTTAATACAGAAACTTAAGCAAGTAAAAGCTACAGGCAACTAACTTAAAACATCATTATCTATACAAGTATAGACAATTCACACAAAAGTCACACAACAGATTCACAACAGACTCATACCACGTCCGAACAAGGTCGAACTGCTCTGATACCACTAAATGTGACACCCTTCTACCCAGCATGTTATAAGGCAATTAATATAAATAATTTAAAATAAAAACATGCAATTATTGAATAAGTTTAAAAACAATTGTCCATAGGTAGAAAATTCCCACATGAACCAGTTACAACGTGGAAAATAAACCAAGTTCATAATCAATAAAACATGAAGAAATACTACCCAACCCCAATGTCACAACTCAGAGCTGGTATAACCGTTCCGGAAAACAACATCCTCGGAATACAAAAAGAACAACTAAACATAATAAGCCCTAACTATGGGTGACGGCTCCTCAGAGTCACTCCTCTCTGGGCTGCTCGTCATCCTCTGCAAAATGCCGATCAGGCCAAACACAAACAATACAGGGAGTAAGATTCATGTAAATATATATACAGCAGGAGAATAGTACGCAAGGTAAACATACAACATTCAACAGTACTATATCAACCAAGTATGCTATGCTATGCAATGCATCAACTACTCCGCTACTCCAACTATGCATGTGGATCCAAACTAACTCAGGATGAACGACTTTGGAGTTACATATCCGTATTGGCCATCAAAGCACCAACACCGGCAGTTCACCAAACCTTGGGTGAACCCCATGGATAGCCAGCGCATCAAACCGTGGATGCCTCATCACGAGGGGCCTCGGTCACCAAACCTTGGGTGACCTACCTTGGATGGCCATATCACCGTGTTAAGTCTCTAAAATGTCTGTGTGCATTTCCTTAAGTTTTGATGAAAACTAAACATTGGTTAATGATTTAATTAACCTACTTTGTGGTTGCTAACCTATCTACTTAGTGTACAGATCAGAAGATTACAAAACTCACCTGTCTGTCTACCTAAGTACCAACTTGTCTGTATAAGCCAAAAAATCAACCTGTCTGCTGACTGGGATTGTTGACTATGTGCAAACTGGTTTACAACCTGTCTCTGCTCTGCTCTTCAACTCGTCTAAGGTTCTTTGTTAAAGAACTCGAAGTACAGGAAGCTTTTGGAAGTTGTCCCCTCATGAAGAATACTCTGAAATCTCTCTCTCACGCTTATCAAGAAATTCAGAAGTGCTCTCTCAAGCAACCTAGGAAGTCAGAGACAAACTTCCAGTTAAAGAATGTTTCCAACATGCTTTATTCCCTAGTACTTTCAGTTATTACACAGAAAGGGAAATGTACTCTGCAAAAGTACAAAAGCACTCTGCACAACTCTGAGTTGGCTTCTACACGATGCATAAAGCCATTATCCTTCATGTTAGAGTACAACCAACGTCTCCATTGCATTAATGGCTACCCAGAACGACTATATTGCATTTAATGAAGCTCTGCTTGAAGCCATCGTTGCAAGGAATGTCTCTAACGGATATTAAATGGTTGAAGGCTATAAATACAGAAGTCATTGAAGATGAACACATCAGAGATTACAAAGCATTAAAGAGCCATTACTCTATTCATTTATTCACTCTGTATTCTTCAATCATTTGAAGTTATTACGCAGACTTTCCTAAGCTTTACATTTAAACCATTCTCTGAGTGTTAGTGAAAGATCTGTCTGTCTGTAAGTGTATTTATTACAAACCAAACTCTCAAACAAATCTGAGTGAGCCTGAAGAGGCTAGTTGTGCAAAGAATACTTGTGTTGGAGCCTGAAGAGGCTAGGTGTGCAAACAATACTTGGAGTCTGTAACCTGATCAGTTATAGTGGATAAATCTTGGTGCTGCCAATGACTGGACGTAGCTCTTTGTGTTAAAGAGTGAACCAGGATAAATCACTGTGTTAATCTCTTTTTCCTTAATCTCTTTAGTTGTTTTGATTATATATCATCTGCTTTCTAAATAAGGGGTTAAAACTGTTTTAATCAAGCTTGCTTTTCATCTGTATACGTGTGTTGTTTTCTGAGAAAACTACAACAGACAGGTGACCTGTCTGTGTAACCTTTTACACCTGCCCGAACTTAGCTTCTGCATGCAAAAAGTCTTTAACTTTATTTTAATTTCTGATAAACACAATTCAACCCCCCTTCTCGTGTTTATAGTTGTCTATTTCACACCGTACTCTCGGGCGATCTCCCCTATGTCGAGCCTCCCCCATCAACAACTCCAATGCTCTATGCAAATGGCACAACAACAAACAATCTCCACCACCTCCTTGCTTGGGCCATGAAGCTCCTAAGACTTCAACATCAACGTTTAATGTAACCTTAGACCCAAACTGTGGGGTCAAGGCTCCCTTGGCCAATAAGCACCAAGGTTCAACTCAACGTGCTTGGGTCAATAAGCACCCAAGACTTAACTTAACAACGTACGGTAACTCAACGGATACCGACTTAACACCTCGCTATCTTAATTATCTTATATAATTAATAACCAGGTTGTCTAATCTTTATCTTTGATTAGTTATCTCAACTTATCATCATAGGGGAATGGGGTTTTAAAACCCCTTAAGTCCTTTAATTGTATCACTGTCCAGGAGGGGTCAGCACGGTCGTGCTTAGACCCTAGCACGGTCGTGCTTGGATACGTGAGGGCATGCTGCCCTTTTAAGTGAAGCACGGTCGTGCTTCACACTCAGCACGGTCGTGTTCAGCAGCACGGTCGTGCTGTTTGACCTGCACGGCCGTGCTGAACAACGCGGCCATTTTCCAGAACACAAATGGGAGCATGGTCGTGCTCCCTGTTCAGCACGGTCGTGCTCAATGCACGACTGCACTGTTCTGGGCAGGGACAGAAGCCAAGTTCTAATCAATTGATTTAGAAATTAAACTCCTAAACTTAACAAGTTTATTAAACCTAATTATCCAATTACACAGCTTTATCAACTTTATACTCATCATAACAGCAACAACAACAACGCTCAACCATCCAACATCATTATGTTAATAATAACATAGCATCATATTCATAAGCAACATCATGTTCATAGGCATATAACACTACAATAACCAGAAACATATTATCACAGATTAAGCACCATATTACAACAAATATGCATACAACAACACCGGGGTCATGGGGAACCCCGTTACCCTACACTACCCACTGCCTAATAAATACAATCCCACTTCTCCCTATACCTGGATTGAAGGTAGCTCTAACACTGCTCCTAATAGCAAACTGATACCTTTCCCAAAGCGGCTCACTCCGATGATAAGCCTTGGTCAATTAAGAATACAATCGGTTAGTTTCCGATCTCATAAACACGAAAGGAAACTAAAAGGAACGAAACCATTACCTATTAACACTGAAGCAGGTCAAGCTAATCTCCCAAACGGCTCTCAGAACTCCACTACGGCGATGAAAGAAGGAGAAAGAGAGAAAGAAGGTGTTCTGGCCGCAGCTGCACCAAAGAAAATAGGGTTTCACGTAAAACCCTCGGTCTCTGTGCAAAACTATATAGTCTGGACCTGAGCACGGTCGTGCATACCCTTGAGCACGGTCGTGCTCCACTTAACGTCAGCGAGACGCGGTCAGCACCTTTAGCACGGGAATGCTCACTATTGAGCACAATCGTGCTCAACTTAAAATCAGAAACACGCTTCTGACTTTAAGCACGGGCGTGCTGGCTAATGAGCACGGGTGTGCTCATGTACCAGAAAGGGACTTAAAGCTAAAATCCCACTTAGCCCTTAACCAACATTTTTAAATAAATAAAACTAGCTTTATAAAAACATTTTATGAAAAACAGGGTGTTACAGTGTTATCCGATGTTGTTCTTGCCCTCGACTCTCTTGACAAATCATCAGTGCAGTGGTAGCGAGGCGAGTGGCTTGGGCCTCGGTGGTCAGATGTGGCTGGAGGAGGTTTAGCTATTTGGGGGTATTGTTTGCTGGGTAGTAGCAACCAACCAATTTTCATAACTAGATCTGATTCAACAGTTCATCTGTTTAGTGAGTTGTCGATTTTACTTTCGGAAAACTTAGATTTTTATTTATTTTCTAAAAATATTTAAATTTCAAAATCTTGTTTAATACGTAACAAATAATTTAATAGTCACTTTACGCACATAAATTCTTTAGAAGTCATAACATGATAATTCAAGAGAAAGACATAACAAGGTTCCATCACAAGTTAAAGGTTGAGTTCTAGAGTCACAGAAATAGCGTTTACTAAAAAACAGAAGACACCACTCAAAATACAGTACCCTAAGAAGAAAATCCTACAGCTGGTCGGACCTAAAGATGCCCATTTGGGAGACCATGGTGGTCATTCCCGACCCTTGGTGGCGTATCAACACCCTCTCTTGGGGCGTCATCACCCACTATCATTTCTTCCTGCTCTTCTTCCACAAATTCTTCCGGGTCTTCCTCTATTGGTGAGTCAGGGACTGCTTCTGGCTGCTGTGGGTCCTGTGGAGGATTCAGATTCACGATCCCCAAGTCCGCCAAATGATGAAGATAAACATCCACGAGGGGGGGGGGGGGGGGTAGAGTAACGTGAATCGTCTCGACTGTATGGGTACGCCTCTGCGCCCCGACTCCGTTTATTCCATCTACTATACATACCGGTCCCGTATAAGCCGCAATGTGAGTCCCTTCGGGAAAGGTCCACGCGGCTGGATCATTAGCGTTTTCAAACAAGATGGCTCGTGTTCGGAGGTGAGCCAACTGAATTACCGCCGGGTCCATCTATCCTCAAGTATATACACAAACATATTCCAAGAAGAAGAAGCATAACAAAATGCAAGGGTGAGATACCAATTATATAAATAAGTTAAGACGACTAAGATGCCCAAACACAAACAACATATAGATAACATTCATATCCAGAATAAACATGCCAACACACGAATTATCGCCATTTTTGAAAACATGGCACTTCTATATCTCATCATTCTGTCCTAATCTCCGGAGATCTCCAACACCATGCAATTTTTGAAAAACAGTGAGCTGATCAGGCTCATTAGCCATTCAGGCTTAAAATTTTGGCCACACAGGTCCAACTGCCACACAGGCTCATAATCTTGGCCACACAGGCCCAACTGCCACACAGGCTAAATCTTGGCCACACAGGCCCAATATTTGGCCACTCAGGCCCAAATCTGCCACACAGGCTAAAGTTATAAAGTTGGGCACGTCTGCCGAAAAAAAAACAATGCATGTAAAAATCCTTTTATTTTCGCCGCTTTTCTTTGTGCTTCGTTCTTTCCTTGTCGAGGCTCAAGGCTCACGACCACCGTAAATCTTTTTAGGTTTTAAGACTTTTATTGTTAACACAGCACATTAAAGTCCGAGTGTCCAGTCACAATAGCCCTGGACCCGTGCACTGACCCAAAACTTTGTGGTAGTAGAAAACAATTTTTACCCCTTATTTACTCCGTTCACACGTTTATCACAACTCACATAGGACACACAGTCCAAGCCACTTTTTATCGGGACACACAGTCCATAGTACATATATAGGACACACAGTCCACAGCAGTGTTGTGATATGGATCATAGATCCACGTTTCAGGACTCTAGTACCCCGACGTCTCGGTTACTAGGCTCACTTTTCATCTTATTTTTCGTTCAGTGAAAAACAAAATACCAAAAATTTTCCGTAACTCATCCAAGTTATCGGACATTTCTCTTTTTTTGAAAATATTTTGAATAAAAGATTTCCCATCAAAATTCAATTTGTCTAAAACCTTAGAACATTCATTTCTATTTGTAAAAAAAATCCATTTAAATCTTCTTTTTCTCTAACATATATATAAGAGTTACTAAATAACTTCCTTCTAAACTTCTAAGAAATAATTCCAAAAAAAACTTGTTTTATTTTGATGAAAAATTTATTTTAATTTTATTATAGGAAATGTGCTTTGTAAAATTTTAACCTTCTAAAACACTATTCAATATAAAAGTTTGCTTAGCTTTACAATTTTTATTAAATCTTTATACTCATCACTTGTGATTTTTCTTAGTAAATATTTTCTTAAGGCGTTTATCTTTGTTAGTTGAGCTCTAACCATCAAGTTAGGCTTTCAAGGATCATCCACAAGGCGTATATAATAATTACAACATTCAAAAGTTCAATCATAAAATTCATAATTTCATCAACATATTTAGCACCTTCACATGTGATTTTACAACTTATACACATATAAGACAACAAACAATACATAGGAAATTCAAAGTCAGTCACAAGTATAACAAGATCAATCAACACATTAACACACATGACATAATAGTCATCATAACGTAGCCACCACTTAGGTTATCTCCCCATACCTTGATGGAGTGAATAAGGAAATTTGGAGTTTTCCGCTTTTGGACGAAAACGAACTTGCAACATTCTTACGCTTGACAATCTAAGTAAAAATTCAAGTGTAAAATATAAGTTAAAATATACAAAATATTCCACATCTCCTTATGCATGCATTCGGCCATGACAAGGCTTTTGGGGGGAAGAATTATCAATTTTCACAAGCTTTTGGATCAATGATCCTTAAGCATTTTAGGGACAAAATTATGGTCTATCACCTTGAAATAAAATTTTAATTTCTCCTACTCCACAAGGAGTGTGTTTTCGGCCCATTCAAAAAATTAGGCATAGGAATTTATTTTAAATCCTCAAATTTTTATGCAAGAAATCAAAATGTTGTTTTCTTTAAAATCTTCAAATAAAATCCCTTTAACTTAAAATTTTAATTCTCATTTATTTCTATGTACATGACTATTTTGTTTAAAACAAATCATGGCCTCCTCAACTCAATTTTATTGAGTTTCGGCCTCCACAAAATAAATGGCCAAGAAATTGATTTTTCAACTTTGTAAATTCATGCATGTATAAATCAATATGATCAAAATACACATTGTTATTAAAAAACCAAAAACCAAGCTTCATCAACCCTTATGGATAGGGTTTCGGCCCTATTAAAATAATGGGTATAAGACTATAAAATTCAGTTTCATAAAAAAAAACTTGATAGAAATATATTTTTCTTAATCTAGTTGAACCATGAACAAGAAACACTAACATGTAAGCATAAGATTTTTGGCAAAACATTATTTTTCTTTCCCAGAGGTTTCGGCCTCCTTAAGAATTTGTGAAAATGTTTTCTTTGCAACATGCAAGCATTGATCATAATAGTATGGATAATAGTAAGCTCAAATACACTTGTTTCATGAACATGCACCCAAAGAAACTAACATGCATGCAATAAAATCATGTTTCTTGACATGAAGAGGAGTAGAGTGAAGAGGATATACCCTTAGAATGGTGATGAAGTTGGGTTGAAGGTGAAGAAACCCAAGCTCAACAAGTGAACAAAGAAGCTAATTGAAAGAAAGAAATGGAGAAGTGTGAGTGAGAGTTGGAATGGAGGATGGTGCAAGTGAGTTGGTTGATGGAGAGGGGTATTTATAGTGTTTTTGAGGGGGAGGGGCGCTGCAAGCAAGGGAGGGAGCAGATTTCTTTGCCAATTTTGGCATTAAGATATGATATCTTTGACCAATAATTATTTCTTGTCAAAATAAGCAAAATTATGGTTTGTAAGGTCATGATGAGATTCCTAATGTTAAGTCTCATCAAGTCCCTTCAAAAATACTGTTCAAATCTGCAGCATATCTGGTCTCTTGTAATTTGGCTCGTCCCGGTGTCATTTGTTTCGTAACTGTAGAAACCGTTCGTATTTCATTCGTAAATTTTTACCCGAAAATTTTTATTTTGATCGAAATAATTGCTAAAATCATAGAAATGATTATAAATGAGTTAGAAAAATAATATTTTCATTTTGTGATTCGAAATTAATTTTTCAGGTCAGTAAAGTCTACTGACGGTAAAAAATACAGATCGGAAACGTCGAGAATTTTCTACCGAAAAATTTAACAAATAATTTTTATAAATTAAGATAGATTATGAAAATATATTTTGGTTCATTAAAATAATTTTTCTCAAATCAAAATAATTAATCACATAATCACACTTATAACACTAATTGTAACTAAACAGAAAAAATCGGGGTATTACAGTATACATATTATTAAATTATACAGTGATTTAAAATTTTATATATTCATTAAATGAAAGGTAGATACACTTTTACTAATTCACTTTAATAAGTCTTACCTTATTAAAAATATGGTACCATTGGCAAACTCCAAATAAAAACATAGATCAAATCCAAAGATTAACTCAAGATATTTGTGGTAATTTCCTTTTTCACATGAGACTACTCAATTAGTTCTTAATTAAATATTAAAACCTTAAATAAACACTCGCCAATACAAAATTTAATTGACTTCGTAGAAACTTATAAATGTGGTAAAATGGATTACTCGGCCCAATTCACAATCTTTATTGGACTGAACATAAAAATTCAATTCTTTGGGCCACAAAATTGCTGCCCCTAGTCCGTCCCTACGAGGGCAATGGGCTTGATCAGCAACTGGACCAATCGAGTCTGCCCGAACTCAATAGGGCCACATGTTCTATCAGCCGAGGCGAAAAATCCTGATTTTATTCGTGCTAAAATATTTTTGTCCAAATCCTTGCTTATAAGCTAATCGAATAAGTATAAGCTAGCTGATTGGACTTACCAAACAAAGGCATAACCTAACTTTACCACATGCTTATAGATACTAGTACGCTTATATTGTAAGGTAATTAACACACACACATATACACATGTATTAAACATGTATACAAATCAAGCGAACCATGAAGTTAAATCACATAAATTAGGTGTTTATAGGTATTTGTGGTGTTGTTCTCTAATAAAAAAGAATACATGTGTAATAGTTCATCAATAAAAATATGGCATGCATAAGAACTGTTATAAATATATTTTATTTATTGAAAAAGCACACTGAAAGTATCTATAAAATCGCACATAAATTTTATCCAAAGTTAAACTCAGTCTTTGGAGAAAAGAAAATGGGTGATGAACTGGACCTTACTAAAACAGCCAAGCCCAATATTGCTTCTTGGCCTGTATGATATCCATTATGCTAACTAAACTTGGGCCTGCAGACTTGTCGACTAGCCAGTCCGGTCAACAAGGAGAGGTGAGATGATCCAAACAAGTCCATTCATCTTGTAACATCCCAAAAATTGGCTACTAGTTAATTTTATAGGAAATGGATTATTAGAATTATTATATTTAAAGTTAGAAGTGGTTAAAATCTCATACGTGACTTTAAAGAAATTAAATAGATAAGTTTGAGTGTTTTAGGCCCAATTTCGCATAATACACTTCCTATGACCCGACACCTAACTTCAGATGGATAATTAGTAGCCAAAACGAACTGTTTTGGATTCTAAGTCTTCATAAGAAATGTAGCTCTGTCTCTTAGCTTTCCATAACTCTGTTCAGGTTCCAGCGCCAGAACCGTTTTTCTAACTTCTATCCCAGTTTTTACTATTTGAATGTCCGTTTCAGATTTCATGATTTAATAAAAGTTATAAATATTTCTTTTAGCTTTCCAACGATATAAAGTTCATAATTTTTGGATGCCTATAACTCAATATATGTGCAAAATACTACGCTGTAGTCTGAGTAAGCGGGCTTGACGCGTTTGAGACGTTTTGGGCTTTTGGGGCACTTTATAAATAGAATCTTAACACTCTTAGGGTGCGTTTTTGAACCCTAATTACACCTAGAAACTCAGAAACGACTAAGAAGATAAGAAAATAAAGGATTAAGAAGAGAGAGTTGTGGAAGAGGGAGTCTAGGAAAAGGAAGATGGGGGATAACTCTTGGCAAATGCTAGGATTCGCCGTATGAAACGCTTAGAGCTATTTGGAGGTCTTCAAGAGGTGAGTAAAAACACTACTAGAAATTCATGGATTACTTGCAGATTTTCCTGCGGATTTTTTCGGCGTGAATTTCTGGCGAATTTTGCTGCAATTTTTCCAGAAATAAGTTTTTTTTTCCTATAGATTTAAATTTGTAGAAATTTTGTAGGAAATTTTGACATTTCCTGCGAATTTAAATTTTTCGCAAGAAAATCTGTAGGAAATTTCCTACAGATTTTAAAATTCGCAGGAAAAAATTACCCACTGAGGTATTATCTATAGATAGAATTCGTAGGAAAATCTGCAGGTAATCAGAAGATTTCTAATAGTGAAACAACCTTTTCTCAACCTTCCACGGTACAAACGATTTGGGAAACTGAGTTTTTAATTTAAATTATGATTTTTGGAGAGTTATGAATGCAAGAACTAATAATTGACCAAATCCTATTTTCTAAATTGGGGGTTTTGTATAAAAACGAAATTAATATTAAATTAAGCAATTATTACTATGAATTATATGATTATATATGAAATTGGTATGAGTTTATGGTTGATTGATATGTCTTTATATGTTATATGATGTTATAGTGTTGTCGTGATACGCTTTGTTATGTTATATGATGTTGTAGTGTTGCAGCGACATACTCTTTTATGTTACATGATGTTATCGTGTTGTCTTAACATGTTATGTTGTGTTATATAATGTTATAGTGTTATCGTGACCTGCTCCTTTACATTATATGATGTTATAGTGTTGTCGTGACATGCTCTCTTATGTTATAAGATATTTTAGTGTTGCTGTGACATGCTCTATTATGTTATAAGATGTTACAGTGTTGCCTTGGCATGACAATATATCATTGTTAGTGATACATGGAGTTTGAGAACCTATCTAGTAGTCATCTGGGATGACATATTGCATTATGCATGAGTTGGTCATTACCTTCCTGGAAGGGATGACGGTATACATTCTATTCTGGGAATAGGATGAGCGATATCACCATCTGGGATGGGATATCAAATCATTGAAAATATCCACATCTGGGATGTGATATCAAATTATTAAAATATTCACATCTGGGATGGAATATTAGATACCTCCATCTGGGATGGGGAAGGCAGTGGGACGCCATTGCATGGATATGAGCTCATAGACCTTAGTGGATCTGGGATTTACACCGGTTATGGGAACCAAAGAGTCAAGTCAAGTGATTCTGGGAATCACCGAGTCGTGTTCATGAAGTTGTATTGCATATAGTATGCATGATTGACATGATTAAAAGCTTGAGATGTGAATGTTTTGACTGTTGAGTTATTCTTTTAATTATATGTGATTTGGAATAATTTTTGTTTATTTTAAAGGGATTATTATGTATATAATTTTTGCGGGTACCATGGTTGATTTTCCGGTTACCGTGCCGGCTGAGAACAACACTATTTTGCAAACATTGTTTATTAAATTGTTTTTATTCACTGAGATTATAAATCTCATTAAAAGTGTTTTTTTCAGAGCAAGGAGACGTCGCTTTTGAGACTGGGCTGGCTTGAAGACTTAGTACTTGATTTTATATATTTATTACATTTGGTTAGTATTATGTTCAATAAGGAGCCCTTTATGCCTAGAACCATATTATTTTATTTTTACTGTTGGGTTATTTTTAGTAGACGCCCGAGTTTTGAGGCAATTAATTTTATTTATGTAAGGATTATCTTACAAATGTTTATTTTAAAATTATTGAGGTATTTTCAGATAAATATAATTTGTGGAAATTTTATTAGAGTTTTACGTCTTATTAAATGTTTTGAAGAATTTTATTACATTTTTTGTTGGGTTACTAATGTAACGAAGGGCGTTACACATTGAGCTGTCATTTTGGCCCTAAGCCCTAGGGCCAGCCCATCTAGCCCATAAATAGAGCTGTCAAATGAGGCCACCCTAGCCCATTTAGCCCTAGCCCATGTGAATCAGGGCTAAAAAGGCCACAGGGCCAAAAAGCACTAAAAAGCCCTAGGGGCCAGGGCCAGCCCATGGGCCATAATTTCTTTTATAGTCCTATTTATTTATTTATTTATTTTTATAAAACTTGACAAAAAGAACAACAATTATAATCACTCTAACATTATGTAATAATATCATTTAACCTATGAAATTAACTATTCAAATATGTATTACGTGCTATAGTTTTCTCTAAAAAATTGAACAGAAACCATTGTTTTCTCTCTTTTCATCATTGTCTTTATATGAAATGAATTGTTAAAATAGATAACTGATATCAAATTATTGCAATAGATAATATTCCAGCTAAGAGAAACCATTTACTTGGATTACCTAAGTGGTTGTGCAGTTAATGAAGGAAAAACTATAGCACGTAATACATATTTGAATAGATAATTTCATAGGTTAGATGATATTAATACATAATGTCAGAGTGACTATAGTTGTTGTTCTTTTTGTCTAAGTTTTATAAATAAAATAATAGGTCTATCAAAAACATTATGGCCCATGGGCTGGCCCTGGTCCTTAGTGCATTTTAGGGCTTTTCAGCCCTGTGGGCTTTTTTTTTTATTGTAGGCCTTTTGGCCCTGGCCCATGTGGGCCAGGGCTAAATGAGCTAGGGCCGACCCATTTGACGGCTCTAGTTACGCATCTAATTCTATTGAACCAAACTACCAATTGAGAAGAAAGTGATTTCTAGTTTAAGGAGAAATTCAATGACAGTTCAACCACAAAAAAGTAAACCACCCTTCAAATAAGATTTTCATTTTCTTTACTATACAATTACAATGGAGGTCCTCAAATTTGGCGAGGGTTGTAGTTTTTTCTTTTCTTTTAAAATACAAGAAGCTAAGGAAATTAGTTTAGTTGGTAAGAATTATAGTAAAATATCGGTAAAAAAGTTTAAATTTGATTGCAGCTGCTTGCAATATTAAGTATCAGTGTGATTTTGTTGAGACTTCCAAGTTGTTTAAGTCTTGAAATAAGGTTACCTCCCCTCCCCTAAACTTCTTTTAACCAAAAGAAGAAAGAAAGTTGTGTCATTAAACTATAAGTTAATTGATAATTAGAAATACTTTGTCTCTTTAAAACAAAATAAATCGAAATCATTGTTTATTCTAGTTCTAGAAAAACTTGAATGGTTCAAGCCGCCTTAAGAAAAACATTTTTAATTTGTTATTGATTAGGGATGGCAATGGGTATGGTCTGGGTAGGGTGCTATAATACCAGTCTCATTACCCGTATTTGAAAAAATTACCCGTACTCAGACCCATACACTCGTGGGTAGCAACTTTAATACTCTTACCCTCTGGGTACTTAAGTACCCGTACCCGTTATCCGAACTTTAACTGTGAAAAAGCAATAAATAACAGAAGAAACATTATAACAATTCAAAAACGTTTCAAAAAAAGTCTTTTAAATCTACTCATAAAACATTACAAATCAAAATATTTAAATAAATAAAAAAAAACCAAAAAGGAATTATACATGCAACTAGGTTTAGAAAGTTAAAAATCTTTAGATTAATTTTGGTTTTAAATTTTGTATTATAGTTATATTAGTAATATAAATAAAAAAATAAATAATTATATATACATATACATATACATATATGTGGGTGCGGGGCGAGGTGGGTACTATAGTACACCTGTACTCGCACCCATACTCATTCAAATTTGCGGGTAATTATCCGTACCCGGACCCTTACTCATTGTATGGGTAATTACCCTACCCATCCTGTATACTTTTTACGAGTACTGAATGAGTAGGGTACAAATTGTCATCCGTGGTATTGATCGATTTGCGCATAAAGCACAGTAATATATGATCACTTGCTTTCATTGTGAAAAGTTCATAACCAATGTATCCTTAAATGATCTTTAAGCATATTGATTACTTTAGTTAGGCTCTAGAATTCTTGAACTTCAAAAAGAAGAGTCAAATTCTTTTCCTGTTTGAAAAAAGGCCTTCCTCTCACTATAATTCATTCATGCTTCCATTTGGTCAAATCGGTTTTGCCACTTTTTTTTATCTTTTTAAAGTATCCTTGTTATGAGGAAAGTTGCCATGTCCATATATAAATGTTTGCTTTCCATATAGTTAATTTATATAAAAACAACAAATACATATACTTCATCGACAAGAAAAAGATATATCATGAGGAGAAAATGGCTCTTGCATGCAATAGAAGCAAAACTACTGGAGATCACAACATGAGAAGGGAAATGATTATTATAATATAATAAGAAGCTAGAGCCACTATATAGATTTATAGATACTTTGACTATAATGAATTAAGAAGGAATAAAAGTGATTCTTTGATGTCATGATTGATATGGTCCAGTTCCAGGGCCTTTCTTAATTTGACCCCTTTAATTTCAAGTCTTTTAACATCATCTTCAATTTCCTTTTGTTACAGTTTCTTAGCAACATAAACAATTGTACCTAAGCAGCTCATTTGCCGCATGTTCAGGTGACATCCTGTAGTTCAAACACAATTATTCAAACTGAAATTCCTCTAAGTAATCATAATTAAAAGTTGCATTATTTTTTAATCATCCCCAGGTGTTGACCGCACGAGTGGGGGGAACTAGTGGGGTCCTTAATTGGAGTATATAATCACCCTATTGATGTTACATTTTTGCTGTTAGCAGAAGCTTAGGCAGGCCTAATCACAGGACACTACCCAGACAAGATTAAGGGCAATTCAAAGAATTAAATTGCGGATCTTGTATCATGTGCTACAATCCACAAGAGGGCTCTATTTTTTCAAATCCTTTGGGGACAATGTTGCTTGAACTACCTACATGATATTGACTTTTAAGATAATTAATATTGGTTACTTTATGCTTAAATGTTTAAGCTTTTCTGAAGTTTATGGTTAATTGGGAGAAACTATACTTTCAAGTTTTGATGTGTGTCCGGATGAAGCTCACACATAATTTATCAATTTCTGAAGTGGACAAAAAGAAAGCTAAATTTTTTCACTAGAAAAATAAAATAAAAAGATGGAAAACTGAAAAAGACACAAATTAATTAAATAGTTGCAGAGGAAAACTCTACTTAATTAATGATTTTGTTTTTCCTTTTAAAAATTTGATTTAGATCCTTCTAAAAGTGTGGTTTGTTCATTACTTAATGAAAATAAGCATGACAATGAGATCCGAACCCGCTAGTACCTACCCGAACCCGCTCCAACTTTGACAGGGAAAACTCAATGTGACTCTGGGTTCAGGTTTTCCCCACTTTGGAAAAACGCGGACGTGAGCGGGATGAGGATATTGATATCTGCCCCGTCCTCGACCCTGAACCCGCCTAGCTGTTTACATAAACAATAATACCCTTATATATATATATGTAAGGAATTAGATTTGTTTTAATTGAAAAACTTCACTCTATATAAAGGTACTTTTTTTTGTGTGGAAAATTATATAAAATTGATTGTGCTTTTATTATGGTGTTTTGATGTTATCAGTGTTATTTGAATCATAACGGAGTATTTCTAAAGCATTAGTTTCTTTTTAATTTATAATTGAAAGAAAACTAAATCTCATTTTTGTTTGATTGTTTTAAATGTCTGAAGGTGTTATTTATTTATTTTTTGGAAGTGGAATTTTTGAGTTGTTGATTTTAATTAAAACAGAAATAATTTTTAAATTCGATTACTCATTCCTAGGAGTGAGGGCAGGGCAAGGAAACCCAACCCTAGTTGGAGGCGGCGATGAGATTTATTTTTCAACCCTGACGAGTGCGGGGCCGTGATCATTATTTTTTTTAAGGAGTTGGGAGAAGGTAAAACCGGCGTCAGGCCTACCCCTTTGCGAACCCTAAACGAGACTTTGTCTAATTCAATCAATTGTTAGACTTTCTGTCCTTATAATTTTAAATCCGTTCTCATTGGATGGGTTATATATTACATGCACACAGTGTAAAAGATTTCAATAATTAATTATTTCATAGATATACCCATATTGACATATATATAGAATTGTAATAGTAATTATAGGAATAGAGTTTTGTTATTTAAAATCCATAATAATCTCATCCATATCTACATCGTATATTTATTCTAATTTGACATACGGATGCTATATCCTGAGAGTTCAAAAAATATTTTTATGATAAAATATATGTCCAAGCCTAGTTCTGAGTCTTTGCAGAGACTCACACCTAATATCAATTTTTCAGTTATCACAAAGTACTAAAATCTCATGGCCTATCATGAACCTATACTTTTATTATTAATTATGAGTTGTTGCTGGAACTTGGTATTCGTACAAATGTTTTTAATTCAATGGAGTTATGTAAAATCTAATCCTTCTTTATATACCCTCTTGTGCTTTTACATTCTAGTCGTGAACTAAATTAAGAGTCATTTTGGGGATTCGAGTGAGTTTGTTTATAAAATTGCACCCAAAAAATCGATTTGGTTTAAGTAGAATTGATGTTAAGAAAAGCAAAATCTTCTATCTTTTTCCTTGAATATAATTGATTCTGGGTGTAGGACCAACAAAGTTCTTTGTATTTACACCTTAAAAGTGATTTTATTTTATTATCCAAACGAAATCAATTCTTCTAAACTCAATTATAAAATATCATTATCTAACACATAAATTTTTGTAACCTCATTTATTTTAAAATCAGTTCTTAT